>JARUPY010000578.1:0-600000 GCA_029817715.1 Melastoma dodecandrum | reverse complement strand
TATGATTAAGACAATATATTATAACTTACCTTCGTCGCAATTTCCAAAACCAGAGGAATTGTTGGCTTTTCCATAATAGAGTGGTCGGTGGGTTAGAATTATTATAATGAAAAATAAAACAAAATTTCTTAGTCTAAGAAAAACAGAAAGAAAATAAGAAGAAACTTCTACTTTTCGGCTAGTTGTTTTCCAAATTCCACGTGACATGTTCACACTTTGAAATTTTTTTTTCCAAATTCAATTTTAACGTATATTCATTTTTCGAAACATTAATGTACTACCAATAAATAAATAAATAAATAAATAAATATATTATTATCAAAACAGCGACACAAAATTGGGGTAAAAAAGGACGTTGTTTCCGACCCCGTCGTTGTCCAACTTCTTTTCTTTATAAATTATAAATCGAGGGACAAGATTAAAATGATATTTCATGAGTTTTTTTTTTTGGGTAAAGTCGAATAGTAGTTCATATAATCCCCAATATTACGGCACCTTGACGAAAATTTGCCCTCGATCCCATTGTTTTAGACTAAAGCCCTGTCAGAGATGTGATGCCGTGGTACTTATAACGTCATCTCAATGTTTCCCCATTTCGGATGTTCGTTTCTGGTTTTCATACACGACAAAAAAAAAAGAAAAGAAGAAAAAAGCAAATTAAAAGGAAATATCTTCTTTACGTGTGATGATTAGGAAGAATTATTTGTATGGACGGAGCGGATGGGACAAAACTTTACGGCCAAAAATCCGAAAATCGATTTCACACAATGTTTCGCATGAGGTCTGTCCGTCGTTTGAAATCATTCAAAGTCCAATCAGGTGTCGTATGACGACAAGAGAAGTCCGAACTTCGACGAAGCTCTTGCCATGTTCACGTCGCATGTGCTCGAAAACATGTTCCGAACCCTAGTTAGCGAGTTTCGAAAAGATGATCTGAACATAAGGTTCGATTCGCGTCGATTTTTCGCCCCATGTCATTATTTCGGACACGAACCCCTTGCAAGATACGAGGAAACATCCTATGTTCGTGCTAAAAAGTCCCGCAGCCCCAGTCTAACATGACATTCGCCACTATTTGGCATGAGCTTCTTTTCGTCACAAGTCTTTAGCCCCACTAAGTGTCGTGTCCCAAGACCTCTCGTCTCCTCCACAGTAAAAGAAAGACACCGGGGACACCTGGAAAAGCTGAGTCGTCCCATATTTATCTCTCCTTGTCCGAAGAAAGGAAGAAAAAAACGTTATGATAAAAGCTTATTTAAGACTAGCATCTAATTCATATCATTGTGTCTTTTGCTTTTTATTTTTCGGGTTTGGTTTGGTCTCCCCAATTTTACTTTGCCTTTCCTCAGTTCCCTAACACCATCCCAGCCATTGGAATCTGACGGTCGGTCGTCATCGGCAATAGCTTAAACCGGGCTGCATCGTGGTTTCGGGGAGAAATATGGAAGGGAGAAGCCCTAGTTCGTCCTCCAAGCCTGACCGCAAGACGATGGAAAAGAAGAGGAGGAATCAAATGAAGGCCCTTGTGTCCTACCTCAACGCCGTCGTTAAGCGGCACAATTCTTCCGGGGTCACTTTCCTCTGTTGTCATGATGATGTATTCGCCGATAGTAGTCATAATATGTGATTTTGTGTGTGCGGATTGTGCTTCGTTAAGACCCTTTGTTTTGCCCGTGTAAGGCTTTGATATTCTTTCCGTGTTGTGCGGCTCCGTCTCACTCACCCTGTTGATGCGAATAACTACTGTCTCAGGAATCTTCTGTGGGCGCTGGCGCGGTTCCAGTGCCGGATCAGCTCGAGGGCGCCACGAGGTACATAAAGAAGTTGCAAATAAGGATCGAGAGGTTGAAAGAGAAGAAACAAAGCCTCATGATGCGCGTAGACCCCGTCACGGGAGGCACAGGTTCCATGGTGCCAAAGGTCGAGATCCAAAGAATGGGGACCTCCCTCGAAGTCACCCTGATTACCAGCTCCGATAGTCAGCTGATGTTTAAGGAAACACTTGGGGTGCTCGAGGAAGAGGGAGCCGAGATCTTGAACGCGACGTATTCGAGCGCCGGGGAGAAAATCTTCCACATCTTTCATTGCGAGGTTAGGAAGCATCCCTAATTTGTGTTTGAAGTATGTGCCCATGATCTTCTTTCTAATTGGGGGTTTCTGATTTATCTTGGGAAACATTTCAGGTCGGAGATTGGGAATTTACACCCTTTACATGTGATAGGATATCTGAAAGGTTAAGACAAGTTGTGTCACTTCAAAACTAGATCATCCATATCTACTTTGCATGTGTTCCTTAAAGACAATGATGTCGGTCCAAAACTTGAACTCCATGCCTCCTTGGAGTTTTCTTCAATTCATAGATTCATAGTTATATCCACCCAATTCGATATTCTGAGCATCAAGTTACCCAGATTCACAGTAGTCATTCGCTTTGTAGTGCCCGACAAGCGACAAACCCTAGGTGCATCGAGTTTCGCTTATGTATTGTTTTCTCCCGTAGCTTGTTCCGGGAATAAGTTCTGGATTCGCCAACGCGTAAAGACAAACTTGTCTCGCACCAAGCAGACCAAATGGTATTTTGATGCCATTCGATGACGCTACGGAAACACTCGCGATCCTATAGCCTCGACCCATGGTTTGCGCCGTGGCATATCATAAAGTCCCCTCCCCGAACAGCTTTCCACGGATGCTGACATATCGTTAAGCATAAGTGCCCTTTGATGAGTAGCTTTCATTTTTATATGTTCTTTCACATTCGTTGATTGATTCCGCAAAAGGATGGCTAATATTAAGAGTGGGATCCTATGCCAAAACATGAGAACATTAGTAATAGATCAATGAACAAGAGGATATCACTTTGTGTAAGTGTGTCGGGTCGCAGTGGGGATCCACGTTCATCCTCCATCGGTCATCTGGTCAATCCCTCGGCTCGAGCGCCGAGGAGATGCGGAGAAAGGCGGAGCTGGTTCCTCCATTTCTCTTGATAAAGGCAGCATTTGTGTTAAAAACATGTTTGTTTTACCTTGGAAAGCTTAATGGAGTCTTCATTGACTTAGTTATTAAAACAATAGTCAAAGGCGGGAAAACCGGTCCAAATTCGAGTATTTCGATCTACTAAGCTTTTTTGCATGCATGGCGGCAACTCACGTTGAAATAGTTTCATTTTACGGGTATAGTGCCCATCCGAACATTGGACCTAGAATCGTATCACATTTGATGGCAGTGATCCCCAACCAGTAAAGACATGTGGGCGTGGACTTAATCCCGAAAGCAGCTCACTCATGGAAGCCCACACTTTCCAATGTACCTACGGCCCGTCGAGATGGCCTATCATCGTCGAACTTTATCGATTGAGGCCCCATTCGCCAGCTCGTCTTGTTCACCACTTTGAGGGACACCTTCCCGGATCTGTTAAGTTTGACCGCGGGTCCATCATGTGGCATCCTCGAACTCCCATGACCGATATGCATGCACAAACACCACCAATACTTGGTTAAATATTCTAATATTAGCGAGTGTGAAGCATTGGACACCAAAAGGAACGAGAAAGCAAGACTTACGGAATTGTTCGTCAATTGAAATTGATCCTCGAAGATAGCGGGACGTGAGCTCTTTGGGCTTTTAGGTCGTGCCCCGTACCTCTTGAGCGCGTGCGCCCATGATAGGAGACTCATGCACACGTCGGGAGAGGCTTCCCGATGATGAGCTCGTGATGGTATTCATTTTCTCGATATACATTGCAAGCTTTTGTAACTATTCGTTCTTGTTTAAATAATGTGTTTTTCTTTATTTTTTATTTACGGAGACCATATTATCGAAACAAATACCGAATCATGTGTTCGTTTGCTAAATATTAGAGACGTGTTTGCTACGAAGAAAAAATAAAAGAAAGAAAGCGGATGAAAGACATAAAGAAATCAAAAGTTGTCTTTTTCAATACCTCTCCTCAAATTCAAAGCCCGTTATAGGCCGGACCATGAGCCCGTACAGGCCGGATCACGCGGACGAGAGTAGCCCAACATCGTTAATGGGTTTAACAGGACTCTGATATCATATTAAAATATCGAATCGACCTACATGTCGAGCCCAGCATATAAGCCCGCGAGGTTCCACTATAAAAACAGTTGGCTGCAGGGAGGAGCACGTTGAGCTAGGATTGGTAATATTTCTTTATCCGAGGCTGACCTTCGGTTTGCCCTTATTTGGTGCAATCCTTTTCCAATAGTATATGCATAATGTAAGGCCAGTGGCTGCTTTTAACAAGAATTAGGCGAGACTAAACCTGAAGCAATGTCTCATTTTGGTTTCCTCGGCAGCCCGCATATGATCACTGCTTTTTCGCTAGAGGACAATGCCCTCTGGATTCGTCACCTCGTCGACCTCATCGCGCAGGCATTCGCCTTCTTTTACATGTTCGTGAAGACACTCCCGGACAATAAGCTCATGGGGCTGGTCGTTCTTATACTCCCGGCGGGTGTAATAGAAAGCTTCAAGGAATCAACGGTTAATCAAGTGGACGATGTTAGGATGAGTACGATCGGGATCAAAATTTTGATCTTGGATCGTAAACTTTGAGATTAATATACGAAAATAGGATAAAAGGAATCCAATGTTCTGATTACCCCTGCCTTTTGGGATCGCGTGGGAAGATGGATGACAGTGGAATAAAGTTTTGAATGTTTGTTCTTGGCTTCCAAATGAATGCAAGTATTTTGAACTGACTCTTTTACATTTGGTTTTTGTAAATTATCTGCGATTATAGAAACAAGTGAAACCCCCGGCTCAAGCTGCTATTTCGGAGCTCTCGAATTCGAGATCCCTGGCGGCAAATCCTTCAATGGATTCCGGGTTCATTCCGGCTAGCCTGCAGAGGCTGTGGAACTTGTGGAACATCCGTGGATTCATGATCATGAGCCTCTCCGTTCAGCTGGTCCTCGCCCTCGCCTCCCCTCTTCGTCAGAAGACCTCCAACTTCATTATCATCTCGATCGTTTGGTCGGCCTACTTCCTCGCCGACTGGACCGCGATATTCGCGTTCGGCTTGATCTCCAACGCGGGATGCAACAAGTCCCCGAGCTACGTGGAGGTCTCGGAGGACCTCCTAGCTCTCTGGGCCTCGTTCCTCCTCATACACCTCGGCGGCCCGGATACTATCACTGCTTTCTCGCTAGAGGACAATGCCCTCTGGATTCGTCACCTTGTTGGCCTCATCGCTCAGGTATTCGCCTTCGTTTATATCTTCGTGAAGACGCTCCCGGACAACAAGCTCATAGGGCCGATTGTTCTTATATTCGCGACGGGTGTTATTAAGTATGGCGAGAGGACTCGAGCATTGTACCTCGCGAGCCTAGAAAACTTCAAGGAATCAACAGTTAATCAAGTGGACGATTGGGATTTGGGGAGTATCCAAACGGAAGAGGAGGTGAAGCTTGCGAGACTGTTCCACTTCTTTCATATCTTCAAGGGTCTAATTGTAGATATAATGCCAAACCACTCACAGCGGCTGGAGAGCCGGGACTTTTTCCTGAAGCAGGATGCGCAGTCGGCCTTCGAGCTGATGACTTCCGAGCTAACCTTGCTGTATGAAAATCTCTACACCAAAATCATGGCTGCGCGTTCCTTCTGGGGAGTCCTTATCCGCAACCTCGCCTTCTACTTGTCCGTTGCGGCCCTAGTGTTGTTCTGCATAAATAAGAAAGAGGGGATACATACCACCGATGTCTGGATCACCTATTCTTTGCTAGCCGGGGTCATCGCTCTTGACTCTGCAAGCGAGATAATGCTCACCGGTTCCAACTGGAGCTCGAATAACGACTACCTCGGGTTGCAGATATTGTGTCGTTGCATCATTCCTTTTCTGTTCAGCATATTGCTCTTCACAGTCACGATTTTTTTTATATACGCCTGCAAATGTGAACATGTTTTCGAGAGGTCATGGTCAGTTAAAATCGGCTCCTTCATCCTGTTAGACTATAGCTTCGAAGAGAGCCGGCCAAGAAGAGGATTTGTGTCAGGTCGATGCTACCGTGCTTTCTTTGGTAAAATTTGAACGCCTTCTCTGCTGTGTCTCGTAGTTCTGTTTTACAGTTGAATTTCACTTAATATAGTACTAACTTTAGGGAATTGCGGCAATTGGCATTGGTTCCTCTTATCGTTAGGTTGGGTTGCACAAAAGACTGGCACAGCTGAAACGATTGCGAAAATGAGATTCACCTCGAAGATCGACATGGATGAAGGCATTTGGAAGTATATGTTCGACACACTACAGGGAAGAGCCTCTGCTGCGGACGAACCGGACCAAGTGAAGGAGATATATGAGGCAAGGGGCGGGCTGGCACTTGGGGAGAGCTCTGATGAATTGAAGAGGTACGTGAAGGATTTCGAGTACGATCAGACCGTGTTGTTTTGGCACATTGCCACGGGGATCTGCTACAACACCGATCCGAACCTGGATAAGACCAACGAGTATGTGAAGTTCAGCAAGACCTTCTCAGATTACATGGTATATCTTCTGGTCAAGCAGCCAGACATGACGTCGGCCGTGGCGGGTATCTTCCACAAGAGGTACCGCAACACCTGCTCCGAGCTGAAAGGCCTTGAGGTAAGGGTAAAGTCGGAAACCTTGGAGGATTTCAGCACGAAGGTTATGGAGGAATACGGCCATGTCCTGGAGCCCGGATATAGCAACGGGGATGCTGGCCAATCAGTTTTAATCGATTCGTGTCAGTTAGTGAAGTTGTTGTCAAGCAGCGAGAGGAAGTGGAAGGTGATATGCGGAGTGTGGGTGGAGTTGTTGTCGTACGCGGCCGGGCGGTCTCGCACGCCCGGCTGATTAGCGAAGGAGGGGAGTTTGTGACTTTCGTGTGGCTGGCGATGGCTCACCTCGGCATCGGACCTCATTTCCCAAAGAATTAGCTCGTACGATCCGCATGACTGTATGTCTGTAAAAAATATTTCCATTGCATAAACTCGTCCGTGTACGCTAAACAAAAAACTGTATGGTGGGATTGAAAACCCACGTGCTGTCGTGATTGAATTTGTTCACCATTGTCAAGTCGGTGTATAGTTTTTCTTTTAATAACAAACTTATCGCCATAATTTGATTATTTATTTCGATTCATGCCTAACTTTTTAAAAATATCTTATCATAACTTATTATTCGGCTGTTACCTTTAATTTAGCATCCGAGGCAACTAATGCGATCCTACTAGCAACTATCTTCGTCCAAAGAATACTTGTCGGCAGGTGCAATTAGAATGTGAAGGTCGAATGTGAGGTTACACGATGATATTTTTTTAATGTTAGAATAAATAAAAATATGTATAAAATATATGATATATTTAATAGTTTAACAATTTTTTAAATGTTATTTTTCGTAAGAGTACTTTGGTTTCATAAGACCAACTCCTCTTTTAATAGTTGATTGTATTACGTATGTGTTGACACGATGAACTATCTTGGGCCTATTCTCTGACGGGTTAAAGCCCACGAGAGGAATGTAAGGGATGAGAGGAGGTGTGGGGTCGTACCATGTCTACAGCCCATGTCTGCACAGGTCACACGTCTTAAGAGGACAGTTTGTTGACTCCGAGATTCACGGAATGTAGTTTAAATTGGGAGGATCTTTGGCCAAAGATCGAATATAAAAGGAAAGAAATCTTCCCAAAGAGAGGCACGATCAATTCAGCCAACAGAAGTTTTATTTTCTTGTCACCCCTTAGTTGTTAGGATTCCCCGACCTGGGCGAAACTTGTGAGGTTTCATTGGTCTTCACTTCCACCACTAGAGTGAGCAGCCGTAGCTCTGGTAGCCAATTTCCGCCAGCATTCCATCGCCAGGACGAGCCACCTTAGTCCCGGCAAGCAGTTCCGCCTTCGTTTCCACCACCAGGGTGAGCAACCGTAGCCTTGGTATCCACATCCGCTACTACCTTCGACCACACTCCGTCCACCAAGCCCCAGCGACCGGTTTTCACCGTCTAAGTTCGCGAGTCTACAGCGTCCCGTCATCAACTCTACGACGTCACCG
This sequence comes from Melastoma dodecandrum, assembly GCA_029817715.1. Lineage (NCBI taxonomy): Eukaryota > Viridiplantae > Streptophyta > Magnoliopsida > Myrtales > Melastomataceae > Melastoma > Melastoma dodecandrum. Next base: position 591,972 of record JARUPY010000578.1, on the reverse strand, counting down.
TCCAAATCCACAAGTCCACAGCACCCAGCGTCAAGTCTACAACGTCACCATTGTCCAAATTCGCAAGTCACAGCGTCCAGCAGCAAGTCTATGATGCCGCCACCGTCCAGATTCACAAGTCTGCAGCGTCTAGCAGCAAGTCTACAACATCGCACTATCGTCCTTTATTTTTCATGGCTGTAAGCATTTTATTCTTATTGTAAGACTTCATTCGATTAACTCAATCTATTTCTTTTACTTATTGGCGACCACATCTAAAAACCCTGTGAGTATTATTGCCAAATATTTCCGACGTGATCCGTTTCGACGCGAACAGTATGTAAAATAAATAAGAAACTAGAATTATTTTACTTGTACTTCCGAAGCCTAAATCAGTCCTCCCCATTTTCTTTCCGTACAGGAAAACAATCTGACTATGGGAGCTTAATCTCAAATCTCTTAGGTATTATTTCTTATTATGAAAAGTCATTTTTTACTTAAATATTTGAATTGACATAATAAAAGGGACCTACTGGTAATTAATTTGTAATAAATATTTTGTAAGTTGTAAAATGCAAGAAACAACTTAATCTCTTGCGTGGAATTTTAGCGGCTTCCGTATTATCATATATTATAAAAATGGCTTCCGCCCAACAAAAATTTCAAAGTATTCGCGTCGGAAACGGATCACATTGGAAATATTTGACAATAGTACTCACAGGGATTCGGATGTGGTCGCCAGTAAGTAAAAGATGAATTGAACTGATCAAATGAAGTTTTATAGTAAGAGTGAAAAGCTTACAGCCATAAAAATAAATAAAGGATGATGGCGCGGATGGTGGTGACGTCGTAAACTTGCTGCTGGACGTTGTAGACTTGCGAACTTGAATGGTGGTAACGTCGTAGACTTGCTGCTGGGCATTGTAGACTTACGAACTTGGATTGTGGAATCCGATCGCTGGGGCTTGGTGGACTAAGTGTGGTCGAAGGTAGTGGCGGACATGGATACCAAGGCTACGGTTGCTCACGCTGGTGGCGGAACGAAGGCGGAATTGGTTGTTGGGACCATGGTTGCTCGTCCCGACGGTGGAATGCTGACGGAGTTTAGTTACCATAGCTACGGTTGCCCACTCTGGTGGTGGAAGTGAGGACGAAAGAACTCTCGCGAGTCCACCCAGGCCGGGGTATCTAACAACTACGGGGTGACGAACAAAGCAAAGCGTCTGTTTGTTTGATTGATCGTGCCTTTTTGGGAAGATCTCCTTCCTTTTATATTCAATTTTACAGGCCCGGGTTGTTTGTCACGTTCTCAAAAAGATCTTTCCAACCCAAACTACCTTTCGGAGATCTTGGAGTTTTTTCAACAAACTGCTTTCAATCTCTTACAAGGCATGTGACCTCAGGCTACGTGGACTTGTGTAGACATGGGCTATAGACTTAGTATAGGCCCACATCTTGTTTTGTCCCTTATATTCCTCTCATAGGCTTTAACCCGTCCAAAAATAGACCCAAGATAATTCGTCATGTCAACACAAAGGAATCCAGTTCACACGAAACACGCAGGTCTGAGTCGCGGGCGTTGATGCCTATTGCGAGCATGCAAATGAACAAAGCAGAATCCCATCCCAAACTTCTTGTTATTTATTCAACAAACATAGGCCGGAAATTTAAAGGTTTGATCATCGCCATAACCATAGAATCATCGTAACATGTCAAGGGAAACGATCGTCGAACGTGTTCTCTCGTTCCTCGCTTTTGCTTTTTCTTTTTTTCTTTAACTAGTGAACCTCTTGCAGTGGGTGATGACGCTGCAACCGCGCTTGTAAGGGTTAGCCTTCTTCATCCGGTTGCAGTTGTAGTAAGATTGCCCACGGCGGCTGCACGGGACTGAGTTCCTCTTCAATGCCCCGTAGCTGATGTACCTCCGTGCAGCGGCGAGGATCCTGTGGTTGATCTCTGAGTCCAATGCCATCTCTTCCTCGGTGACCCAATCCCCGATGGAATCTCCCACGGGGTCGACGAAGGACCCGAGGTTGTCGGCGGACGAGTGGACGAATGCTGCCACGGCAAGGACAAGGAACACGAACCAGACCTTGAAACCCATGATGTAACTCGTTCCTTTTCGTGGTTTCTTGTCGGGATCGAAGGGCGTGGTCTCCTTTTGTTCCTTGTCTAAAGGAAGAGGAGGAGGAAGAGATGGCACGGATTGTCAAAAGTAGTTTGGATTGAATTGGTTTTTACTTTGGGAAGGTCGGTTTTGTTAATAATGGGAAGATTTGGGAATTAGCCTTTTTGTTTTTGGTTATATCTGCGAGTTTTAGGGTTAACCCCTCATTCCCCCTAAGACACAAACAAAATTAGCTTAATTTGTAGTTATGAATTAATCACATCTCATATAATCCAAAGTATTAGATTCCTTATGCGATGTTTCCTATTTATACTTGTTTACACGGATAACTTATTACTGTCGTGTTCATTCGAATATAACGCAATCACCGATTAAAACAGAAGTCGGTCAACTGCCCCCACATATTCCAGTCCAGTATAACTATAGAGGTTCGTCGAATGTGTCTTCAGAAGCCATTCGATTGTGTCTACGGAAGCCAATTGATTGTGCGTACAGAAGTTGGTCTACTGGACAAAAGCCGTCGATTATGCCTGCGGAAGCCAGTTGACTGTGCCTCTATAAAAACAAGTCCAAGTTAGTCCTCTGAAATAGTTAAAAATCTTGAGAACAATAGATCTACTGAAAAGAAAAGCAGTGGTTTCCTTTGACGAAGCGACGATTACAAGTTGATAAGGCAGTTGGAGCCCAATTTCTATAAATGTTTAGCGGTTAACGACGGTTACGCTCTAATTTTTACGTGTTTTTCGATTATTGTTCTAAGATTAGAATAAATAGCCTAGTAGGTGCCAAAATAAAACATAGAACAATGATTTTTAACCTCATAGACAACATCTAGCTGTCAACTTTTACACTTTATGCCATTGTTTTCGTTCTAAGATAAGGTTTGACACCGGATTTAAAACTGATTCCTCGTTCGTTCCTATCTTAGCATCCCGGCGACCACATTACCCGATTCGACCATTGTTTCGTCACCGAGCTGTTCTCGCCTCGCGCGAACCGAGGACTCGAATGAAAGAACTTGCGTTATCGGAAGTCTCGAATTCGTTCGCGGTAGAATCGTGTTCTTTTAAGATGGTGATGATTCATAACAATTAGCCCATGGGCCGTAGAATAATCTCAGGAGCCCTTAAATCTTTTCTTCCCCTAATTTTATTACAATTTAGTTGGATCTCCTCCCGACAACATCGGACTAAGATGGACAAGGATTCGCCGGAGCGAGGGCAACAGCAAGTGTCGTCCTTCATGGCCGTCCTCCTGGGGGCGCTGGCCCCCGGCGTCAACGTCAGTATGATCTCAGGTTTCCTGGAAAGTTCGATACTTTTCCTGGGTTTCAACCCCAGCTCGATTGATTGATTGATTGATGCCGGTTGATGATTTAGGGTCCGACATGGAACGCGCTGAAGGCCACGTTCTTGATGCTGGGCGTTTGTCTGGCTTTGATGCTGGGATTTGCGTTCGCGGGCGGTGATCCTTGGTTGACTGTCCATGTCGTGTTCTTGGTCGCGATCGCTGGTGGTCTCTTTGCGCTTCTTAGCTGGTAAGGGATGTTTATGGGGCTGTTCTTGCACTTGAGTCGGGCGTGTTTGCTGAGTTATGGTTTGGTCGTCGGTTGCTGTTGTTCGGGTTGCACGACATGATCGATCACATTGGCAATTGGTGTCGTTGTACTATGGTTTTGCTAAGTGAACTCCCCCTTGGTATTTTCCCGGTTTTGAGTATCCGATGTTCTAGGGGAATTCATCTGGCCCCAAACAATACAAAGTTGAGATCCAAGGGTGTGTAAGGATGCACGCTTAGAATGCTCAACGTCGCCGGTTTTCAGCTATTTCTGCTTTTCCCATTATTCTGCCCTACCTTACTTTTTTGTCATAAGTAGTATGTCGGTGATGATGAGAAGTATCAACCGCATTGTCTTGTGTAGATGCCTAATTAATGAGGTTTTTGTGTTGAGGATCAAAATCTGGGAAAATGAAGGACGAGCTCGTCAAATTGTTGATTCACATATTTAGACAGTATGAAACTCTAACATAAGAGTAATTTTGATAGATCTGCTAAAAGGTTGTGCACTTTGGATCAGCTTTCGGTAACGTTTTAGATAATCTAGTTCACTTATCCTAATTTCTGTCTTGTCTGTTCCTTTCAGGTTTACAGCACAGACTGGCCTAGTGTCCATCGAACATCAAATGAAGGAGCTGGATTTGGTGCCGGATGATCTTGATCAAAAGCAAAAATTGAAATGATAATCTCCACATGCAAAGGTTTCGGGGCTATCACTTTGCAACCGCAACGAGCTACTGGCTGCCTGTGATTTGAGGAAGCATGGATAAGGCGACTTGTCGTGCTGCATTGCTCTTCTAAGCATGCCGCGCAATGGTCTCTCTCATGAGTGGCCTCTGATCGTTGCTTGGTCCCTCGCATGGCTTCTTGAGTGGGAGTTCAAACAGTTAGAGGGCTTGTAGCTTCTCGATATGCTGAATATCCTAGTCGAATCTCGTTCTGAGTGTACTTGAGGGGAAGTGGTGATATTCGTTGATTTGGCAAAGCACTTTCAGTATATGTCTCGAATTTCCTTTGTGTCGCCGTATCTATGAGCACATAGGATGCTTCATACACTCTTGTTTCGTTAGTGAAGGAACTCTCGAGCTAGGATCACATGGGAAATGGCTCCACGAAACACACGAAACACCGGGTAAGGACCATAACATCGGGTATATCTATTAACAAGAACTATGATTTTATAGACAATGGAAGATTATATACAGCATGGATTATTGGGAGCGGATAAACAGAGCATATGACCTAATACGCCTTCATCACCCCTCTTAGTTACGCAGGATGCCGAAACTGCTGCCCTTACACCCCGTTAGTCTACCAAGGCCTTCAGAGCACTTGCCCAACTCCCTGCAGCAAGTTTCCTCCCAGAGCTTGCCGACAGACATCCAGGAAGACAGCTCGATTCGCGCCCTCAGGACTCTCCACTCAAAACCACCTTCCAGGTACGGGTCTATGCCTTCAAATTCACCTCCTTTATGAACCATATCTTTCTCCACGAACGGCACCTCCATGTTACAGAGGCCGTTGGTCGGCGCCACCGCCGCTAGTCCTGTTGTCCCCCGGGTTTCTTCGGCCACCTTCTTGATGGAGAAGTACTTGGTTTTTGCAAGGTTAATCAGCTTTTCTTTTCTTTTAAAAAGTAAAATATAGTAGTAATAAATGGCAACTAAGAAATCTTAATTAGGCTCGCTCACGTAGTTCTTGCAGTCATCCTCGTACACAGTTATGGAATCCCCTGCTCTCATCCCATTTTCTCTCACGAAATCCCCTTTTAAAAAAGTAAATAATAATAATAATAATAATAATAATAATAATAATAATAATAATAATAATAATAATAATAATATAAAATTTTGAATTAATTTAAACATATTTTTATCAAAAACTAAATTATATTTTTACCTGTGTGCTCAAAAATATACATCCTGCTCCTGCTGTTCGACCAGGACCTGCATTGTTTAACAAAATGTGATTAGTACTTAATCATCAAAGTTAATCGATTCAATAGGAGTGGTTATTTACTAAGACTAGACAGGAGAAAGTATGTCCTTTCGAATCATAATAAAAAACCCCCCCGGGCGCACGGGCGTACTAACGAGAATTGACCGCGGCGGTAGTCAGCAGAAGAAACGCACCTGTATTTTACTATCCAAGAACTGGTAGACCCGAGGATGTCCCTGATCACCAGCTCGATGCTCGTCTTATCCTCCAGCTTCGGGAGATGCTTTTCTGCCTTCCTCTAGTTAAAAAATTTCATTGCGTCAAGAAGAATTTGACGTAAGGATTGTTCGAGAAGTCGTGTATTTGTTTCACCTTTGGAACTATGATCCTCCCAGGACAGCCGACGTCGCTGTTCTTCAACGATTTCGTGAACAGCACCTTCAGCCTCTTCTGACATGAAAAGTCACCCCCGCGGAAATCGTCGAGGAAATGTCGTTATAAGAATCGTGATTATGAGATTATGTATATAAAATGACGAAGGGAAGGAGACCCGTGTGGACTCTTAACCTTGCTTTCGCTTGGGCGCGGTCTTCCGCTCTCGTCATCGTCAATCAATACGATGGGCTCTGCGCCGTTTTGCTTGTCGACCTCAATGTAAAGGGTGCTGGTCGAGTTGCCAATGGAGTTTTCACCGCCATTCAGATGAAGCATCTTACAGTTGTCAGGGCTTCTGTTTGCCTTTCTCTTGGAGAGCCGGTGCTGATACTCAATGGGCACAAGGACTTCCTGTTTTGAACTGGACTCCGCAGTCGGTATTGGCAGCGGGATATTGAAGGGCATCGGCATTGAACTCAGTGGTGGAAAATAGGTCCAGGGAGAAGCCAAAGAGGATGAGGCACATCCCCGGATGTGGCACGACATGTCCCGGTACTGAGGCTTGTCGAAGGAAGAGGGGGCAGTCGCGGTCTGCCGGAAGGCGCGCACGAGGAAGTTTCTCGACATTTTTGTTGATGAGAAAATGAAAGGACTTGGTGGGAATGGAGGACGAAGGTTAGCATTTATATACTGTGAATGTTAGGCAGGAGTTACACAAGATCTTTTACATTATATGGATTTTGGTTGCGTGAAGTTACTCACAATGAGTTGTGTTATTGAAGCTTGGTGTGAAATTTATATTAATTTCCGATAGATCTCGTGCTTAATTTATTACAGTCATTGATAACATATCCTAATTACTTTCGCGGTACCACGTGATGTGACGCCGCGAAACAAAGAACGTTCCGACGACCGGCCGGTTAAAGAACGGAAAATACCTTAAAACCTCGAGCACCGACCACCTTGTTACCGGGAAAGGAATCGGTGACGGTTACATGTTGCCGTAAATCTTGTTGCGGTGCTAACGGATTATACGTTAATGTAACTATCCCGAATCCTATGACTAGAGAGGAGGTATGTTCTAAATTAATGTTACTATAAAAAATATTCACGAAATGGGACATATACTTCAAAATTTGCCAAATAATGCTCCTAAATCGATGTCAGAGATACCGAGTTCACCCGTCCTCGTTTTTTTCTAGTGAAATCATTGTCTCTAACACCGATTTATCAGCATTATTTAGCGAATTTCAAAAGTCAATACCCTATTTCGTTAGATATTTTCGAACTTCATTTTGGAAACAAAATGTAGTAATCAGGTAAGGCTGCTTACTTGTTAAACCAATATTTCCTAGTAACATTTGAAATCATGGTATATTTATCTTTAATATTTGTCGAGATTATTTACTTTTTGAGTCATTAAAATGTTAATTATTTTGTTTCATTCTTCATATTTTTTTTTGGATATTTTCTCATTAATGAGTTTGATCAATGAATGCTTGGTTTATAAATTAAAAATTAGAAAACAAATGGAGTCACGAATTCCTTACTGTCCTTTCTTGTTAATATTCACGTGATCGAATGTAATTGGATTTTGTAACGGAAGAGGGTGATAAACTTCGTGCTTTTGCTTGTCATCGATCAGAAGAGGAAGAGAACTTCCACTTGCGCCTGCGTATTATTCGTCTCGGAGGAGAGAGACTCGAAGAAAACGTGTGTCGTCGGCCGGACGTGGTTTTTCCGACGGGGAATTATTTGTCACCTGATGAGTTTGGTGAGGCCATCATAGTTGTGGAAATGTAATCAACAAAACGTATGCCCAAAATCTCAAATGCGTTACTACTACTTAGGTAAATCGAATCCTGCAACCTTCGAATCATATTTGGGCCATTTTCAGGCCCGTGATAGTGATTGGGACACATTTAAATGGACCGAGGTCCTTCACCACGACAAGACCAACAACTAAACAAACTATATCGCTAAGGGTATTAATGAGCCGAAACGGCTCACGAACTACTCGATCTGACTCGTCTCTTGGCCCGAGCATTAGTTTGATAAACGTTAAATTTTGGTGAGCTTAGACCCAGGCTTGGGTCTTAATTTTTTACAGTCAAATCCGACTATTCATGCTTAAAAATTTTATAATGAACCGAATTACTAATCCGAAAAATATAAATTTTAAAAAACTTAAAGTAAATTAAAAATACAAAGAGAAGACCGGGCTTTGGCGAAACTTTTTAGCTAGGCTTAACTAAATAACGCCCTGTCAGGCTCGCACCATTTTACTCGGGTTGAACTTAAAAAGAGGTGGCCGAGCTCCGTCCACCTCATTAACACCCTTACATATTGTGGAGTCGGCTTGCGAGCACGAAGTACTCGCTCCGAACTCGACAGGTGTTTTGACCAGTTATTCAAGATCACACGTATTGTATAACGAAGAGTAGTAACAAGAGGAGATCGGGTGGCCGGCGACGCCACGGCCCGTCTCAGTACGTCGGCTACATCCACCGTGGTAATGTCCCGAGTTTTCTCCCGTTACAGTGTCCACTCGAGATGTACACAATATTTCCTTTGGTTGAGTTTCGCACAAAAACTGATGAACCACACGATACTGAAGGATCCGTACGCTCTTTATCCTCAGGGACCATCGAACCCACAACACCCACGTGATAAAAGAAACACAAATTGAGCTGATCCCATCTATTCTTTTGAGGCCACTCTTATTTTGATGCACCACAATCGGATCACTCTTCCCATCATCAGACATGAATTCATGGTCATACTGAGTATTACTTCTAGATCACAGAAAAACCTTTGATTTCGTGACCGCAACACACATATGCCAATGAAATCATACAATTTCAGTTTGAAAAAAGAAACGGGAACAGCAAAAGGAAAACCCATCTGTAGACAGACCAATAGTTTTGATTGATTGACATTTTTAGCAATTCCCAACAAAAGTCCCTCAGATCAAACCATGTCTCCCACTCTGACAAGTTCAGACACCCAATTTCCTAAACTCCCTCCCCCAGATGTGAGAACTCTGATAAGCAACAATTCCCCATGAGCCAAACCCTAAACATGGAAACAGATTTGATCACAATATCCAGATTAACCCGCTGTATGTCCACATCAAAATGTATATACTTCCAACCCCAACATCCAAAAGTCATCATCAGGGTGATGTTTGTTCTTCATATTTGCATGTTATGTACACACTACCATGACCCTTGAGGAGAGAATTTCTTACATGAGACATTAACATGGGTTTTTTTCGAATTTCTGGCCTTCCCTAGAATCCCCCTAATAACATGAACAGAGCTATAAGGACTGAGTAATTCAACCCCAATTCAACAAAAAGATGTGCGATAGGGGTTACTCTGAGAATGCACCTTGGGATCGCCCGTTGTGGTATCGAATCCGCGTGCGGCGAATTTGATCGGACAACGGCTAACTCCGGGTGCTTTCCAAGCAATTCCAAGGTTAAAAAAAAATGAGATGGGGGAGTTCAAAAGGGGGGGGGGGGGGGGGGCTGGGGCGGGGGCTGAGGTTGTGGCCTTTGCTAGCTCTAGATCAGGGAAGGAACTGAAGAACAACCTACGTTGTTGCTCCCCAGCTCGGGAAGCCAAGGGCCGATGGTGCTGTTAGTGATCGTGTTCCAACACAATGAGCTCGTCAGTTCGGAAGGCTCGAGCTGGTGGATCTGGGTCTGGCAAGGCAGGGACCAGTTGACGACGCCAGGATGACCCACGGCGAACTCGGCTCGAAGGTTCTCCGAGGGTTTCAGGCAGTTCCTGATTCCAGAGGCATCCTTAAACCCTAGGCCACCGGCGGCCAGGGACCTCTGCTGCTCCTGAATGATTGTTGACGCAAGGAGAGACGAAGTCATGCCGGGAACCCCCTCGAGGGCCATCGAAGGGGCAAACTCTGACGGTGCGGCGTATCCCGGAATTACCAAATTCGAGGAAGGAACAACGAAATCCCGAAGGAAGTCAGAGCCGACGCTTCCCGGCATCAACGGTGGAAGTGAAAATCCTTGGGAATCATGAGCAAGATCGACCTCCTGGGGGTTGCCGTAAGAGGACAACTTCAAGGGTTTGCTACCGGCTACAGATCGCGAGACCGAGGCAGCTAGAGCTGACCGCTTGGCGACGCGCTTTTTCTTACGGCAGCTACCCCCGACCGGGACGTTCCTAAGGGTCCCACCGCGGGTCCAGTAGCGCTTGCAGGACTTGCAGAAGTGACGCGGCTGGGACAGGCTGTAGTTGTTGTAGTAACAGAACTTGGTGTTGGAGGAGTCGCACCTCGGGCATCGAAGCGGCTCCAGCGCATGACTGGCGGCCGCGGCCGCGGTCATCTGTCTGTGCATGACTCCTCCTCCTCCTCCTCCGGCTACAGCGGGTGTTAGTAGGTTGTCGTCGTCCGGCATCCGTAGACTAAAGAGAGCGATTGATCGAGGAGAAAATGTTTCGAGGTGGGAAATATTCGGAATCCAACAAGTAGGAAACAAAATGGAAATGAGAGGGAGAGGGACGAGATTGTCTTAAAGGAATTTTGAAGATATAATATTTAACTTTTTAAGTTATCATTCCTTATTAAATAATTATACTTTTTATAATTTTTACATGTCCTTCGAGCAAAGATTTATGTCGTAATTGATATAAAATTTAATTTATTCTATAATTCACTCACGTTATCGGGTGAGAATGAGAAAACAAGACAGATAACGAAGCGACTAGTGTCACCCAAGTATTATTTATTTAGATATCATTATAAAAAAAAATATTCTTCCTTAAACTTGAGGAATTTTGCTATTCGTTATAAGGTTTTGTAATGTTAAGGTTTCTTTAGGAGTTGGGTGAGAACGTAAGCCATCTACGATTTATAAAGAATTCGAAATATTTAGGACCGATCATTATGATAGTAAAAAAATTAAAAAAATCGGTGTTTTAAATAACTTTTTTTTTGTAAATAAATTTGATGTTTATAATACCTATTTAGCAATATTATTTGACAAATTATACTAAGTGAAGCGTGGTAAGGATCGAATATCCGTGGCATGTGAATATTAAGGGTGGCATCGAAGATGTCGAGCAAAGTATGGTTTATTTTTTGTTGGGACAAGACGGTACGAAAGAATAAAGCAAAGGGAGAGGAACGAAAGCAATTGGTGAACGAGACTGTTCACTACTTCTCAGTGTTATAATAATTTTTTATCGGAAGTTGTAACGAGTAGTGAGGAACAAACAGTGAATTCACTCGTGGTGTGATCTGACATTCGAGGGAGAGCAGGCAACATTCCCTCTGGCGTGTAGATGTAGAGAATTGATGTGGGAGGAAAGAAGGGATTCCAAAATACACACGAATTTCGAAGGTTTTGTAGTTCAACACTCGAGAAAACCTTTTGACTATTTGATGATATTAAAAATTCTATTTAGGATTATTTTTTTTATAATTAAGAGGTAGATTTTATTCCATTCAAATCTAACATATTGTTTAAATATGGGAGGTTATGACTTCTACGAAAAGCTTTAGATCAAATTTTATTAAAAATTTCAAAGTATAAGGAATTAATACAAACGGTGCATGAAAATCGCCTGAGAAAAGTCAAGAGATGCATTCGAACGAGTGTTTAGGACGACATTCATTCTTAGGAGCCACCACTTAAGATAATTCTTATACAAGGTCCTGTGAATATCGTAAGTCAAAGTTTATCGAAATTAGAATATGATAAATATTTTAGTACCGCTAATCTTAAAATTCGAACATGAAATATTATCGACGGACATTTAAGGCCGTTCTTGATATCTAGTTAATGGTGTCACATTTTTTTTTTGGCATTCTGCAATAACGTGAGAGTTTTGTATAAAAATACGATTAATTTTAAAAAAATATAACGAAATACTATTCGAATTTTCTAAATAGACAGAACCCGCCCTTCATATAAGAGGCGAGTTTTGAAAACATGTCCCTTCAACAAATGCACGTCTTGGGTTTGAATTCTAATTGCACCAAAATTTTTTTACTTTTTAGGTAAAAATATATTGAGAATTGATAATGACAGGAGTTGAACTCTTGAGTTCCCCTTATAACAAGTGACTCTAACTAACTAACATAAACGGTTTATTTTATCTAATCTTTTAAAAGGCGGGTCTTTCCTTGTTCATTTAGTTAAATGTGCGAGTTTTCAAAACATGCCCCTTGTTCATTTAGTTAAAGGGACGAGTTTTGAAAATGCACCCCCGTTAAACGCCCCTCATTCATCCGGTGAATAAATATTTTTGCTGAGTGTTGAGGGGGCGGATTCTCAATCCACTTACTTTGTATTTTGAGGGGCACATTTTCAAGACGCGCCTCTTCGACGGTAAAATCTTATTTTAACAAATTCGGACCGTATTTCATAATTATTTTAAAATTAATCGTATTTTCGTACAAAGTTCGGTAACGTGAGACTCATTAATAATAAATAACCCATGATAAATAATAAAGAGGGGTCTCTTTGAGTGCGAGTTGGTACAAACAATGTATGGACGGAGATAGACAGACAGATAATTGGATGGTATGGTTCGACTCTTCCTTGATTCTCAACACTTGCATTCGCACACTTTTGAAGATTTAAACACCCCATTTGAATGTTCTTCTTCCACTTAGTGTGGACTTTGCTTTTGTGTATTTTATTATTATCATGGGGACAAGTTGGTAGTGGGGGAGAGACAGAGACAAGACTGATGGACAGATATGATGGGGGTTCGTATAAGAAAAGAAAAAAAAGGAAATATTCTTTGTTAGTCATGTTTGGTAAGTAACTCCAAAGAGAAGTGGACAAAGGGAGGAATTTTGGGGGGAGGAGGAGGAAGAAGGAGAAGAGCACACCTACCCACCACCAATGTGTGGCCACAAACGTCAAATCCTGATATTACACTCCAAATCCTCCGTGTCTTTATTATCATTGTTTGTTTTCTATTATATTTAAGTGATATTTTCGTTCTATAGAGGTTTGAAATCTGAGTTCTCTCTTTTTAAGTGAGTTTAGTATTAAAAATATTGATTTTTTTATTTCTTTTAAATAAATTTTATGATAAAATAATAAGTTATATCTTTTTTCAAGTAAAGCTAATATTAGAAACACTGAATTTTTTTATTTTTCTTCGAGTAAATTTGATGTTATTTTTATAAATAAAACTCGATATTTTTATATTATTCCTTCGTGTTGGTAAAAAATTTTTAATTTGATCAATTTATTTCCTAGAATAACTTGTAAATGGAACAATCCTCTGGCAATGGAGGGCTAGATTTGAAAATCGAAGAAATAAAAAAATAAGATCAAGTCTCTCCTTGGGACAGACCAGTGCTGCCTTCACTGATTTGCATGCTTAAAAACGCCATCGACCAAAATATCCATCATTTTCTAAGTTATATCTATATATATAAAAGTCCAGTGCAAAGTTTATTGAGATATAAACAAATAAACATTCACTTCTTATGAGTGAGTTTAAAGACTATTGGCTATTTCTAAAAGACGAAACTAGTTAGATATTTCCGGGCATTCTCCTCTCTTAGACATCTCAAAATCATACTCATGTCGAAAGAAATAGGGTATTTTTAACAAGTCGTAGAATGAAATTGTCGAACAGGTCCGATATCGACCGATCAAACTAACGTATTAGAAATCGTTATATATTATAATAAACTCGACGGCATAATCGTTAACGTGTCGATATCTAATCGGAAAAATAGAGCCCACGTGACATAAATAAATCGCGGTGGATATTCGCCACCGGTGTCATCGGTCCCCTACCTGGACCTCCAAACATTTTTGACAAAACCATTCCACACACTTCAGTGGGACGTGTGCATATGTGATGGTGATGCATTTGGCAGTCTCTCATAAAAAAAAATGAAGTCGAATGCTGTGGACCAGGCGTGGATGAGTCGAAGAGGGGGGTTTTGGATAGGAAGCTGGAAGCAAATTGGGACATATTAAGAACCAAGGGAGTAAGGAGAGGTACACCATTGGACATTACTTTAGCATTGCCTTGCTTGTGTGGATGTTGATGCATGCAAGAAAATGTGTGTGTGTCACGTTGCTTTCTTAACTGCCCCACACACCCGCTCACTCCCAAATGGAATCCATATACACTCCTTTCAATCTTTGACACGTCTTCGAAAGTTGAGATTTGTTACTCAATAACGTTAATTTGTAAAATAATTTGCGAAATAAGTCGATCGAACATAAAATTCGTAGACTAATACTAGTAACTCCGACCAAATGAACATCCTATATCCTACAATCCTCTAGCCCAAATGGGATCCAACATAAAAACCCATTTGCATATAATGCAGACTTCTTGTTATATTCCCTCCCTAATAAGAAAAATAATAATAATAAATTGATCAGCTGACCAACTTTATTGGCATCATATTGTAATTTCCCAAATTTTATTTATATCAAAATAATATGATTCAGCGGAAGTTATATCGACCGGATATGATGGATTGTATCTAATGCTAAATATATTTGGTCCTATATTGTAAATATATAATCTTGTGTTGAAAAAGATCAAAACTGTTTGTAGTGTTAGATGCACGCGATCGTGCCCCCGTGTTGACATGGCAAATAATTTTGGTCATGAGCTTAGAACAGAAACCCAGTAGTCACTCAAGTCACACTCCGAGTCGGCCCAAGATGCAGTTGCCGACTCACAACGGAGTCGATTAAGTCGACCCATGACGAAGTCGACTAGGTCGACTTATGACGAAGTCGGCTAGGTCGACTTATGAACGGAGTCGACTAGGTCGACTCACAACGAAGGAATATGGTAATCAAAGTCAACCAAGATGACTCAACAGTAGCTAAGTCTACTAGTAGGATTAAGTCGACGGAACTCTGGATAAGTCGACCAAGTCGGTCGTAGTCCGTACAAATCAGTCAAGTCGACAAGGTCGGAATAAATTTGTTCATTTTTTATCACGTTTGTTAAGGATCGTAACTGATCCTAATATCCAGGAACGTAATCCCATATATCAAGGAGGTTGTTGAGACACTCCCACGATATTAGGGATCACGATCTATAACACGATCTGCAACACGATCCATCTGTTACGTGTTAGACACGTACAGGTCCTCTATAAATAGCAGAGGAATTTTTCAAGAAAAGACACGACCATACACAGCCAAAGCTCTGAAGTTTGTTCGTCAACCTTAGGAATTAGACACCCTGACCCGGTTTAAAGGTCAACTCCCCTTCCACCGACGGAGTGAGCTCGTAGGGCCTTCGTCACAGCCTCCCGCCAGCAACCACCACCGACGGAGCGAGCTTCCAAGGCCTTCGTCACAAGTTCTCCGCCGTCACAGGATTCCACATCGTTGTCACCACTTGCTCCCTTTTCGTTTCTTATGGCTGTAAGCCCCTGTTCCTAATTCGTTAAGATTGTAAGACTTGCATTCTGTTTTTAATAAAATTGTGCATCTTCTTACTGGCGACCGCAATCCAATTCCTATGAGTCCTTCGCCAAATATTTCCGACGTGATCCGTTCTATACGCGAACACGTTTTTGGCGACCACAATGGGAGCACAAAAAAAAACTTAGTCTCAAATGCCGAGAAATACTCGAAGCCGCGAGCCTCAGAATCCCTTAGATGGGGAAGACCAGGAACTTTCTTCGGGAACGAACTTGGAAGTGCCGGCCCTAGGAGGCCAGGCAGCTGCAAACCAGTCCGCTTCTGATTCACATGCCCCGTCCGAATTTATTTCGAGACTGGAGTTCCACAAGGAATTGGGGGATGTGCGCCGGGAGTTGACTGATATGAAGGGTATTCTAGTGGATGTCCAAACTCTAATGGGGCGTCTTTCTGGCCCGAGAGACGAGGAAAGAGCGAGACCTCGTATGAGAGAGGCCCCCATTAGGGAGTCTACGTTCATGGCAGACGCTCGTCGGACTGCTCAAGGGCCACGTAACGTGACTTTTGAGCAATCTGAGATAAGGACGAATGCTCTCTTTGAACCCGGGAATCTGGTTCCCCCTGGTCAACCCTCTTCTTCACGTAATCGACCAACGAATACGTATTGGAACGAGGCAGAGGGCTTCCAAGAGGAAATAGATCGGGGGGAGGATTTTATTCCGTCTCGTCGCCCTGGGAAAGAGCCAATGGTCGACGCAGTTGGAGATCCCTATGAGCCTGGACCCCGGAGTAGTAATCATCGCGAGGAGCCTTCATTTTATGAAAGGGACCCAACGAGCCAGACAATGGGAGAAAGGCCTCCGTATAGCCCGTTAAGGCCAACTTGACTCGCAGGGCAGGGGCCATTAGGCGGTGTACCCCCAGACTTAAGAGAGGCCATAACTCAGGTTATAGAGCAAGTCGTCCCCGGAATAGCTCGGCGAGATGACACCTGTTTATATAGGTCTCCTTATCCTGCGTACATTTATAGGGATTTCCCTTTACCTAGAGGTTATAGGGTGCCCGACTTCACTCGCTTCTCGGGCGAAGATGAAATGACTCCACTTGAGCATATTGCTCACTTCACTCATCAACTTGGTGAGGCGGCCGGGAATGACTTCTGGAAACTAAAGCTCTTCCCGAACTCATTAACCGGGGATGCCTTTACTTGGTATGCAAGTTTGCCGCCGGGGTCAGTAGCTTCGTGGACTCAGATGCAGTCCATGTTTGTTAAAACCTTTGCTCGACTCGATACCCCCATGTCGATGTTTGAGGTTATGCGCCTCAGGCAGGCTAATGGAGAACACCTGGGGCAGTTTTTAATGAAACTGAGGAAGGCCTTATTACGGTGTTGGCCTCCCATACCGGAGAAAGACCAGTTGCTCCTCGCATTAAATGCGCTGTCCATTCCTTTCCGGAAAAAGCTACAAGGGGAGCGCTTTGCCGATCTATATGATTTGGCAAGGAGAGCCATTGAGTACTATCAGCTCCTAACAGAAGAGGCCCAGCTGACTCGAGCCTACCAAGTCGATACTTATGAAGTCGACATGGCCGAATTTGTTAAGGGGGAATCGACTATATGTGACCCCTTGACTAGGAAAAATTCTAAAGCTAAAGCCTCCCAGAAAAATGCCGAGGAAAGGAAATACTCCTTCGACACAGATAAAGTCGATGCCATTATCGACTGGCTTTATCAAAAGAAAAGGATCAGGCTTAAGCCTGGTCATCGAGTCCCTCAGATAGAAAGGGAAAAAAGCAGGCATTACTGCAAGTGGCATGGTTCCTTCACCCATACTACCAAGGCCTGCCTGTCCTTTAGAAATATAATTCAGGATTTAATAGAGTCTAAAGAGCTCTGTTTTCCTGAAGTCGATGAAGTCGCCATGGTGGATGATAATCCATTTGGCGACGAAGTCGCCATTCATACATTTGATATATTTGACACTGAGGTTAATCTTGTAGAGGTCATTAACGACTCTGTTATACCCTCGCAGGATTTGCAAGCAACTGGCGAGACCTTGGTGGCTAATGCCCTGATGAAGCGACTGGCTGAGCGTGGGATTGTCATCCTGCCAAAGGGAAGGGACAAGTGGCTTTGCCACTGGCACCTGAACGACACTCACACGACGGACCAATGCCACACATTTAAGAAATACCTATTGGACAGTAAGACAGAAGACTGGTATGAACTGACCCCTTTCGAGGAAGCAGCAATGTCGTTGACTGCCCCCCGAGGACCTTCTCACGTCCTCAAAAGTCCTCCTAGTGTGGATCGCTGACTGGCTTCGCGAGGAGGAAGAGGAGGTTCCCAGGGGCGTGGGGGAATGGAGAGGCAGTCGCCCGGGGTACGGAACGTCCGGCACGGCGACTTGAGTTTACGGACTCGTCTGGCCAGAGAGTCGTCAAGCAGGGGTACACTAGGACTACCCCTGTCAAGGAAATAAGACCTGTGGAAGAGTATAAGGGAGTAGACCAACCCCAACAGGCTGCAAGTCGCAGGCCTCGATATACGTCACAGACAGTCGACCCCCAGGAATTGCGGAGAGGACCTCCTATCGCCCAATTCTTGGACGAGAAGCTACTGTGCCAGAAATGCAAGTTGATCGCCCATAATCGGATACTTATCACCCAGCTCTGCACAGCATGCTGCGTCAACTATTTTTTGCGGCTGGTCGACTTGTCCGCAAAAGTGGAGATGCTGGTGAAAGCGGTCCGCCCCGAGGGTACAGGTAATTCAAACCCTAGTAAACCTTCCTCGAATAGACCAGAAAGTACTCCAGTGCAGGTGGGATATGACCCAGTCAACGGCAAATTCGTGGAGGTAAGCCGACTCCCTTTTGGTTCTAAGAAACCAAAATTCGTCAAAGCCCTTAACCCTTCGTTTCAATGGCAGAAGGTAGAAAGGAAGGTTGCACCCCCTTTAAGGGCTCAAAAGAGAAAGGAAATGCGTATAAGTCATGCCAAAAAAGACCTAGGATGACCCCTGCGATGCCACCCTCGGAAGGGAACCAAGCCGCAGATAAACAGGTACTCACAACGAAGGAATATGGTAATCAAAGTCAACCAAGATGACTCAACAGTAGCTAAGTCTACTAGTAGGATTAAGTCGACGGAACTCTGGATAAGTCGACCAAGTCGGTCGTAGTCCGTACAGATCAGTCAAGTCGACAAGGTCGGAATAAATTTGTTCATTTTTTATCACGTTTGTTAAGGATCGTAACTGATCCTAATATCCAGGAACGTAATCCCATATATCAAGGAGGTTGTTGAGACACTCCCACGATATTAGGGATCACGATCTATAACACGATCTGCAACACGATCCATCTGTTACGTGTTAGACACGTACAGGTCCTCTATAAATAGCAGAGGAATTTTTCGAGAAAAGACACGACCATACACAGCCAAAGCTCTGAAGTTTGTTCGTCAACCTTAGGAATTAGACACCCTGACCCGGTTTAAAGGTCAATTCCCCTTCCACCGACAGAGTGAGCTCGTAGGGCCTTTGCCGTCAACCCCCCGCCAGCGACACCACCGACGGAGTGAGCTCGTAGGGCCTTCGTCACAGCCTCCCCCAGCAACCACCACCGACGGAGCGAGCTTCCAAGGCCTTCGTCACAAGTTCTCCGCCGTCACAGGATTCCACTTCGTTGTCACCACTTGCTCCCTTTTCGTTTCTTATGGCTGTAAGCCCCTGTTCCTAATTCGTTAAGATTGTAAGACTTGCATTCTGTTTTTAATAAAATTGTGCATCTTCTTACTGGCGACCACAATCCAATTCTTGTGAGTCCTTTGCCAAATATTTCCGACGTGATCCGTTCTATACGCGAACACCCCGGCAGCAGCACATCAACCCCCAGGAACAACCAAGAAGCCCAGTGGCCCGGGCGGAGCTCGATCTCCACCGGAGGCCGCCCTGAGAGCTCGACGCAATGACGGGCCAAGCCGGGGCCAATTATCCATTTTGGGCTTGGGCCCATCTTAACATCGGATGAGCCCATTATGTTCTTTTACTCTTTTGGGGAGGGACAGGGAAGAACAAGATGATGTGCCCCTTTTGGTCTAAGAGAACTAAAAATATCATAATTTCCTCACATCCCTACAATCGAAGACACGCCTCTCGACGTGTTAAGGCCCTCACACGCATCTGAAGGTGCCGCATTCGCGAAATCGAAGACTAACCAAGGAGGGGGCATCATGACTGTGATTTAGTTAAGCAAAACTCGTCATGCAAAAAAAATGGTGGGGTCTCCTGAATAAGATCGAATGGGGTTATGTTATTATCATGATAATTATTATTCTAAGTGACAGTTCGTCCGTCCGATTACTCGATGATATCGCTCCAGGCAAATTGCATCTGCATCTGTTCTTGTGCTTGTTATTGAACTAAAATTAATGGGCGAAACAGCCAGCTAAGCTACCATTTCTATTGAACAATGAAACTAAAATAAAATAGAAGTTCTAGCATGGGTCTGCAGAAGTTAACCTGCAAATTTCCTTCACAAGATTTAAGGTCTATGCCTAACCTCTGGGCTATTCTTTTGAAGTTGTTCTCTTATTTCAACGACTTCTTTCTGCACAACACAAGCAACAACATTAAAAATGGAGCAGCATACACACGGGTTGAAAATTGAGCTCATACCATGGCGTGGTAATTAATATAATTCTTGTAACACCAATTGGATGATTTCCCAGATTCAAGGAATCCTTTGTAGACGTTTAGGAATGTCACATGGTCACCCTGCAAGAAAGAAGAAGCTTGGCCTTCAGGCACTTGCAAAAAGTAGTAAAAACAAAATTGGATATCAATTTCTGTAAGGAATGAGATATCTACGTAGGGAAGAGCGCAAAGAGGTTGTCCTAACTATAAACAAAATGATATGATTGATACAGTTGCTAAATATTATTATAACGTTCTGGCCGAGTTGTGCGTGAGTGCGGTTTCAAACAAGTGAATTAAATCAGGATATATATTAAACACGTACCTCAGCTGCAGCAAAACGCATTTTGGCCTCATCGAATTCCTTGCGTACTCCACGACCAGCGACCCAAATAGACTACCAAGCCATAATTTGATCAATTTGTGAAAAGCTTACTGAAATTGTTTCCAAATGAACCCCATGCGTTTATATCTATTCTGTAAGGTCATAAGGGTTTACTTGAACAGAAAGCACTGCCGAAATTGTGAGTATCTCTTCTGAACAGCCTAGTTGGTAGGCAGACAACATCATTTTCGAAATCATTGGCTCCCGCAGAAAACTCGTCATCGTCAGTAATTATTACCTCCTGTTTCACTCTAGAGAAGTAGGCCGGAATGAGACATATGTCATATGTTTAAACCAGAATGCTTCAACTAGTTAATTTAAAACACATTGGCAGCCTCACCATATTCAAGAGTGTGAATAAAATTACACAGCACAGCACTAACTTTCAAAAAGTGTGCTATCGTAGAAAACGAAAATTAACAAATCATCAAAAAAGAAATACAAAGGAAAATGGGAAACGCAACTTTGAGGTATGTATTCGGGAGGACCACATCACCACTTTATCAAGATTCAACTTCTGTTATTATTGTCGACATAGAATAAAGAGACGCCATGAAGTGAGACCCTATGATAATATAAATATAACAACTGTGAATGGGTACATAGCTTTGATGCTGGATATGCAAAATGAAAGAAAACGGTTTCATACCAGGGGTATTTCAGCAACATGAAATCCAACAGGCGAACTAAGTTTTGCATCGTCGTCAAGCACCTCAAGAGAGTAGAGTATCTCAAGTGACCGAATCATTGATTCTGGCGATGGAGAAGCTGGCCAGTCAAAGCCTAGTATATTATCTATCCCAAGAGCTTTCAACTGTAAGATGAAAAAGAAAGAAATGGTAAAAACCTCTTTCCTACATAAAAAATAATGCCTTAGCCTATTATTTTACCAATAAATTTCCATCATTTTAGATCACTAACTAAAACGTTCAAAGAAGGCAATGGCATTTCTGTGTGCTCCATTTGGACCACAATTGAAAGCATTTCTTTCTCCCTCGGAAACTCACAACAACAGCCTGATTGGCTGAAATACGATCAGACTAATGCCAGCAGTACCTGAATTACGCATGAAACGAGGTTTAATCTCTGAATCTCTGGAATACCGTGAGAAGCCATCTCCTTGACAAAATACTCTTCTGTGTACAACCTGGATTGGAAGTAAAAAAGCAAGCAGCTTCTTCTTCAGGAAGAAGGCTTTTCCGAATAAAATATATTTGGGAGATCAAACATCATTTCATACGCCAAACTTCCCACAATCACCTGTAACATTTTCCAGGACGAACTCTTCCGGCCCTACCAGCTCTCTGTCTAGCAGATTCCTGAGATATTAGTGCCACCACTAGGTTCTCGATGTCTGTAATCTCCAGATATAGGTGCCACCACGAACGGTCAACTACGTTTGTAGATACATGTACTACGCCAGCAGCTGGATTAATCACATCCTACACTGGGCAAGAACCATTCGTGTGATGTATAATCCCGATAAAAAAAAACTGGGAAAAATTGGCGAATTCTCTGCAGATTGGTACGGAATCATTCCAACAACTATAATCGGCAATTGGACAGTATGATGTCTTAGTCTCTCAAAAATAAATCTGACACAGAAAGAAGATTGAGTTACCGGATTATAAAATTGTTGTTTGGAGAACCCGCTGCTTAAGATGTAATAGGCATGCGCTTGTCACGCAATCTAGCTAACGAGAATGTTTAAAGAGATTGGCTTGACGGAGAATGAAACAACCACGATCTTTGTCACAACAAATCTGCTCAAGCGTTGGCGAGGATCCTGTTGATCAACTTGCGGATATTTTTACGAAGCCTCTTAGAGTGGATGTTTTCTGCAAGATGAGTAGCATTCTTGGAGTTATGAAGAAAATCAATTTTAAGGGGAGTGTTGAAAATAAAATTAATTTAAGACAATTTATGTCGCAGAATTTAATCTTGAATTTAATATATTTTTCAATGGGTAGATTAAGAGATTGTTGTTGTTGTGGTTTTTGGTAACGGTAGATATGTTTTAATTTAGGAAGATAAGTAGTCTAGTAATTTGCCCTTTAAATTCTTTTGTAATGTTTATTTGACAGAGAGTTGTTGCAGTGAGTCTTCCCCAAAAAAATTATCAGATTTTTTTCTCAGAGAGTTTGACGATTTTTCCCGATGAGTCTGTTGAATTTTTCGGCAAATTGCAGCGAGTGCCCGCCAGCGTTTTCAACAAAGGGAGGCTTTGGTCCTCTTGCGTGAAGCTGAGAAGGAACTATAGTCGCTGCCTTTGAAGAGCAGCTCGTTGTTGTTGATTAAATCGGCCGCTGGCGTGGCTGAGCTACACCAGTAAAGTGCTGAGGTTGAGTTCGTGTGTGTGACATTTCTCTGATGTTAGATGGGGATCAGTTTTTTCCATTTTTTTTTGCTGACATATGTGAATTGTGAAATGGAGGGTTATAATTAATTAATTGTATTGGTTGTGTTAGAGCCCTTAGCTGATCTGCTCCGCCTTGTTTTACTCTCCCCCCTAGCTTTGGTAAAGGGAATCACGTGATCATTAGCATTGGTAAATTTACACTACCCATTAACAACCTTATAAAAAATAGGAAGAGAAATTAATCGCAAGAAAATAGAGATATGTTTCATTCAAGCTTTATGCGTCTCCACATTCTTCTGTAATGACATTCAATTCCTCATTTAATTCATTCCACACTAACTGACGGGATGAGTCGGAGGTTGGAATTCCAATACTCTCCTTTCCCCTTCATGCATTTCTTCTCCAACTCATCCCGACATCCTTCAATGAAGAAACTTTTTAGGGAGTCAGGGAAGCCGTCGTCTGGTAACCACCTCAGTCTCGGACAGTTCCAAATATTCAAACCTTCAAGGGAGGTGAGGTGGTGTCTGAGTCCCCCACCCACCTTCTCCAACTTCTTCATATTTCGAATATCCAAATGGAGGAGGGGTGAAGGGAGGAAACGACTCCAGTCTCCATCATAAACACTAGGAGGAAAACACTCCATCTCGTCCACACACTCCATCTCTCCCGAGATGCTCAAACTTCGTAAGGCGGTGAGACCCCTCAATCCCCACTCCTCAAGTGGCTGATTCAGATTTCTGCATTTATAAATCCAAAGAGCCTCCAGGTTGGGAGGCAGACCTCCTCTGGATGATAAGCTCGTAATACCTTCACAATTCTCAATATGTAGTATTTTGAGGGATGTGAGGTGGTGCATGTTATAAGGCAAAGACTTCACCTTTCGACAATTGACAATCGTAAACCTGGACAGGTTGCAGGGGAGTGAAGGGAATATCTCCATCTCTAATGCTGGGCAATTCGAGAGATTAAGATAAGAGAGGGCGGATAGGTGTTGCAAGCTGTCCGTCAAAGTGGTGAGGTTTTCGCAATCCCTAATTTTCAATTCCCGCAGAGACTGAGAAAGGGGACTACCAACATCAACTAATTTCGTAATCGACACCAACCCCTCCAGATTCCATAGTCCAAGCTCCACGAGAGAATACGAAAGTCTTATGCTAATCAGCTGGGACTGCGGCATTTTCGGGCAGCCTTGAACCTCCAATTTTCTCAACGAAGCAGGCAGTCCCCCGCTGGGGAAGGAACATAACTTCTCGCAACCTTCAATTCTCATCTCATTAAGAGATGTAAGTTCAGATAACTCTTCCGGCAGCTTCTCGAACTCTCCGCAATCTACTATTTGAAGAACCTTTAGATTAGGTGGAACTCGTTTCCCTCCATCCCCTCCCAAGATGAACTTAAATTGAGGACATCTCTCAATCCTCATCTCTTCAAGCGCAGTCCAAGAGGTCGACAAACTCCCCTCAAAGTGAACCAGCTCCTGGATTTCCCTAATTACCATCTTGTTCATCGAAGTAAGGCCTGCCAGACATTTCAAAAATCTGCCATCGCAGCCATCAATATTAATTTCGACGAGGGATGGAAGGTTAAGAGTGCACCCTCCTTTTAGTTTGGGACACCTCTTAACGATTAGCTGTCGGAGACAAGGGAATGGCGAGTCGTTCTCCTCCTCTCCGTTGTACAACCACTTCTCCCAGGCACCCATGTCATTGAAGCTCAAGCTCTTCAATGACCGAAAAAATGGCCTTCTGTACCCATAAAACTCGGGACCTATGGAAGAGACCATTTGAAGACCACAAATGCCCAAACTTTCCAGCCGGGGAAGTTGTCCCAAAGGTGGCAGGGAATCCAAGCTTTTACAACCTGTCAGGGTTATGCTCATGACATTATTCATACTGTCATGATTATCAAACCATTTTGGAAATGTTTTTGCCCCATAGTGACATATTTCAAGTGATTCAATCTTCCTCGGAGGTTGCAGATAGTCGAGGAGCTTGAATTGATGGCTATCGTCACATGAAATTTCAGAGCACGATCCCCAATCCAAGCTTAATTTGAGAACCGCTTCCTTTCCTGATATATTAGCAATCCTCGCATCTTCGACGTCGTCTACATTAAACAAATTACTAATGCGCAACTCTCGTTGAAGGCGTTCTAGTGGTCCCAGTTGCTTCAACTCCTGACCGACTTCTTTTCCCACGGAAAAGTCTGAGAGTATCTCGAGATTTTTTAGATCGCCGATATGCGGCGGCATCTCCTGCAAACTTTTCGTATCGGTTATGTCGAGGTGGAGAAGATTGGCCAACTTGTGAATGTTTCTTGGCAACTTTTGAAGCGTCCTACACCCTCGGAGCAATAGAGATTGCAACTCCACCAGGTCACAAATGAATTCCGGCAGCACTTGGATATTTGTAAAAGAAAAATCTACGGAACGTAACAGTTTCAACTCTCCAATTCGGTCTGGTACCTGCTTAATTTTAAAGAAGCGTAATGACAACATTCTCAGATTCGTCATATCCACGATCAAGTCCTGCATCACATCCTCGGAGACAAAGGCCCTTCCATCTCGCTTTTCTGAGATTTGAAATGGCATAAATGTTCTCAGCTTCTTCATTGAGCGGAAGGCCTCAAATCTCTTCGAGCGACAACGTTCGTATAACTGTGTAACCATTGCTGCATGACGAACTTTGTCAAGAAAAAACACTTCGCAAGAGGTGGAGCCTTCTTTAAACTCATCAGAGCTGAAATATGAGCGGGCATCGACTGATTTCGCGAGGTCATTCATAAGATCATGCATTGAATAGAAATTCTTTTCATCCCTTGTTCTCTGAAGGAATGACAAGGCCTCCAACTGACGGAGATTCTCCATCCCCGCCTCTCGGAGAGTTCGAGCAGTCCCTTTTTGCAACAAACCCCGTATGATCCACAATCGAATTAACTCATCTCAGTCGAATACGTAATCCTTCGGGAATAATGCACAAGCTGCGAAACATCTCTTCAAGTGAATGGGAAGATGAACGTAGCTCAACTTCAAAGCTGGAGGGATCTTTCCCCCCTCTCTATCCCAAGAACCATGAGTTAACACTTTCTTCCATTGTTCATCGTCAGTTTTGAAACGCAGCATACCTCCGATCGCCTTAATAGAAAGAGGCAGACTCTTACACTTTTTAGCCAATTGAATGGAAATCTCATGAAGATGTGGGTGGCCTTCAAAGTTTTCCTCACCTATGGAGTGATAGGCAAGCAGACACAAGCACTCCTCCAACGACATTAATTCCAACTGCTTCGGATTACGATCACCCATCATTCTGGCGACCTCCACGTTTCTTGTTGTGAGAAGAATCTTGCTTCCTTTACTTCCGGAATACAAGGGCTTCAGCAAGGACTCGAGCTCTTCAAACTCATTGTTCCAAACATCGTCCAACACAAGGAGGAACTTCTTTCCAGATAACTTGTCTCTCAGTGAACTCTGAAGCTGATTAAGATCCTTCTTCTCACTGGACGAAGACGGGTCTACCTGGTCCAGTATGCTTTTGGTGATGGCGGCCATGTCAAAGACTTCGGAGACACAGACCCAGGCTTTGACTGCGAAGTCCGCAGTTTTCAAGGACTCGTGATTATATAACTCCTGTGCGAGGGTAGTTTTACCGAGTCCTCCCATCCCCACGATCGAAACGACTGTAAAGGGTCGGACAGAGTTGCTAGTTGCTGCTACGGATCTGGTCAATCGAGCGAGAAGCTCCTCCATTTGCTTCTCCCTGCCCACGAACTTTGGCTCGGGCAGGGATGTGGTTTCGAAACGGGGCTGGTAGCTGTGACGGTCACTCCTTGAGTTCTGGACTAATTGGAGCGAGGGAATTTCTTCATAGACATCCTTTAATCTTCGGTCGATGTCATCGATCTCGTTGGCCATATGATGGCCAGAGATCAGGGCACGCGGGCGGAAAGGAGAGCAGCAAGCGATGAGGCAGTGTGGGAGTTTGGAGGACTGGGCCTTGGACTCGTCCCGCTTGGCTTCGACAGAGAAGTGGTCGAGCAGGTCCTCCATGTCGTAGGCCACGTCCCTGAGGTCAGCGAGCCACCGGGCAGTAGCACGGTCATCGTCGTACATCTGCTTTTCCTCGGCAGAATTCAGCACGTCTTGGATCCGGGGCAGCTTCTTAGCCCATGAGTTGAGCTTGTCGGAGATGCCGTGGATCCGGGCATACTGGGCGATGAGTTGAGAGCCGATGAGGTTGAGGGCGGGGGTGAGGAAATCCATTATTCCTTTCTGTTTGGGATGATTGTTCGCTTTTCTTCCTCAGGGCAGAATTATTAAACCATCAGACCAAAAGAGACTTCTTTCACACGGTTGGTTTATATTCCTTTCTCATTTCTCCAAGTAACGAATCAAAGCGAGTGAAGGTGTTGATTTTTTAAAAGAAATGTGCTTTGATCCAACGGTTGGAGCTTCATCCGGGTTGAGGACGGGGGAGATGAAATCCATATTCTCTCTCTATCTCTCTCTCTGGCTTTTGGAATAGTTTGTCTTCCTTCACAGAGGAATATTATTATTATTAAGCCAACTGAACCAAAGACTTTGACCACCCACGAGTCTTCTTTGCTCATCCATCCATCCATCTTACAGAAACAGACAAACATAGATATTTTATATTTAAATTCCGCTTTTGGACAGTATGATAGATAACAAATCTGACACATAAAGCGGATTGAGTTACCGGATTATAAAATTGTTGTTTGGAGAACCCGCTGTCAATGACATACAGAGCACCCTTCGTAGAACAGGAAAAAGAAGGAAGCGGCTAACGGTACGTGCACGTAACGGTTACGTAGTTTACTACTTACTACTAACATTTTTTAGTAAATTTTACTAAAAGTTGACCGTTACTACTAAAGTCAACTCAAATGTAGTAAAAAAAGTAGTAAAATTTACGAAAAATTGGTCTTCTTTTAGTAAAGTCAACGTAAAAGTAGTAAAAAACGTTGTAAAATTTACTACTTTTCTACTGTTCATACAAGTGTTTTTTTACTACTTTTACGCTGACTTTACTAAAAAACAGGGTAAAACGGTAATTTCACATCCAAAGTCATATAAATAGGTTCGGAGTTAGGTTCGGAAACACTGTTAGTATTAGTAAATTTATTAGTAAAACATGTCTAAATTAGTAAACGTTTACGAAAAAACGTAACAATTTACTAATAATTTTACTACTTTTTAGACATTTTTACTAAAACTCACAGCAAAAGTAGTAAACAATTACTAATTATCGACATAAATCGTACAGTAAAAAGTAGTAAAATTTACAACTTTATTTACTAAACTTTCATTGACGTTACTAAAAACGAGAAATTTAGTAAAGTCAACGCATAAGTAGTACAAAAAGTAGTAAAATTTACTACTTTTTTTACTAAATTTTCATTGACTTTACTAAACTTTACCTTTTCTTAGTAAAGTCAGCGTAAAAGTAGTAAAAAAAGTTGTTAAATTTACTACTTTTCTACTGTTCATACAAGTGTTTTTTTACTACTTTTACGCTGACTTTACTAAAACCTCTTTCTTAGTAAAGTCAACGTAAAAGTAGTAAAAAAAGTTGTAAAATTTACTACTTTTCTACTGTTCATACAAGTGTTTTTTTACTACTTTTACGTTGACTTTACTAAAACCTCTTTTTTAGTAAAGTCAGCGTAAAAGTAGTAAAAAAACACTTGTATGAACAGTAGAAAAGTAGTAAATTTTACAACGTTTTTTACTACTTTTACGTTGACTTTACTAAAAGAAGACCAAATTTTCGTAAATTTTACTACTTTTTTTACTACATTTGAGTTGACTTTAGTAGTAACGGTCAACTTTTAGTAAAATTTACTAAAAAATGTTAGTAGTAAGTAGTAAACTACGTAACCGTTACGTGCACGTACCGTTAGCCGCTTCCGAAAAAGAAAGGTGAATTAACTTGCCCAAAGGCTTGGGAAAATATCGTTGCCAGACAAAAAAAAGTAAAATAACCTCCAATGTCAAAGATGTCTCCGCAATATTTGTTGATATCACCAATTTTCTCTTGCCTCTAAGAATAGGGAAAACCTAGAAGAGGAAAAAATTAAGCAAGAAACTTGTTTCGGTGTAAGCCTTCCATAGAAGCAACAACTTGTTAATCAGTCACCTTTTTAGCCCGCGGAAGCCCGAGTACAAAGGTAAAACAATTAGTCCTAAGGAACAGAGATAATCACATCAACATGCTAGCAAGCTTATTTGGCTGACAAATCAGCCAAGATACGATGAATAGAGAAAACATTGGTCAGCTACTTGAGATGTAATAGGCAAACAAAGATGGGATATTACCATCATGGCACTTAAAATTAAATTAATTATCATGTTCAACATTAGCGGACGAATCCATTTTGAATTTGATAAATGTATAGCTCGTGAAGTATGTGTTCGTGTATGTCCTATAGTTATATACATTCTCATTACCAGAAGGGGTCATTCGAGCGTATCTAAATAGATACTATGTTTACGTCTTAATTAGTTAACAGAAGAAATTTTTCTGTCCTGAAGGAAATATTCAGACCACGTGGCCTGAATATTTCCTTCTTTCTCAAAATTAGCAACTCTTATTAATAACCAATTCATCCCATTTTCAAACAAGATGTTGTTATTGTTAACACATTTAGACCAATTCCATAAATTATGACAATTATTAACCAAGAGATTACGTCGCCCCGTCTAAGATATATCACTAAAGGAATAACTTAGGAAAAAAGCCTTTTCCGAATGCGAAGAAACGATGAGATTGCAAAATTTTTACAAGTGTTTTCCGAAGTGCGATCCTCTTACAGCGAAACTCGGGGGTTAATGCTAAGATGGCCTGAACACCTCACATGTGCAATTTCATCTGGAACTTGTTTTAATACCGGAAAGATGAACATAAACATAGGCATTGGCTAATTCCGCATTTGTAGATTTCACTTGATCCGATTCGGGTATTAGGGAGCATAGCATGGAGTTTCAAAGTCCTTGTTTTCGGTAGAAGTGAGGGGCGACTTCAGTCAACCAAGAAGGCTCGATCGAGATGACGTTGCACATGTACCGCCAGTCAGTTGAAACGATTGTTTGATACAGAACCCACTTCGGATTGACTATGTGTCACAAGAAATGATCGAGTAGCTCAAAATTCAGTAAAAAGGAAGAGATAGCCACATCTAATACTAAACTCATAGTCAATCCTAGGAGAGGAATGAACGGAGTAGTCGTAGTGCTGATGGATATGCATTCAACCAAATATATAATTGGATGGATATGATGTGCTCACCTAAATAACACCGATGATGGGTGGATGTAAACTTCCTGCGATGCTCTGAGTGTCTTGTACATCCCATTGTGACTGTACGGCTTTTCGTTACATAAGCCCAACACAAGAAGCAACAGTATTTCTAGGGATTAGATCCAAAAGATTGTAAACCAGAGGTTGCGAAAAGCCAATTGAAGGAACTCACTTCAAGACGACAGATGTTGGCGAAGAACCCAACAGTCACCACCTTCCTTACGGCTTGTGAGATAAGATAAAAATCAAGGGCGAAACAGCCAGCTAAGCTACCATTTCTATTGAACAATGAAACTAAAACAAAATAGAAGTTCTAGCATGGGTCTGCAGAAGTTAACCTGCAAATTTCCTTCACAAGATTTAAGGTCTATGCCTAACCTCTGGGCTATTCTTTGAAGTTGTTCTCTAATTTCAATGACTTTTTTCTGCACAACACAAGCATCAACATTAAAAATATAACATCATACACAGAGGTTGAAAATTGAGCTCATACCATGGCGTGGTAATTAATATAATTCTTGTAATACCAATTGGATGATTTCCCAGATTCAAGGAATCCTTTGTAGACGTTTAGGAATGTCGCATGGTCACCCTGCAAGAAAGAAGAAGCTTGGCCTTCAGGCACTTGCAAAAAGTAGTAAAAACAAAATTGGATTTAAACTTCTGTAAGGAATGAGATATCTACGTAGGGAAGAGCGCAAACAGGTTGTCCCAACTATAAACAAAATGATATGATTGATACAGTTGCTAAATATTATTATAACGTTCTGGCCGAGTTGTGCGTGAGTGCGGTTTCAAACAATTAAATCAGGATATATATTAAACACTTACCTCAGCTGCAGCAAAACGCATTTTGGCCTCATCGAATTCCTTGCGTACTCCACGACCAGCGACCCACATAGACTACCAAGCCATAATTTGATCAATTTGTGAAAAGCTTACTGAAATTGTTTCCAAATTAACTCCATGCGTTCACATCTATTCTGTAAGGTCAGAAGGGTTTACTTGAACAGAGAGTACTGCCGAAATTGTGAGTATCTCCTCTGAACAGCCTAGTGGGTTGGAAGACAACATCATCTTCAAAATCATTGGCTCCTGCAGAAAACTCGTCATCATCAGTAATTATTTCACTTTAGAGAAGTAGGCGGGAACGAGACATATGTCATAAGTTTAAACCAGGATGCTTCATCTAGTTAATTTAAAACACATTGGCAGCCTCACCATATTCAAGAGTGTGAATAAAATTACATAGCACAACACTAACTTTCAAAGAGTGTGCTATCTTAGAAAAAAAAATTAACAAATCATCGAAAAAGAAATACAAAAGAAAAAGGGAAACGGAACTTTGAGGTAAGTATTTGGGAGGACCACATCACCACTTTATCAAGATTCAATTTATGTTATATTGTCAACATAGAATAAAGAGACGCCATTAAGTGAGACTCTATGATAATATAACTATAACAACTGTGAATGGGTACATAGCTTTGATGCTGGATATGCAAAATGAAAGAAAACGGTTTCATACCAGGGGTATTTAAGCAACATGAAATCCAACAGGCGAACTAAGTTTTGCATCGTCGTCAAGCACCTCAAGAGAGTAGAGTATCTCAAGTGCCTGAATCATTGATTCTGGCGATGGAGAAGCTGGCCAGTCAAAGCCTAGTATATTATCTATCCCAAGAGCTTTCAACTGTAAGATGAAAAAGAAAAAAATGGTAAAAACCTCTTTCCTACATAAAAAATAATGCCTTAACCGATTATTTTACCAATTAATTTCCATCATTTGAGATCACTAACTAAAACGTTCAAAGAAGGAAATGGCTTTTCGGTGTGCTCCATTTAGACCACAATTGGAAGCACTTCTTTCTCCCTCGAAAACTCACAAACAACAGCCTAATTGGCTGAAATACGATCAGACTAATGCCAGCAGTACCTGAATTACGCATGAAACGAGGTTTGATCTCTGAATCTCTGGAATACCGTGAGCAGCCATCTCCTTGTGAAAATACTCTTCTGTGTACAACTTGGATTGGAAGTAAAAAAGCAAGCAGCAGCTTCTTCAGGAGGAAGGCTTTTCCGAATAAAATATATTTGGGAGATCAAACATCATTTCATATGTCAAACTTCCCACAATCACCTGTAACATTTTCCATGACGAACTCTTCCGGCCCTACCAGCTCTCTGTCTAGCAGATGCCTGAGATATAGGTGCCACCACAAGGTTCTCGATGTCTGTAATCTGCAGATTAAGCATAGAAAAGTAATAACGGTCAACTACATTTGTAGATACATGAGCTACGCTAGTAACTGGATTAATCACATCCTACACTGGGTAAGAACCATTCATGTGATGTATAATCCCTAGATATGAGATAAAAATAATTGGGAAAAATTGGTGAATTCTCTACAGATTGGTACGGAATCATTCCAACAACTTCTATCGGCAATTGGACAGTATCATGTCTTAGTCTCTCAAAAATAAATCTGACACAGGAAGAAGACTGAATTACCGGATTATAAAATTGTTGTTTGGAGAACCCGCTGTCAATGACATACACAACACCCTACATAGAACAGGAAAAAGAAACGGAAGGCCGGAGTACAAAGGTAAAACAGTTAGTCCTGAGGAACAGAGATAATCGCATCAACATGCTGGCAAGCTTATTTGGCTGACAAATCAGCCAAGATACGATGAAAAGAGAAAACATTGGTCAGCTACTTGAGATGTAATAGGCAAGTGCTTTGTCACGTAATCTGGCTAAGGAGAATGTTGAAAGAGATAGGCTTGACAGAGAATGAAACAATCACGATCTTTGTCACAACAAATCTGCTCAAGCGTTGGCGAGGATCCTGTTGATCAACTTGCGGATATTTTTACGAAGCCTCTTAGAGTGGATGTTTTCTGCAAGATGAGTAGCATTCTTGGAGTTATGAAGAAAATCAATTTTAAGGGGAGTGTTGAAAATAAAATTAATTTAAGACAATTTTAAGTGAGTCTTCCCCCAAAAAATTGTCAGATTTTTTTCTCAGAGAGTCTGACGATTTTTCCCGATGAGTCTGTCGAATTTTTCGGCAAATTGCAGCGAGTGCCTGCCAGCGTTTCCAACAAAGGGAGGCTTTGGTCCTCTTGTGTGAAGCTGAGAAGGAACTATAGTCACTGCCTTTGAAGAGCAGCTCCACGAGCTGCTGGTATGGAGTTGTTGTTGATTAAATCGGCCGCCGGCGTGGCTAGAGTTACACCAGGAAAGTGCCGAGGTTGAATTCGTGTGTGGGACATTTCTCTAATGTTAGATGGGGATCATTTTTTTCCATTTTAATTAATTGTATTGCTTGTGTTTGAGCCCTGAGCTGATCTGCTCCGCCTTGTTTTACTCTCCCCCCTAGCTTTGGTAAAGGGAATCACGTGATCATTAGCATTGGTAAATTTACACTACCCATTAACACCTTATATAAAATAGAAAGATAAATTAATCGCAAGAAGATAGAGATATGATTCATTCAAGCTTTATGCGTGTCCACATTCTTCTGTAATGACGTTCATCACGTCTAATTGTCAAGCGAGTAGACTATTTTTGCGATTCTAGAAACAAAATTAGATATCCAACTCGTGATAAGACAAAAAAGTGTATGCTCAATTGCTCATGTGGAAACAAAAAAGAATACGGAATTAATTGAAAGGGTTCTCGTTAAATATCGGGATGAGTCGGAGGTGGGAATGCCAATACTCTCCTTTCCCCTTCATGCATTTCTTCTCCAACTCATCCGTACATCCTTTAATTACGCAATCTTTTAGGAAGTCAGGGAGGCCGTCTTCTGGTAAACACCTCAGTCTCGGACAGTTCGAAATATACAAATATTCAAGGGAGGTGAGGTGGTGTCTGAGTCCCCCACCCACCCTCCCCAACTTCTTCATATGCCCAATAGACAAACTGACGAGGGATGAAGGGAGGAAACGACTCCAGTCTCCATCATAAACACTAGGAGGTGGAAAACACTCCATCTCATCCACACACTCCATCTCTCCCCAGATCCTCAATTCTTGTAAGGAGGTGAGACCCCTCAACCTCCACTCCTCAAGTGGCTGATTCAGATTTTTACATCGATATATGTTAAGCTGCTCCAGATTGGGGGACAGACCTCCTCTTGATGATAAGCTCGTGATACCTTCACAATTCCTAATATATAGTTCTTTGAGGGATGTGAAGTGGTGCATGTCATGAGGCAAAGACTTCACCTTTGGACAGTTGTCAAGCCAAATCCAGGACAGGTTGCAGGGGAGTGAAGGGAATATCTCCATCTCTAATGCTGAGCAATTCCAGAGAATAAGATCCGAGAGTGCGGACATGTGTTGCAAGCTTTCTGCCAAAGTCGCGAGGCTTCCGCAATACAGAATTTCCAATTTCTGCAGAGACCGAGAGAGAGGACTACCAACATCAACTAATTTCGTAATGGACACCAACCCCTCCAGATTGTCTAGTCTAACCTCCACGAGAGAATACGAATGTCTTATGCTAATAAGCTGGGACTGCGGCATTTTCGGGCAGCCTTGAAGCCACAATATTCTCAACGATGCAGGCAGTCCCCCGCTGGGGAAGGAACAGAATATTTTGCAACCATCAATACTCATCTCATTAAGAGATGTAAGTTCAGATAACTCTTCCGGCAGCTTCTCGAACTCTCCGCAACTTGTTATTTTAAGAACCTTTAGATTAGGTGGAACTCGTTTCCCTCCATCCCCTCCCAAGATGAACTTAAATTGAGGACATCTCTTAATCCTCATCTCTTCGAGCGCAGTCCAAGAGGTCGACAAACTCCCCTCAAAGTGAACCAGCTCCTGGATTTCCCTAATTACCATCTCGTTCATCGACGTAAGGCCTGCCAGACATTTCAAAAATCTCCCATCGCAGCCATCAATATTAATTTCGACTAGGGATGGAAGGTTAAGAGTGCACCCTCCTTTCAGTTTGGGACACCCCTCCACGATTAGCTGTCGGAGACAAGGGAATGGCGAGTCGTTCTCCTCCTCTCCGTTGTACAACCACTTCTCCCAAGCACCCATGTCCTTGAAGCTCAAGCTCTTCAATGACCGAAAAACTGGCATTCTGGACCCATAAAGCTCGGAACCAATGGAAGACACCATTTGAAGACCACAAATGTCCAAACTTTCCAACAGGGGAAGTTGTCCCAAAGGTGGCAAGGAATCCAAGCTTTTACAACCTGTCAGGGTTATGCTCATGACATTATTCATACTGTCATGATTATCAAACCATTTTGGAAATCTTTTGGCCCCATAGCGACATATTTCAAGTGATTCAATCTTCCTTGGAGGTTGCAGATAGTCGAGGAGCTTGAATTGATGGCTATCGTCACGTGAAATTTCAGAGCACGATCCCCAATCCAAGGTTAATTTGAGAACCGCTTCCTTTCCTGATATATTAGCAATCCTCGCATCTTCGACGTCGTCTACATTAAACAAATTACTAATGCGCAACTCTCGTTGAAGGCGTTCTAGTGGTCCCAGTTGCTTCTACTCCTGACCGAATTCTTTTCCCACGGCAAAGTCTGAGAGTATCTCAAGATTTTTTAGATCGCCGATATGTGGCGGCATCTCCTGCAAACTTTCCGTGCCGGTTATGTCGAGGTGGAGAAGATTGGCCAACTTGTGAATGTTTCTCGGCAACTTTTGAAGCTCCGTACACCCTCGGAGCAGTAGAGATTGCAATTCCACAAGGTCACAAATGGATTCCGGCAGCACTTGAATACATGTATGAGAAAAATCTACGGAACGTAACAGTTTCAACTCTCCAATTCAGTCTGGTACCTGCTTAATTTTAAAGAAGCGTAGCGACAACATCCTTAGATTCTTCATATCCATGATCAAGTCCTGCATCACATCCTCGGAGACAATGGCCCTTGCATATGGCATATATGGGATTTGAAATGGCATAAATGTTCTCAGCTTCTTCATTGAGCGGGCCCTTGCATATGGCATATATGGGATTTGAAATGGCATAAATGTTCTCAGCTTCTTCATTGAGCGGCAGGCCTCAAATCTCTTCGAGCGACAACATTCATATAACTGTGTAACCATTGCTGCATGACGAACTTTGTCAAGAAAAAACACTTCGCAAGAGGTGGAGCCTTCTTTAAACTCATCAGAGCTGAAATATGAACGGGCATCGACTGATTTCGCGAGGTCATTGATAAGATCATGCATTGAATATAAATTCTTATCGTCCCTTGTTCTCTGAAGGAATGACAAGGCCTCCAACCGACGAAGATTCTCCATCCCGGCCTCTCGGAGAGTTCGGGCAGTCCCTTTTTGCAGCAAACCCTGTATGATCCATAATTGAATTAACTCGTCTTGGTCGAATACGTAATCCTTCGGGAATAATGCACAAGCTGCGAAACATCTCTTCAAGTGATTGGGAAGATGAACGTAGCTCAACTTCAAAGCTGGAGTGATCTTTCCCCCCTCTCTATCCCAAGAACCATGAGTTAACACTTGCTTCCACTGTTCATCGTCAGTTTTGAAACGCAGCATACCTCCGATCGCCTTAATAGAAAGAGGCAGACCCTTACACTTTTTAGCCAATTGAACGGAAATCTCTTGAAGATGTGGGTGGCCTTCAAAGTTTTTCTCACCTATGGAGTGATAGGCAAGCAGAGACAAGCACTCCTCCAACGACATTAATTCCAATTGCTTCGAATCAGGATCCCCCATCAGTCTAGCGACCTCCAAGTTTCTTGTTGTGAGCAGAATCCTGCTTCCTTTACTCCCGGAATATAAGGGCTTCAGCAGGGACTCGAGCTCTTCATACTTATCGTTCCAGACATCGTCCAAAACAAGAAGGAACTTCTTTCCAGCTAACTTGTCTCTCAGAGAACTCTGAAGCTGATTAAGATCCTTCTCCGCACTGGACGAAGACGGGGGTACCTGGTCCAGTATGCTTTTGGTGATGGCGGCCATGTCAAAGACTTCGGAGACACAGACCCAGGCTTTGACTGCGAAGTCTGCAGTTTTCAAGGACTCGTGATTATACAACTCTTGTGCGAGGGTAGTTTTACCGAGTCCTCCCATCCCCACGATCGAAACGACTGTAAAGGTTTGGACGGAGCCTTGGGTTGCTTCAGATCTGGTCAATCGAGCGAGAAGCTCCTCCATTTGCTTCTCCCTGCCCACGAACTTTGGCTCTGGCAGGGATGTGGTTTCGAAACGGGTTTGGTATCTGGGATGCTCGCTCCTCGAGTTCCGGACTAATTGGACTAATTGCCTCCTATTCCCACGAGTCTTGCCATCATCTCACCTACGCAGACGGACAAGCAATGGTCTAGTATCGTCGAATTTTCTTTTTATCCACTATTTTTTTTGCCCTATAAAGAACGTCAACAACTTTGTATTATATATTTCTTTTACCAATTTTTGACGGTGTTACCCCAGAGTCTTACGTTACTTTGACGACGTCCTACGTAGATAGTTGAGTTAACAATTCTATGTGAAAGAAAAAAGAAAAATATATATTTATAGCCCTAAGTATGATCGAACTTTCTTTTCTGTCCACATTTTACTTTGTTATATGAAAATGTCCGCAACTATGTATTGTACATTTTTCCTAGCCAATTCGTAAAAGCGTTACGCCTTACCATGACGTGGCAGTAACGGAGTCCCACGTGTATCTTGATGTGGCAATTCTACCTAGACAAAAAATCACAACTTATGACGCTGTCGCAACCGCATCAGACTCCGGGATAACGCTTTCACGAATTGACTAGAAAAAGCATACAATACAAAGTTACGGACGTTTTTATACAGTAAAAAAAATGTAAACACAAAAATATTCGACCATACTTAAAATTAAAAACGCATATTTTACCTTATAATTATTTTAAGGAAAGGCTGATGGAAGAAGACTTCCCACCCACCCCAAAACCACCTCTCTACGTCGATCGTACTGTTGAAGCGGCTAACGGTACGTGCACGTAACGGTTACGTGCCTTTACTAATTACTACTAAAATTTTTTAGTAAATTTTACTAAAAGTTGACCGTTACTAACAAAGTCAACGCGAATTTAGTAAAAAATGTAGTAAAATTTACTAAAATCCGGTCTTCTTTTAGTAAAGTCAACGCAGAATTAGTAAAAATGTATGTAAAATTTACTATTTTTTTACTGTTCAAAGAAGTTAAAGTTTACTAATTTTCCGCTGACTTTACTAAAACTTTTCCGTTAGTAAAGTCAACTCATATTTAGTAAAAAAAAGTAGTAAAATTTACGACCTTTTTTACTAACTGTACGTTGACGTAACGAAAATTTTTTCGTATTTTAGTAAAGTCAACTATATTTTAGTAAAATTGTTAGTAAAATTTACTACTTTTTTTACTAATTTTGAGTTGACTTTTACTAATGGAAAAGTTTTAGTAAGGTCAGCGGGAATTTACTAAAAAAAGTAGTAAAATTTACAACTTTTTACTGTGCGGAGGAAGCCGATAAGTAGTAATCGTTTACTAATTGTGGTGCCATTTTTAGTAAAAAACTCTTCCAATTAGTAAAACTGTTAGTAAAGTCCAACTTTTTTAGTAAATGATTACTAATTTTGACATGTTTTTACTAAAAATATTAGTAAACTGTTACTACAAAATGAACGTGTTTACTAATGAATTTACTAAGTAGAACAGTGTTTCCTAAGCTAACTCCGAACCTATATTGGATGTGAAATTACCGGTTTACCCCTGTTGCTAACTTTATTACTAATTTTACGGGTCGTATTACTAATATTATTTAGTAATTAACTTACTAACTTTATTACTAAGTGTTAAGAATTGTGACGTAAATTTTACTAAGTGTAACCCCCAGATCTGCATTTAATTCCCTGCCGATGTGAGCGAGGTCTAGGGCGTGTTAAAAGTAACACGCTCACATCGGCAGGGAATTAAATGCAGATCTGGGGGTTACACTTAGTAAAATTTACGTCACAATTCTTAACACTTAGTAATAAAGTTAGTAAGTTAATTACTAAATAATATTAGTAATACGACCCGTAAAATTAGTAATAAAGTTAGTAACAGGGGTAAACCGGTAATTTCACATCCAATATAGGTTCGGAGTTAGCTTAGGAAATACTGTTCTACTTAGTAAATTCATTAGTAAACACGTTAATTTTGTAGTAACAGTTTACTAATATTTTTAGTAAAAACATGTCAAAATTAGTAAACATTTACTAAAAACGTTGGACTTTACTAACAGTTTTACTAACTGGAAGAGTTTTTTTACTAAAAATGGCACCACAATTAGTAA
Organism: Melastoma dodecandrum; assembly: GCA_029817715.1. Classification (NCBI taxonomy): domain Eukaryota; kingdom Viridiplantae; phylum Streptophyta; class Magnoliopsida; order Myrtales; family Melastomataceae; genus Melastoma; species Melastoma dodecandrum. The sequence continues at coordinate 552,534 of JARUPY010000578.1, read as the reverse complement.
ACGATTACTACTTATCGGCTTCCTCCGCACAGTAAAAAGTTGTAAATTTTACTACTTTTTTTAGTAAATTCCTACTGACCTTACTAAAGCTTTTCCATTAGTAAAAGTCAACTCAAAATTAGTAAAAAAAGTAGTAAATTTTACTAACAATTTTACTAAAATATAGTTGACTTTACTAAAATACTAAAAAATTTTCGTTACGTCAACGTACAGTTAGTAAAAAAGGTCGTAAATTTTACTACTTTTTTTTACTAAATATGAGTTGACTTTACTAATGGAAAAGTTTTAGTAAAGTCAGCGGAAAATTAGTAAACTTTAACTTCTTTGAACAGTAAAAAAATAGTAAATTTTACATACATTTTTACAAATTCTGCGTTGACTTTACTAAAAGAAGACCGGATTTTAGTAAATTTTACTACATTTTTTACTAAATTCGCGTTGACTTTGTTAGTAACGGTCAACTTTTAGTAAAATTTACTAAAAAATTTTAGTAGTAATTAGTAAAAGCACGTAACCGTTACGTGAACGTACCGTTAGCCGCTTCCTCGTACCGTTGGTTGGCCCCCCACACACGTGAATTTCCCAACTTCCATGATGGGGATTTACTTATATTTAACACGACCTCTCTACATCGATCGTAGTGTTGGTATGGTCCCCCCACCCACGTGAATTTCCCTTCTTCCATGTGGTACTCTGTCCCCCGACGAAATAACTCCAAATTTCTTCTTTCATGTCTGTCTGTCTGATTGTCGGTCAATAAAGCTTTCTCCAGCGCAAAATATTTCCTTACTGAAGTAATAAATTTGAAAATTTCTTAATTAGGACATTAAAAAATTTTAAAATTTAAAAAATGAAAATGAAACAACGCTTTCCTTTAAATGGTTGGAATTTGGTTGTTTAAACAATGATTTTTTCATTTTTTAAATTGAAAAATAAAACTATGTAAGGCCGACTTTTTGAAATTAGTCAAAAAATTTCGAAAACGTACGTATTTAACGAAATAGTATAATAATTTGTCATATTTTTCGAACTAGCCTTTGTGCCTTCCGTTAAAAGTGGGCTTAAAATTAAGATAGTTAGAATATTAAACAACTAACAAAAAATTGTTGTTGCACGTAAATAATGGTTATTATTAGTCCACGGGCCTGAATATTTCCTTCTTTCTCAAAATTAGCAACTCTTATTAATAACCAATTCATCCCATTTTCAAACAAGATGTTGTTATTGTTAACACATTTAGACCAATTCCATAAATTATGACAATTATTAACCAAGAGATTACGTCGCCCTGTCTTATACTTTCTAAACACCGTCAAAGATATATCACTAAAGGAATAACTTAGGAAATAAGCCTTTTCCAAATGCGAAGAAACGATGAGATTGCAAAATTTTTACAAGTGACAGAAGTGCGATCCTCTTGCAGCAGAACTCGGGGTTAATGCTAAGATGGCCTGAACAACTCACATGTGCAATTTCATCTGGAACTTGTTTTAATACCCGAAAGATGAACATAAGCATAGGCATTGGCTCATTCTACATTTGTAGATTTCACTTGATCCGATTCGGGTTTTAGGGAGCATTAGCATGGAGTGTCAAAGTCCTTGTTTCTGGTAAAAGTGAGGAGCAACTTCAGTCAACCAAGAAGGCTCGATCGAGATGACGTTACGCATGTACCGCCGGTTAGTTAAAACGATAGCAAAGAACCCACTTAGGATTGACTCTGTGTCACAAGAAATGATCGAGTAGCACAAAGTTCAGTAAAAAGGAAGACATAGCCACATCTAAACTAAACTCAAAGTCAATCCTAGGAGGGGAATGAACTGAGTAGTCGTAGTGCTGACGGATATGCAATCAACCAAATATATATTTTTTTTATTGGATGGATATGATGTGCTCACCTAAATAACACCGAAGATGTGCTCACCTAACTTCATGCGATGCTTGAGTGTCTTGTACATCCTATTGTGACTATATGGCTTTTCGTTATATAAGCCCAACACAAGAAGCAACAGTATTTCTAGGGATTAGATCCGAAAGGTTGTAAACCAGAGGTTGCGAAAAGCCAATTGAAGGAACTCACTTCAAGACGACAGGCGTTGGCGAAGAACCCAGCAGTCACCGCCTTCCTTACGGCCTGCGAGATAAAATAAAAATTAATGGGCGAAACAGCCAGCTAAGCTACCATTTCTATTGAACAATGAAACTAAAGCAAAATTGAAGTTATAGCATGGCTCTACAGAAGTTAACCTGCAAATCGCCTTCAAAGATTTAAGGTCTATGCCTAACCTCTGGGCTATTCTTTGAAGTTGTTCTCTAATTTCAATGACTTTTTTCTGCACAACACAAGCAACAACATTAAAAATCTAACAGCATACACACGGGTTCAAAATTGAATCATACCATGGCGTGGTAATTAATATAATTCTTGTAATACCAATTGGATGATTTCCCAGATTCAAGGAATCCTTTGTAGACGTTTAGGAATGTCACATGGTCACCCTGCAAGAAAGAAGAAGCTTGGCCTTCATGCACTTGCAAAAAGTAGTAAAAACAAAATTGGATTTAAACTTCTGTAAGGAATGAGATATCTACGTAGGGAAGAGCGCAAACAGGTTGTCCCAACTATAAACAAAATGATATGATTGATACAGTTGCTAAATATTATTATAACGTTCTGGCCGAGTTGTGCATGAGTGCGGTTTCAAACAAGTGAGTTAAATCAGGATATATATTAAACACGTACCTCAGCTACAGCAAAACGCATTTTGGCCTCATCGAATTCCTTGCGTACTCCACGACCAGCGACCCAAACAGACTACCAAGACATAATTTGAACAGTTTGTGAAAAGCTTACTGAAATTGTTTCCAAATGAACTCCATGCATTCACATCTCATCTGAAAGGTCAGAAGGGTTTACTTGAACTGAGAGTACTGCCGAAATTGTGAGTATCTCCTCTGAACAGCCTAGTTAGTTGGAAGACAACATCATCTAAGAAATCATTGGCTACTGCAGAAAACTCGTCATCATCAGTAATTATTACCTCCTGTTTCGATCTAGAGAAGTAGGCGGGAAGGAGACGTGTCGTAAGTTTAAACCAGAATGCTTCAACTAGTTAATTTAAAACACATTGGCAGCCTCACCATATTCAAGAGTGTGAATAAAATTACACATCACAGCACTAACTTTCAAAAAGTGTGCTACCGTAGAATACGAAAATTAACAAATCATCGAAAAAGAAATACAAAAGAAAAAAGGAAATTTAACTTTGAGGTAAGTATTTGGGAGGACCACATCACCACTTTATCAAGATTCAATTTATGTTATATTGTCAACATAGAATAAAGAGACGCCATTAAGTGAGACTCTATGATAATATAACTATAACAACTGTGAATGGGTACATAGCTTTGATGCTGGATCACTGATTCTGGCGATGGAGAAGCTGGCCAGTCAAAGCTTAGTATATTACCTATCCCAAGAGCTTTCAACTGTAAGATGAAAAAGAAAAAAAAAATGGTAAAGACCTCTTTCCTACATAAAAAATAATGCCTTAGCCGATTATTTTACCAATTAATTTCCAGCATTTGAGATCACCAACTAAAATGTTCAAAGAAGGCAATGGTATTTCTGTGTGCTCCATTTGGACCACAATTGAAAGCACTTCTTTCTCCCTCGGAAACTCACAAACAACAGCCTGATTGGCTGAAATATGATCAGACTAATGCCAGCAATAACATTTTTCAGGACGAACTCTTCTGGCCCTACCAGCTCTCTGTCTAGCAGATACCTGAGATATAGGTGCCACCACAATGTTCTCGATGTCTTTAACCTGCAGATTAAGCATAGAAAAGTAATAACGGTCAACTAAATTTGTAGATACATGTACTACGCCAGCAGCTGGATTAATCACATCCTACACTGGACAAGAACCATTCATGTGATGCATAATCCCTATATAGGAGATAAAAATTAAATGAGAAAAATTGGCGAATTCTCTGCAGATTGGTATGGAATCATTCCAACAACTATAATCGGCAATTGGACGGTATGATGTCTTAGTCTCTCAAAAAAAAATCTGACATAGAAAGAAGATTAAGTTACCAGATTATAACATTGTTGTTTGGAGAACCCGCTGTCAATGACATACACAACACCCTACATAGAACAGGAAAAAGAAAGGTCAATTAACTAGCCCAAAGGCTTGGGAAAATATCGTTGCCAGACAAAAAAGTAAAATAACCTCCAATGTCAGATGTCTCCGCTATATTTGTTGATATCACCACTTTTCTCTTGCCTCGAGGAGTAGGGGAAAATATTAAATCCTAGAAGAGTAAAAAAAATTAAGCAAGAAACTTGATGCGGTATAAGCCTTCCATAAAAACAACAACTTGTTAATCAGTCACCTGTTCAGCCCGTGGAAGCCCCGAGTACAAAGGTAAAACAATTAGTCCTGAGGAACAGAGATAATCGCATCAACATGCTAGCAAGCTTATTTGGCTGACAAATCAGCCAAGATACGATGAAAAGAGAAAACATTGGTCAGCTGCTTGAGATGTAATAGGCAAACAAAGATGGGATATTACCATCATGGCACTTAAGATTCAAAATCATTCTCATGTTCATAACGAATCCATTTTGAATTTGATAAATGTATAGCTCGTGAAGTATGTGTTCATGTATTTCCTATAGTTATATACATTCTCATTATGAGAGGGGGTCATTCGAGCATATCTAAATAGATACTATGTTTACATCTTAATAAGTTACCAGAAGAAATTTTTCTGTCCTGAATGTAATCTGTCAGTTGCTTTACAGCAGCCTCAATGTCCTCCTCACCAGTAAGGAAAACCAATATGTCGCCAAATGGCTCCTGACAAAGAATAAAAAGTTGCAAGTTCTTGGTTCTCATATGGTTCCATTATTCAAGGAAAAAAAAGGACAAGAAAATAGAGAGCAAAATCATGTGTATTTTCTTCGAGAATCCATCCGAAAAAAGCAAAAAAAAAAAACCCAATCACCAAAACATATCTTTGGCACCTGAATAACTTTTCTTTTGAAACTCAAAGAAGAATGGGAAGAAGAAGCAAAAATCTCATCTTACACTCCCAAGTAAAAGGTTAGAACAATAGTTGATATCATGATACCATGCTAATTGAAATCCAAAATACTTGGACTCAAGACTGGCACTCCAGCCCCTCATTATAGAAGCAGCGCAGCAAGCAAGGGGCAGGGAAATATGGCATAAAGTCAGCTCAAAGGTAAGTACCTTATCGTGAATAAGCAATACAATTGAAACAGCAGCCCTCACATAGTCTGATACAGGTTCCTCCAAATAGTGAATTTGCACATTGAAACCTCTACCCGGAAAAAGTAAATGGTCTATGATCACAATTTAACGAACATAACATTGTCATCTAAGTTTTATAATAATTGTAACATGCTAGAGCATTCAAAATGTAATTAATAAAAGTCTTTGTTAACACCTCAACTGATAGGATCGCCAGTTCCATTTTCAATCCAGGATCCACACTTTCTGAACCTCTGTATCTTCTGTTGCTGAACAATAAATTAAGATGTGTGCATAAGCAACTTTTTATCAAAGTGGTCTGAACATATACTAAATTACAATGGACAGCAACTAAATCAACACAATGAGCGAACATCATTTTTCCATTGAGCGCTTTCAACAAAGAACAAAAGGAAAGATTTAGATTGGATTCATTGGGTTTTATTTCTAGCTTTGAATTTTTTTCTTTTATTTCTGAAATCATTCCTAAAGTGAGAAAATTTATCTTTGAAGAGTAGGCGTATTTATCATGGGTTTGTACTTATATAGTACAAATTCATTAAAGCAATAAAACCAAAAGCTGATTATTCAGATGAAATTGACTGTCATATGAAAACAATCATCACAGAAAACCTAAATAATAAAGGTCAGTTTGAGAGTCGTTCTTAGACTATGGAAAACAGTCCATGCTCAGTCAATGAGACCAACCAACTAACGCCAGAAAATAGTTCATTAGTGCCAAAAATTGTCCAGGATTATCAGTCAATTCTCTGTTTTCAGTGACGGCCGAATCTGCATCACTTGGTAGACATCTCAAGAAACTCAAAATTTCCCAAGACATCAATTTGTAGACATCTCACATTGAAAGGGTACTTGGATTGGAAGAAATCAGACATGGATTTCGCTTCAGTAGTAGCAGAGGATATTATGAGACGCAAGTCAGATCGCCGGCGTTGGATCTTACCAAAAATACAAAGAACAAAAGAAAGCCATTAAATGTGAAGGAAGAAATCGTGCTATTTAATTCGAAAGACACCTTCTTAAGAAGTCCAAGCACAATATCAGTCGAAATAGACCGCTCGTGAGCCTCATCCACCATGACGACACTGATGATATTACAATGGAGAAAAGGTCATTCACATTGTATAACGGTAAGCTCGTGCAAAAGTGAAAGCAATGTTAATACCTATATTTAGTCAGCAGAGGATCATCCATCATCTCACGCAGTAATACACCATCAGTAAGAAACTTGATCATTGTAGTTCCCTGTAGCAGAAAAATTCAGTTGCCACATGGGAAAACAGCAGTTGGCTCTCGCATTTAGTTGTCTATATCATGATTTTGATGATATGTTGAGAAAATATTGCATGCTGAAGCACAGAACGTACAGGATTTGTAGCATCTTCAAATCTTGTGGTGTAGCCAACTTCCTCTCCAAGCTTAACTCCCATCTCTTCAGCAACTCTGGAAGCCACTGCCTGCATTTTCTTCTTATAAGTCAAGAACGCAGAAAATATCGGCATGCAATAGCAGCTAGGTCCTTGGAAAACTCATTTCTGTGCATTAGAAGCTGGACAAAAAAAAAATCCACGAAACAATTGAACCATTTATATCACATCTAGCCGTTTCCTCACGTGTCAAATCATTCCAATTTCCAGAACGAGGAACAGAAAAGTTATTTTCCACCAAAAAAAAAGACAGGGGCAACCAGAATGGATGTTGAAATCAGAATGATCACACTTGTAGTCAGATATGGACTATAAATATACTTATAAAAAATATCAGAATGATGATGACAGCCAATGAATCTATTCTCCTCAAACTTTGAAAAGAAATGAGACAACTTCTCTAATTGCCCAAACCAAAATGTCAGGATTTCAGAGAAACAAGAGGCACGAAATTAAATATTACCAATTCCTAACCTGAACTGCGAGCCTCCTTGGTTGTGTGCAAGCTATAACACTACCGCCCTCAGCCCAACCTGCTTCTTTGAGGTACTGAAATTTCAAAAGCCAGGGATCACCTTTTCTATTGAATTAAAATCACATGAACCATGAACACACTTAGACAATGATGGCACACTCAGTCATGAACCAAAAAATTGATCAAGCTTAACCATGGTCCAGCAATTTCATTACTTTTACGGTACATAACAAATAAACTTCACTTCCACAACATTAAAGTTTGCAGACTTCATACAAACAAAAGACAAAATGAGGCCGTCAAGATCTCGTTGAAACAATGATTACTTTGTCAAATTTAAAAGGCAGTTACCAATTCCCTTAGCCTAGAGCCTTCCAACAAAACTATAACCCTCAACTCTACCCGTGCAGTCATTTAATATGAAACTGCTGGGACAATAGTTAAGAACTTCCTATCCACAGACCCAATCATTGTTGTAAATCTCAACCAACTATACATGTAGCTACTTTCCAATGATGATCACCCTGTGGAAAAAGCTGGGGGGAATTCCTCTCCACTAATTCAAGTCAGGAACTTTCCTTCCTCTTATCTTTCCCCACATTCTGCACCTCCCAAAAAAAAAAAACAAAAAAACAAAATCACACCATCTGCCTACTCTGTCATGAAACTTTGTATACAAACTGCATGACACAATGTCAAATTGCCGAACCCTTATAATTCAAACATACTTCTCCCACCACCGACACCCCACCCAACAGACTCCACCGACTCCAACAATCGCCGCGCCCGTTCAGCAGAAACATCACGCTCCGTATTTTTTACTCATTACTGGCGGACGACTTACAAATCAGACAATCAAATCAAACCAAAAGAAAACAAATAACCCAAAGAACCTGGGGAATCTGGGTGGTCTTGCCACTGCCCGTCTCCCCGACAACGATGGTGGTAGCATGACTCTCGACCAGATAAAGTATCGCAGTCCTGTACTTGTAAACGGGAAGTCGCTGCCTCTGCTTCCCGATGCTGGCGTACCATACCTGCTACCCCAACCAACCCACAAGAAAAGATCGCACGTTAGGGTGAATTGAGCTCGACCCACCAAGCGACGAGAGAGGAATACCAAAACAAGAGGGAGAGGGGTACCCGGAAGAGGAGGATGAAGTGAGGAAGAGGACGCCGCCTTCCTCGTCGTCGACGAGTCGGGGCTTCTCCGTCCCTGGCTTCCAGAATTGCGACATTGTCTCGTGTCCGTAGTTCGCTGCTGTCTCCTCATTCTTATTAAAGGATATTTTTTAACATATATTACGTAAGTCGGAAAATTTTATCGGTATTAAAAAAACCTAGTTTTTTGGAACGGCTAACCATGGGTCACGTAGTTTACTAAAATCGCTTTAATTTTTAGTAAGTTTACTAAAAATCGATCTTTTATAGTAAAATTGTACTTCAAAATTAGTAAAATATTCAGTAAAATTTACTAATTTTTCACTGTTCACATTTAGGAAATTTTACTAATTTGCGTTTAGTAATTTCACCTGGTTATTTCCATATTATATGAGTAATCGTTTACGAAAAAGATCGGCGATTTCTTCATTTTTTTAAGTAAGTGTTACGAAAAATTCAAGTGTTCAAGTTTAGTATATAGTTACTAAACTTTTGAGGAATATTGTCATCGGATTTACTACTTTTTGTTTCATAATTTTTACTAAAAATATATTGTTCATATTTAGTAAAAAAATATTACTTAGTAAAAGTTCAATGTTCAGTAATTTTTCCAATTGGTTTTTGAATGAAATTAGTAATTATTTGCTAGTATTACTTAGGAAAATTAGTAAAATACCGTTGAACATAGTAAAATTGTTTGAAAATTACTAAAAATAAATTTTGATTTCGTAATTTTTTACTAATTTTTGTGTGAAATTTTAATAAAATTTGATAAAATATTACAAAATATTTTAGTAATTTACAAAGCTAAACAATAAATTCCAAACCAAATTCCAAACCTATGGTCATTGTTGAAATGACCAATTTACCCCGAGTAAAATTTACAAAATGCTTTACCAACTCGGGGGTCATAATCTCAGCATTGGAAATGAGCCGTCGTTCCAATTTGGAATGATTGGAATGAGTCGATCTCAAGTGGGTCATATCCAAAATTTAATTAAACATATGTTCTTAATGAAATATGCAAAATTTAATTTATTTTTTTAATAAAATTATTCTGAAGTACAAAATTACAGAAGATGTTGTGGCTACAAATAAAACTACACGGTATTATGAATTTTTATATGGGCTCGAGGCCCAAAGGACCATAGCCCTGAAGGTGGGCCCAACTTCTTGGAATGGGCTTATTATTAGTACGGGAGTCTATCCAAGCCTTAAACGTAAGTTTAACGTTGCACAATTTATATTTTATTATTATCATTGTCGTTGTTTTCTATTTCGTGAATTTTCATATGGGCTCGAGGCCCAAAGGACCATATCCCTGAAAGCGGGCCCAACCTCTTGGAATGGGCTTATTATTAGAACGGGAGTCTATCCAAGCCTTAAACGTAAGTTTAACGTTGCACAATTTATATTTTATTTCACGTGACAATGGAAGGCTCAATTTGATGTATTTGTGTGATGGCGGGTCACCTTTTTTAATTTTTTAATTCTAAATTTTTTAATTCTTTCATATTTGCGCCCTGGTCCGAACTTTGATATTGTTGCATAGCTAACTATCGTATTACGTTGACTTTTTTATTTTTTACCTTAGGCCGCATGATTTTGCCGAAGCTTTGCTTCAAATCTAAGTTTCCCAAGGCCTTCGCTTTCCTCTTTGTCTTTTCGACAGAAATCCCCCCCCTGAGATTTCTTGTGCTGTCCCTTTGAATTTGATTTCCGCAAGCATCACTCGATATCTGCCATGAAAAGAGGGGAATGATTGATGATGAGATGTCATGGAGAAGGATTGATGTTCACATTTTGCCGTGGGGTCCTTTTTGTCTATAACCGTGTTCCTTCCTAGATAATATATATATGTAAGAAATAGTGGAGCCTTCTTTTCAAAAGAGTAGTTCCACTAATCACGGCACGATTCCTCGTCACTTACCACAGGGTTTTGGTAACTAAGAACCCCCCATGTAATAAATGATGATTAAATTATTGGGGAAGCGAAATGAGAAGAATACATATAGACTAGAGATCTTTTGAAAATACGGGATGCATCTAACACACTTTGTTTAGTATATTTGTACGAAACGGTGTTTATTGTTTCGTACATTTCGGGTCCTCGTAACCGTGCTGTTAGGTTTCATAAATTCTTCATACAAATTGCATGAAGAGTTTATGAAGCCCAATAATAGTTACGAAATGGGAAAAAAAATGTATAAAACGGTGACATTATTCCGTAAAAATATACTTAATAATGTGTTATTGTTTGGTACATTCATAACATGCCCGTCGCGTCCCGACAATACATCTTCAGATTAGATCGACTTTCCTGGTATTCTTTTTAAAAGACGGACTTAAAGAGAGTATTTCTGGAATAGTTTTGTTATCCGGGTAAGTTAACCTTTAATTGAAAGGGTTTTTAGTTACTTTTCTTATAGTGAAAAAAAAACAAAAAAAAAAAAAACCTAAAAAATGTTTGGGTCAAAGATCAAGAAGACTGTGCATGCATTGTTTGTCTCGATAAAATACAATAAACTAGTCTTGATCATAGTTATAAAAGGCAAGAAAAGACGATGCATATGGCGAGGGGCAAGGCGGGCGAGGCGATTTCGCCTTTCCTTCCCCTCGGGCAAGGCGTGGTACAAAGGCGACGCTTTTTCTCGCCTTTCTAGCCTTTTTCTCAGGCGAAAGGCGACGGAAAGGCTCGCCTTTTGTTCGCCAATGAATTGAAATAGCCTAGGACCTATTTGTAAAACATTTAATAATCTAAGGTCAAATTAATAAAATGAAAAAAATGAAAAAACCTACTTTCTCTGTCTCCGATTCCCCACCTCCGCTTCCCCTCCCTTCCTTGACAACACCAGGTGCCCTAAAATCGCTGCCGAAGTCCGGGTATTAGTGGCTGTTCCTCTGCCCCTGGGACTGCTGCCCCGCCTCCCCCGGTATCTTCAAATTCGCCTCAGAGTAGTCCACACCCGCCTTGGTGTTGCCGCTTCGATTTTCCTTCTCAGCATAATGTCCTTCTCGAATTTAAAGCTGAAGTGGAGATTATAAGTCGAATACACCATCGGCATCTGGTGACATTGGTTGGATACTGCATTTCGGATAATCAAAGGCTACTCGTTTATGATTTTGTGCCCAACAACACACTCTACTTCCACCTTCATGGTAAAAGATGAACTGCACTGCATCCATTTTTATAGTGGGACTTGTGAAAAAGTCTTGCCTTTATCAGTGGGGATGATAGTGTGCCTTTATCAGCTTTGGATGATGATGTAGACCTTATGTATGTTTGATTAGTATATTTTGCTAGTATGAAGCTTGTTGGTTATGGACTTATGAAGTTTTTATATTTCTGAGAATGATGATGATGTAGGTTAATCAACCTTGAATGATGAGATTATATTATGGATCCATTTCAACTTTTTATATTTGAAATCATTTCATTATTTTTACGTATATCGCCTTTGTTTAAAAGGCGAGCGCCTTTCGCCTCGCCTCTCGCCTCTGGCGGGCGAGGGCTTGTCGCCTCGCCCCGCCTATCGCCATTAACAACTATGGTCTTGATCGAATTAATTAATGTGTAGTGGACTAGATGTACATGATAAGTTACAATAATAATTTGGATTATATAAGTAATATTTTCGCTTTATTCTTAACCATGAAGTCATAATGATCTAATAATTTTTCCCAAAAATATTTTTTTCCTAATCCATAAGTTATGTCACTTTTGATTTAGAAAAAATCTTTTTAATCCTGGGTTTAGGGTAAGAGCTGCCAACTATTGACTTCTAACCAGTGACAACTAATGACAACTCTTGGTTGGTCATGGTGACTGTGAGATAAGAGAGAATTTCAATTTTCACCCACTTTTGTTGGAATTGGGTCACAATGCCATTTATCTCTGTGTTGTTTGTAAATAGTGTGTCGCCCACAAAATTCAATCCAATCCATCCCCCAAAATTTAATGCCCTAGCGACTTTGCTCAACTATCGATGCGTACCCTCTACAAGGCAACAAGGCATCAGATTTTCCGGATGGTTCTACAATGAATTTATTATGTTACGGTCTTTTATAAAATAATAACAAATGAGTCCCGATTCGAATCGAATTAATTAAAACCGTAACGAGTTGAATGCTCAGCTAATTGCTAGAAGTTTCTAAAGGCACATGACGCAATCTACCCATGATGGGATAACACATTTGATTCTATCCGCTGGTAAATCATGGGTTGATTAGGAAAAGGAAATAAATAAATTATCCTTTCACCATCTTTTCTCGGGGGTACGATCGAATAAAAAAGATTGGTTCTATTTTCCACGTTCCACAGGATATAACCCATGTGGCTTTTCCTTGAACAAGGGATACTAAAATATGAACAACATGCGGTTTATAACTGCGTCAATGGTGGTCAAAGCAAGGTAAAGTCGTGGTTAGGAATAACTTTATGTTATACATCTGAAGTCTTCGTTCAGAATTGAGATATTAGCATTCTTGCGAAGTTGCGGTTACTAGCAACATTTTTCTTTAGAAAAAAATTCACAACTTAAGAATAATCATGTTATGATGTCGGATGATCCGAAATGACTAGTACGGGGTACTTGAAATTTCGCAAGTCTTTACAATTTAAGACCACGAGCTTGGGCTAAAAGCCTAAAACGCTATTTGGAAGACCGACAGCCACTTGGCCCACTTGGTCGAAAACCACGATATCTTCAGAAAGCCATGATCCCAAACGGTGATGACTTGCATAATGTCACTTCCACCAAAAGCAATGCTTGCTTGAGAAATAACCACAAAAAATTCAATTTGATGCCTCGTAAATGTATCTTACCATATAATTCTTCAAACAATTGTCATCGCCAAAGACGGTTTCTAATCTTGTTGTTGGTTCTTTAGGAACAGGTCTAAATATGGAACAGACAACGGGACATACTAAATATTATATTCTTTTTTCAGCTTATTAAGGAAGGCCATTTCGACGAAAGATCCACGCCTAAATTCCATAGCCTTGGGTGGGGAGCCAATTGAAGTATTGTCCTGTCACAAAATGACCGTCAACAGTGTGAGCCGGAACCCTCTGAAGCCTTGGATATTAGCTTCGGCAAGCAATGATCCTATGATTCGTATATGGGCTCAGTGGTCATAGAGCCACAGAGGACGAGCGGCCGAGTACCATGAACAACAGTTTTTCCGGACGACTATTTTAGTAGATAGCCTTTTGGTACATATAGCGTGTTCATAGCTTTTGTGCATGTCCCTTAAGTTTCATATACCGAAAAACAATTATTATGGTGGGTGATGTACTCATGGGCAGCAGTTTCTATTGAAATTGAAAATATATAGTATGTCAGGATTTCACTTACAAGTTCGAGCTTTTAAGATAATTGGCGTTGGCTATATCATGCTTTCACCTACAAGGCACTAATTGGGTGTTTCGTTTCCAGTTAGTATATCAGCTAATGCACGACAAGCTCACTGTCAACCAAAACCTCCCTCAAATAATGGATGGCGCCCTCCCTCATCCATGACGGCTCTATAAAATGGTTGTTTTTTCTTAACCTAAGTAAACCATTACGAAGTCACCACCGACTTACTTTTAGAACTGTTTAAGTCAGAAAAACAATTGGTTCGGGGATTCCTAATTAGTAGCTCTTACATCTAAACATGCGAAGATGTGGCGTTTGCTCCAAAATTTTGCTTTTGGTTAATGGGCGATGCACCCCATCTGGACTTGACTCCAGACTCATGTCACTGTTCTACGGGCTTCGAAACTGATTCGGGCGTTGGACCCGAACTTATGCTTATTAATTCACACAAACATGCTAGTATTAATCTTAAGTTCCCTAACAATATGTGTACAAGCACAAGTAATTATTAAGATAAAAGGAGATGAGAAAAGATGGTGACTACGGGCCTATGCACTTTATATTATTCTTTTAACTTTATTTCCACTTTTATGTTTACAAAAATATTAATACCAAAATTTTAAAATTAAAGTAGAAGAACTAAATTCCAAGATTTTTACAAAATATTTGAAAGATTGAAATGAATCAAGAAGAGTTAGAACCTTTCTTTATTTGATACAATCAATGCATGATGTCCCCAAACACATTAATAAGACCAGTTGGAAATATTTTCTCATGACTGAAAAAACATTCAGAAAAAAATAATTACGGTGGGTTGATATGGAAGTCATAAACTTGAGGGATTTCTTCTTCGTCAGGGGATTATAAAACCAACTGATCAAAGGCTTTGCCCACTGAGTCTTGCCTTAATTCATTCAACCATACAAATGGGACAAGCATATGTTTGGTAAAATATATAATTATTTAAAGGAATGATGATGTTGGTATTTTCTTATTTAATAAAAGTTAATAAATGGAGAGAAAAAGAGATAATTACATTACAATAAAATAATAATTTCCACCTAGACCTAACCTGCCAAGTCGTTTGTTATCGTTAAAAGCTGTTACAGGACTTTCATGATGATTATTTTACATGTCGATGGCAAACTCTCCGGGGCGAGGCTCGAGGATGGTCTTCAGGACATCACATCGCGGGAAAAGAACAACAAATCATCTTTGGCGCACCTTCTGTGAAGGCCGTCGTTCGAGGCGATGGGGAAAGTGCCTCCTATGTCTGCATGGCTGCTGAAGGGCACTTGATTGATGTATCTACTTAAACGCCAAATTCGTGTGTGTGACATTTCTCTAATGTTAGCTTGGGATCATTTTTTTTCTTTTGGTGTTGTTGACATATGTGAAAATTAATAAATTGATTTGTTTGTATTGGTTGTGTTTGAGCCCTTAGCTGATCTGCTCCGCCTTGTTTTACTTTCCCCCCTAGCTTTGGTAAAGGGAATCACGTGATCATTAGCATTGGTAAATTTACACTACCCATTAACACCTTATCAAAAATAGAAAGAGTAATTAATCGCAAGAAAATAGAGATATGATTCATTCAAGCTTTATGCGTCTCCACATTCTTCTGTAATGACGTTCATCACGTCTAATTGTCAAGCCAGTCGACTATTTTTGCGATTCTAGAAACAAAATTAGATATCCAACTCGTGATAAGACAAAAAAGTGTATGCTCAATTGCTCATGTGGAAACAAAAAAGAATACGGAACTAATCTAAAGGTTCCCATTAAACACCGGGATGAGTCGAAGGTGGGAATGCCAATACTCTCCTTTCCCCTTCATGCATTTCTTCTCCAACTCATCCGTACATCTTCCAATTTCGCAATGTCCTAGGGAGTCAGGGAGGCCGTCGTCTGGTAACCACCTCAGTCTCGGACAGTACAAAATATACAAAGATTCAAGGGAGGTGAGGTGGTGTTTGAGTCCCCCACCCACCCTCTCCAACTTCTTCATATTTCGAATATACAAACTGACGAGGGATGAAGGGAGGAGTCGACTCCAGTCTCCATCATAAACACTAGGAGGAAAACACTCCATCTCATCCACACACTCCATCTCTCCCCAGATCCTCAATTCTTGTAAGGCGGTGAGACCCCTCAACCCCCAATCCTCAAGTGGCTGATTCAGATTTCTGCATCTAATAATATGAAGAGCCTCCAGGTTGGGAGGCAGACCTCCTCTGGATGATAAGCTCGTAATACCTTCACAATTCCTAATAGCTAGGTTTTTGAGGGATGTGAGGTGGTGCATGTTATAAGGCAAAGACTTCACCTTTGGACAATCCTCAAGCTCAAAGAAGGACAGGTTGCGGGGGAGTGAAGGGAATATCTCCATCTCTAATGCTGGGCAATCCCCGAGATTAAGAACAGAGAGTGCGGACAGGTGTTGCAAGCTGTCCGTCAAAGTCGAAAGGCTTTCGCAATACCTAATTTTCAATTTCTGCAGAGACCGAGAGAGAGGACTACCAACATCAACTAATTTCGTAATCGACACCAACCCCTCCAGATTGTATAGGCTAAGATCCACGAGAGAATATGAAAGTCTTATGCTAATCAGCTGGGACTGCGGCATTTTCGGGCAGCCTTGAACATTCAATTTTCTCAACGAAAAAGGCAGTCCCCCGCTGGGGAAGGAACATAACTTCTCGCAACCTTCAATACTCATCTCATTAAGAGATGTAAGTTCAGATAACTCTTCCGGCAGCTTCTCGAACTCTCCGCAATCTACTATTTGAAGAACCTTTAGATTAGGTGGAACTCGTTTCCCTCCATCCCCTCCCAAGATGAACTTAAATTGAGGACATCTCTCAATCCTCATCTCTTCGAGCGCAGTCCAAGAGGTCGACAAACTCCCCTCAAAGTGAACCAGCTCCTCGAACTCTCCGCAATCTACTATTTGAAGAACTTTTAGATTAGGTGGAACTCGTTTCCCTCCATCCCCTCCCAAGATGAACTTAAATTGAGGACATCTCTCAATCCTCATCTCTTCGAGCGCAATCCAAGAGGTCGACAAACGCCCCTCAAAGTGAACCAGCTCCTCGAACTCTCCGCAATCTACTATTTGAAGAACCTTCAGATTAGGTGGAACTCGTTTCCCTCCATCCCCTCCCAAGATGAACTTAAATTGAGGACATCTCTCAATCCTCATCTCTTCGAGCGCAGTCCAAGAGGTCGACAAACTCCCCTCAAAGTGAACCAGCTCCTGGATTTTCCTAATTACCATCTTGTTCATCGAAGTAAGGCCTGCCAGACATTTAAAAAATCTCCCATCGCAGCCATCAATATAAATTTTGACGAGGGATGGAAGGCTAAGTGTGCACCCTCCTTTTAGTTTGGGACACCCATCCACGATTAGCTGTCGGAGACAAGGGAATGGCGAGTCGTTCTCCTCCTCTCCGTTGTACAACCACTTCTCCCAGGCACCCATGTTCTCGAAGCACAAGCTCTTCAATGACCGAAAAAATGGCCTTCTGGACCCATAAAACTCGGGACCTAAGGAAGATATCCCTTCAAGCCCGCTCATTTCCAACCTTTCCAGCAAGGGAAGTTGTCCAAATGGTGGCAATGAATCTACATTTCCACAACCTCTCAGAGTTATGCTCACGACATAATTCAAATTTTTTTGATTTTCAAACCATTTTGGAAATCTTTTGGCCCCATAGCAACATATTTCAAGTGATTCAATCTTCCTCGGAGGTTGCAGATAGTCTAGGAGCTCGAATTGATGGCTATCGTCACGTGAAATTTCAGAGAACGATCCCCAATCCAAGCTTAATTTGAGAACCGCTTCCTTTCCCGATATATTAGCAATCCTCGCGTCTTCGACGTCATCTACATTCAACAAATTACGAATGTGCAACTCTCGTTGAAGGCGTTCTAGTGGTCCCAGTTACTTCAACTCCTGACCGACTTCTTTTCCCACGATAAAGTCTGAGAGTATCTCGAGATTTTTTAGATCGCCGATACATGGAGGCATTACCTGCAAGACTTTTGTGCCGGTTATGTCGAGGTGGAGAAGATTGGCCAACTTGTGAATGTTTCTCGGCAACTTCATAAGCATCTCACACCCTCGGAGCAGTAGAGATTGCAACTCCACAAGGTCACAAATGGATTCCGGCAACACTTGGATATTTGTATAAGAAAAATCTACGGAACGTAACAGTTTCAACTCTCCGATTCGGTCTGGTACCTGCTTAATTTGAAAGAAGTGTAGCGACAACATTCTAAGATTCTTCATATCCACGATCAAGTCTTGTATCACATCCTCGGAGACAAAGGCAATTCCCTCTCGCCATTCTGAGATTTGAAATGGCATAAATGTTCTCAGCTTCTTCATTGAGCGAAACGCCTCAAATCTCTTCGAGCGACAATATTCAGAAAACTGTGTAACCACTGCCGCATGACGAACTTTGTCAAGGAAAAACACTTCGCAAGAGGAGGAGCCTTCTTTAAACTCATCAGAGCTGAAATATGAGCGGGCATCGACCGATTTCGCAAGGTCATTGGTAAGATCATGCATTGAATAGAAATTCTTATCATCCCTCGTTCTCTGAAGGAATGACAAGGCCTCCAACCGAGGGAGATTCTTCATCCCCGCCTCTCGGAGAGTTCGGGCAGTCCCTATTTGCAGCAAACCCTGTATGATCCACAATCGAATTAACTCATCTTGGTCGAATACGTAATCCTTCGGGAATAATGCACAAGCTGCGAAACATCTCTTCAAGTGAATGGGAAGATGAACGTAGCTCAACGTCAAAGCTGGAGGGATCTTTGCCCCCTCTCTGTCCCAAGAACCATGAGTTAACACTTGCTTCCACTGTTCTTCGTCCGTTTTAAAACGCAGCATACTTCCGATCGCCTTAATAGAAAGAGGCAGACTCTTACACTTTTTAGCCAATTGAATGGAAATCTCATGAAGATGTGGGTGGCCTTCAAAGTTTTCCTCACCTATGGAGTGATAGGCAAGCAGACACAAGCACTCCTCCAACGACATTAATTCCAACTGCTTCGGATTACGATCACCCATCATTCTGGCGACCTCCACGTTTCTTGTTGTGAGTAGAATCCTGCTTCCTTTACTCCCGGAATACAAGGGCTTCAGCAGGGACTCGAGCTCTTCATACTTATCGTTCCAGACATTGTCCAACACAAGGAGGAACTTCTTTCCAAATAACTTCTCTCTCAGAGAACTCTGAAGCCTATCCAGATCCTTCTCTACACTGGATGAAGACGGGACTACCTTGTCCAGGATGCACTTGGTGATGGCGGCCATGTCAAAGACTTCGGAGACACAGACCCAGGCTTTGACTGCAAAGTCCGCAGTTTTCAAGGACTCGTGATTATACAACTCTTGTGCGAGGGTAGTTTTACCGAGTCCTCCCATCCCCACGATCGAAACGACTGTAAAGGGTTGGACGGAGGCTTGGGTTGCTTCAGATCTGGTCAATCGAGCGAGCAGCTCCTCCATTTGCTTCTCCCTGCCAACGAACTTTGGCTCGGGCAGGGATGTGGTTTCGAACCGGGGCTGGTAGCTGTGACGGTCTCTCCTCGAGTTCCGGACTAATTGGAGCGAGGGAATTTTTTCATAGACATCCTTTAATCTTCGGTCGATGTCATCGATCTCGTTGGCCGTATGATGGCCAGAGATCAGGGCGCGTGGGCGGAAAGGAGAGCAGCAAGCGATGAGGCAGTGAGGGAGTTTGGACGACTGGGCCTTGGACGCGGCCCGCTTGGCTTGGACAGAGAAGTGATCGAGCAGGACCTCCATGTCGTAGGGGACGTCCCTGAGGTCAGCGAGCCACCGGGCAGTAGCACAGTCATCGTCGTACATCTGCTTTTCCTCGGCAGAATCCAGCACGACTTGGATCCGGGGCAGCTTCTTAGCCCATGAGTTGAGCTTGTCGGAGATGCCGTGGATCCGGGCATACTGGGCGATGAGTTGAGAGCCGACGAGGTTGAGGGCGGGGGTGAGGAAATCCATTATTCCTTTCTGTTTGGGATGATTGTTCGCTTTTCTTCCTCAAGGCAGAATTATTAAACCATCAGACCAAAAGGGACTTCTTTTACATGGTTGGTTTAAAAATATTTTATCAGATCGACGGTATGAGTGATGATTGGACATGATAACGCATTAACGATCAATTCCCGAGTTTTGTACTAATTCTAAAAATGAATTACTCACATTTAATTGATTTCACTCAATGGTCATCGTTGAACATCTGCTTTTCCTCGGCAGAATCCAAAACGGCTTGCATCCCGGGCAGCTTCTCCCTCCATGAGTTGAGCTTGTCAGAGATGCCGTGAATCCGGGCATACTCGGCGATGAGTGGAGAGACGACCAGATTGAGGACGGGGGAGATAAATCCATATTGTCTCTCTCTGTCTTTTGGAATAGTTTGTCTTCCTTCACAGAGGAATATTATTATTATTAAACCAACTGAACCAAAGACTTTGACCACCCACGAGTCTTCTTTGCTCATCCGTCCATCCATCCATCTTACAGAAACAGACAAACATAGATATTTTAAATTTAAATTCGGCTTTTGGACAGTATGATAGATAACAAATCTGGCACATAAAGCGGATTGAGTTACCGGATTATAAAATTGTTGTTTGGAGAACCCGCTGTTAATGACATACACAGCACCCTTCATAGAACAGGAAAAAGAAAGGTGAATTAACTTGCCTAAAGGCTTGGGAAAATATCGTTGCCAGACAAAAAAAAGTAAAATAACCTCCAATGTCAAAGATGTCTCCGCTATATTTGTTGATATCACCACTTTTCTCTTGCCTCTAAGAGTAGGGAAAATCTAGAAGAGGAAAAAATTAAGCAAGAAACTTGTTTCGGTGTAAGCCTTCCATAGAAGCAACAACTTGTTAATCAGTCACCTTTTTAGCCCGCGGAAGCCCGAGTACAAAGGTAAAACAATTAGTCCTAAGGAACAGAGATAATCGCATCAACATGCCAGCAAGCTTATTTGGCTGACAAATCAGCTAAGATACGATGAAAAGAGAAAACATTGGTCAGCTACTTGAGATGTAATAGGCAAACAAAGATGGGATATTACCATCATGGCACTTAAAATTAAATTAATTATCATGTTCAACATTAGCGGACGAATCCATTTTAAATTTGATAAATGTATAGCTCGTGAAGTATGTGTTCGTGTATGTCCTATAGTTATATACATTCTCATTATGAGAAGGGGTCATTCGAGCGGGTCATTCGAGCATATCTAAATATATACTATGTTTACATCTTAATTAGTTACCAGAAGAAATTTTTCTGTCCTGAATGTCATCTGTCAGTTGTTCTACAGCAGCCTCAATGCCCTCCTCACCGGTAAGGAAAACCAATATGTCGCCGAATGGCTCCTGACAAATAATAAAAAGTTGCAAGTTCTTGGTTCTCATATGGTTCTATTATTCAAGGAAAATAAAGGACTAATCCTAAACTCAGCAAAAGAATTTTCATGCCATTATTCATTACACACATACAGTTTTGTATTGATTTAAAACTGAATCACCCATGTGAATTACTGACATTTAATTGGTTTCACTCAATGGTCCATTGTTCTTGGGATTGACCTGAGCTTTTTCTTAGACAGTTTGCAAAGAATTGATTTGGGCTTTTTTTATTCTTAATCGGTTTTACTTCCCTTTTTATTTTTAACATTTTGATAGTCAATCTCGTTGAATTTGACGTTATATTTGAGGAATTTCGACGCTATTTACTCTGTTTTACGGATTGTTTTTTCCACTAATCACGTTTGGGAGCGTAACTCCGACAAAACACAACCCATAATCGAGAGGAACTTTCAATTCTCGAACTAAAAAAGGATTGGATTTAATAAAATTTAGGAATTCGAAAAAAATAAAAATAGGAAGGCAAAATAAATAAATATTCACAGAAAAAAACTAGAGAAAGGAAAAGGACAGAAAATAAAAAAAGTAAAAAAAAAATATTGAGGCCATGTGACTGAACATAGCATAGACTGACGAGTCTCTTCTTTTGCTTTTGGTGGGTAAAAAAGAACTGAGCAAAGGCTTTGACCCAATTCCCACGAGTCTTGCCTTAATTCATTCAACAATCATCCTACACAAACTGACGAACATTGATTTGTGTTGACACTATGGAATATTTTGGGCCTATGCTATGGGAAGAAACACGATCAATCAGCCAAACACAAGCTTTGCATTGCTCGTCAACCTTAGATTTTAGTAGATACCTCGGCCTGGGTTATTTGGCCACTACCTTCAACACCAGAGTGAGCAACCTTAGCTTTGGTGACAACCCTCCGCCAGCACTTCCACCGTCCCGGCGAACAACCGTAACCGGGGCAACAACCCTTCGCCAGCACTTCCACCGTCCCGGCGAGCAACCGTAACCGGGGCAACAACCTTCCGCCAGCACTTCCACCGTCCCGGCGGGCAACCGTAACCGAGACAACAACCCTCCGCCACTAAGGTGTTCATCCAAGGCCTTAGCATCTGCATCCAACCTTCGCCAGACTCTGCTTCACGTGGCGCAAGTCTACAGCGCACTGCACCAAGTGTACAACGTCAGCACTAGGTCTACAGCGCACTGTACCAAGTCTACAGCGTCAGCAGGTGATGTCTGCCTCAGTCGCACCTCCAGCAGCAAGTCTGCAACGCCTTCATCCCTCCGTCCCACCATTTTTCCTTCATTTTTTATGGCTGTAAGCGTTCGTATACTTTTGTAAAACTTTGAATTTGTAACAACCTTGTCCTTTATCATTGAAATTCATCTTTCTGGCGACCACATACAATTCCATGTGAGTCCAATTGCCAATTATTTTCGACGTGGTCCGTTTTCTACGCGAACACGTCTTTGGCGACCACAGTGGGAGAAAGCAAAATACCTCATATTTGCAGATGGCAAAAAATACTAGAAGTGGTGCGAACCGCGATCCCCCACCTCCATTAGATGGAGACGATACTTTTCAAATAGGGGATGCGATCACTGAAAATGTGGCCCTAAGTGGTCAATTGAACAAGACACAGACCAAGTTCGTGAAAGATTCTGGTTGTGATTACAGATTCTGGTTGGAGTATTTCCTTTTAATCTTTATGGTTGTGATTACAGATTCTGGAGATTCTTCTTCTGAGGGAAGCCCCCCTCCCCAGGCTAGTCGCCCGGCTCGGCGACAACAACCTTCTGCCATTAAAGGCAAAAGACTGGTTAGAACATACTTTGCCTATCAAGAAAGTATAAAATATTTGAAAGATTGAAATGAATCAAGAAGAGTTAGAAATCTTTCTTTATTTGATACAATCAATGCATGATGTCCCCAAACACATTAATAAGACCAGTTGGAAACATTCGGAAAAAAAATAATTACGGTGGGTTGATATGGAAGTCATAAACTTGAGGGATTTCTTCTTCGTCAGGGGATTATAAAACAAACTGATCAAAGGCTTTGCCCACTGAATCTTGCCTTAATTCATTCAGCCATACAAATGGGACAAGCATATGTTTGGTAAAATATATAATTATTTAAAGGAATGATGATGTTGGTATTTTCTTATTTAATAAAAGTTAATAAATGGAGAGAGAAAGAGATAATTGCATTACAATAAAATAATAATTTCCACCTAGACTTAACCTGCCAAGTCTTCAGGACATCACATCGCTGGAAAAGAACAACAAATCGTCTTTGGCGCACCTTCTGTGAAGGGCCGTCGTTCGAGGCGATGGGGTGAGTGCCTCCTATATGTCTGCATGGCTGCTGAAGGGCACTTGATAGATGTATCTACTTCAACGCCAAATTCTTGTGTGTGTGACATTTCTCTAATGTTGGATGGGGATCAGTTTTTTCCATTTTTTTTTGTTGACATATGTGAAAATTAATTAATTGATTTGTTTGTATTGGTTGTGTTTGAGCCCTTAGCTGATCTGCTCCGCCTTGTTTTACTTTCCCCCCTAGCTTTGGTAAAGGGAATCACGTGATCATTAGCATTGGTAAATTTACACTGCCCATTAACACCTTATAAAAAAATAGAAAGAGAAAGAAAATAGAGATATGATTCATTCAAGCTTTATGCGTCTCCACATTCTTCTGTAATGACATTCAATTCCTCACTTATTAAATAAAATTAGTGGATATTAACTAACGGGATGAGTCGGAGGTGGGAATGCCAATACTCTCCTTTCCCCTTCATGCATTTCTTCTCCAACTCATCCGTACATCCTTCAATGAAGAAACTTTTTAGGGAGTCAGGGAAGCCGTCGTCTGGTAACCACCTCAGTCTCGGACAGTCCCGAATACCCAAAGTTTCAAGGGAGGTGAGGTGGTGTCTGAGTCCCCCACCCACCCTCTCCAACTTCTTCATATTTCGAATATACAAACTGACGAGGGATGAAGGGAGGAGGCGACTCCAGTCTCCATCATAAACACTAGGAGGAAAACACTCCATCTCATCCACACACTCCATCTCTCCCAAAATAGACAACATTTTTAAGGCAGTGAGACCCTTCAACCCCCACTCCTCAAGTGGCTGATTCAGATTTCTGCAATTATCAATCCGAAGAATCTCCAGGTTGGGAGGCAGACCTCCTCTTGATGATAAGCTCGTAATACCTTCACAATCCCTAATATTTAGTGTTTTGAGGGATGTGAGGTGGTGCATGTTATAAGGCAAAGACTTCACCTTTGGACAACCGGTAAGGTCAAACCTGGACAGGTTGCAAGGGAGTGAAGGGAATATCTCCATCTCTAATGCTGGGCAATCCGAGAGATTAAGATCAGATAGGGCGGACAGGTGTTGCAAGCTGTCCGTCAAAGTCGCGAGGCTTCCGCAATACAGAATTTTCAATTTCTGCAGAGACCGAGAGAGAGGACTACCAACATCAACTAATTTCGCAATCGACACCAACCCCTCCAGATTGTATAGGCTAAGATCCACGAGAGAATATGAAAGTCTTATGCTAATCAGCTGGGACTGCGGCATTTTCGGGCAGCCTTGAACCTCCAATTTTCTCAACGAAGCAGGCAGTCCCCCGCTGGGGAAGGAACATAACTTCTCGCAACCTTTAATACTCATCTCATTAAGAGATGTAAGTTCAGATAACTCTTCCGACAGCTTCTCGAACTCTCCGCAATCTACTATTTGAAGAACCTTTAGATTAGGTGGAACTCGTTTCCCTCCATCCCCTCCCAAGATGAACTTAAATTGAGGACATCTCTCAATCCTCATCTCTTCGAGCGCAGTCCAAGAGGTCGACAAACTCCCCTCAAAGTGAACCAGCTCCTGGATTTTCCTAATTACCATCTTGTTCATCGAAGTAAGGCCTGCCAGACATTTCAAAAATCTCCCATCACAGCCATCAATATTAATTTTGACGAGGGATGGAAGGCTAAGTGTGCACCCTCCTTTTAGTTTGGGACACCCCTTAACGATTAGCTGTCGGAGACAAGGGAATGGCGAGTCGTTCTCCTCCTCTCCGTTGTACAACCACTTCTCCCAGGCACCCATGTCATTGAAGCTCAAGTTCTTCAATGACCGAAAAAATGGCCTTCTAGACCCATAAAACTCTGGACCTATGGAAGACACCATTTGAAGACCACAAATATTCAAACATTCCAGCAGGGGAAGTTGTCCCAAAGGTGGCAAGGAATCCAACCTTTTACAACCTGTCAAGGTTATGCTCATGACATTATTCATACTGTAATGAATATCAAACCATTTTGGAAATGTTTTTGCCCCATAGTGACATATTTCAAGTGATTCAATCTTCCTCGGAGGTTGCAGATAGTCGAGGAGCTTGAATTGATGGCTATCGTCACGTGAAATTTCAGAGCACGATCCCCAATCCAAGCTTAATTTGAGAACCGCTTCCTTTCCTGATATATTAGCAATCTTCACATCTTCGACGTCGTCTACATTAAACAAATTACTAATGTGCAACTCTCGTTGAAGGCGTTCTAGTGGTCCCATTTGCTTCAAATCCTGACCGACTTCTTTTCCCACGGCAAAGTCAGAGAGTATCTCGAGATTTTTTAGATCGCCGATACATGGCGCCATTACCTGCAATACATTTGTGCCGGTTATGTCGAGGTGGAGAAGATTGGCCAACTTGTGAATGTTTCTCGGCAACTTTTGAAGCTTCCAACACCTTCGGAGCAGTAAAGATTGTAACTCCACCAGGTCACAAATGGATTCCGGCAGCACTTGGATATCTGTATGAGAAAAATCTACGGAACGTAACAGTTTCAACTCTCCAATTCGGTGTGGTACCTGCTCAATTTTAAAGAAGCGTAACGACAACATTCTCAGATTCGTCATATCCACGATCAAGTCCTGCATCACATCCTCGGAGACAAAGGCCCTTGCATATGGCATATATGGGATTTGAAATGGCATAAATGTTCTCAGCTTCTTCATTGAGCGGAAGGCCTCAAATCTCTTCGAGCGACAACGTTCGTATAACTGTGTAACCATTGCTGCATGACGAACTTTGTCAAGGAAAAACACTTCGCAAGAGGAGGAGCCTTCTTTAAACTCATCAGAGCTGAAATATGAGCGGGCATCGACTGATTTCGCGAGTTCATTGATAAGATCATGCATTGAATAGAAATTCTTATCATCCCTCGTTCTCTGAAGGAATGACAAGGCCTCCAACCGAGGGAGATTCTTCATCCCCGCCTCTCGGAGAGTTCGGGCAGTCCCTATTTGCAGCAAACCCTGTATGATCCATAATTGAATTAACTCGTCTTGGTCGAATACGTAATCCTTCGGGAATAATGCACAAGCTGCGAAACATCTCTTCAAGTGATTGGGAAGATGAACGTAGCTCAACTTCAAAGCTGGAGGGATCTTTCCCCCCTCTCTATCCCAAGAACCATGAGTTAACACTTGCTTCCACTGTTCATCGTCAGTTTTGAAACGCAGCATACCTCCGATTGCCTTAATAGAAAGAGGCAGACCCTTACACTTTTTAGCCAGTTGAACGGAAATCTCTTGAAGATGTGGGTGGCCTTCAAAGTTTTTCTCACCTATGGAGTGATAGGCAAGCAGAGACAAGCACTCCTCCAACGACATTAATTCCAGCTGCTTCGAATCAGGATCACCCATCAGTCTAGCCACCTCCAAGTTTCTTGTTGTGAGCAGAATCCTGCTTCCTTTACTCCCGGAATATAAGGGCTTCAGCAGGGACTCGAGCTCTTCATACTTATCGTTCCAGACATCGTCCAAAACAAGAAGGAACTTCTTTCCAGCTAACTTGTCTCTCAGAGAACTCTGAAGCTGATTAAGATCCTTCTCCGCACTGGACGAAGACGGGGGTACCTGGTCCAGTATGCTTTTGGTGATGGCGGCCATGTCAAAGACTTCGGAGACACAGACCCAGGCTTTGACTGCGAAGTCTGCAGTTTTCAAGGACTCGTGATTATACAACTCTTGTGCGAGGGTAGTTTTACCGAGTCCTCCCATCCCCACGATCGAAACGACTGTAAAGGTTTGGACGGAGCCTTGGGTTGCTTCAGATCTGGTCAATCGAGCGAGAAGCTCCTCCATTTGCTTCTCCCTGCCCACGAACTTTGGCTCGGGCAGGGATGTGGTTTCGAAACGGGGCTGGTAGCTGCGACGCTCGCTCCTCGAGTTCCGGACTAATTGGAGCGAGGGAATTTTTTCATAGACATCCTTTAATCTTCGGTCGATGTCATCGATCTCGTTGGCCGTATGATGGCCAGTGATCAGGGCGCGCGGGCGGAAAGGAGAGCAGCAAGCGATGAGGCAGTGAGGGAGTTTGGACGACTGGGCCTTGGACTCGGCCCGCTTGGCTTCGACAGAGAAGTGGTCGAGCAGGTCCTCCATGTCGTAGGCGACGTCCCTGAGGTCAGCGAGCCACTTGGCAATAGAAGGGGTCATCGTCGTACATCTGCTTTTCCTCGGCAGAATCCAGAACTGCTTGGATCCCGGGCAGCTTCTCACCCCACGACTGGAGCTTGTCGGAGATGCCGTGGATCCGGGCATACTCGGCGATGAGTTGAGAGCCGACCAGGTTGAGGACGGGGGTGAGGAAATCCATATTCTCTCTCTATCTCTCTGTGTCTTTTGGAATAGTGTGTCTTCCTTCACAGAGGCATATTATTATTAAACCAACTGACCCAAAAGACTTTGAACACTCCCACGAGTCTTCCGTCCGTCCGTCCGTCCATCCATCTTACAGAAACAGACAAACAAAGGTCGTTTCGTGTCGGCCAAATAAAAGACTGAAAGGATGGACTCCGGACAATATCTACATGGCCCGCCACTAGATATTTTAAATTTCATCTCCATATTTACAAATATTTCATCAGATCGACAGTTTGCAAAGAATTCCCGAGTATCAGTTTTGTACTAATTCTAAAAATGAATTACTGTCATTTAATTGGTTTCACTCAATGGTCCATGTTCTTGAGAGTGACCTGAGCTTTTTCTTAGACAATTTGCAAAGAATTGACTTGAGCTTTTCTTACTCTTAATCAGTTTTACTTCCTTTTTATTTTTAACATTTTAATAGTCGATTTTATTAAATTTGATGTTATATTTTAGAAATTTCTATACTATTTTGTGAATTTTTTTTTCCACTAATCACATTTGGGAGCATAACTCCGACAAAACACAACCCATAACCGAGAGGAACTTACAATTCTCGAACTCAAAAAGGATTGGATTTAATAAAATTTAGGAATTCGAAAAAAATAAAAATAGGAAGGCAAAATAAATAAATATTCACAGATAAAAACTAGGTAAAGGATAAGGACAGAGAAAATAAAAAAAGTAAAAAAATATTGAGGCCATGTGACTGAACATAGCATAGACTGACAAGTCTCTTCTTTTGCTTTTGGTGGGTAAAAAACAACTGAGCAAAGGCTTTGCCCCAATTCCCACGAGTCTTGCCTTAATTCATTCAACAATCATCCTACACAAACTGACAAGCATTGGTTTGTTTGGTAAATATATAATTATTTCAAGGAAAGGCTGATGATGATGGAAGAAGACCTTCCAACCCACACTCTACATCGATCGGACTGTTGGTATGGTCCCCCACCCACGTGAATTTCCATTCTTCCATGAGGGTACTGTCTGTCCCCCAACCAAATAACTCCAAATTTCTTCTCCCATGTCCGTCTGTCCGATTGTCGGTCGATATATTTGGAAATTTACGTACTAACGTAATAAATTTGTAAATTTCTTAATTAAGATTAAAAAATTGAAAATTTTTAAGACAAAAAAAATTTTACTTACTGAAGTAATAAATTTGGAAATTTCTTAGAAAAATTGACAATTTTTAAGACATAAAAAAATTTTAAAATTTAAAAAATAAAAATGAAACAATGCTTTCCTTTAAATGGTTGGAATTTGGTGGTTTAAACAATGATTTTTTCATTTTTTTAAATTTGAAAAATAGAACTCTGTAAGGCCAACTTTTTTAAAATTAGTCAAAAAATTTCGAAAAAGCACGTATTTGACGAAATAATATAATAATTTGTCATATTTATTGAATTGTTGTTGCACGTAAGTAATGGTTATTATTAGTCCACGTGGCCTGAATATTTCCTTCTTTCTCAAAATTAGCAACTCTTATTAATAACCAATTCATCCCATTTTCAAACAAGATGTTATTGTTAACACATTTAGACCAATTCCATAAATTATGACAATTATTAACCAAGAGATTACGTCGCCCCGTCTAAGATATATCACTAAAGGAATAACTTAGGAAAAAAGCCTTTTCCGAATGTGAAGAAACGATGAGATTGCAAAATTTTTACAAGTGTTTTCCGAAGTGCGATCCTCTTGCAGCGGAACTCGAGGTTAATGCTAAGATGGCCTGAACAACTCACATGTGCAATTTCATCTGGAACTTGTTTTAATACCGGAAAGATGAACATAAACATAGGCATTGGCTCATTCCGCATTTGTAGATTTCACTTGATCCGATTCGGGTATTAGGGAGCATAGCATGGAGTTTCAAAGTCCTTGTTTCCGGTAGAAGTGAGGGGCGACTTCAGTCAACCAAGAAGGCTCGATCGAGATGACGTTGCGCATATACCGCCGGTTAGTTGAAACGATTGTTTGATACAGAACCCACATCGGATTGACTATATCTCACAAGAAATGATCGAGTAGCTCAAAATTCAGTAAAAAGGAAGAGATAGTCACATCTAATACTAAACTCAAGAGTCAATCCTAGGAGAGGAATGAACAGAGTAGTCGTAGTGCTGATGGATATGCATTCAACCAAATATATAATTGGATGGATATGATGTGCTCACCTAAATAACACCGATGATGGGTGGATGTAAACTTCCTGCGATGCTCTGAGTGTCTTGTACATCCCATTGTGACCGTATGGCTTTTCGTTACATAAGCCCAACACAAGAAGCAACAGTATTTCTAGGGATTAGATCCAAAAGGTTGTAAACGAGAGGTTGCGAAAAGCCAATTGAAAAACTCACTTCAAGACGACAGGCGTTGGCGAAGAACCCAGCAGTCACCACATTCCTTACGGCCTGTGAGATAAGATAAAAATCAAGGGCGAAACAGCCAGCTAAGCTACCATTTCTATTGAACAATGAAACTAAAACAAAATAGAAGTTATAGCATGGGTCTGCAGAAGTTAACCTGCAAATTTCCTTCACAAGATTTAAGGTCTATGCCTAACCTCTGGGCTATTCTTTGAAGTTGTTCTCTAATTTCAATGACTTTTTTCTGCACAACACAAGCAAGAACATTAAAAATATAACATCATACACAGAGGTTGAAAATTGAGCTCATACCATGGCGTGGTAATTAATATAATTCTTGTAACACCAATTGGATGATTTCCCAGATTCAAGGAATCCTTTGTAGACGTTTAGGAATGTCACATGGTCACCCTGCAAGAAAGAAGAAGCTTGGCCTTCAGGAACTTGCAAAAAGTAGTAAAAACAAAATTGGATATAAATTTCTGTAAGGAATGAGATAACTACGTAGGGAAGAGCGCAAAGAGGTTCTCCCAACTATAAACAAAATGATATGATTGATACAGTTGCTAAATATTATAACGTTCTGGCCGAGTTGTGCTCGAGTGCGGTTTCAAACAAGTGAGTTAAATCCGGATATATATTAAACACGTACCTCAGCTGCAACAAAAACGCATTTTGGCCTCATCGAATTCCTTGCGTACTCCACGACCAGCGACCCAAATAGACTACCAAGCCATAATTTGATCAATTTGTAAAATGCTTACTGAAATTGTTTCCAAATTAACTCCATGTGTTCACATCTATTCTGTAAGGTCAGAAGGGTTTACTTGAACAGAGAGTACTGCCGAAATTGTGAGCATCTCCTCTGAACAGCCTAGTGGGTTGGAAGACAACATCATCTTCGAAATCATTGGCTCCTGCAGAAAACTCGTCATCATCAGTAATTATTATCTCCTGTTTCACTTTAGAGAAGTAGGCGGGAATGAGACATGTCATAAGTTTAAACCAGAATGCTTCATCTAGTTAATTTAAAACACATTGGCAGCCTCACCATATTCAAGAGTGTGAATAAAATTACACAGCACAGCACTAACTTTCAAAAAGTATGCTATCGTAGAAAAAAAAAATTAACAAATCATCAAAAAAGAAATACAAAGGAAAATGGGAAACGCAACTTTGAGGTATGTATTTGGGAGGACCACATCACCACTTTATCAAGATTCAACTTCTGTTATTATTGTCGACATAGAATAAAGAGACGCCATGAAATGAGACTCTATGATAATATAAATATAACAACTGTGAATGGGTACATAGCTTTGATGCTGGATATGCAAAATGAAAGAAAACGGTTTCATACCAGGGGTATTTCAGCAACATGAAATCCAACAGGCGAAGTAAGTTTTGCATCGTCGTCAAGCACCTCAAGAGAGTAGAGTATCTCAAGTGCCCGAATCAAGCACCTCAAGAGAGTAGAGTATCTCAAGTGCCCGAATCATTGATTCTGGCGATGGAGAAGCTGGCCAGTCAAAAAGCCTAGTATATTATCTATCCCAAGAGCTTTCAACTGAAAGATGAAAAAGAAAAAAAGGTAAAAACCTCTTTCCTACATAAAAAATAATGCCTTAGCCGATTATTTTACCAATTAATTTCCATCATTTGAGATCATTAACTAAAACGTTCGAAGAAGGCAATGGCATTTCTGTGTGGTCCATTTGGACCACAATTGAAAGCACTTCTTTCTCCCTCGAAAACTCACAAACAACAGCCTGATTGGCTGAAATACGATCAGACTAATGCCAGCAATACCTGAATTACGCATGAAACGAGGTTTGATCTCTGAATCTCTGGAATACCGTGAGCAGCCATCTCCTTGAGAAAATACTCTTCTGTGTACAACCTGGATTGGAAGTAAAAAAGCAAGCAGCAGCTTCTTCAGGAAGAAGGCTTTTCCGAATAAAATATATTTAGGAGATCAAACGTCATTTCATACGTCAAACTTCCCACAATCACCTGTAACATTTTCCAGGACGAACTCTTTCGGCCCTACCAGCTCTCTGTCTAGCAGATGCCTGAGATATGGGTGCCATCACAAGGTTCTCGATGTCTGTAATCTGCAGATTAAGCATAGAAAAGTAATAACGGCCAACTACATTTGTAGATACATGTGCTACGCCAGCAGCTGGAATAATCACATCCTACACTGGGCAAGAAACATTCATGTGATGTATAATCCCTAGATATGAGATAAAAATAACTGGGAAAAATTGGCGAATTCTCTGCAGATTGGTACGGAATCATTCCAACAACTACAATCGGCAATTGGACAGTATGATGTCTTAGTCTCTCAAAAATAAATCTGACACAGAAAGAAGATTGAGTTACCGGATTATAAAATTGGTTTGGAGAACCCACTGTCAATGACATTACACAACACCCTACATAGAACAGGAAAAAGAAAGGTGAATTAACTTGCCCAAAGGCTTAGGAAAATATCGTTGCCAGACAAAAAAGTAAAATAACCTCCAATGTCAAAGCTGCCTCTGCTATATTTGTTGATATCACCACTTTTCTCTTGCCTCGAGGAGTAGGGGAAAATATTAAATCCTAGAAGAGGAAAAAATTAAGCAAGACACTTGTTTCGGTATAAGCCTTCCATAAAAGCAACAGCTTGTTAATCAGTCACCTGTTCAGCCCCCGGAAGCCCCGAGTACAAAGGTAAAACAATTAGTCATGAGGAACAGAGATAATCGCGTCAACATGCTGGCAAGCTTATTTGGCTGACAAATCAGCCAAGATACAATGAAAAGAGAAAACATTGGTCAGCTGCTTGAGATGTAATAGGCAAACAAAGATGGGATATTACCATCATGGCACTTAAGATTCAAAATCATTCTCATGTTCAACATTAGCGGACGAATCCATTTTGAATTTGATAAATGTATAGCTCGTGAAGTATGTGTTCGTGTATGTCCTATAGTTATATACATTCTCATTATGAGAAGGGGTCGTTCGAGCGTATCTAAATAGATACTATGTTTACATCTTAATTAGTTACCAGAAGAAATTTTTCTGTCCTGAATGTCATATGTCAGTTGCTTTACAGCAGCCTCAATGTCCTCCTCACCAGTAAGGAAAGCCAATATGTCGCCAAATGGCTCCTGACAAAGAATAAAAAGTTGCAAGTTCTTGGTTCTCATATGGTTCCATTATTCAAAGAAAATAAAGGACAAGAAAATAGAGAGCAAAATCATGTGTTTTTCTTCGAGAATCCATCCGAAAATAGCAAAAAAAAAAAAAGCAATCATCAAAAAATATCTTTGGCACTTGAATAACTTTTCTTTTGAAACTCAAAGAAGAATGGGAAGAAGAAGCAAAAATCTCATCTTACACTCCCAATTAAAAGGTTAGAACAATAGTTGATATCATGATACCATGCTAATTGAAATCCAAAATACTTGGACTCGAGACTTGGCACTCCACCACCTCATTATAGAAGCAGGGCAGCAAGCAAGGGGCAGGAAAATATGGCTTAGCGTGACTAAGCAATACGGTTGAAACAGCAGCCCTCACATAGTCTGATACAGGTTCCTCCAATAGTGAATTTGCACATTGAAACCTCTACCCTGAAAAAGTAAATGGTCTATGATCACAATTTAACAAACATAACATTGTCATCTAAGTTTTATAATAATTGTAACATGCTAGAGCATTCAAAATGTTATTGATAAAAGTCTTTGTTAACACCTCAACAGATAGGATCGCCGGTTCCATTTTCAATCCAGGTTCCACACTTTCTGAACCTCTGTATCTTCTGCTGCTGCACAATAAATTAAGATGTGTGCATAAGTAATTTTTTATCAAAGTGGTCTGAACATGTACTATTACAATGGACAGCAACTAAATCAACACAACAAGCGAACATCATTTTTCCATTGAGCGCTTTCAACAAAGAACAAAAGGAAAGATTTAGATTGGATTAATTGGGTTTTATTTCTAGCTTTGATTTTTTTCTTTTATTTCTGAAATCATTCCTAAAGTGAGAAAAATTATCTTTGAAGAGGAGGCGTATTTTATCATGGGTTTGTACTTATATTGTACAAATTCATTAAAGCAATAAAACCAAAAGCTGATTATTCAGATGAAATTGACTGTCATATGAAAACAATCATCATAGAAAACCTAAATAATAAAGGTCAGTTAGAGTCGTTCTTAGACTATGGAAAACAGTCCATGCTCAGTCAATGAGACCAACCGACTAACGCCAGAAAATAGTACATTAGTGCCAAAAATTGTCCAGGATTATCAGTCAATTCTCTGTTTTCAGTGACAGCCGAAGCTGCATCACTTGGTAGACATCTATTTCCCAAGACATCACTTTGTAGACATCTCACATTGAAAGGGTACCTGGGTTGCAAGAAATCAGACATGGATTTCGCTTCAATAGTAGCAGAGGATATTATAAGACGCAAGTCAGATCGCCGGCGTTGGATCTGACCAAAAATACAAAGATCAAAAGAAAGCCATTAAATGAGAGCCTTAGTTCATTTAATTTCTTTGTGAAGGAAGAAATCGTGCTATTTAACTTGAAAGACACCTTCTTAAGAAGTCCAAGCACAATATCAGTCGAAATAGACCGCTCGTGAGCCTCATCCACCATGACGACACTGATGATATTACAATGGAGAAAAGGTCATTGACATTGTATAACACTTGAAAAATAACAAAGCGCCACAAGTGCAGAGACCGTAATGATCACATGAACAACCCCATCAATTTTTAGGTGTTATGACTAGAAACAAAGGAGGGTGATAATCACAGTAAGCTCGTGCAAAAGTGAAAGCAATGTTAATACCTATATTTAGTCAGCAGAGGATCATCCATCATCTCACGCAGTAATACACCATCAGTAAGAAACTTGATCATTGTAGTTCCCTGTAGCAGAAAAATTCATTTGCGGCAACGGAAAAACAGCGGGTGGCTCTCGCATTTAGTTGTCTATCTCATGGTTTGATGATATGTTGAGAAAATATTACATGCTGAAGACACAGAACGTACAGGATTTGTAGCATCTTCAAAGCTTATGGTGTAGCCAACTTCCTCTCCAAGCTTAACTCCCATCTCTTCAGCAACTCTGGAAGCCACTGCCTGCATTTTCTTCTTATAAGTCAAGAACGCAGAAAATATCGGCATGCAATAGCAGCTAGGTCCTTGGAAAACTCATTTCTGTGCATTAGAAGCTGGACAAAAAAAAATCCACGAAACAATTGAACCATTTATATCACATCTAGCCGTTTCCTCACGTGTCAAATCATTCCAATTTCCAGAACGAGGAACAGAAAAGTTATTTTCCACCAAAAAAAAAGACAGGGGCAACCAGAATGGATGTTGAAATCAGAATGATCACACTTGTAGTCAGATATGGACGACAAAAATACTTATAAAAAAATCAGAATGATCATGACAGCCAATGAATCTATTCTCCTCAAACTTTGAAAAGAAATGAGACAACTTCTCTGATTGCCCAAACCAAAATGTCAGGATTTCAGAGAAACAAGAGGCACGAAATTAAATATTACCAATTCCTAACCTGAACTGCGAGCCTCCTTGGTTGTGTGCAAGCTATAACACGACCGCCCTCAGCCCAACCTGCTTCTTTGAGGTACTGAAATTTCAAAAGCCAGGGATCACCTTTTCTATTGAATTAATCACATGAACACACTTAGACAATAATGGCACACTCAGTCATGAACCAAAAAATTGATCAAGCTTAACCATGGTCCAGCAATTTCATTACTTTTACGGTACATAACAAATAAACTTCACTTCCACAACATTAAAGTTTGCAGACTTCATACAAACAAAAGACAAAATAAGGCCGTCAAGATCTCGTTGAAACAATGATTACTTTGTCAAATTTAAAAGGCAGTTACCAATTCCGTTAGCCTAGAGCCTTCCAACAAAACTATAACCCTCAACTCTACCCGTGCAGTCATTTAATATGAAACTGCTGGGACAATAGTTAAGAACTTCCTATCCACAGACCCAATCATTGTTGTAAATCTCAACCAACTATACATGTGGCTACTTTCCGATGATGATCACCCTGTGGAAAAAGCTGGGGGGAATTCCTCTCCACTAATTCAAGTCAGGAACTTTCCTTCCTCTTATCTTTCCCCACATTCTGCACCTCCCAAAAAAAAACAAAAAAAACAAAATCACACCATCTGCCTACTCTGTCATGAAACTTTGTATACAAACTGCATGACACAATTGGCATTGCCGAACCCTTATAATTCAAACATACTTCTCCCACCACCGACACCCCACCCAACAGACTCCACCGACCCCAACAATCGCCACGCCCGTTGAGCAGAAACATCACGCTCCGTATTTTTTACTCATTACTGGCGGACGACTCACAAATCAGACAATCAAATCAAACCAAAAGAAAACAAATAACCCAAAGAACCTGGGGAATCTGGGTGGTCTTGCCACTGCCCGTCTCCCCGACAACGATGGTGGTAGCATGACTCTCGACCAGATAAAGTATCGCAGTCCTGTACTTGTAAACGGGAAGTCGCTGCCTCTGCTTCTCGATGCTGGCGTACCCATACCTGCTACCCCAACCAACCCACAAGAAAAGATCGCACCTTTGGGTGAATTGAGCTCGACCCACCAAGCGACGAGAGAGGAATACCAAAACAAGAGGGAGAGGGGTACCCGGAAGAGGAGGATGAAGTGAGGAAGAGGACGCCGCCTTCCTCGTCGTCGACGAGTCGGGGCTTCTCCGTACCTGGCTTCCAGAATTGCGAAATTATTTTAATAATCGGATACGGAAAAAGACAGGCGATTTCTTTATTTTTTTTTATTAAGTGTTACGAAAATTTCAAGTGTTCAAGTTTAGTATATAGTTACTAAACTTTGTTAGAAATATTGTCGTTCGATTTATTACTTTTTATTTCATAATTTTTACTAAAAATTTATTGTTCATATTTAGTAAAATGTATTACTTAATAAAAGTTTAATGTTCAGTAATTTTTCCGATTAGCTTTTGAATGAAATTAGTAATAATTTACTAATTTATTTAGGAAAATTAGTAAAACACCGTTGAACATACTAAAATTATTTGAAAATTACTAAAAATGAATTTTGGTTTCGTAATTTTTTACTAATTTTTGTGTGAAATTTTAATAAAATTTGATAAAATATTACAAAATATTTTAGTAATTTACTAAGCTAAACGGTAAATTCCAAACCAAATTACTAACGTATGGTCATTATAAAATGACCAATTTACCCCGAGTAAAATTTACAAAATGCTTTACCAACTCGCGGGGTCATATTCTCAGCATTGGAAATGAGCCGTCATTCCAATTTGGAATGAGTCGATCTCATGTGGGTCATATCCAAAATTTAATTAAACATATGAAATATGCAAAATTTAATTTAATTTTTATAATAAACAATTCCATTATTCTGAAGTACAAAATTACAGAAGATGTTGTGGCTACAAATAAAACTACACGGTATTATGAATTTTTATATGGGCTCGAGGCCCAAAGGACCATAGCCCTGAAGGTGGGCCCAACTTCTTGGAATGGGCTTATTATTAGTACGGGAGTCTATCCAAGCCTTAAACGTAAGTTTAACGTTGCACAATTTATATTTTATTTCACGTGACAATGGAAGGCTCAATTTGATGTATTTGTGTGATGGCGGGTCACCTTTTTTAATTTTTTAATTCTAAATTTTTTAATTCTTTCATATTTGCGCCCTGGTCCGAACTTTGATATTGTTGCACAGCTATAACGATCGTATTACGTTGACTTTTTTATTTTTTAACTTAGGCCGCATGATTTTGCCGAAGCTTTGCTTCAAATCTAAGTTTCCCAAGGCCTTCGCTTTCCTCTTTGTCTTTTCGACAGAAATCCCCCCCCTGAGATTTCTTGTGCTGTCCCTTTGAATTTGATTTCCGCAAGCATCACTCGATATCTGCCATGAAAAGAGGGGAATGATTGATGATGAGATGTCATGGAGAAGGATTGATGTTCACATTTTGCCGTGGGGTCCTTTTTGTCTATAACCGTGTTCCTTCCTAGATAATATATATATGTAAGAAATAGTGGAGCCTTCTTTTCAAAAGAGTAGTTCCACTAATCACGGCACGATTCCTCGTCACTTACCACAGGGTTTTGGTAACTAAGAACCCCCCATGTAATAAATGATGATTAAATTATTGGGGAAGCGAAATGAGAAGAATACATATAGACTAGAGATCTTTTGAAAATACGGGATGCATCTAACACACTTTGTTTAGTATATTTGTACGAAACGGTGTTTATTGTTTCGTACATTTCGGGTCCTCGTAACCGTGCTGTTAGGTTTCATAAATTCTTCATACAAATTGCATGAAGAGTTTATGAAGCCCAATAATAGTTACGAAATGGGAAAAAAAATGTATAAAACGGTGACATTATTCCGTAAAAATATACTTAATAATGTGTTATTGTTTGGTACATTCATAACATGCCCGTCGCGTCCCGACAATACATCTTCAGATTAGATCGACTTTCCTGGTATTCTTTTTAAAAGACGGACTTAAAGAGAGTATTTCTGGAATAGTTTTGTTATCCGGGTAAGTTAACCTTTAATTGAAAGGGTTTTTAGTTACTTTTCTTATAGTGAAAAAAAAACAAAAAAAAAACCTAAAAAATGTTTGGGTCAAAGATCAAGAAGACTGTGCATGCATTGTTTGTCTCGATAAAATACAATAAACTAGTCTTGTTCGAATTAATTAATGTGTAGTGGACTAGATGTATATGATAAGTTACAATAATAATTTGGATTATATAAGTAATATTTTCGTTTTATTCTTAACCATGAAGTCATAATGATCTAATAATTTTTCCCATAAATATCTTTATTTATGGGTTTAGGGTAAGAGCTGCCAACTATTGACTTCTAACCAGTGACAACTAATGACAACTCTTGGTTGGTCACTGTGAGATAGGAGAGAATTTCAATTTTCACCCACTTTTGCTGGAATTGGGTCACAATGCCATTTATCTCTGTGTTGTTTGTAAATAGTGTGTCGCCCACAAAATTCAATCCAATCCATCCCCCAAAATTTAATCCCCTAGCGACTTAGCTCAACTATCGATGCGTACCCTCTACAAGGCAACAAGGCATCAGATTTTCCGGATGGTTCTACGATGAATTTATTATGTTACGGTCTTTTATAAAATAATAACAAATGAGTCCCGATTCGAATCGAATTAATTAAAACCGTAACGAGTTGAATGCTCAGCTAATTGCTAGAAGTTTCTAAAGGCACATGACGCAATCTTGAGCCTTCTCTAACTTAGGGGGGTTAGTTACTTCATCACCTGCCCTATTCCCTATCTACCCAACTCAATTTATTGAATTAGATTAAGCACCTAATTGGGGGGGGGGGGAGACATTGATAATTCACTTCCCCTTTGGTAAGTAGACCTAAGAGGTTCATTGTTCCTAGCGTGTGTCGCTACCCGATATAATAACTGAGGGGACCTACCGAGGGTGTTGTACGGTTCCTTCGGTCCGGCACGATGGTCGTGGGGACCGTGGTACAGTTTGTGCTGGCATGAAAGGTAAAGGTTGGTTTAACACCAGCCTTGCCTGCATGAGCAAACAAAGAGACACCCGACGGATGAGGATGGCAGAGAGAGTGAGATGGGAAAAAGGGTTTGAAAGGGAGAAAGTAAAAGCACATGATGAGGGTTCCATATGAATGAATGCCCTTTGTTTCTTGCGTGCCCCACCTAAAACTCACTCCTCAATCCACGCATAATTAACACTTCTAATTTGCATTAGTTATGTAAGAATCAAGTAAGGAGAATTTACAATTTTCCGTTTCAAATTACGTTAAAATCTTACTATTTGACCTAAAAACTTAATCTTAGGGTAAAGTTTGATTTATGTTCATGAGCATAATCTTCCATGTAACTTTTCCATTCAATTTCCCAAAAGTTGTGACTTAAGTGACTTGAACATTAGTTGCCCAAATGGACCGTCATTTCCCTTTCAATATTTGACAATTCTCTTACTCTCCCTACAATCCCATGACTATAGTTTCTTTATTTAGCATTAGAAAAATACCATAAGATCGGTCTGTCGACCATATTCCCACTACCCTTCAATCTAAATCCTCAATTGGCGGAGACAACTTTGGAAAATGAAAAGACGGAAGAAATAGGTAATTCAATTTATTTATTTTCCAAAAATATATGAAAAAAATTGGAATTCATATCAAGAAAAATAGATAAGAGGTTGGTACTAAGGGTTAGCATAGGTTCTGGGTAAAACCCAAAACCGGTCGAAATCGGTATTATATGATCGATGTCAGTATAAGTTCTCGAATATACCAAGTAGGTTCTAGGTTCTAGATTTTTAAAAACCGGCAATACCAAGTATTGTTTCAAGTTCTCACCTCATAATCAACCTGAAGAACCTGGAACTTAACACAATATATTTCAATATAATTTATATAATTTGTATAATATTTTGTATAATCTTTATTCTCTATTTGTATAAATAATTATTATTTTAAAATTATAAATATCTCTTGTTTATATTTAGCATTTTTGCGTACAATCTGACATGTCTCTCTTTACGGACACTCGAACCCGCCATTCCCTTGCCCTTGCCCTCTTCGTTGGGCCTTGATTAGTTCGTTTGAGGTTTTTTTAGATTGATTGCAGTAATGGGTGATTTAATATGGAAGTTCTCATAAGGAAATGGAACTGGAACCGACGAGTTGGTTCTTGGGTGGTTCTTTAAGCCACATAGTATGTTCTACGTTCTAAAATAAGAAACCGATCATTATAGGATAGGTTTCATGTTACATGTTCGGAATTTATCCATCCTGGTGGCCCTAGTTGAGATCGGCTATTGTAGTTTTCACAAAATATTGCTTGTTGAAATAACTAATAGAAAATTTTTTTAAGCCTTCTTAAGTCCTTATTTTAAATGGCGAATTCTAAGATCGAGTCATTCTTTGAAGTAAGACTATGGAATACTTTGAAAAATTTCGAATTGTTTTTGTAAATTTTTTTCCAAAATAACCTTCAGGTACAACAATTCATGTCACAGAACACAAGATTATTCACCAATTCTTTACCAACCCAATTTTTACCCATTTCACAAAAATAATGTTTTGTAAGTTTTTAATAATTATAAGTTTAACCCTAATACGACTCTTTGGTATATAAATATAAGTTCATGTTGGGCATCCACATGATTGTGGATTCCCAAAACTCTTTCTTTCTTTTTCTCACACAATGGCAAAATTCTTCCCTGCTTTCCTCTTCCTTCTTAGCCTTTGCGTTTCTACCCATGTCCAGGCCAGGGAGAGCCAGTTCTTCAACAAGTTTTCGGCCAATACCGGTGTCAAGGACGCCAAGACGGAGACCGTGACGACCCAAGAGCCCGTGTTTGCTGAGAAACAGGCCCAGGAGACGCCTGCGTTTGTTGCCCAGGGGAAGAATGGGTATGGCCTCTACGGCCACGAGACAGGGGAACTCCCTGGTGGCGACGTGGCCACCACGGCTTCGTTTGTGGATGAGCCGTATTACAACAAGGGGCAGAACTACAATGGGTTTTATGGGAAGGACGCGTACGCTAATGATGAGGAGCTCGCTCGCGACACCAAGGCGATGCTCCAGGGCAGCAGCTACACCACCGCTGCCGAGACAGAGGACAACGGCTTCGACAATGTGGCCGAGACTTCGCTGAACGGCAATCATTTCCCAGCTGAGCAGCAACGGTTCACTAACGCCCGCCTGCAGGGGAGCAGCTACACAACCGGCGGCAGCACGTCCGTGAACGGCCGGAACAACTATTACACCGGAGGGAACACGTACACAGGTAATGGGGGCCAAAACGTGCAGAAGCAGGGGATGAGCGACACCAGGTTCCTCGAGAACGGGAAGTACTTCTACGACATCGACAACGAAGAGAAATACAACCTGAACAGGTATGCCGAGTCGAGGAACGCCGAGTTCAACACCCAGGGGTACCTTCCGAACTCCAACAGGAACAACTACGATTACAGCAACAGGAACACCAACAACGCCAACAGCTACAACGGGAACTATAATGCGGACAACTTTGCAGCCGAGAACGCGAAGGCCATGGCCGGAGGATACGACCCGGTGAAGAACCAGTACGTGTTCCGGGCATCGGGGAACACACAGGAGGAGTTCAACCCATGAACAAAATCCATGAAAACATAAGTTTAGTAGTTGGGGAGTTGATCTTGATCTCCATCTCGGGTGTCTAAAATTAACTCTTGTTAATCTTGGGTTTTTATTATTATGTGTTGTTTTGGATGCTCCATGTCCGAAAAAGGGAAAAATGTTGAAATTATTATTACACTAAATACTATACACTTTCATATGAATTGATCTTTGTTGTGGCAGTAGGTTGTAGTTAAATCTAATAAGTTGGCATAAAAATCAACACTAAATACTAACTCAAATTCATGTTCACATGACTTGTAAGGAAGAAATTGATCTAGACTTAGTAATTTTCTTTCTTTCTTTACCTTTTATTTTATTTTTGCTAACTTTATGGGATATTGGTCCACACGAAATCATGGCCACTGATGGGGGTGTGTTGGCCTTACTTTAGATCTGGATTGGCAGAATAATTTATATTCCACACACCACAAAGAAAGGGAAGAAAAATCGTCAATTTTGATTTATTACCATGTGTTGTTTGGAGTGATCATGATGGAGGGGACAATCATTTTCATATCTTGCATTATTACACTAACACAACACCCATCAACCCACTTACAAAACAAATTCAAAATCAAAATAAAAAACAAACCCATTATAAAATGGCAATAAAATTTTTCTGGGTGGCAAATGAAATCTTGTTCACATGCTCCTGTGATCATCAGATTCAAGCATAATCTCAGTTAAGAGGATGGTCATTGGATATAAATTTAATTTGACAAAGTAGTGCTCATCATTTCCCATTCAGTCATTTCTTTCACAAGTTGTTAAATATTTTAGGACATATGATCGAACAAAGTATACAACTTCCCATTTCAAAGAAATGACTACTTACAATCGTACACCGAATTATCAACTCGTTAATTGTACCACCACTACTTCGTGTTCTTCCTACATCCTCTGCTTCGTAGTCTTTCTCATCTTTCATTATTTACTCCTTTCGATTCAACTGCACTGCACCGAATCCCACCTATCGATATTACTCCTACCCAAAAAACACTATTATTGTTCTGTGTACCGTTTCAGCCTCACGTTAAAGATAAAATATAAAATATATTACGTCCTCGTTTATCAATTCGAATTTTTAGGATAATTGTAACATGTCGCTATACGAAAATAGACATAGAATCGTTTTAACCAATGAATTCTATTCATCGTTACATTTTTCACATCCAATCCTGGGGTTTATGTTTGTTTGCCTGCTGCCATCCTTTTCCCTACTCGGGTTGCATTAAATTCGGGGAATCGGAACGAGACGAATTGGGCGGGGGGAGAAGTTGGACAAAACTCGAATTGCATTTAATACCCCAGAAGAAGATGGATGGCGTGGGTGACGAACGCCATTCCCCGTCTGTCCCTGTTCGTCGGGTCACGATTACGGACAGCTCATTCTATCTTCCTCCTTCCGTCTGCCCTTTTGGTTTGGGAAAACTTTACATACACACATAATCTTATGATATCGTCGCAGAAGATTCGTTCCCGAGTGTTGCACGATTAGTTTGGAAAAAAAATTTGATGGTCGTCGTTTTAACTTCTTTTTTAATTTACAATGAAGTCGATATTTCAAACTAATGTTTTTTTCGAACAGCGACTTTGAAAACAAAATCTTATTTCGTAAATGGATAAGATTTTTATGTACGATTTTGTGTTGTATTTGTTTGCACAGACACTTACAAACTATGATTGCTTTCTCTACGTTTTAGAATTAGTTGAGGATGTACGAAGTGAGGGGGGAAATTTCCGGGGTAAGGACAAGAATAATGTAATTGGAATCGAGACATGATTAACTAT
This sequence comes from Melastoma dodecandrum, assembly GCA_029817715.1. NCBI lineage: Eukaryota > Viridiplantae > Streptophyta > Magnoliopsida > Myrtales > Melastomataceae > Melastoma > Melastoma dodecandrum. The sequence goes on along the minus strand of JARUPY010000578.1, from coordinate 508,201 downwards.
AAACTTACCATGATAAATATGTAAACACCGACGTCTTTGTTTCTTAGTTCAATACCTTTGGAGTTCATTTCGTGTACTGGGTGAAATTTTTTGGTGTGTTGTACTTTAGAAAACGCTTAGCGACTAAATTGATCGAGATAATGAGGTCTCTCCGTGTTAAAATTAAATTTTTAAAATTCCTCGTAGTCTTTATTATCAAAAAAGTGATTTTTTTTTATCAAATACGCTTTCTCAAACCGAACCGGGCCGACGTCTTTGGTTCTGGGCCCTTGGTTCAAGGCTAAGCGGGCTCTGCGGTTAGGCGAGGCTTGATTATATATTATATAGTTTAACACAAAGAACTTTATTTAATTACAGGATTTGTCGAAGTATTTCTTGGATTTGAAGCAGCTAACATCGTTATGAGGGTGAGGATCCATTCGCAGTGGAGATACATCAGTGCGAGAAGTTTGTATAGCAAGGGGATCGACTACCGATCGTTGCCTTCGAATGCCTGCTATTATTGAAGTGAACAAAACAAACCTGGACACGACAGGAGAATATGGAAGATGGGATGTGTTTGGTATGAGCCGATCATGGGCGAATGCAGGTAGGAGCCGGAGGAAGTTGGTAAAACGTATGATCGTAACTTCATCTGCTGTCATCCCATGAGTCGGGAAGATTACATAGTCAAGGCAGCAGAGTCCTTCCTCCAGTGGATATGACTGGATCAGTACAGCAAAGTTGAAACCGGTTGCTCCTCGTCATAGTCTGCGTCCGAACATCAGTTTATGTCATAATATCCTGTCCTCGATTCAAATGTGAGAAGCAAAGTCAAGCACGTGGAACTCTTGAAGGGACGACAAGGTGGCCGGCATCCGTAGACGTTTCTCGAACATCAAATTACTGGACATCATGGACCGATTCCTGCAATGAACATCCCCGGAGACGCAAAAGGCCTTGCAGATTTCGCAGTCCATACTCGGAATATAAGCAATGTAATAAGATTTCACCGTTCGTCTAGACATCGATTACAACCACCTAAGCGCAGTCCCATTCATTCCTCAGATGAGTCCAGAAACAGCTTCTGAAAACAAGCACACGGTAACAGGGGAAGGATGCTCGTAAGTACCACGATCCTCTGACAGAACAAACCGAAGGAATTAAAAAGAAAAACCTCGATTACGAAACAACCAGCACCGGCCCATCTGCATCGGCTCATTTTTTCTGTAAACGGATTTGGTAAAGATAAAAGATGATCTTAGAGGTAGGTGGGTGGGCACGACAGCAATACAGCAAGTCAAACAGGACAGCAAGAATGGAGGATGGAACGTCCGCATCATTAACGTCTTTCGCTTGTGCTGCGAAAATGCCTTTGGTTGAAGATCAGGACAACATCCGGTGAACGGACAATTCACAACAAGAACAACAACGGAAATAAGGGAGGAGAGGAGGAGATGGTCCTGGGGCTGTTCTTGCTCGGGTGCGCAGGAATCGTGCTGCTTCTCCACGGAGCGAATTTCTTCTTTCACGTCCTCTCTCAACGCTTCTCCGTCCGATCCCTCAGGTAAAAACCCCTGTACTCCATTCTTGCTCCGTGATTTAGTCTCTGCCTCAGTATGATTGGATCGCTCTTCTTGTTTTCCGGGCTTCTCGTTTCAGCAGTTTCCTGGGATATGGCGGCTGGTGAGCTCGACAAAGATCGATCCCCTCATGATGAAGTTACTGTAGATAAAAGCAATGCCATGTCCTCGATCCTAATCTCCATTGACGCAAACAACGAACGGGGATGTAATCTAGTCGCTACCCCAGGACTCGCCGTGATTCATGTTAATGATCAGGTCGATCTGTCAGTCTAGGCCTCTCCCGCCTGTGGCAACTACTGCGATTCCCAGACGGCGAAGCAGAACCGCCTCGCGCCACGACAATTCCGAGCATCACAGGAACAATAAGAAAAAAGCCAAGAATCAATGTCATCGAATATTTCATCTCTAAATCCAACAATCACCATCATCACTCCAAACCAAATTAAATTCATCGACCCGACTTAACGTGTACATATAAAATCCTGATTAACGTAATCACCTAACGTGACTTAATTAAACATATCCAGATCAAACACTTGGCAGGAAACTTCCGCGAAAAAGCACATGGCGGCTCGCCGTTGTCTTTTTCCGACACGTAGCGTCGATTCGTCACGATGACGCGTCTCCTCTTGATCTGATACCATTCTCCAGAACGACGGTCAACTTCGTCGTGGCTAAATAAGTGGAAACAGTCGAATCTGACTATCGAGGACACGAACTGGGAAAGCGACGGGTTCTGATCCGGTCGTCCTCCGATTCACTCCCCATCTCTCGTTATCATTCAGTGGGAAAAGAAGAACGCCCTGCAAATTAAACGTTGGTCGGCAGTTCATTCATCGTGTTCGAAAATACTCGGGATCTGATCCAGTCAGGCCTTAGGTTACACGTTCTTGTCCGCGATTACGACTCGGACCATCGAATTATGTGAACGGTCCATCGACGTGGACGTTCGCCTGTCGTGTGAACGAACGTAAACCTCTGGAGGACATTCGAAGGACTCCCCGTACTACTACTCCCCGTGTGTAGAAGGTGTGCAAAATATTCGCTACATCTTACTTACGGTGATGCTCTTGCCGTATAGCATATCTGTTATTAATATTAGGGTTTTGTTAACGAGTGGCCTAAGGTATCGATTAACATATTAATATAAAATAAATTACTAAAGATAAAGCATATTAATTAATTCTTAATAAATCTAGAAGACATATAATTTTACAATTAAAAAAAAAAGATTAATTCCAAATTTTCCAAGGGCAGTGACGGCCGAGTCATTGATGTCGCCGTCACGAACGATTCAACGTGGAGGAAAAAGCTTTTAACCACCCAGAAGGAAGTGTGAAAATTTGAGCAAATCACACTTCACACAGCATTCACGTATTCACAAATGTTTAGTGGCGTCGTGACGCACGTTATCCCCCAGCCCCACCAATAATTGCATGCCTTTTTGTTATTTCCGGCCTCGTTATGATTCTGGACGACACGAATTCACACGCCGACGCCACACCGATGGTTAGCATCACGCGGGGTCGTTTGTTTAAAAGTGGTTCAAATAACAGTTGATGGCTGACTGCCTCGACTCCCGCCGTCCCGTTGCCTCCTCCGTCCTCCTCTATTGTGCTCCCTTTGCCGCCCACTCTCGTGACATCTTCTCATAATCGATTGGAGGCGACTTTCGACAAACCTTCGGCAGAGAATGTTGAGATTACGATATTTTTTGCTATATTATTTAAATTAGATTTTATTGTTAGAATAACGTTTTAGAAAATATTTAAGAGATATTGTTTTTTATGTCATTTTTAGAATTTATTTTAGTGAAAGTCAAACAATGCCTTAATATATTCTGACCCGTGTCCTATAATAGTGGAGTTTTCACATCTCATTCATTCGCCTCTTAATCTACTTTTCCCGTAGTAGCAACCCCCTAATCAAACATCATCCGACCTTCATCGATTTTGCATATTTTTTAACAGCATCTACAATTATCGTCTAAATTCGGCTTCTAATTCATTTGATTTGTCCATTAAAATTTTAAAATAAAAAAAACATGAGGGGTTTCAATATTATTTTCCATTTTTGTAATTTTTTTCTTTTTCCTTTTTATCTACAAATGAAAATTGTCTATTAAGACCTGTTTAGCTTACATGCGATAAAATTCAAGATTGACCAAAATCAAAACAAAAATAAAAGTAGGTGACAAAATTATATAATAAATTAAGTTAATAACAAAACAGAAAGTTGACTCAAAATTAAGATTATAAATTGATATTTTGCCATAAAAATATAGATTTTTGTTTCCGCATATCAGCACCCATAATACCCGATGGGAAAACTGATGGAGTGTTTTATTGAGCATAACAATACAGATTGTCGAACCAAGGGGGATTGGACGGAGAGGGGAACGAGTTGGCAAAAAAAAATAATATTAAATTTATTTAAAACGCGTTTAAGTAAAGCTTTGAAAGAAGAGTAGCTTCATTATGAAATTATAAAAATGCTTATAAAATTTGATGTTAAAACAGAAATTTGACCTAAAGTTTGTGCCAAAATTAAATGTTTTGTCAAATTATTTTAACGAGCGACTGAACCGCGTGTGGGGTGTTACGAGGTCAGAGTGTGAAACAAATCGCTTTTAGTGTCGCAACTCTTCCTCTACACGTGGATTAAACACAAACAAAACATGTAACATAAAGCGTAGGGAATTAGTAATTTCGATGATTAGGAAACGTTAGTTGTTGACTTGGCGGAGTCAACCCCCGTACCTCACGCTGAACTTGTCCTCCGTTTTCCTCCCCATAAAAGAATATTTTAAAAAAAAAATGAAGGACGGCTTCCAAGAAACAACGTGTCACGACTTCTTTGTGAACGACTAACATTCAATATGATCCAAAAAATATCTGATTAATTTCGAATGTTATTATGTGAAGGGTTTTGTTAACGGCCCTTGCTATGCCGATTAGGAGATATAAATAGTAAAAGATTAAAAAACATAGAGTTATGAAACATATTAAATGTACCAGAAGTGATGGTTAATAAAATTCTTTTAAATTAGGCAAAATATATATTTATGGCCTGAATTTTGAGCCAATTTTCTGTTTTATCGTTGACTTAGTTTGTTATATAATTTTGTCACCAACTATTATTTTTATTTTGATTTTGACAGATTTTGAATTTCTTCTAGTGAAAGCCAAACGAGGCCTTAATATAGTTTGACTGATATCTTATAATAGTGGAGTTTGAACATCTCATTCATTCACCTCATAATCTACTTTACTTGTAGTAGCAGCCCTCTAATAGAACGTCATTCGACCTTTATCGATTTTGCATATTTTTTGGCAGCATTAGTAATTATCATCCAACTTCGGCTTCCAATTCACTTGATTTGTTCATCAAAATTTTAAAATAATAAAAAAACATATGAGAGCTTTCAATATTATTTTCCATTTTTTGTAATTTTTTCCATTTTTAATCGATAAATAAAAATTGTCTATTAAAGAATGTTTGGTTTACGCGCGATAAAATTCAAGATTGGCCAAAATCAAAATAAAAATAAAACTTGGTAATAAAATTATATAACAAAGTAAGTTAATAACAAAAAAAAGTTAGAATTAAAGTTGAGGCCATAAATTGATATTTTCCCTTTAAATTATTACATCATCTAATTTTTTTTTTTTCAAAACATGCGATTTCTAATTGTTAGAACGACAGACGGTGTAGGACATTTCCACATACACACACGTACCTTTCTTTTTCTCCGACCTGAAATTATTATCTAAAGACAAATAATTGTTCTACGCGTCAGCACTGTTACTGAGAGTGAATGCCTCCCGACAACGTTGTCTGATATGTGCCATTCATATGAAACTTATGACTTTCCACCGCCATGTTCTTGATGAAATATCAGGTTGACCACCAGCAAAGTTGGCATTGCGTGATAGTTACACGATAAAAAAAAACACGAAGACGATTCGTAAGTTGGGACGTGCACGGGGGATGAAATCCCGGTTTTACCCTCCGAACCCGTCCCGAACGGAGATAGAGTGGGGAAGGGTAAAATGGGAAAGCTATCTTTCAAAATAAGATTCGTCAAAAAAACATTTTAGGAGCGAAAACGCCAAATAATGCATCTAATACGGTATTAAACACACACAATTCAATTAGTAAAGTTTTCGTTGTTTCTAAAATGTTAAGTTCCCCTGAAAAAATTAAGGAACACGATGTTTTTAATACCGGACGAACTTATTATTTTAGAAACAAAGAATTTACCAAAAATTCGATGCTACGCTGAATTAGTAACATTTTTTTGGCGATTTTGATGTTGTACTATATTTCTCCCTCGTTCGGACCACACCGACGTATAATCATAAACAAATATTGTGTGAAGTTTCTAAAAGATCTTATAATAAAGCATTTACCGTAATGTCTCCGCGAGACAATGACTGAGATCTCCATTAGAAGGATATATTCAATGGGTCAAATGCGTGACATGAGAACGAACAAATAAAAAATTATCATGCGTTAGAAAAATAGACATTTTGTCAATTTTTATAATCGGAAGTCTAATAATGTGAAACGTAAGAAAATCTTTTACGTGATATTAGTCTCTTATTATATTAATATTTGTTGACCGTCGCCTCCCTCCACACACTCTCTCCTCTCTCATTATTAATTTCCTCTCTTACCTCATCATCCTCCATAAAACATGTCGAAGTTTTAAGCTTGTATTAGTAAAATCGGTAGAATCATAATTTCGATAATCTTGTTAAAAACTATTATATAACGAAAATAGCTGTTCAACCAACATAAAATCGGTCCACATAATAACGAGCTTTAATTTGTCCAAGAAAGTCTCGTATTCGAAACTTATCGTGATATATTATATAATTTCATTATTCCCTTATGTTGAACCGAGAGGCCATTTTTGCAATTCTGTTGGCCAAATATTCTTTTGCTTAGAAGTGGGCCTCTTTTTTTATTTTAATTCTTTTTCATTTTGCATCTAAACCCTCTAGTAATCCTAAAAGCTCGACGTGGAAACGTAAGTATTATATATTTTTATTTTTAATAATAAATTTGACCAGTAGAAAAATTTAAATAGAATCGTGCTCGTACTCCCTTATGGCGACTTCATTCCATCCCCCAAAGCTTGAAAGAAAATTTCAATCATTCCCTCCATCCAATCAGATCACATTTCCTACTCTATAAATACAAAGCACATGTCCCTTTGGTTTGCCATCCATTAACCCAGCATTCCCAACAAACCCCCAGCAAAGAAACACACATGAAGACGGCATCCCTCAAGCACGACCCCGTCGGGGAGGTCGTACACTACAGGGGAGTCCGAAGGCGGCCCTGGGGGCGTTACGCGGCCGAGATACGCGACCCTAACAAGCGCAGCCGCGTCTGGCTCGGCACCTTCGACTCCGCCGAGGATGCCGCCCTCGCGTACGACGCTGCCGCCCGCCAGTTCCGGGGCCACAAGGCCAAGACCAACTTCCCCACCGCCATGCTCGGCGATGCCGGCGCCGTGGAGTCCCTGGGGATGATGGGCCACAGGCACGGACATGTCGTCGCGATCAGGCCGTCCTCGCTGCTGGACTTGAACCTGGTGTGCCCGCCGTGGAGGTCGGCTGCGGCCGATGGGAAGGACCGCTCCTCTATCGTCCGACCGCGGCCGTTGTTGGATCTAGACCTTAACGAGCTGCCGCCTCCAGACTATCACTGAAACGTTTTTTTTTCCCACTCTTTCCGTGATAGTACTAAGTTCTTCGCTTCGATATTTGCAGTAGAAAAGTAAATCGAAAAAAAAAAATCGTGATGAGAATATTTTCACACATCTAATGCTATCCAAATGGAATCATGTACGATTGTTGTTGTAATAAAATAATGAAGGACAAATTCCAAATGGGGCTTGGTCAAAAGCAATAATTGACGTGATCAAAGCCCATAATTTTATTACTGTAACTTCATATTTTTTTTTTACATATAACTTCAAAATTAATTTTATATTTAATTTACATGTAATCAACATATAAACTTTTTAAGTTTGTGGCATGATTCTGCACCTGTGAGTTACATGGAAACTCTCCAAAAGAGAAAGCTCTTTCCGGGGGCCTTATCTTTTGGCGGCATAAGTCAATTGTCGTGACAAAGAAAGGTGGACAGGGAACCTGTCCTGATCGTTTGTCGTGGGACACGTGTGAAAGTGGAAACTTATGAACCGCGAAGAAGTCAAGACCTGCCGTCCAAATTTTTGTAAAAAGTTCACTTCTTTATAATAATATTATTTATTTTTATTTAACTTTGTTGGGGGGTTTCGATGTCTTCTTGTCTAGGTTGGGTAAATATTTGCAGCCTTATTGTATAATATCACTCTAATTAACGTTAATTTATAAATAAAATTATAGTATATTTTTATTTTCAACTAAACTAACCTATTTCATTCCTCTCCCCACCAACTTGTTTATTGAAATTCTAGACATCCATGATTGATGTTGATTTGTTAGAAATTAAATACAACATTTACTGTGCCCGTTTAGTACGGCAAATACATACAGTTTTTTTTAATATTATATCGTGACTTGGTCCTACAGCTGCTGGTTAAGCATTTTCGACGACCGCAGCTGGCGGGCTACCGCGGAAAAATTCGCGATAGACCGGTACGAACTAAACTAGTTCACGTACTCAGTATTTTAAGTTCCTTCCGTTCAGAAAAGTCAAATTTCGTTATCTAAATGGACTTGATGTATGAATGAAACGAATTCGGGCACCAAACTCTTCGTTCACGGAGATTTGCCTTACCCGATTTTTTATTTTATTTTATTTTGTGATGAACACTTTCGTTTGTTTCCTAAAGCAAATATTTATTAACTAATAATATAAAAAATGAAAAAAGATAGCTTTGTTTACGAAATATATCAGTTTAGTATGCTATGTGTTCCTAATGTATTTGTAGATTTATTGTTTTTCTGCATTTGTACTTGAGTAATAAATGTTTGTATTATTTCATTAGCAAATTTGTGATTAATTAAATAGTTTATATATTTATTGCTTGTAAATAAAATTAGTGAAAGTATTGTCGAAATAAAACAATTATTTCAGAAAAGTATAAAATTTTGTAAAAAGATTATAAATAATTTTGATATATTCATTATGATAAAATTATCTGCAACTAAAATGTGAATTTTATGAACGAAAATGAATCCCTCAGTCGACCGACACTTTTGAACGTATGCTTAGGGTTCGTATCACGGTCCCGTTCCTTCGAAAGCAAAAGTCCAAAGTCGACGCCATCGAGAAGGTTCGGACGAGATTATGTGCGTGAAATTCGACCGGCCATTGTTTCGTCGTGTTCATGTTCATGGTCGTGTTTATAATACAAAGGGAGTCGCTTCGAAACTCATCTTTCGGACAAATATGAAAAAAGGAGACAGCATGTGAACGCATGGACGATCAATTATTAGTACATGGAGCCGCCCTTACTTTATAAATAATGCAAAAGGGAAAAAAAACACGATAAGACCCTGTCCGACCCGACGCATGTAGCAAGAGAACAAATATATTCGGTTCGGACATGTTTACATATTAGTCAGATCGCGACATGTCGTACGTTATGGGCCACGGAGAATTGATATTCCGCGCTGAACCGGTCCGTGCCTGCGCAATATTTACGTGTACACGGACGACAATAGTTAAGAGAATATGAATTTCAGTACCTTATTTCACAAATTATTTTACGAATTAACGTCTTAAACTAACAAATGTCTGTACCTGCATGTAACTATGTATAATATAATGTAGACATAGCACACAATCGAGTTTATATACTAATAATGGTTAAGGGGAAGGGGGGGGGGGGGGTGGCCGGCCGGATAGAGACAAGGCGCATGGAACGTCGGGCCGCCGTCACTCCACCGGTTCCGACATATTCCCTCGGGACACGTTGTCCGATGCCACGACAAAGTAAAAAAAAAAAAGATAGCTTTATAAAAATAAATTAATTTTCTTTGACCCATCAATCTTTATAACAAGACTTTCGTGACAGGCTTTCACAGATATTTATATTTACATTCGCCAGCCAGCCACTAATAATTCCTGCCAGTGGAGTCAAGCCGGACGCAAATTTTGACTAATCACTCTCCTCCCTTTCTTTACCTTTTCCAACTTCAATAATAATAATAATAAATAATAATTCATCAGTCGCCGTCACTTTGGCCGCGCCCACCATCTTATTTTGTATTCATAACATAATTTATTTAACATTGTTTTGGTTTAAATAATTGGTCCAACTGACTCCCCGTAGTTTTTATTAATTCCCTCGTAATTATTATAATAACATAAACGGTTATTTTCAATAAGATTTTAACTCACAAATTCATTATTAATTAAGATCAGTCAAGCTAAAGAAAAAGGTGTGCATAATTTTATTCCCTGTTTATGTTTTTATGTAAGCACCCTATTTATGTTTTATATTGATGTATTTTTTTATATAAATTTTCCCCAAAATGTAATCTCTTCACTTTTTACTTATGTAAACTTGATATATTTTAACTATAATAATAACACCAATTCATTATTAATTATGGTAATATTAAATATAGAGACTTGGCGTGCAAGCTTATCATCAATATATACAAAGGGAAATGCTCCCATGAGGACAAACCAACGACTACGTTAAAAAAAAACGACTACTTACCTTTTCGGGTCAATCCCTAATTTCATGGCCGGCCGTTTGCCCATGACTTTTTTGGCCAAGAGTTAATTACCAGCCTTGCCTTCTAAGTAACAAAATTCTTGGATGAAAGCGAACGCTTGCCACGGAACGTATGGTGTGAGTATTCGTATGTTCACGATTAGCCTGTCGACTACGGCTTTCGGCCTGTCTCCCGCCCTCTCTGCGAGGAAGAACAACTTCGCCGGACAGGGGATGACACTATAAGGATGTAAGAATCTTTGGAGTATAAGAGTTGTATTTCCTCATTAATTAAGTTTTCGATACCAAAAATTACAGCCGAATCCGGAAAGAAGCTCCGGAACTGAGGCTTTTACATCATGTTAAAGCTGAAACCCAGTGCTCAAAGCCAGAGCGGCGGAGGCTCGTTTAGGTCGACGGGGAGGCCCCGCTTCAACACCCCGTGGAACATCACCTCTCGGACTGTGCCCGAGTCGCGGCTGCTGCTGCTGTTATCTGTAGCTGTTACGGAAAGAGACGGGCGGTTGAGATCTGGGGGAGGAAGAATGCCGGGGGAGGTCGTCGGACGAGAGGAAGGGATGGGAGTTGGGAAGTTGGTCTTGGCCTTGGAGCCGCGAAGGGATATGGCGGCGCAGTCGTAGGCGAGGGCGGCCTCCTCAGGGGTGTCAAAGGTGCCAAGCCACACCCGGGTCTTCTTCCAAGGGTCGCGTATCTCGGCGGCGTACCTTCCCCACGGTCTCTTCCTCACCCCCCTGTAGCGAGCTTCCTCCGACATAACGGAAGTCCGTGACGTCGAGGACATTGCAGGTCGGAGATAAAGGCGGGAGAGAAGTTGGAGTAGCGGAGTAATCCTATGGTCGTTGTGGACTTTGGCCGGCAAAATAAGACGGTGGGGGTTTTGGTATTTATCAATAAAATTACAATGTCGACTGCAAAAACTGGAGTCAATAAGTGCCGCTTTTTTTAGTACACATTTTAATCATCACGTCATCGACTTTCACCTAAACAAAAAAAAGCAATGCAAAATAATCACTATATTTAGTGTTATTAAAAATCGCTTGAGTCTTTCGGGACCTTAATAATACAGTGAAAGTAGAGTTATGAGATCACATTATAGACTTAATTTTTATTAGTATTAGATATTTCATTTGGTTTATCTTTATTTTTTTTTGTTTTTCTCTTAGTTTGTTGTTCGTCTTTTCACTTTCGTGTTTTCGTTCATTTTGATAGTTGAAATTATAACGAAAAGGCACAATGATGGATGACGAAGGGCATGCTAGGATTTCGCGGACATGACGACGAAATTGCGAGAAGAATGTGAATGGTCGAATTCTTCGGAGACTCGATGCCGCTGCATGAGCAAGGAAGGAGCCTACGACTGGGGCCGATTCCACCCAATATCTTCTTTTGGCTTTTTTATGTCTATTTACCTTTGGAATTGAATCGATATTTTTGTTTACTTAGTTATGAAGTAATTCGTCTTTTTAGGACTATTACCGAACCTCGTATTCTTATGTAGCTCGTAAACCTATTTCCTTTATGTGATTTGAATTTTCATAATTACTTATCCAATTTTGTTTTTGCTTAATGTTAATTAACCGATCACCACTTAACTTAGCAGATAACATTGGGCAGACCACTTTACGTAGTCTAAGTATTGAGAAACCAGACTAATCGTTGTGAATGATAGAAATATACCAGGACACCTTAGATAACTCATAAATATTGAAACATAATGTGTTACCACTAGTTTCTTACCTAGGAATAGAGTAAGAAATTTGATACATTGTGATACGTCGTCGTATGTTCGGGAGAAATATGGGGAGAATTTAGAATCCTATATTAATAATTGTTATCATTTGATAGCATTAGGAAAAGGGGATCGGATGCATAAGACACGAGGTGAAGTAGGACATCCTAAATATTTTCACTATTGATAGTTACTTGTTAATTTCTCCTTTGCACTTTTATTTTGAAAACGTTTCTTTATTTTACGTCTGTCCTCGATTGACTGCTGATAACGATGTTAGAAGTATTTTGTCGATGCAATTCTTTGTGAGGTCGACCATTACTTTACTATTTTAGCTAGGTCGAAAGAAGAATTTATTTTTATTGCATTAACGACTTACCTCACCGTCGTAGGTCTTGCGACTATCCTAAAAATATTTAATATGATTCGGGTAAATCTTTTGAACCGGCACAACAACCTCTTAATTATATAAAAAAAAATTGTTTGATTTCACATACACATTATTTGACTGAGTTTCAAATATCTTTTATCATATAACATTATTCTAACACAAAACGATGAAATCATAAAATCAAAACTATAGTAACTAAAACAATATTTCTTTTATCTCAATAATGCAGAATGAATGGACCAATCTCATTATTAAGCAAAAAATTATTTCTCCTATTTATAGTATTATGGTGTCAAATCAATCCAGTTCTCTGAGTCAAAGTTCATCAGAGAAAAAGATGGGACCGATAAATGAGAATTATCTATTAAGATCTGTTTGGATTACGCACGGTAAAATTCAAGATTGGTCAAAATCAAAATCAAAATAAAAGTTTGTGACAAAATTATATAACAAACTAAGTTAACGATAAAATAGAAAGTTGGCTCAAACTTGAAGCCATAAATTGATATTTTGCCAAATATTTAATATGATTCGGGTAAATCCTTTTGAACCGACACAACAACATTTCTTTTATCTCAATAACACAGAATGAATGGAACATTCTCATTATTAAGCAAAAAATTATTTCTCCTCTCATGATGCGTATCACTATTCCTATTTACAGTATTATGGTATTTGTATACCGCATACTAATATGTATACAAAAATTAAAAATATAAAAATAAGAATATGATATTCACATCAGAAAATGTTTGATCGTTATCCAAATTGAACATAAACTTAGACAAGTATATTGTATTTAGACCTAGTTCGATTTCACCATTTATAATAAGGAATTATTAAAATAAGATTAATAGAAAAGGATGCTTTCAAATATAAAATCAATCGATAGCATTAGAATGATTTTATCTTAGTAGTATTTTTAATTAGGAAGAGAAGATATAGATTTGTTTGTTTGTTGTGCATAGTCCCATGATCGTCATCATGCCTTTGACCTCGGGAATGAGACTCGGCGGCCGATGCCGCTGCATCAATTCGCCACCGCATCAATTCTGCTCAATGTCAAACTCACAGAACTGATCGCCAACACCCGCCGGCACAATGAAGCCAGATTATCCTCACAAGGACAGTTAACATAGGTTAGAAAAATCTTTCAACAACTTGAACATGACTAGCCAGCCTCAGGGCAACCAGCCTGTTTCAACTACTCATCGTTGGCGTTCCGCAAAAACTCGTCTCATCCGGAATCGGCACCGGTATTCCAGGTGCCTGGCCTGGCCGTACCGTCATCGGGCTCTCCAAAACTAACACAAGATATAAGTTGTGTTATGTTAGGTCATGTAATTAAGTCTTGTTTATGTAACCAAAAAAAAAAAAATCCCAGTAAAAAAGGATTAGGGTCTGTCAGATAGTCAAGTGCCCATCCTGGAGGCCAGGCCCAACCAAGAACGATCCTCCGCAGCCTAAGCGGGCCGAAGCCCACGGGCCACCAATCACGCCCTGGACACGAGACCAAGAGTCATCCACCAGACTTAGGGTTCTGCCTCCTTAATGCTCAAGGATACAGAGGTACGATCCTATAGAACAGATCCCGTTCAAGTTGGTCGTACCCTCTTGGCTCCCGACTACCCTATTTATAGAACAAGTTTCGGTCCTTTCCGGACGATGTGGGATTTTTTACATTTAAGCCGCCCAACTAAAAGGTAGTATTTTATTAATAATGACTGGGAACAATATTCTATTGATAAATAAACATTAGCATATTTTAAAAGGTATGGCGTTGACAGTTATATAAGTTTTGTGAGATAATGTATGAATGTTGAATTCGGAATTTAAGGTAGGTAAATAAAATCAGGCAAATGTCTGTCGCAAACACGCTTCCGGAATCCAATCCAGCGTCGTTTCTTTGGGGACAGGACGAACGACATGCCTGAGAACGTTCCGGTCGCCCGTGGTCGAGGAGCGGCTGCTCGGCCTCGTCCTTAGTAGAGAGTGTTTCCTTTTTCCTTAGCGAGAATTTTGTTCCATCCATGGCTCTTACTTTGTTTTCTCATGTTTGAAGTTCTCCAAAACAATATAAGATATGCTGGATCTTTTATTGAATGTCGGTCTACAGAAAGATATGCTGAACGGAAGTTTCTGAACTTTTCCAAATGATGTCAATCTAAAATTCACTAAAATGAATTTGCTAGTATTAGAGCAAAACAAAAACATGGGACGAACATCTGCGAAGCCGCACTGTAAAAAAGTGATGCATGAATTTAAGAGCATGAGCTCAATGCGACCTCGGCTTATTCGCCTTGTTTGGCGTCTTTACTGCTGGATTGCTTGTCTTGCATTCCCTGCAAGGGGAGAAAAACGAGACCAAGAGCTTCTGGCCGAACCCCGTGTTCGAAGACCCGTTGTCTGAATTTTCTGTCTTCTGCTCTTTTTTACTGCCGCTTCTTGGATGATTCTCTCTTCCTTTGCTTCTGTCTTTGTGATACGAACTCTTTTCCTTGCCTAAATGCTCTCGTAGCAGCACCTTGGAATGGGCTGGACTCGCTGGCTGCAACTGCTTGGACTGAAGGAGTAACTCCTTGTGTTGTGTGTGGCCACTGGAGACCGAGACGTTAGCCTGGGCCTGTCTTTGGTGATCCACCATGGTGGAATTTAGAGCGACGGAGCGGAACTCGAACTCTGTATCCTGTTTGGCAGCCTTAGGACGCTGCTTCTTCTGCGGTTCCTGAATGCATACAAGGCTGGTGAAGGAAAGCGAATCCACGGAGCTCCCACTGGTTGCCTCATCACTGGAGATCTTCGGTACCCGGTTTGCCATTGCTCTGTTTTCCACCCCGTCTAGGTTTGACGCTCGGACCCTCTATTTGTATGCATCCACTTTTCTTGATGCACCCGTTTGTCTTTTCATTTTGTTTAATACTTTCTAGCCGGACTCGGGTACTAAAACAAGCAACTTACGCTAGGACGGCGATAAACCTAAAACTCAAAATGCAAGTCGTTTCTATGATTTCAGAAGTTGAAGGCTAGCCGCTCTTGGCCCTCTTTCTTGTCAAGTGGAGTAATCCTAAAGTTTGTGTTTTCGCGCTAACAACTGTTTTCGTCCCGTTGTTTTTGGCCTCTAGATACAAGGAATGCAGGCTTTGTCCGTTTGGATGGAACAAGAAACTTGCTGTCCGGTAACGCCAAGTTCTTCCGATTTCATTGAGGATGCCTGCAATTCTTGTAACCCTTGGATGTTTGTTAATTGTTTGTTCATACTCAATTATTCCACGGAGAGAAGTTCTCTTATGAAGATGTACTGATAATGTTGTATAAGAATGATTTTGGATATCTGATTGATCTTTACGATCGATTTAAATTTCTGGCGTGACTCTTAAGGTGTCAATCAGGACGTATAACGTGCGTGCAGTCACTCTCCACCTTAACTATTCCGATGAGTGAGGTCTCTCTTCAACTGTCGGCTAACTGAAAAACTGATAGTGAGAAGAAGGGTTTGGAAATTTCTCTTGTTATAAGGGTGGATACATCTCTTCTCAATTCGAATTAATTCACAGCCCGTCGGAAATGATGGTTCATGCCTGGTGGTGGAGGTAGAGCCCGTTACAAGCAAGGACGTGCAGCTGACTTTCTGTGCGGAGTGGGAGCAATCCAACACCATTGAGTTTGACGGCTCATTTCCGGGGGCAGCAATGTAACAGCACTGAGTTCACATCAGTCACTTGACTGGGAAGAATCGATGGTGGTAACCAAACCTGGACTTCCTTGAGGAACTCAGAGGGCAAGGAGATGAAAATTACTCTCAGCCTTGGCAACTTGCTTTTCGGTGATTCAGGGAAGTTGGCAGAGCACAAACATTGAGCGTATGCTGCAATGTGGTAATGCATGTCACCTGCTCCAGGATAAAGTTCCCTGGCAATCCGAGACTATTACCGTAACCATGGATGCCTTATTCGATAACAAATTGACCTTGCTTCTCATCCATGGTGTTGACGCACGTGAATTTCCAGGCTTCGTCCTCAATGGGCCGAAGAAGTGAAGCTCTAGAAGGATACCATTTAAGACAGATAGGACCCAACATCAATTCTGCTCGAGAAGCGTGCGTAGGTGCTACTCGAGAAGTATTCCCCGAGCAAAAGGCTCAAGATCAACACCACTCGAGCAGCGGCTCTCGAGCACCCAGTATAGCTCGAGACGAAATATAAATCCTTGCTACTCGAGAGCCCAACTAAATCACGTCCAAGGAGTTGGACATGTGGCAACCTTAGAAAGACCAATCAAAACATGACGTGCATGGTTCCTACAAAATAGGAATCAAATCGCGCACACGATCTAAGAAATCTGGGCTGATTGAACAATCTGTCAGATTCTGAAATATAAAAGGATCACAACAGAACAGACACAAACATGAACAACTCCAAACACAGACTTTTCTTTTTATCTTTTATCTTTGGTCCGGAAACCTCCAACCTCAGTACCATCGATTCTGTCTGGCATTGTTGACACATCTCCGTCCACCCTCAATGCTGTTGATTCTGTCCGTCATTGTTGACACATCTCCGTCCATTCTCAGTGTTGTTGATTCTGTCCAACACTATTGACCTGCTACCAATTCGAATCCGCCTACCACCCTCGGTGCCCTCTCATTAAATTCTGGTGCTGTTGATGTCCGACCGCCGCTCCACAAGGGTATTTCATTAAAGGAGTTTGCCTCGACCTTCATTCGTCACCGACGTGAAGCGTCACCAAGTCTTTTCTGTTGTTTTCCATTCAAGTCATGTTTATAAGTGTAACACTATAAACTCGATACTGTAGCATTAAATTCCAGTATCGTGTTTAGTTGTTCTACTTGCACTCGTTCACTTTACAGTGAACAACACTAAACATTGTAAATTCAATATTTTCGTATTAAATTCCAATATTGCGTTTATTTTCACTTTAAAATTCGATACGTATTGCGAGAAACGCAAATTCCGCGCCAAACACATGAGAATGGCACTATAGGGAAGAGGAGGTTGGCTCATGCCATTGCGTAAGCTGTATTCAGGGCCTTTGATTTGGTGATCACCCATGAACATGAGTTCGAGAAACTGCTTAAAGAGCTCATATTCGGAGATTTTCACAAGGATATCCAAGGACGATGAGAAACTCACCATTCTAGTGGAGAACATTGACCTGGCTGACAAACACATCATCAAGTTCCTTTCCAAGCGCTTGGAGATAGGAAAGACGTTTGACTCAGGTCTGGGGAGGGGGAAGGTAGATAGGCCGAGGTGTACATTTCAAGTAAGGGTGATTCTGTTACGGGTGGTGTCGGTAATGATCGGGAGCGTCGGAACATGGTCGTTCAAACGGAAACGAGGATAGTAAAAACCACCCTGGAAGCTGGCATTGATCTAAAGCGGAAAGCCTGACAAGTTAAAAGGTTTTGAAGACACTTCAGTGGGAAGCAAATAGAAACAGTCATTCCAAGCAGTCTGGCAGACATCTTTGGTCTGAATGACGAGGCCAGCAAGGAAGGAGGCCAGAAAAGACATGGGGGAGGTGACAAGGTCTGGTTTAAACGGTTTGTTATCAGGTCAGGGGGTTTCCTAAACGGTTTGTTTGAGAAATGGTCGAAGCAAACATGCCAAACAGCGATGAACATAGTGAGGGGGAGTGGGGATGGGGTAATACATGAACACATGCCCGCCACTCGTGTTTGATTCAGCAAGCACATCAAGTTGGCAATGCCTAAAAAGTCTACTAAACTACAGGGAAGAATGTATCACTAAATCTAGCGTAAACAAAGTGGGGCACAAGGCATTACATATATTGATAGGACAAGAGAGCGAGTTCACCTGGTTAGGTTATGATGAAGCAGACAGTGGAAATGGTGCATGGCATTCTCCACAGTTGGAGCATATCGTTCAC
Organism: Melastoma dodecandrum; assembly: GCA_029817715.1. Taxonomy (NCBI): domain Eukaryota; kingdom Viridiplantae; phylum Streptophyta; class Magnoliopsida; order Myrtales; family Melastomataceae; genus Melastoma; species Melastoma dodecandrum. The sequence continues at coordinate 489,896 of JARUPY010000578.1, read as the reverse complement.
TGCAATACGCAGGCGATTCAAGGCCTCGTTGAACACCCTCACACAGAACGATGTCCTCTGTCTGGAATGATATGGTAATAGTATGAGTTTTGCGGTGACCACTGCAGTATAAAAACAAAACATTCCACGGGCAGGGCAATACCTGAACTCTTTCACTGTCTTGTAGGCTTCTATCTATGAAAGCATGGTCATCCTGTGAGAAAGAAAATTTATGAGATTAAGATAGAAAAACGAGCTCCAAAAGTGCATTGTTTGTAAAGACATTCAGACTACGCCACTCGTTCCAGTAAATCAGAGATGCTTCTCAAGGAGCTACTACTACTATTCTAGACAAAGAGGAAGGTTTCATAAGCTGAAATACAAAATATCAGCACTGCATGTTCGAAGGACAGAAGTTCAACCAACTCAAATGGGTCACGTAACAGGCATGCTCTTGGTTCCATTCACCTTTGATAATGTCGTAGAGCTTCTTGCACCATATGAATGTCAAAAAGGAAATGTCTCCAGTTTCATCATATAAATAATGTGTCACTACACACACATTTTTAAGGAATGAAAAAAAAAACATTCTCGGAAAGGCCAGATGAATAATGGCAAGCAGCCCCTTCAAACTAGCTTTCTCTTTACCTGGCTAAACAATTGCATTCTTCATTATTCTAGAAATGTTGACATCTTGACTATGGTCACTAAGTTTGGACTCATTAATCCCCCTGCTTTTTTCTGTAATTTCGTTTGGTTAATTATGCTTTGACATCGGAAAATAAAACAGTGGCAGAGAATTTACCAGCAGGGAGCCTTCCAGAAAATAGTCAAAAATCACACAGCATTTCCTTGGTCCGAGTGGGAGGACAAGATTGGTATCCATCCAAGGTCCATACCTAAAGAAAAAGTTATGCTCGCTTCAAAGTACTTATTACCATGAATATTAATAATCAACTTATGCACAATAGAAACATACCTGTTTATCATGAAGTTTGGATATATAAAAGCATATGTAGCTCTTTTTCCGAGGCGGTCAAAATCATACTCTCCATCAACAGGTCCTCCGTCACAGCATTGAAGGCTAACTTTATCATGTAACTGAATAACCCATAAAATTGCCCAGAAGTCACAAAATCAGTAAGTGGCATATCCAGGCATGGGAGTGGACACAACATCATGTTGATACACTCTCAAAAAACTGCTTGAAATTTGAGTTCAGGTAAAATTCATACTGTTGTCAAATAAGAGTCAAGCTTGAGTCCAGAAGCAAGGCCCTTGTGAGCATATGGAACATGATAACCTCCATCTAAATAGTTGTCACAGAAAACCTGCAAGAAAAAGAAGCCTTCATGCGTATTTATTTCCACTGCAGAATTTTTAAGATCGAGAGCACATTTTTTGCATTCTTGAATGAACTGCAGATAACAGTTCGCTGATAATGTAACGGAATATATAGAAGAATGAAACTATTGCATAATACCTTCCAATTACACTCGATAATGTATTCCCGCCTACATAGGAAATGCAGTGACGAATTAAGGCAAACCTCGCTCAAAGTAGCGAAACAGCTTCCCATCCATTCATGTGCAGCAGTCTCGCTATTGACTTGAAGGTCACCCGAAATGTCATCATCCAAGTTGAGAAGAACAAATGGACCCCAGGTTGCTACTTTTAGAGGTTTAAGCCCAAAGTCCTACCTTTTTGAAGTGACATATTCAATATTTTCCAAACAGCCCCAATGTAGAAAATAAAAAGACAACTAAAAGAATCACTTACTTTAACATCAAAGTTTCGAATTCCTTTGATCCTGGTAGCTTTCAGAAGGGATCCATTCAGTGCATAAGTCCATCCCTGACAAGAAGAACCGGCAAATTTAGGCTGGGTAATCTGAAGCATCCCAAAGAAATAAAAGGGAGGAAGGGTAAGTCATAATTGGAAGATTCTGAAGAGGCGACAGCTGGGTGGAGGTAACTGACATGATAGGGACAGACGAAGCAGGATTTGCTACCGCTCCCAGATGCCAGAAGAGAGGCATGGTGACGGCAGACATTGTGAAAGGCGTGCACATTCCTGTCATCATCTCGACATACCACATACTCTACCTTCCCTAACCTGCACCAACCGGAAGGATTACAGGAATCAATCACAGGAAATCGGCTACAGACTGTCAAAAGGCACATGATATGTAACCTTCCGGTGAAGAAGTCCTGGGGCGACATTAGCTGATCGGCACGTCCTGAAGTATCGCCGAAAGCAGAACATAATAAGCATCCCGAATCCTACGATAAAAGCGAGACAAGATAGAGAGGAAGGGAAGGAGCCAAGTCCTGACCAACTACTTGCCAACCGCGGTGAAAGACGCGATCAAGTTCGAGGTCGAGGAAGGAGGAGTCGGTGTACCATGAGCTGGGAGGCGTCACCGCCTCCTCTATCGGTATCATCGGATCGAACTGGTGAACCAGCGAATCCAGAGGAGGAGCACTGTGGAGGGAGAATGAGATGGGAGGGGCACTACGATCGACAACACGGCGGCGGAGGAGGGGACAATGAGTTCGTCCCATCCACGGAGACGCAGCCGGCGCTGGGGGCTGGACCTTGAACTTGTGTACGATTACGAGAGATGACGACGTGGCCGCTGCCGCCATGGTTGGTTGTACGGAGACGTTAGGATTGAGAGTATCTGAACTTGGAGCAGTCCGTCGACTCCCACTTTGATCAGACAGGCGAGGAAGAAACTCTGACTAAGTCCTGGGCCTTTCACTGGGCCTGGTACTGGTCCATTTCGTAATGAATGATGGGCCCATTGTGGGATAACATAAAGTAGTCAAATCTAAGGGGTTTGCTTCTTAGTTGAAGAGACGATTTCGGCATATTCGGGGGTGGGGTTTGGTATTTCATTAACAATCTAATGCCTAACGGCGAAATATAACGTCGTCTGAGCCATGTAGGTTGTCACGTCAATTTACGTTACTTGAAAGATAACGGCGGATGTATCAGCGAAAGTAAAGTATGAATATAAAGCGTTTTAAAAATCGGATAGATTAAAAAAACGACCAATACATTTGAAAATTTGGTAATAAAAATTTATTTTTTAGGAAAAAGTACAATTCTGTGATACAACATAAATCCCTAACTTTGGAAAAGAAATTAAATTTATATAATATTAATTTCAAACGAATGGGGGTTTGATTTCGATGAGAAATTTATTGTGTAAATACAGAAAACTAAATATATATTATAAAATTAAAATAATAATAATTTTATAAAATTAAAAAATTAACTTAAATCAATGGTTTATATTAAATTAAATACGTAAAATACTTATATGAGGCCCGTACCATGGGCCCTGGGCCCATAAAAGCCCATTCATCCTGATTGCCCCACAAATGATAAAAATTCAGATCTGGGAATGTTGAATTCTACGTTCAAGGTAAAACATGATTAATTGAATAAAGTGAAATAATTTAAGACACGAGCGCTTCAATCCTTCGAGACCGGAAACCCGACCCCATGTCGTTTAGTCGGAAACACAACGAACAACATGCTCGAGACAATACCAATCGCGACGGGCAGACCCGTCAGCAGCTCCTTTGCCTCGTCCGATGGAGTCGGGTAGAAGCAGTTAACGACGTTCTGATCGAACAGGGCAATCGCCGAGAACACGAGGAGAGACATAAACGCGTGCAAGAAATCCACAAACCGGAGCCGGTACTGGTTGGCGAGCTCGGGCGGGAGTGCCCCCGACCCATCGATCACCCAAAGCCCGGCCCTGGTCGCGAAACCATAGGAGACGTTCCCCTTCCTGTCTCTAAAGCTATCTGTGAAACTGAGGACGAAGCTCGAGAGCCCACAGAGGAAGAGGAGGACAGAGGTCATGGACCGGCTGACGGAGTCGCAACGGCCGAGGTTGGTGAAGATAGGGGAGAGGAGCTGGAAGGTGAGGACAGTGCCGGTCGGGAGGAGGTTGGCGAGGTGGGCGGTGCTCTCAAAGGTCTGGCCGATGGCCTTCTGGACCAAACTCTTCTTCACATTGTCTGGAATGAGTTCCTTGTTGTTGATCAAGGGAAGCGTTTCTTCATCCTCAATTGGGATTTGGCTCCTAGACTTGATCTGCATTTTTCAAGATCACCAAAGTTCAACGAATGCCTTCGATTTTGATGAGTGTTTGATGGTTGATGATTTTATAGTACTTCAAGGGTGGCTTTGGCTTGTGACATTTCAATTGCCTTGCAAGAAACAAAGACCATATTTAGTTTAGTACAAGGAATGCAAGGGATATGTTTCTTTCACGTGGGCAGGCCTCATGACTGTTTCACTTCGCGATAAACCACCACGGGACGGTCCATAACAAACGCGTCGAACCTTAGTCAAGTTTAAAGGGTATATCGTCACTATTTTTGAATCCTAGTTGTTTGTAATAAGACTAAGTATGCATGCATTGGCAGCCGCAGGTGCCGTAGCTTCAAGGGGGACTTACGTCATGTGTTTAGTTGCTTCTTTTACAGTCCAAGCGAATTGGTCTGCCGATCTAATCCATTAACCAACCATTCAAGGGAGAACTAAAACAAACCTTAAATCCTTTCCACGGCGACTTATCCGATTCGACGGAACTTTCTAAACTCTGAATAACACCCATTCTCGCGGATAAATCCGGTTATGGGGTAGCTTGTGTTTGGTTTCTCATGTTACGTGACGCAGGTTGTTCTGATATGAGATGTCGGGTTACGTTATCCAAACCAGTAAGTTTGGGAAGGAAGAAGTTGTTGCTTCCAAGGGTTTGTCTTCCAAAGTAGTAAGCAAAATTTTCCGACATGCACGATTAAAAAAAAAATTGTTGTCGATGATGATGATCCCATTTTATAAGCTGCAGCATTATGTCATGAATTTCTCACATAACACATGTTTGAATCTTAGTAGTCGGCATCCGAGATATCTATCAAGCCAAGCCGTATTCTTAATGATTCTAATCATGATTATCAGGATCGGTTGGATCGGATTGAAACTTCGACCAGTAGATTTGTAGGGTCAAGTATAATTGAGTAGAATCAAATGGTACGATCGATAGGATCGGAATTTCAAATTAGTAGGATCAGGATTCTGATAATCCCAATTTAATAGTTATAATATACCCGATTGGCGTAAGTTACGTGCTCTTCGGATGGTCTTGAACGACATATTAGATCCAAACCGTACTCTTGAAAAGGAGAAGAAATTTCTCACATGACTAAACAAAGACAAATATATCATCGATAACTTTCATATGTTAACAAAAGAGAAAAAGGGTTTTTTTGTATGCAAGTCAAAGAGAACATGGGCTTATAATCTATTAGGAAAAATCTCAATGGAACATTCAACACGAAGCATGTAAAGAGTCCATCAAGTCTAGCCCCAATAGAACATCTTGGGCCACCATACCCAGAACATCCAGGCACGACTCTGCATCCCACCTGGCCAGGCCTCGAAGGCTCAAGGGTAAGTGTGCAATTTAGAGTTGGAACCTGAATAACCAGCTATCCAACACCCGCCTCATACCACTGGTTCCTCCTTAAGATAAAGGAAGTAAATATTTAACTTCAATATAATTGTTCCCCATTAGGTGAATTTTCATTACATCAAAATAGGTTAGATTCTAAATCTTATCATATGCCTTACATCATACACATTGGCATATGATTTAGTCAAAGTTGTGGGTAGTTCCAACCCCAAGACAAAGAGGTGATATGTTCGATTCTTTATCATAAATCTCCTTAACATGACGAGTTCATGCATCCATGCATATGCATAGTCGAAGCAAAATTAGCTGGAGAGATTCAGATATTGTAAAAGGGTCGATTTTGCTAGTATCGTTTTCGATACGGCTTTTGTGGACTTATATTGCTGAAATTAAGATGCAACGAGAAAACGTTTCGATGACTGGGAAAAGTTACTTGAACATAGTATCGACTGATTCAGATAATTCGTTATTACACTTTACATACGCTAACCTGGCTCTGTTGGATTAGACAAGGCAAATGAATTTCTAAATTCGATGGTAAAAACGGAACGATTTGTACGATTTTGAGGCGGTACACGCCTTCACCAACATAATGAAGCCATTCATGTCATTTTCGACCGTAAAAAAATTTGCACGAGAAGAAAAGAAGAAGATATCAAACTCGGACTCGTGTCGGGTATGCAAACACGAACACGATCAAACAACTTCACGTCGACAGTCACCTACCATTAATTTTTTTTTTGTGGTTTAATGAAGAGGTGAGTAGAAACCAGAGAACTACTCTCTATTTGATAATAATAATAAGGTTGTAATAAGTCTTCCTCTACACGTAATCAGGACATAAAACATTAAAAATTCTTACACAAAGTCAAAGGGTTGTATTTCTTGTATTGCTTTTCTACCGGTGGGAAACAAACATCTTGGTCCAAACCACATGGAACAACAACTTCATGATCATCATCACCCCCCCTTGTTTAGTGAGCTTAATGTTTTGAAATAAAATCATTGGGTGCAAGAACCCTAATTCAATGAGATCCTCCATACCTTCTAAAGATACACAGTGATGTCCCTCATTACCTAAATCGTGGATAAATTGTTATATACGCATATATGAATGTGCATATTAAAACTATGTCCCACGAGGGTGTTGGCTTGGCCCGTGCACCATAAAGAACTTGGCAGGTTAGATATGTCTTGATCGTGTCAAAATATTAGTAATCTTGGGGTGGAATCCATTCTTTCTTGCGTAAATTTGTTTGTAAGGAGAGAGCCACGACGACTTGTGCTATAATATTAAGAACTTCCCCCTAATGTTAGATGAGATTAGGCACAACTCCACCCCCAACCCAACCAAAACAAAGTTCTCAATTTTTCTATTCATGTTCTACGCTACAAACATTTCGTAATCGTGATTCGCTGCCGACCCAACACGCGTTACGCTCCTGCCCCATGTGTTTTCGTAGTCCAGAAACGCGATACTGGAATAGTATTTCCGTAAGTGTATACATTTTTCTTAGCACGACGGTCGAAATGTGAAATCGCGGGCTAGTCAAAGCTTCGGAATGTGAACTTTATGTTTTTTTAGTCTTGAAGATTGTTGATCTGGTAGTCGTGTTTGTTTTCGAACTGTCAATTCGATGTCTCGAACCGATCGAAACGATCTCTGTCTCTATATTTTACCCGACAATTTTTGTCTCATTTCTCGAGATGTTCCAAATTCAACTACGCTTCAACACATCATTCGTAATATTTTATAAAGTAAAGCTTCATATTTTCAAAGTCATCGGGGGAGTGATTGATTAGATTTTACATAGAGAATGACGAGAGCTCGTGGGGGACATTTGTATTTGTTACTCCTCGAAATGGTAGATGAGAGTTGGCGTAACCCCCAACGACAGCGACCATTTTTATACTAATGTTTTCATGCGACCGACCGGATTCGAGGACCCTCTCAAATACTAAGATACAGTCTCGAGATGTCATCATGTTGCAGAACTTGGAGGATCGAAATATGATCGTTCGTTTACGGGCCTTTTGAAATGTGAATCTTTTGTTGATCTAGGATGAATTCCATTGTCTCTTGATTCTGGTTGGTGCTCGGTTTGTGCTTTCTGAAGCTTGCATCGGGGTACTACGAAGGATGTGGCGCGCCTTCTAAATTCATCGATTCTAGGTATATCGCCCTGGTGTCGTCGTCATGGAATAACGAAGCCTGATCAGATCATGAAAGAAGATGCAAATTTGTTATGGTGAAACAACTGGTTGTGCTTTCAATGGAATTACAACAACAGCGAAAAGAGTCCATCTTCTTTGATTTTGATCCTCTGGAGCATTATGACGCCGATATCTCGACTTCTCATCGTGTTTGCGAATAAAATGAAAACAAGATAGCCATTCGGCATTGAATTCTTCGGGGCTTCTCGGATCATCCCTGGCTCGCAAGCTTATACGAGTAAGGGCAATCGTATAAGGAAGAAAATCACTCTGCTATCCGCGCGGCCATGCTTCTTGTCGGGGAACGTCACCGGGCCCGTTTCTTATCAAGTGATTGTCCAAAAAATTCAGCAACTAACCAAAACACTGGCGGAAATCACCATCACTTTCACGACCAAATAATATTGTCTGGGTAAAACAACAGCGAACAATTGAACAACCGTCATCATCGTTAGAGACACTTTTTCCTCTCTCTAAAAAGTCGTCTAACTGGAGTTTCGTAACAACACGAGATGTCTGTCGCATGTTGCGACACGATGAAGGAATCGCTTAGATGGGATCGTGTGACTATTGTTTTTGCCTATAACGTGACTTGAAAAAGGACCAGCACACCAACATGATCGAATGGAATTATTATCGACATGAGAATCCGAGAATGAAGGCCCTGTTTGGTAACCGGAAATATGTTCCAGTTTCTGTTTTCGTTTTTTTCCTTAAAAAGTTATTTTCCTTTTAAAATTTTTTTAAAAAATTATTATTTTTTTATTTTCATTAGAAAACGAAAACAAGAAACGTGACAAAAAGGGTCTAAACTTCTTTTTTTCCTTTTCCCTCCCTTGTTGAAATCATGGGTGGCATTAGGATTTGAGAAATAAACAAACATGTTAAAAGAAAAGGGTGGTCCATCTTTTTCAAAGCCTCCTACTGTTTTTTCTCTTTTTCAAAATTTCAAACCTTTTTCACCATCATGTGATTACCATCAAAGTTTACTTAAAATTAGATGCTAATATCAAGCGTTGTAAATAGAGAATGTGACAGAAATCTCTGGATTATGATTACTAAGATTCTAACAATATTTAATTATTTTTTATAATTGTGCCTTCTACTTTGATGCCAACAGCAAGTGTTGTAAACATAATAAGACATTTTAGTCTCATCATTTGGTTGATGACTCGTGATTAGATCCAACAAGAACAAAAGTATGAATTAGATAGGCAAAAAGGAAATTTAGCTAATCATTCAAGGGATGGATGGGACCACAAAGACAATATAGCTAATCATTCAAGGGATGGATGGCCATGGGAAAATTTAAAATAAAAAAGTGGGAGTTCTACCAAATTTAGGGATTGTTTTGATTGTTTATCTACTCTTTTTCTTTTTTTTTTTGAACAGTCGTAGATTGTCCTTTTCGTTTGTGATTTGTTTAGGAAAAGGTGGGCAGGCAAAGTGGAGGATGATGGTTGTACATATAAAGGGGGAATTCAGGATGGCAATGATGACTATAGATTGGGATCACAAGACTTTTTTTGTTTAGGGAATTGGATCCACCACCACTTTACTTCTTGCTTTGACATTTTAATCAAATCAGACAAAAAATAAAGTTACATTTTTATAAAGTAGGTTAACAAAATATTGAGTGTTTTGAAAGTGGGTCCATCTTTATTTAACTCATTGAATGTTATAGTTTTTTGCGCTATTGAGGGCATCCCTTTGGTATTTCTATTAGTTTTACATTTTGGTATTTTCATGAAGATATGATTTGTAAATAACCTAAATTCTATACTAAAAGGAAATATATCGATTTTTGTTGATGCTTAATATATGTTTATTTTTCTGAGGAAAATTAATTCACCTAAAACACTTCTAAAAAAATAGATACTTTAAACTTATGTTGATGATGATCATGATGCCCTCAATCTTCTATTATGGGTGTGGTGTGTGTGACGTGATGCTTTGTAGAGATGGACCCAAATTTCATTTTTATCAATTAATTAAGTTCAAGATGCATAAATTGTCAACCTTTAACCTTTTGAACTAAAAGCTTTGATTACTAAAGTTTAGGGAGAGGGAGATCATCATTAGGGGGCTTGGGAGATGTGGTTGGTTGGACCAAATTCTTTAAGAAGTCCTCTCACAATTTGATTCCTTTTAGGTAATATAAATTATTAACAACCAAATTCTCATTAGAACAACATTTTTGTTGTTCTCAAAATTTCATATCACTTTAAAATTAAGGCTGTCAAGGTGTGTTGCCTTCTTCTCTTTCCTTTAAGTAATTTAGAATGGATTAAAGAAAAGGATCAGTTGATTTAATGATCACTTTTGTTACTGACCGAATCATTTGACTCATGACACTCTAATCATGCTTTTCCAATCAATGTAAAAATTTCCACAAAGTTATTTGACTTGGCCTCCTCATAATAAAGGGATAGTCTCTATTGACAAAAAACCCCATTTTTCAAAATATAAATGTTAAGTTTGTTGTGATCTCTATTACAAAATTTAGGCCTTCTAATTTTTCTTGAGGCAATTATAAATATATACATATGTATTCAATCCTCACTATAACTACAATGTTCAAGATAATTAGATACATTTTCATTCTTATTTTGATTTACTTATACTTTTAGAAATTCACTTATTCCATGCCTTTTCAGAGGGTATTGTTAATTCTCATACTTATATTTTCTAAATAAGAAGTGTCGGAGGAGGTAATCAATCATTGGGCAAAACACTAATTTACTGACACTAATTAGAGATCTCACTTATTGTAAATTTGGTAGAGATTTCGAACTTTTAGATAAAAGCGTGACATACTATATATTTTTATTTTCAACAGAGAACCTTATGTTAGTCACAGAGATATTACATTAAAAACAAATATAATTAGTAATAATTTTAAGGACAATTTTTTTTTCTTTTGATGATATTGTCAACAAAAAGATAACATTTCATTTTCTAGGATTCCACCAAACACATTTTTCAAATCTTCATTCGGATTTCCTTATTTTTCTGGGTCAACAATTTTTTGAAATAAGTATTATATTTTGATCGAAACTGTTGACGTTGGTAAGTAAGGAAAAGATAATGAATGGCTATCCCGCGCGAAAATACCCGAGTTCGAGTTCGAAAATTATACGGACTCTTTCCGAATTTTAGTACAGACACAACAACAAGACATTTAATGACTGACCAACGAAGAAGGGCAAACAAGCTCACTCACACAGAAACATTCAATGTTAGCACACGCACTTCAAATCGACAACAAACACTGAGAAAGGGCATCGAAAACAATCTCCCTCTCGATCATGCTCGACCCGTGATGACAACATTTCCTTCTGCTTCGAATTCGAAATAACTCAGCAGGAATTCATTGTCCATCTTCATTGCGATGACTACGACGTGCATGGGGATGGTTATAAAGGACCCTAATAATATGCGCGAGTTTTTCCTTCGTACATCAAACCTGTTATTGTATCATCTTAGCCAAACGGGACTCACACGTATTCATCGTGCTGCTTCGTTGCGCACTCCACCGAGACAAGGAACCGTGTCTCGTCACGCACTGAATTTACAACACTGCTACTATTTCACTTAGGTCATGTTGGAATGCGTATCTCTCAATTGTGTAGTCTCCTTTTGGAGCTTCTCGAAGCATGGGAATGCGAGCACTAATCTTGACCAACAAGACATAATCACATTCCCCCGACAATGGATTTGAGTCGCAATATTTTTGTCAATAGGCATGCTGAACAATGCAAAATACAAAATTATTTTATCCTAATCCTAATATTTTGTATAATTACAATATTCCCGAACCAATTCAAATGATTCCTGACAAATCATGCTCATTAAGGTTATGCTTTGATAGGTGACTCACGGAACATTTTTCGAGATTCCGAGAGTGAATCCTCGATGTCCTTTAACAGTAGTCATTATTGAAGCCTAAAATGACTTTATTGTATAAACATTTTGTCTTTGTTATCCGCCTCTAAAACAAATACGACATAGTTTTTTAAATATTAATTTTTAATTATTCACCAAACTCAATTCTTTTTTTTTAATAAATGACAACTGAATTAATTGCATTGATATTATATTAATCTGAGCAACTTCCTTGTAATTACCAAAAATGTCCTTCACATTGTATGTGCTCCACATGTATCAAATGACTCAAACATTCATAGCCTTAAAGATTAATCACAAAAATAGTTTCGACGCAATTTTATACATAAGAAAAGCTTACAAACAAGACTTTCACACATGAAGAAAACCGTGGACCAGATCTCGTGCATGTAATATTATTAAACAAAAGATTATATTAATTTAAGGACTTCTTCGTAATGACCAAAAATCGCGATCAATCCCATAAGACCCATTTCGTATAAATATTATTACAAACAAGAATTCCAAACATAAATTAAAAACCGTGGACGAAATCTCACGTTCTAAAATAATGTTCATAGAGTATTTTTGCGAATGGGATAGTGATATTCAAATTTCGTCGAATAATATTTATAAATCGGTGTTAGGAACACCACTTTCGAGTCCTTAAGAAACTCAGGATTCGAAACACCAATTCCTTTGTAAATTGAACTTGATGTTTCTAACACCCGATTGAGTATTATTTAGCGAATTTTGAAACTAACAATCGTTTTCGTAAATCTCGATTATTTTAGAAGAAAAGCTCCGAAACGTTGTGCATGTGATGTATTAAGCAATGGGAAACTCAAATATAAAGTTACCTAAGCATGTGATGTCGTAATCCTCCTAGGGGAAAACTTATCATTCTCAAGAGGAAGAAATACTTCGCTTTCGGGAGCAAAACTCCAAGAGAAGACAGCGAGGAACCCCCGAAACCTAAACACCACGGGGGTGGAGACAAAGACCCTCCCCGACAGATAAACTCCAAAACATCTTCCTTAATTAAAAGGAATAATTCTCTTACAATGAAACGACAAGACCTAACTTTCCTACCTCCTAACTTCGTCGCCTAAACTACGTTGGAAGAAATATACTCGTGGGAATAAAATTAGATAGGGAAGAGAGAAAAAATTTAAAGTATATTTTTGCATTTACTCAAAAATCATCGTGTTTTTTTTTAAATATACTCTACGTCGTATTTACGTATTAATCATTTGATTCGACGTGTAAATACAATACATTTTTTTTTAAGTTCGCCGTAAAACCCTATAATTTAGAATAATCAGATCAGTGAGGCTTATCAAGACCAAAGCGGCTGCTAAGATTCGAACATGCCAGCTTTTCGAGTGAATTCGTGTTGGGATAGAGGTATTGGGATGTCACGAGCCTAATATATTTACCGAAGTGGATGACCAACTATTACAGTGATTCATGGATTCCGTAAGTGTAAAATATTTTGTGTACGACTCTTTCTTTCATTCGCTCAATTATACTATCACGTCGTATACTTAAATTTTGAATAAAATACATAACTAAATTCCTACATTGAATTAAATTATTTTGCGTAAGACGCTTTTTCTTGAAAATAGAGAGGGTGTGGAGTGTCTGGCCTGTTTTCGAGGCCTCACTCTAACTAGTCCGAACTCAATTCGGGTAAGACACCTGAATATGGTGGATGTATCTTTCAACAAAGGTGGATTGCTCTGACATCTCATTAAACGGATCCAAACTTTTTATCACTTGGACCAGAACCACGTTCTTCGGAAGATATGATAAGACAAAATGAAAAGGAATCTGATAGCCTATACCTACTAAAATCATAAGGTCAACAAAGTATTCGATGACGAGTTTTAACTCTACGCAGGCGTTAAATAAAAAGCACATGCGTCTGATTTACTTTTTACGGACACGAACTCAACTCGAGAACGACCGAATCATCGTTGGTCGAGAAACACGGAATGATTTTCCACGCCATCTCAGCCTGTTTGTTCATTGCTTCTTGTCCGAGACATGGACCACGGAAACTCGTGTCGTCCGTCCTGGTTCGAATTATTTGAACGTGCTAAAATAAGTAACCTAAAGTTAGGAAAGATTTGATTAAAACAATAAGGGATTAATCTTTTTAGGAACAACACCTGGATCACAAAGAGGGTGTGATGATAAATGAGTAGACAACACGACGCCATTTCCCAAAACGAGACACGACAGGGAGGGATGACCGATCAATGTTCGAAGGATATAGAGATCGAAGCTTAGAATTGTCATTGTGTATTGAAACCGGAGGGCCAAATGATGAACCACACTCCACCACATGTCCCCCCACTTTTGATTTTAAATAATTAAATAACATCTTCTTGTTAAAGTTTGCTTTTTAATCAAATCTAAAAATTAAAATAAATAAATTAGATGTAATGATACATAAGTAGTGGTGAGGATTGGATTCGCCTAAAACTTGCAACGGAATCGGTATAATAAGATCGGTATTATGATAAAATTTTAACGTCTGGTCTAAGTTTCCATATCGAAATTAATTTGAAAAATCTAAAACATGACATAACTTTTTTGTCATCATTTAAGTTGTTATATAATTTTTATTTTTATATTAATCTTATGTAATCTTTAATTTAATCGTACGTAACAGGTTAACGTAAAGTTGGTGTAAAGGTAATGAAATACACGTTTATTTTATTTATAATTAATTAAGTTTAAAAATGAATATCGCGATCCATAAATTTTACTAGAACGGTCAAACCGACCGAGTTCTCGTGATTTAATTATGTTAACTTGAAAACAAAGAACACGTTTTTTTCTCAAGGGGTGGATTTAAGAACACGTCAAAATCAACACTCTTCACATGAAACTCCCCACTTTAGTTGAGCTTTCTTGCCCTGCTCAGCAAAATAAATTAATTTTTGAAAATTTCTAAGTAAGTCGAAAAATTATTGTTTAAAATAGCAAGTTAAAATTCTAAAATTTGGTTAAGCATTCTCTAATTCGTAACAAAGAGTTCTTTATAAATGAAACTAACCCGCGCTCATTATCTATAAAATAATTTACGAATCAATATTATGACGTAGTAAAGCTTCACTTTAATTAAGAAAACGATATATTTTGATGTATGTAAAAAAATGTAACAAGAGAAATGATTAAAAGAAATTATTATTACATTAAAATATAATAATATTAATATGTTAAATACTAATAATAATAATATATCTTCTTTAGTTCATCATCTCCTGCCTGCCTGCGTTATATATCAAATCTCACCACCTCAACCACACTCGCCTACCCACTCCCCTCCCCCCCACCACTACCACCATCACCACCGAACTGCCGCCCTTGCGACGCCACCTCACCGCTGCCCTCCTCCTCCTCTTGGCGGCGGCTGCTGCTGTTTCCTCTGCCACCCTCCCGCCCGACTTCCTTTACCTCGTCAACACTCTCAAGCCCACCATCTCCGACCCCACCTCCTCCCTCTCCTCCTGGTCCCCCTCCTCAACTTCCCCATGCTCCTCCTGGACCGGGGTATCCTGCGACCCCGCTGATCCCCTCAACGCCACGGTGACTTCCCTCGACCTCTCCGGCCTCGAACTGGCGGCCCCCTTCCCCTCCGACATCTGCCTCCGGCTGCCCCGGCTCTCGTCCCTCAACTTCTCCAACAACACCTTCTCCTCCCCGACGGCTGACTCCACCCTCTCGTCTGCGCTCGTGGGGTGTTCCCGCCTCGTTGGACTTGACCTCTCGCAGAACCTCTTCACGGGTTCGCTTCCCGAGAGCGTCGCGTCACTCCCGCTGCTCACCTACCTAGACCTCTCCGGGAACAACTTCTCCGGCGACTTCCCAGAGAGCTACGGCAGGTTTCCGAGGCTCGAGGTGCTCTCGGTTGTCTATAACCTGCTCGACGGGAAGATCGCTCCTTTTCTCGGGAATGTTAGTAGCTTGAAGATGTTGAATCTGTCTTACAACCCTTTTGTCCCTGGGAGGGTCCCCGATGAGCTCGGTAACTGGACCAACCTCGAGATTCTGTGGATGACGGAATGTGGGCTGGTCGGGGAGATCCCGGTTAGTCTTCGGCGGCTGAAGAAGCTTAAAGATTTCGACTTGGCGCTCAATTCGTTGGTGGGAGTGATACCCTCCTGGATTATGGAGCTGACGAACCTCGTCCAAATTGAGCTGTACAACAACTCGTTGACAGGGGAGCTGCCGCAGACTGGCTGGTCGAACCTCTCGGGGCTGCGGAACATTGACGCCTCGATGAATCAGCTAACCGGAATCATCCCAGAGGAGCTGACCCGGCTGCCCCTTGAGTCGCTGAACCTTTACGAGAATGACCTCCAGGGTGATCTTCACCCTAGTATCGCTGAATCCCCCGGATTGTACGAGCTGAGAGTGTTCAAGAACAGACTGAGTGGAGTATTGCCGCCAGACCTCGGAAAAAAGGCGCCTCTGAGGTGGGTCGATGTCTCCGGCAACGAATTTGTCGGGGAGATCCCTCAGGGTCTGTGCGACAAAGGTGCGCTCGAGGAGCTGCTGATGCTCGAGAACAGTTTCTCCGGCAGGATACCTGAGAGCTTGGCAAAATGTGAGACCTTGACCAGATTGAGGCTCGGGGACAATAAGTTGTCTGGCGACATCCCCCCCGGATTATGGGGAGTGCCCTCTATTTATCTGCTTGATCTGTCCGACAACGGTTTCACAGGTAGTATGGGTGAGGAAATTTCTGGTGCACAAAGCTTGTCGGTTTTGACCCTCTCAAGGAACAATTTTAGAGGCAGCTTGCCGAGTGGTTTAGGAAGTTTGGTTAATCTTGGCGATTTCTCTTCCAGCGATAATGGTCTGAATGGTTCTTTGCCGGATGATTTCGTGAATTTGGGTCAATTGGTCAGGCTTGATCTTCACAACAACGACTTCTCCGGCTTCCTGCCGAAAGGGATGGGGGGCTTGAAGAAGCTGAATGAGCTGAATTTGGCCCACAATCGGATCTCGGGTCCCGTCCCTGGAGAACTTGGAGACTTACCTGTGCTGAACTACCTTGATTTGTCCGAGAACAAGTTTTCTGGCGGTGTACCTGATGAATTGCAGAATCTAAAGCTCAATCAGCTAAACATGTCGTTCAACTTGTTGTCCGGAGCCCTCCCGCCGATGTTCTCTGCAGAGATGTACCGGAAAAGCTTCTTGGGGAATCCTGGTCTGTGCGGTGATCTCAGAGGCTTTTGCAGCGATCGATCCAGGATGAGGAGCGCAGGCTACGCCTGGATGTTGCGGGTGATCTTGATCCTGACAGGGCTGGTGCTGATTCTCGGTGGCGGATGGTTTTACATAAAGTACAAGGAGTACAAGGAAGGGAAGAAAGCGGCAGATAAAACGAAGTGGACCCTGATGTCATTTCACAAGCTCGGGTTCAGTGAGGATGAGATCCTGGATTGCCTTGACGAGGATAACGTTATCGGGAGCGGATCCTCCGGGAAAGTCTACAAGGTCCTTGTGAGCAGTGGCGAAGCTGTCGCAGTGAAAAAGCTCTGGAGGTCCAGCCAGAACAAGGAGGTCGACGGTTACGGCGATGTTGAGGCGGGCAACTACGACGCCCAGGACGGCGGGTTCGCCGCCGAGGTCCGTACCCTCAGGAAGATCCGGCACAAGAACATCGTCAAACTGTGGTGCTGCTGCGTCACCAAGGACTGCAAACTCTTGGTCTACGAGTACATGCCCAATGGCAGCCTCAGCGATCTCCTACATAGCAGCAAAAGTGGGCTATTGGATTGGCCGACAAGGTACAGGATTGCCATCGATGCGGCCGAGGGGCTCTCCTACCTACACCATGATTGCGTCCCGCCGATAGTCCACCGCGACGTGAAATCCAGCAACATCCTGCTGGACGCAGAGTTTGGCGCCAGGGTCGCAGACTTCGGTGTCGCCAAGGTCGCTAGCTCGACGGCCGCAAAGGGTCACGAGTCCATGTCCGTTATCGCGGGGTCCTGCGGCTACATTGCTCCAGGTTAGTAGCAACTGACATCACTGTTTGACACTTTCCCCTAATCAAAATTAACAATCAATTTCTTAATCACTGATTAAACTAAACCTGAGCTTAATGCTATATGTTATTAATGCATTTCAGCTATTCATCAGCTTTTTTGAATGATCAAATAAATCTTTTAGAAAATTGTGGAGTTGGTTTGGTTTTGCATGATGACAGGAATCTGTGATGACTTGCCTATTCATATACTTTGATGTTTCCAATCCAAATATTTAAGGTTATCCCTGTTTTATCCTATGTTGTGTGTCCGAATGTGACTCTTAAAATTATTCTAAAAGCTAGAATTGTTAAAGTTACGATACGTTTGCGTAGAGTATGCGTACACGCTGCGAGTCAACGAGAAGAGCGACATCTACAGCTTTGGGGTCGTCCTCCTGGAGCTGGTCACAGGAAGACAGCCGGTCGATCCGGAGTTCGGCGAGAAGGACCTGGTGACGTGGGTGTGCGTGACGCTGAACCAGAAGGGAGGGGTCGATGGCGTGATCGACCCGAAGCTCGACTCCTGCTTCAAGGAAGAGATATGCAGGGTCCTTAACATCGGGCTACAGTGTACGAGCCCGTTGCCGATCAACCGGCCGTCAATGCGGAGGGTCGTGAAGTCCCTCCAGGGGATCAGCGCCGAGAACGCAGCCAAGAGGAGCGGGAAGGACGAGGGGAAGTTGACGCCGTACTACAACGACGACGCTTCGGACCCAGGCAGCGCGGCCTGAAATGTGAAGTCCCCGATCCCTGCCGGCCTTACACCATCATCCTGTGATTAACTTATGATATAAAGTGAAGAAAAGAAGAAGCAACCTATTAAGTATTAACTATGGATGAATTTTTTTGGTTTTTTTATTACCCTCTTTTTTAGCCCATTTTTATGGGAGAAAAATGTATTTTCTTTGTGGTACAAAAATTTCATAAAATTTTTTGAGTTTTGATTATTACCATTTCGTGGTTTTGTTTATTATTCAAAAAGCCATTTTTCAATCGTGATCTATAAATACATAATATACTCACTTTAATTACCAAACTAATATTTGCATTTACATTTTAAATTCAATGATGTTTTAAACTTCATTAAACGTATAAAGAATTAAAAAATTTAGATGTTTGTTCCATTTATTTTGTTTTAATATTTGGTTTCGAAAATTCATTGAATTCGTAATCTAGTTCGAGCCGGGTCAGTCTACAAATATGTAAATCTCCCGCAACGTAAGTTGTCTCCATCCTTAGGACACGAATGTAAGGCTCGAGAAAAAGGATCTTTACATGTAATCACATGTTTACATTATTGATTTTGGTGTGTTAGTTTTCTTACGATAAAAGGTGATTTAAGGAGTCATCTCAAAGGTAAAGAAGGCATTCTAACATGGGTTCACCTCAGGCACCTAGCGGTAAATCACGACGAGATGAGCATATTTCAATAACTTTAACGATCACGATACTTTAATGGGATTTCATGCAATATCTTATGTTACAGTCTGTTTTATAAAATGTACTTTGATAAAATAAAATATAATATAATATAAAACTATACAATTAATGGCTTGATGGACCAGAAAAGTTATGTCCTAAGCCTAGCTGTATGCTGTGTTTCAGAGATATGTGTGTGGTCCATGAAATTATCCTTCTACTACAGATATATCAAAAGTGTGCATATAAAAGTGATTATACATAACCGAATTATCCCGATGACAAATGTGTCGCTAAACCTGAATGTTTTAAGTCAAGTTAGTGTGAAAGACGCGTTTATTTATTTGTGCTGATTCAACTCGAATAGAATTAATCGCGATTTCGTTTTTAACAGTGTAGTTGCCACATGCGACGTCCTCTTCCATAGAAACAAACATGTCTAGTCATGTCTAGTCCTTACAATTACTGTTCAAAAATTTTAATGAATTTTTTTTTTAAATTAGACCTGAATTTTTTTTGTCTCAAACATAAACGTCACCCGCGTGATTGGTCATGGCCTGTTTAGGACTGCATACCCTGCCATGCCAGAGACCGAGCACCTGGTTGTGGTCAAGAGGATCTATCCCCGGCTAGTCCTGAGTAGGGGTGAGCAAGTTTCGGGTGGGTAGGTTGCAGACGTGAAAACCTGGAACCTACCCTACAATGGCCGCTTCTTTATTTTTAGACCTAGAATTATCCAGTGGCTTAAAAAACCACCCAAGAATCAACCTACCGGTTCCAGTACCATATCCACACTTCCACATCAAATCCATCTCATTACTCATTTGGATACACATGCTTTATACTATATCCTTACTAGAAAAGAAACGAAATCATACAAGCAAACATGAGTTAATTCCCACATGAGGGAAACGAAGTAGACTTTGTAGGAAAATCAGAAGTAGTCTCCCTATCAAAGAGCACCTTGATCTGATCATTCTTGTCCTTCAACAACTTGACCACTCCGAGCAGAATAGCGACGTGGGAATCATGGTTGCAGGCATGCATCTTGCCGTTGACCTTGCTTTTGTGTTCCCAATCCACCAATTCCTAATCACGCATGATAAGGGTCCAGAAATGAAGCGCAACATATGATCGACAAAAAAAAGACGAATGAATCAGTGTTGACCTGGAAAACAGAACAAAGAAGGGAGCAAAAAACCTGCGAGGGATGGGCGTCCATGTCAAACATGCAAAAATTATAGCAATCCTCAATGACAGACTTTTGAGCCTTCAAACATCCGTAATGTCTGAATTAATATTGGCAAAATCTGCATAAACAAGTCATGTAAACAAAATGTGAGCAGATGATACCCAAAAACATCATTACTCAGGTTGAAATAATTAAGATACTTTGTTCATATCCTTCGAAATTTTTCAGGTTCTCCTCTATATTAATAAGAGATAAAGGGGATCTTAGCCAATCTTGTATGCATATTAATACCTCAACAACTTTAGGAGGCAATGAACTACGATAGCAATCCAACACACGGCCCGACATACTAAAAGCATATTCAAAAGCAATCGTTGATACAGGGATAGCTTAATATCTTTCGCAATGCAAGGCAAAATGGAATACTTTGTGGCATTACTTTTTCACCAACCGAAAACATAAAAATCAGCCTTACACTATTTTACATTGTCTTCCAAGTATCGCTCCAATTCAGATTTACCTCCTGCATTCAACTCTTCCTCCATGTATCTCATGTAGTCATGCTGAAGATTCTCATACATCTCACAACCATTATCCAAAGTAGAACCACTACTTGATCCAGCATGCTCCACAACTTTATTGTAAGAATGCGCGTAATTTTTAAGCATATTTGTGGCAGAAGAATGCTCATAATACTCAAATAACCGTTGTAAAACAAACTTCATCCTTTCAACTATCAAGTAATACACTTTCTTGCAGCAAAACTTAACAAAATTAAACTTGTAGCGCGGATCCAATACAACAGCAATTAAGACCATCATATTACAATTCCCCATACTGCCAAAGTACTTGTCAAACTTTTCCCTAATCTTGTGTGACATAATTTGAAGTTGAACATCCTTTCTGTCTTTGCCCAATCATTCAAAGCAGTAAGTATACTAACTACTTCTTCGAAATAGGAATATGATGTCACATACAAAGAACCCGACAATCTCTTAGTAGCATCATAAAACTTATTCAGAAATTTAATTATCACTTCCAAGTTCGACCAATCTTCACTATTCGACAAGTCATATTGTAGCTCAACACTCATTGTCAAATCGACTTATTCTAATCTTTCAAATGCCTTCCTAAATTTCACAACAGTCTCTAACATCAAATAAGTTGAGTTCCACCTAGTTACCACATCAAGGCAAACTGAACCTTTATGTGGAGTACTTTCTTTTACAACACACTTTTGAAAATGATCAAATCTAGATGAAGAGCTCCTAATATAACGAATCATCTTCTGCACTCGACTTATAGATTCTCAAACATCACTCAAGCTATCCTTCACAATTAAATTCATGATATGTGCAGTGCATCTCATGTGAAAATCTCACCTCATAAGATCAAAGAGTTTCTTTCG
The DNA here is from genome assembly GCA_029817715.1 of Melastoma dodecandrum. Classification (NCBI taxonomy): domain Eukaryota; kingdom Viridiplantae; phylum Streptophyta; class Magnoliopsida; order Myrtales; family Melastomataceae; genus Melastoma; species Melastoma dodecandrum. Next base: position 468,250 of record JARUPY010000578.1, on the reverse strand, counting down.
ATGAGCTTATCTTTCAAGTATTTCACCGCAAGATCATTAGATCTTGCATTGTCAACTGTCACAGTAGAAATTCGATGTTGTTTCCCCAATTAATAATGCACTTCTCAACCATTCTGTCAATTTCCTTCCCTTCATGGCTAGACATAACCACAAAACTCAATATGCGTTTATGCAACTTCCATTCATTGTCAATAAAATGAGCATTAAGACACAAATAGTTCAAGTTCTGATTGGAAGTCCATGTATCAGTTGTAAGTGCAACTCAAGAGTTCAAGGAGCCAATAAAAGTTTTGAGCACAATCTTCTCACTCATGAAAATCTTCATGCAGTCTCTAGCAACAGTGAATCGAGAAACATGCTTGAAAGAAGGTTGTAGAACATTAACAAACATGCGAAAACCTTCATGTTCGACAAGTGAAAAGGGTTGTTCATCGACAATAATCATCCTAGCAAGCATATCTCTGTAATGTTCTTGATCAACACCCAAGTAGGTAAAACATTACTACTTGTGCATCCTTCTGCCTTGTTACTAGTAAACATCTTTTGTCACTTATCCATATTATGAAGAAACTTCCGACAACTATTAATATGCTTCCACATTGTTGAAGTGCCCCAATTAGGATTATACTTGTATACATTATTACAGTAAATGCACTTCACATTCTCTGTCTTATGAGTCTTCTCATTCAGAATTTTCGCAAAATGATCCCAAACATTAGACTTTATATTTTGTTTGCCGGTTACCTTAAGCTTAGGAGTGGTAGGAAGATTGGCCGCTTCTGAAGCCAAAGTTCCTTGAATACCAGTTATTTGAGTATTATTGTTGTCAGAAACGGGATTCATCTTCTAATTCGAATAACCTATCAAATCAAACAATAGATCATTAAATCACATAACCAGCGTCCATCCAATATCACATAACTAGTATTGGAAAACAAACAATCCAAATAGCTCGTCTGATGAGAAGCATCAGTGGGACTGAAGTGTTCATTCCTACAGTATGGGGACAAGCAAAAGAGTTCTTGTTGGTAGGAAGAGTCGGGGAATGAGACTATGCAAGAAAGTGTAGGCCGACTGTTAGAGGCACACTTTACGATCGGGGAATAAAACCAGAAAACCGAAGAAAAACACTAAACTTTACAATCAGAAAACAGAAACAATGCAAACCAACAAATACCCAGGAAAAGTTTCCGGCCAAAGCAGACGGGGAATCGGGCGAAATCGCAATGATTTTAGTGGTTTTCCCTGTAGATGGGATTTTGTGTATCGGAAAAACGAAATGAGCTCATCACAGATCAACGATCAGAAAAAACACCGGGGTGGCGGAGAGATCAGCAAAACATCGACAGGGACGGGGCAGGTGGCAATCAATCTATCGAAAAGAAGTTCAAGAAAATGATACCTTGTGGATATAACTCGATCGGAGCACCACTGTCACCACCCCAACGACAAAGGCGACGAGGGACGATTATTGATAAGACCGGAAAAGACAGAAAAAAAACCCCAAAACCCCAGCAAGTTCATAAAACCAGTCCGGGGAAAACAAAGAGAAAGGGAGAGGAGGAGGACTATGATCATTGATTCTTTTTTTCTTTTTAATGTTTTAGTCAAATGAAGGGAGGGGGCGTTTCATTTGGTGTCCGTCTCGTCCCTCTTCCTCTTGGATGATTTCTTTTCTTCTTCTTTTTCTTATTAATTTTTTAGTCAGATGAAATGAAGGGAGGGGGCGTTTCATTTGGTGTTCATCTCCTCGTCCCTCTTCCTCTTAGATAATTTTTTTTCGTTTTCTTTTCAATTTTTTAGTCAGATGAAATGAAGGGATGGGGGCGTTTCGTTTGGTGTTTGTTGCCTCATCCCTCTCCCTCTTCCTCTTGGGAACCCAGTTCCTCAGGATTTGGGGCAAGTGTTGGGTGAAATTTAGATTAGGTTTTCGGTTCTCTGGGTTGGTTTCGAGGGGAGAACTGGGAACCGTAATTGGTACTGCCGGTTTTCAAAAATTTAGAACCTAGAACCTATCTGGTCTATTCGAGAACCTATACTGACATCGATCATATGATACCGGTTCCGACCGATTTCCGATTTTACCCGGAACCTATGCTCACATGAAGAACTCGGTAATGAAGCAGGTTCCAATTCGGTGCCGTGATCAGGTCGGTCTCCTCGGCCCTGAATCCTGATACAGTCCACGTGATAGGGTTTCTCGCAGGCCCAGGTCAAGAAGAATTATAGTAAACGAATTCGTTGAATAAAAGATCGCGGTGAACCGACGTATCAAAAAATTAGAAAAGGAAACAAAATTTTTGCTACACTGTAAAATAGGTCACGATTGACTGGAGTCTTTAATAAAGATTATGCACGACATTTTAGGTGTGTTCATTCGTTCTTACTTTTATATTAATAGATCGATAATTATTTCATCGATTTTTTACCTTTTTTCCCGAAATATACAACAATTTTGATTCATTAATTGAGTACTTAAATAGGCCAATTTCCAATACGGCGGCTTCAAACACTGACCAAACAGAGTAATATATGTATACGTAATAAAAAAATCAAATAAAGGAAAAAACTTGACGGCCAAGCAAACGTCAACTAGAAAATTCGCCTGCCACACCCTTATTTTATATTATATATATTAATTAAAGTTTCTGTTTGGCTGTTCTTCTTCCTTTTGCAACTTTTTATGTTCCTTTCTTTCTTCCCATCCAAGCATTCGATCCCCCTCCACATCTTACTTGTCGGAAGGAAAGCTTCTCCTGCCAGAATCAAACACGAGCAACGAAGAAGAAGAAGAAGAAACAAGAAAGTGCGTAGTTTTGTTTTAATATAAAAACTAGGTTTTCCTGAAATTTTTGGTGGTTGTCTGAGTCTGAGGCCTGCTTTCCATGATAAAGAGGTGGACAGATCGCATATGCCTTTTGTTTCTGTGTCATATGGTGGTTTATGTTCTTTAATTTTATCCGAAGCAAGTGATCGCGGCCACGTGATGTCCTTGTATAGGTCTTATTTGTTCGTCGCGGTAGGAGAGGGGCGGATATAGGGTGACGAAAAAACGTCATGCAAGTTTCCGCGAGTGATTCTACTATTACCGGCAGTTCCAGAAAGATGATAGTGATTTGCCCCTCGTGCAGCCATGACGTCAACTCACGAGGCCAGGTGATTCAAGTGTTGAAGTGATCTCGAGACATTGAGTTAGGCGTGTTTGGGGAGTTTTCGGTTGACGGAAATTTTCGGGGTGTGTGATTCAGGTGAAGATTGATGGGTTACCAGCAGGAATGAAGTTCGACCCAAATGACCAGGAGATACTTGCGCATCTCGAGGCGAAGTCGACGGCGGGGGCAGATGGACAGAACCTCGATCCTCTTATCAACAGGTTCATCCCGATGCTCGAAGGCGAGAATGGTATCTGCTACACTCATCCCGAGAAGCTTCCCGGTAAGTATTCCATTCCTCGATTGCCGGTTCAATCCCTAGCGCATTGCTAAGTGATCTTTCCCAACTGAAGGGGTGAGCAAGGACGGGCAGATCCGCCATTTCTTCCATCGACCGTCAAGGGCCTACATGACCGGCACCCGAAAGAGGAGGAGGATAGATGCCGACAAGGACAGGAACGAGACAAGATGGCACAAGACGGGCAAGACTCGGGCCCTCCTCCTGGCTGATGGCACTGTCAAAGGGTACAAAAAGATCCTCGTATTGTACACGAACTTCGGGGGACAAAAAAAACCAGAGAAGACCAGTTGGGTCATGCACCAATACCACCTTGGAAGCAACGAGGAGGAGAAGGACGGCGAGCTCGTCCTCTCCAAGGTCTTCTACCAGACACAACCCCGGCAATGTGGCTCGGGAACGAAACCACGAACCTCTCCTGTTGGCACAAACTACTACAATCGCCAAGACCACAATCCTGGTAACACGATCTCCTAAGACCAAGGACGACCCGACTCGAACGCGAGTGTTGTGGGCATCCTGCATCCCCCGCAGCTCCGGCTGATCCCAAGCTGACGGGTGAGCATTAATTCAGTTGCTTCTGGTACAAGCCAGGAGAAGTTTGCAAGTAATGGACACACGACGGAGAAGATGAGAGATCCAAGACTCTTATTATGACTCGTATTAACTACTAAACTTTTGTTGTAACTATTATTATTAAGTCGGCTATGGTTACAACTAAGGTCCAAACCACAGCATTTAATAGGATCAACAATTTAATTTGACTATGGTTATGATGAAGGTTGTGATAATGGGCCATGTTAGATGCCAACCTTGGAAGCGAAGGCATCTAGCGGCCGCGGCCGCAGCTTCCTCTTCAGGGGGATGCTCCGCACGTCATGGTGGTACTGTATCACGACCAGCAGGACCGATGAGAGGAGCATGAGCACGGGGCCGAAGTACCACATGAGGAGCGCTAGCGCAAAGTATAGGGCCCTGTTCCCTAGGGACCAGAACTCGTCCCCGCGTATAACGACCACCTTGACATCCTCGTTGTCGACGAATCCCTCGGGGGTGCTGATGAGGTAGCACGCGTGGACGTAGTGCCTCGTCGACTGGAGGAAGCACGAGAAGGCCACAAGGAATGAGACGAACAGGCAGAGGTGCTTGATCGCCATCGTGGATGGCTTCGTGTCCCCGTAGATGAGCACGGCCGCGAAGATGCTAGGGTTTGAGCTCGCAATCCACGCCGCGAGGAGGGAACACAGGGTTAGGCAGACCGACGAGAAGAAGGTCGCCGCCGAGAGGTTGCTGGATATCACTCCGGATCCGACGGACCGGTCCACGAGCTTCATCTACAGCAGCCAGCAGCCACAGACGATTAACAAACAGTTCTCCACACATCCCAAAACAACATCTTTTATGACTTACCTGAAGCATGCCATCGACCCAGGCCCTCTTATCGTCACACTCGACGCCCATGACGGTGGTTGACGGGTAACGGAGGTACCGGTAGAGGAAGTAGAGGTTGTAAGAGAACATGAGGAGTAAACTGCACGGGACAAGCACCAAATCCAGGCCTTGTGGAGACAACGCCGCCATTGCCACCCAAAAAAAACAAAAAGAAACAAAAGCTCAAGCTAATCTTTACTACAAACAACAACCATCACCGTAGATGAACGAGACGACGACAGCGACGACGACGACGGGATTTAAAAGGTTGTCGGGTGAGGGAGAAGATCGTCTAAAAAAACCATGTTCAATTTACGTTTTTGCTTTACGTGGAAGGGATGATCAGTGCTGCATGATCCGTGGACATTGGAGCACAACCAAAGCTAGTTTATCAAGTAATTGGTTCCATAAAGTTGGAGACCGAGTAAACACTTACTAAATTGCACTTATGCAACTATGTTAGTAAACTATCCCTTGCTAAATAAATTCTTAATTTTAAAATTCCTTAAATGATGTCCTTAAATTAGTGTTTGAAATATCAAATAACGAAATCTGTATTTTAAATAAAGATGTAAATTCGTCAATAAATTTTAAAACTTCCGATTCAATTTCAAGAAATATTTTCACAAACTACGTGAAGTAAAACTCCAAGGATAATCTTAATATTTTTGACGTAAAAAACAAACTACAAGGAAATCTTTTTTATCAAACTTGAGTCAACCAAAATCTTCTAGATCTGGAAGAAGAATAAACAATCCCATTTTTACTTCATTTTCTAACATTAGATGTAAATTTTAATGTTATTATATATAACATAATTATAATTAAAGTAAAAGGTTTCTGAAACGTTAGATGGCTTTACCCGACTCACACTTAAAGTATATCTTCTTAATTTTGTCGTTAATCTACGAGAGCAAGTAATATTCCCCGAGATTAGGATCTCGCAAGTTAAATGCCCAAAGCGCGGTCTAGGGGTGAAATAAGTCGAATCGAGATCGAACTCTTTTAGGTTCGAATTTAGCTTGATAACAGTAATGTAGAACTCGAATTCGAGCTCGAACTCGATCGAGCTAAAAAATTGATGCTCGAGTTCGGCTCGAATACAAATCGAGCTTTAACACGAACTCAGTTCGAAAACAAAAACACACGTAGCTTAAAGTCGACTCGAATCCGGTTCGAAGGTTTTGAACTCGGCTCGGATTCGCTCAAAAACATATTTATTAATAAATTATTAATATTTATTATACAACTCGCGAACCACTAAGTTATAAGTATTAACGCTCGAGTTCGAGTTCGGGCCATTTCATTAATGAGCCGATTCGAACTACGTCAAATAATTGGAATTCGAATAGAAATTTGAGCTAGCTGCTCAATAGTGGTTGGATTCGTTTTCAGCCCTCGGCGGCTCATATTCCAACCCGAATGTTATATAAATCCTCAATTTCATTGCCACTAGCATGTAGCGTAGACAGTAGAAACCTCCTCGAGATCTGCACATGAGTCAAAAGAAAACATTTTGGCATTCATTATATTCATTTTATGACGTGTTCAACTTGGATTACAAGTTAATCTCACCCACCATGAATTGTTTATCCTAATCATATGCAAATAGTGTATAGTGTACAATTTTTGTTTTTTGGTTTGGTTTTGGTACTTTTAGTTGCGATGGTGAACTTGGATCGCCATCGCTACCTCTGCTACGCTCTGCGAGATCCTCTCCTCGACCCTCTTCACGGCCTCAATCCCCGAGAACCGGTGGTCGATCAGTGGCATGCTGTTGTGGTCGAGGTAGTACAGGACGACGACCATGGCCACGGACATTGCAAACATAGGGATCGGGCCGAAGAACCAGAACAGCATCACGATGGCGAAGTAGAGCGCCCTCAGACCGACCGACCATAAATCGCTCCCTCGGATGACGGCGAGCTCAGCGGCTTTAGTGACGGCTACAGCGACGGTGGCGTCGCAACCGGGGATACTTATGAGGTAGTTGGCGTGGATGTAGCTCCTCGACGACTGTACGAAGCAGGAGAAGGCGAGGAGGAAGCACACGAGGAGGCTCACGTACTTGATTGAGACGGTTGTCGGCCCCGTGTTGCCATATATAAGCTCGCTCTGGAGGAATCCGTTAGAGGACGAGCTGCTGATCCACGCGCCGATGAGGGAGCTGAGAGTGAGCGAGACCGAGGAAAGGAAAGTCGCCGCGGACACGTTCGACGAGACAACGCCGAGGTAGTTGCCAACGTCCTTAATCTCCGCCTGCTGCCGAGCGACAAAAACATAAAAGTCTGTAACAAACACAAGGCTATCGATCAGCAAGGTTTCTCGCGACAGTTTCACGTTGTTACCTGCATGATGGAGCGGACCCAGGCACGCTTATCATGGTTCTCGAAGCCCATGACGGTGGTGTGGGGGAGTCGGAGATATGTGTAGAGGAGGACAAGGTGGTAACCAAACATGAGGATCAATACACATGGTACCAGGACAACATCCAGGTCTTGTTTCCCGAAACCTCCCATTTTCACTGTTCCAATTGATCAATCCGCGAAGGAATTCGTGGAATGCGAAGATAATGGAACGAAGAAGAAGAGTAAAAGTAAAAGTATACCGACGGTTAGGTACAAGTCGTAAATAGCTTATATTTATCGTAGAGCGGTTAACGCTAACTATGCTAAAAGTTTGAATTTATAAACGAAAGCGTAACATACTGTATATTTTTATTTTTAATTATATTCGCTTAAAAATATTTTAAATTCGACGACATAATCCAAATTAATTTATACGAAATTCCGGATATGTACCCTGGAAAAAGCAAAAGGTGGGTTTAATTCCATTAATTACAACAACAAAAACTCAAATTTTGACTATGAACTTTTGTTTGATTTTGATTTCTTCCTCAATCATTAGTTTAATACGAAAATTTTCCTAATGATGTCAGGGTGGCGGCTGATCTAATCCGACACGAAGTCATCGACCTCTTACTTTTTCTTTCATGGAATTTTCAATTGTTCCGAACACGACCGATGGTGGAGTTGTTCATGTAATAAACTATTTAATAATCACCTCATCGTCGTCGTCGTTAGCATGACCGATATGGGTAATGTTCTTCATGTAGTAACACTATTTATGCGAGACCTGATGTCGAGGACCCCTCGTCGTGCTGCTGACGACACCACCCTACAGACTTATCCTTCAAGGTAGTACCGGATCTCGTCGGACGGGATCAGGGACAGAGATAAGGGGTTCAGGGTATCGGGATAGACAAGACCGAGGCACTTCTTCTGTGAATTCGCGTGGGATCATGTTGCATGCCCGTAGCAGTTTAAGTGGTAGGACGCTTCCTACACAGGTAATATTGATATTTGGCCTTATTAACAGATTAATTTTATATTTTGATTTAATTTTTGAATTTGGACTTATTTCGATTATACTTTTCGATTTGGCCCTATTCCTAACGACCGTTACGAATAAGTGACGTATTTCTAACATCTATTTTCTCTTTTCTACGTGATCTGTCGTGTGTCTAACGTGTCTTCTTTTTTACGTTTCTAAACAAAAAAAATCGTGTCGTTTTTTGTCTTTTTTGGATTTATCTTTCGTAACCTTTCATCTTCCTCTTCTTCCTTTTCTTTCTTTCTCTTCTCGCTCGACAACCCTTCTCCTTCTTCCCAGGACTTCCCTCACTTCTTTAATTCGAGTTGTCTAACCTTTTCCCAGTCTGATTCGCCCAGCCGCCCCCTGGCAGCCCTCTTACTCCTTCGGTCATTCTTGCCATTCCCAGCAGAGCATCTACGGCCTCGGCCCTTGGTCTATGCCCATGAAGCATTTGGGTCACCCGCTGAACCCTCTAAAGCTGTACCGGGGCGTCAGACAGAGGCACTGGGGAAATGGGTCGTTGAGATCCGGCTTCCCAAGGACAGGACCCGTCTCTAACTCCGGCAGTATCATCTTCGCCGTCGTCTGCGACGGCTAATGGTGGAGGCTTTGGGATGGGAGTTGAGGTGGGGTGAGATTGGGGTAGAAGAATGGAGTGAGTAACGTGACTAGGAGGATTTGAGAGGGGTTCAGGTTCTTCTACGTGGCTGGAGGATTTAGTTGTTGTATTCCAAATAGGAAAAATAAAAAAACTTTTTAATTCATATCAAATAATAAGAAGGTTTACCGTCGAAATCGTAACGGCCATTATAAATAGGACTAAATTAAAAATTAAAATCAAAATAAAATTAAATTTAAAAATTTTTAACGATACGTTAAAACCTAAAATTGGTATGGGTCAAATATCGATATTTTAATAAAAAAATTTACAAAATACGATCAAATTTTCTAAAATTCATCTTTAAATTTACAAAGAAAATAATGTTCAAAACCCGCCACCCAAATAATCGGGGGAATGCGGGTTTTGAAAGTTCATCTTCTTTGTAAGTTGAAATCGGCTCTAGCGATCGTAAATTTGATATTTTGAAAACTTCGATCGTATTTTATATTTTTTAAAAAAATTAATTATATGTCTGTACAAAATCACCATTATAAGTGTATATTAAGACAAATGTATATACGATCCATTGGTAAATTAAACAAGTAACCCAATACGATGTTATTGATGGGGATAAAGTTGGGTTAAATTTTTTGTTGTTTTTGGTTATTGGCATTGAGAATCGATTCGGCAAAGTTGGTATCTTTTTCATTCTTGCTGCCCAATTTGAATTGGACCCATTTCGATCGAACGCCACTACTCCCGGAATCCGACCGAAAGTTCCCACCTTTTTTCTTGTCCCTGATAATATCTTTGGGATCTCGTTATTACAAAAGCCGTTTTAGGTTTTTGTCCGGGGTGCTGGGTGATTGATTTTTTTGGGGGGGGATTGATTCATGGGGAGAGGTAAATTCAAGGGGAAGCCCACGGGTCGCCGCCAGTTCTCGAATCCTGATGAGCTTCGTAAGTCGGTTGGGATTTCTTGATTCTGACCTGTTTTTGGGGCAATTGGGGAACTGGGTATCGATTGGAAGCAGTTGTTTTTGTTGGGTTGGAAGGGCGGGGGTGGGGGATTTCATCCGGTGATCGGGTACTATAGGGTTGATATTGGAAGGAATAGATTTGGAGATGTAGTGGTATTATTGGGTAGATGATGGCTCTGAAGTAATCGAATAGCCTCCCCCAGGCATCCGGAGGAGCGTGTGTTATGGTTTCATGTGGTTGCGTATGTGGAAATTTTGATGGTTTTGCGTGATGAATGAAGTCGATCTGTGGCATGCGAGAGTCTAGTTGGTTTGCAGTATATGCCAGGTTCTGCATTTTCTCGCCAGAGGATTGATTGAGCTGCCTGCCTGCCTGCGTGGCTGTTTACAGTAAATCGATGGCATGGTCGACGTACTGTCTACTGTCACCAGCTTGGCTGTGAGAAAGATGAAACCATGATAATATGGAAGGTTTTTACTTGGAAAAGCTAAACGATTGAGCTGTAGGATCTATCATTTATGTGGCCGTGCTTCTAACTTCGTGTGATATTTCTATGCTGATAAATGATAACTGTAAGGCTCTTATGAGAACTAACTTATATCTGCCATAACGTTTTCTGCAGGTGCTGGCACATCGGCATCTCGTCCACGGACATTTAAGCAGGTTCCTACCTCTGTCCACCTTATGCATGCTTTTTGTTATAAGAGAAGTTCCCAGATATCGTCGTCTTTTATTGAATGCTGTTCTCTAATTTATGCTGTTGTGAACTGCTTTATGTGGAAAGGAGCAAGCAGAACCTGTAGAGGAAGAATATGAGGAAGAATCTGGAGAGGAATCAGGGGAAGAACTCAATGATAACGACGTAAATTCTCCGGGAACATTGCTTGTGGAATTATCTATCGATGCTAATTAGTAGATTTATGCAAACATGTGTGTCATTTGTAGACAAAGCCGAAGGGTTCCCAAAGTGTTATCGAGGTTGAAAATCCCAACCTTGTGAAGGCGAAGAATTTGAAAGCTAAGGATGTGGATGTAAGACTTCTAGATTTATGAACTCATCCCGTCAAGTATTATTTTGCAGAAGTTTGATGGTTTATGTGTGTGCACTTTCAATTCTAGGTGGGAAAAGTAACCGAGCTGTCGAGGCGTGAAAGGTGCTCCAATGCTTCTTGCTGTTTATTTCTTGAGGTCTAGTGCTGACTATTCTTCTCTCTTTTGGACAGAGAGGAAATCGAGAAACAAAGGGCTCATGAGCGATACATGAGACTCCAGGAACAAGGGAAGACAGAACAAGCTCGAAAGGATTTAGGTGAGTCAGGCATAGGCGTGTTTTTATTCCCGTCTCATAGTCCTCCTTGTTGCTACTTACCACCAAGGCTTTTCATTTTGGCGAAATGGCGTAGACCGTGTCTTTTCAATAATAATGTTTCTCTATGGCACTTGAATATCGCTGTTTCTGGTGAATAGGATGTCAGTACAATTAAGATGAATTTTATCATCTTTGTCTAAAGAGTGAATATGAGATCGCTTTTACTACGTGCTTTTTCTTGCGAGGAAATATTACTCATTTTTATGGTCTCGTGTCTTTTCTCATAGAGCGCTTGGCGATGATTCGTCAGCAAAGGGCGGAAGCAGCCAAGAAGCGGGAAGAAGAGAAAGCCGGTAAACACCTCCACTTTTGCCAAACATTCTCTTTCACCTGTTCGGCATCTTTCTTGTCGGAATTCTCTCATTCTCGTTACGTCATGTTGCAGCCAAGGAGCAGAAGAAGGCCGAATCTCGCAAATGATCCACATCATAATCACAACAAAGAGTCAGAACTATGTATTACTCCCCTCTGCCGAAATCTCCCTCACAGTTCGGTGTATGAGACTAGTTTGATTATATGCTGATAATTTGAGTAGACAGTGATTTTTTTTGTGATTTTACGAAAACCATACTGTAATTTTGCACCTGCCTTTGTTAATCACAGGATTGTGGAATCATGTTGTCTGTCTTAGGGCTAGTAGAAAGGTGATGAAAACAGGGGCTCCTCTGTTTCACCTGTTTCCTCTGTTTTTGTCTCGAATCCCCTCCCGGTAGAGGAGGGGCTCTACCCTTGCACGATTTCCCGTGCTCATATTAGGCAAGAGGAATGATAAGACAGCTGAACCATATGCTCGAGGCCTTAATTTCGATAAGCTCGATATATGAATCTTCTGTTGCTGTTACGTTCTGTATCGAAATGGAAGTTAGGGAAGAAGCATAAAAGCTGTTGTACATGGCATGTGTTTGCTAAAACTTGTCTCACGAGAGAAGAGTTTAGGGTTATGTGGAGCAGCAACCGGCCTTCTTGACAGCGGACACATCGTCCCTTGACCCAACGTTGATGGTGTGGCCCTTGGGGACGGCAGCGGGGTCGTCTCCGATGTCCAGGGCCTTCCTGCTCACGACTCGGTAGATCTGTGTCAGCACCTCTGTGAACGCGTTCTCCACATTCATCGCCTCGAGCGCCGACGTCTCCATGAAGAACGTCCCCTCCCGTTCTGCGAATTCCTTTGAATCCTCCATGGAAACTGCCCTTAGATGGCGTAGATCAGCCTTATTCCCAACGAGCATGATCACGATGTTGGCGTCTGTGTGGTCGCGCAGCTCCTTTAGCCATCTCTCGACGTTCTCGAACGTGATGTGACGGGTTATGTCGTACACCAGGAGGGCTCCCACAGCGCCTCGGTAGTACGCGCTCGTGATCGCCCGGTATCTATTCCCCCATAAAAAATTAATCACAAATCGGCAACACATCCCGGATTCGAAATCCATTCGACAAACATCCACATCCATTACCTCTCCTGTCCGGCGGTGTCCCAAATCTGGGCCTTGACGACCTTATCATCGACGTGGATACATCTTGTGCCGAACTCGACCCCGATCGTAGACTTGGACTCCATGCTGAATTCGTTTCGCGAGAAACGTGACAGGAGGTTGGATTTGCCGACGCCGGAGTCCCCAATCAGGACGACCTTGAACAAGTAGTCGTAATCGTCGTCCGCCCTATACATCCCCATGACCGATTCCGATCCCCGATCCGAACCTCCTCCTCCTCCTCCTTACAACAACAAACCACCAACACAAACCCAGATGCGTGTTTTTCCTTACAAAACGTTTTTGTGACGTGAATCCGGTATGTTTGTTCGATCTTTTGGTTGTTTTTCAATTTGCTATTTTTGGGGATTGATGGGGAATAAGAAATTTACAAGTGGTAAGACTTTCTTTCTTGGGATAATAATAATAATAGGAACAATAAGAATAATAAATTTTGACGTTCACATTACCTGAAAGTTTAATATAATAGGAACAATTTGGTCGATGCAAATTTTCTTAAGAATTACGTTCCGATTAGTCGAAAGAAATTTCGCAAAATAAGATAAATATTTTAAAATTTCTGAAATAATATATCGAAATTAAAACTTATAAGTTCGATTTTATAATCAAACTTATAAGTTCGACTTTAAAAACTTTTAAAAATAAAAAAAAAATAAATCTAACTTATAAAATTCAACTATAATATATTATTTTGAAAATTTTAAAATTTTTAACCATGTTTTACCAATTTTTTTTTCCACTAAAGTTAAAGTGGAACAAACCACGAATCTAAACTTTTAATAATTATCGATTTTTACTCTGAGTCCTGGCGACCTTCGGACAGCACAAGTCTTCAGCTCGTGTGTTTAGTTCTACTCAAGTAACACTATAAAATCTCATCGCGCCTCCAAGGAGAAGAAGCAATTACACAATGGGTCCGTTGTCGAACTCGTGCTGGCTTTATGGATTCTGATGGCTGCCGCTACTCTTGCCTCCACTGCATTGAAGAGATCGTGCAGTAATGGAGCAAGGTCGCTGCTAGTCTGATGATGAACGTCCCCGGAATGTGGTGGAACCGATTGTCATAACTAATGTAGCTTACCATACCAACTGTGTATGAGTGGACGAGAGAGAGATTTTGGAGGGCCTGCGGAGTATTTCATAAGGCCTTATGTTGTCGAGGGGTGTGGCATTATCAACGGGCTTGGGATTATGATATTTTTGCTGTTATGGTTAATTTATATTTTATGCTTAGAATAATATCTTTGAAGATATTTAGGAGATTTTCATTTTTATATTTTTAGGTTATAAATATATCTCTCCGGAGGGGAAGAATGTAAGCCGTTTTTCAAAAATAAAATTAGAGCGTATTTTCGCTTCTGCATATCCATACCCATGCCAAAATAAATATATCGGAACAGCCTAACGATCCAAACCTCGCCGGTCCGGGATTAATGATACCAACTTATCCCGTCCAAGATTGGTAAGACACGTAAAGGAGGAAGCTCTAACAAGCCAACCACCAGGGAGGGGATCCGCGCGGTGGTAGGCCGCTCGTGGACTCGGTCTGTTTATCGGGACCTAACATACAACCACGCCGCGGTCATATCCGAGGGGCCGCGCGGGGCAGCTCTTGGAAGGAGAGACATGTGACTTCACATTGGTAATTGCATCATTAATTTACTTACATGCATCATTTTCGAGGAGTCGGTATTAATTTAAGTCTAATTACTCCAACTATAGTTTCTCTAATCACATTTTTTAGACGAACTTAAAGCCAATCCCAATTGTTCTTGTAATAAATCAGCATAGGATTTGGTCAACTTGCTTGTTTATCAAGCCAAGTGAATGTCGTGTGTATTGTTTATCTCATCTAGGAAAAGTCCACATCTAGGAAAAGTCTAACAACGTGAGCTTGACCAAATCGAACCAACATATCCCATCTTTATGTTTTGTAAAAGAAAAATGTCATTGTCATGTGAGTTTCTCTTTCACTATTTTTACAAAGTCACCCAAAAAGACTTATTTGGGAGGTTGTATGTTCCAAAATAATGTTTTTAGAAAAAATATTTCGTGAAATAAGACAAAAACTTTCAAAATTAGTTAATGATGTTCTTAATTCGATGTTAGAAATATCGATTTTGTCTCTAAATATGTTTGAAACACGAATCTTTCCCATTTTCTCGGCAAACTCAAGTGTGTACTTGATGTTTCTAACACTTAATTATACATTATTTGACGAAATTTGAAAATTATTACCGTATTTCATGAATTTTTTTCTGAACTAGAAGTTGTTTTGGAACAGAGGGGGAGATGCCTGAGTTAGGTACTTACCCATAAGGCAATATTCTTTGGTGAACACAAATATCACGATAAGTTAATTACCTTTATTATGTGAGTTTAAATCTAAACATCACCTCCCTATCTTTAGTTTTTCAAAGTGTTATTGTCAAATAAACAAGAATGGTTGTTTTAAATCAAATAAGAATTGTAATTACTTAGGTTTGGTGTTACTTTTTTTTTCAAATTAAAATATTCAATAAATTAATTGATAACTGGAACAATTAATAATATTTACACCCAAAAAATGATCATTTGATTTTATAGATATATTATTAATGGAATAAAGTTAGGGTAATTTAATAATACTCCTCAAGACCAAAATTTGACCAAAAACATTTCCCAAAAGTGGTGGCCAAAACCAATTCGACTTCTTCTTACTTTTCTTTTCTTTCCTTCTTACCCAACAAAGACAAAGAAGACCTTCAAAAATCATGTGATATGACCACATTTCCTAGGTTTTATTCAAAGCGTTTAGCATAGTCCTTGTCTGTGTTTCATGGCGCCACAGCACCGATCCGCGGCCGAGCTCCCCCTCAACGAGAACGACCCTCATGACAGTGTCATCGTCCAGATCCTCAACGAAGCCGCCTCGTCGGATGACAACCACTGCAAGGGCAAGGTCAAGGGCAAGGGTGATGTGAAGGACGGCGCGGTGTCTTTCGACCCCTCGAGGGGTATCAAGAAGGAGAAGCACTACAGGGGAGTGAGGAGGCGGCCGTGGGGAAAGTACGCAGCCGAGATACGAGACTCGGCCCGTCGGGGCGCGAGGAAGTGGCTCGGGACGTTCGAGACGGCTGAGGAGGCGGCACTCGCTTACGACAGGGCTGCCTTCAGGATGAGGGGGTCCAAGGCCCTGTTGAATTTCCCAGTGGACATTGTTGTGGCGTCTGCTAAGGCCCTAGAGGAATTCGGCTCGTTCCGTACGACCGACGGGGGCTTGGGCGGCACGAACTCGGAGGAGAGGCGTGGTCGTGGCGGGGAATCGGATCATTTCGAGGGAAGGATGATGAACATTTTGTGAGGTGCGTCAAAGTCAAGGAGGCATGATCATTAAAGAAGTGTTTATGCTAAAAACACCTCATGATTAATGTCACAATATGTTATACTGGCATTAGCCCTTAATTAGGTCGGCTTTACTTAATTTTTTCGGTGATGAATTGATTTGTACTCCGATGTCGATTTCATTTCTCTTGTTTATAACTCGTAATGAGAAGAACTCCTTTCTTAGGCAGACACCATCACAGTTTTTCTTTGAACAAGAAAATAAAAAAAATGTTACAAGGTCTCGATCGCTTTGAAGCTCCTGCGTCTCGGGGGGGTCCATCTCACGCCCCGCTTTGCCCTATCGGTGCCGTGTTGGAACAGGATCGTATGTTTTCCGGGATCACGTCTCCGGTGCCTCCATGAGGTTCGGCTGTTGATCGATGACGAGGTCTTGACCATTCGGCATGTGTGTAATGCGTTCTAGAATCATATTGAATATTGGATGATCTATTCCTAAATTTAGAGATAAGTTTTTATATAATAAGAGACCAGAAGTACACAAAATCCGTTGTAGTCTAGCTGGTTAGGATACTCGGCTCTCACCCGAGAGACCCGGGTTCAAGTCCCGGCAACGGAACTGATTCCTTTTACTATTTCTTTCTCACAAAACCTGAGTGATCTGCTACATACCAAACAGCTTAAATCACTTTTTTTGTCAGATTTCAGATTCCCATGTTGAAGGGATATACCTCAAGCTGCAGTTGGGCAACTACCGATAGCACAATTACCCGTAATTGCCTAGTTCCATAATGTAATGGTTCCAAGTGATTCTTAGGTTTCATGTCACTGAGGTCAAGCTTGCTGCAAGCTCCATAACGCCAATTTACTAAATCTAACATGCGAAAAACATATGCCAGGATCTGCTTCCAAACAGACCCCAGATGCTAATTCTTTTGATCAATATGTTGGAACTCGTATCAATTCAGAGAAAGTTTTCGCTCAATTTAAGACTCTGAAGCTTGAAGAAGCTCGCCTAAAGAACTTTGTAATCCTTCCTCAGTGACCCTTCAGGTTCCTAACACTGAAGTCAAGCATGCCAGCAACCAACCTCCTTAGCTCCAATTCATTGAAATAAAGTAAAACGGCTAAGGCAAATTCCCCGAGTTGCTTCCAAACGGACTCCAGATGCTAATTTTACAAGCATTGCAGATTGGAACTTGCATCATCAATTCAGAGAAACCTTTCGCACAACTTAGAACACAGTTTGATGAAGATCACCTCAACGGACCTCAAAATCCTTCTGCATAACCTGAAACAGCACCCACATTGCAAATCCTCAATTGACGAATGATGAATCAAAACAAACATGTAATGAATGCGAAGATTCTTACATTTCGGCCCCACCCTCGGCCACTATTCTCATTAGTAAACAACCTCGTGTTCAAAACCTTCCTACATCTGCAGGCACAACACAAAAGAAATGAAACCCATATTTGTTCTTCTTCCCCATCAGTCAGCAAAAACACATACAACCCAAAACCACAATCACAATCAATGCCTGCCATCAAGATGAGAACTTTATCCACCCAAAACAAAAACACGTGTAATCAACATCCGATTTGGTGTCGCTCTCGTGAATCCCAATAAGGACAAGGAGCCCGGTCCTATCTGCGACACGACGAGCCCTTCAACCTACGGAACGAAAGGGAATATCAAGATCGAAACCTCAATGGTCTGCCGGAAGGAGGGAAAGGTTGTACCACCCCACTTCCACACTGGCAGAGGAGACACGCTGGACGCTGTTCTCATGGCTGTGATGGTACGAGGTCGTCGTTCCCAAGGAGGGAAGCGGGGGTGGGGGCGGGTGAGGCTGCTGCTCCTAGGTTGTCGGGAAGTTGGGGAGTGACAGGGGGCGACCGTCTGAACGAGAGTGAGCATGACAGTGGTGAACTCATTTCCTTGTTTGATTACTGCTACTAAATATACACAGAATTAATTGAGACAATCCATAGACAAAAATGGTGATAACATGGTGTTGTAGGTTGCGGTCGTCATCCCCATTTAGCGGTTAACCATCACAACCACCTGCTAAACCAACTCCCTCACTATGAATGCGGTCAGTCGGACGGGTCATCTCCATCTGCGGACTGTGGTTGCTGCTGCCGCTTGAGTTCAGGATATGCCCTTGTCTCTTCCTGGAGAAGAGACGCGACAAGATAAGGCAGCATGTGGAGATGCTGACTGTGAAGGCGAAGAGCCCCAAGAAGCTGCTGAGTGGTAAGCTTTCTTTTGTGTCGTCGTTAATCAATGTCGGGCACCCGGAGGCGAACTGGTTGCTCTGCAGACGGGAGAGTTTCCCGCTCTCCAAGAGCTCCAGGATCGCTTCGGAGAAGAGTTCGGTTAGTGGGGAATTTTTCTTGAAGACCTGCTACGCAGAATTCCCACATGGTTTTATGGAAATACACGAGAATGTGATTGCAGTTGTGAAAAAGCAGAGAATCTGAAGATTGTACTCACGAAGCCAAAGCCGCCAAATCTGTAGGGTAGCGGGATGTTGACGTACCCCTGGCAGTGGTCCGTGAAGAATGCTTTCTCATATGGATCCTCGAGGAACAGAGCGGCGATGCTCTTATTCTGGATGTGGTCGCTGTAGCTCGAGGTGTTGCTGAGGTTGAGGGTTTGGTCCTCGGTGAAGTTCAGCACGTTGACTAGGTAATTGCAGACGAAGGTGTTGGGATCGCAGCCAACGATGTCTCCGCTTTCCCTTAGCGACGCGATCGTTGTGACTATCGTCTTGATGTTCTGAAGGGTGAGCATCGAAGTGAGGCTCGCTGTGTAGCTCTGCGTAAGGATGAGCACAATGAAGAACCGCACCACCACCACGATTCTCGAAAGTGAGTAATGAACTTGCTCTCCTGTGAAAATGAAAATCGAGTAATCACCAGATTCATGAAAAAGGGAAAATTTTTGCTAGCCTTTTTGGAACTTACGTTGGGCAAAAAACAGGGAGGAGAAAGTAAAGCACAGTGCTGTGGAGAGCTGATGAGTCCATAGCCCCGAGAACTCCCCGTTGTGGCCGTTCTCGAGTGCCCAAACTATGAACACGGTGTATAACAGGACTCCGCCAGTAGCCGCTCACATGGTTGGAGTGAAGGGCTTTAGGAATAGAAACATCTTCCCATTTCCGGATCTCGCCAGGACTATCATTGAGAGGCTGGATTCCATGAACGGCTGCGTGAAGTCGACGATTTCCGATCGGTTTGCTAGTATCGTAATGTCGCCGACGGCCCCATCATATGTCTGCAAAACTCAGATTAGAAAAATGAACCAGAAACGAGCTGAACTGAAAAGGCATGGGATCAAGCAGAAACGGACGACACCTCATTGTTGGCCACCATTTTGACCAAATCGTCGTACGTTCCATTGTAAGTCTCGAACTCGTAATTGAAAACTGGGATAGTTGGGAGCCGCAGGGCTGCCTTAAACACGTCAATGCAGAAACCGGAGTAGTCTTTCTTCCCTGTCTTTGGGTCCACTTCCTCCTTCACAAACAATCCAAAGGGCGTCTTCCCCGGAACTAAGATTTTCAACGTGGTTGGCTCTTTGAGGATCCGAGACGCCCTTCTTCTATCCCCTTTTTGCTCCCGCACTCTCGTCTCCCCCTGTAGCCATAATCGAACTCCTGCCTCTTTTCCAAGATCGATGTGCCCGCTCAACCCTGTGTACTTGACTTTGGAGATCTTTCTCTTGGATATTCTGCATTTAGCTCTGTCAAACGATCTCGTCACAGCAGTCATACAGT
Source organism: Melastoma dodecandrum (assembly GCA_029817715.1). Classification (NCBI taxonomy): domain Eukaryota; kingdom Viridiplantae; phylum Streptophyta; class Magnoliopsida; order Myrtales; family Melastomataceae; genus Melastoma; species Melastoma dodecandrum. The sequence goes on along the minus strand of JARUPY010000578.1, from coordinate 448,442 downwards.
CATACGCTCGCAGAGCATTCACGCTCGGGCTCTCTGCATCACTGGCGCCGTAATTCTCACGAAACCTTTTCACGAATTTCTGCCGAAATGCTTCGACCTCTGTGTCGTGCTTCCTGACTAGCGACGGAGATCCGCCACTGGTACCAAGCGATAGGATCGGGATACGTGACCTCCGGCTCATCTCATCAAGCATAGCCTCCTCTCTTCGTGCATCCAACCAAACTATAACTTGCACCTCTTCTCTTCCAATAAGTTCCTCACCTGTCGGAGGAAAACAAGAAAAAAAAAACACGGATCGCATCAAACACGAATCGACCTCATAACCGAACAGAGGCCAGCGTGATCCCATCGCAACATTACCTAAAGAGTGGGCATGCTCGGGATCCCCATCAGAGTTCGCGTAATGTGTACGTATCTCCAGCTTGTGCTTCGACTGACTTTCACGGCGCGCAACTTCAATCGCCGCTATCATCTCCTTGCCTGATTTCGAGTTCGCATCCAGCACCACACCAACGTCGACGACCCAATCCTGCTGCTCCACGCACCTGTTCTTCGCCGAAACCGGGCCCACGTGGAACATCCCAAAAAGGACCATCCCCACCATCAAAGTGCTCAACCTTGGGGACATGCAACTGGGACCATGGAAGAGTCTCATCTTCATCTTTTGTACTTTCAGGATGTCCGCGATTATTTAATTGAAGGCTTCGTGTTCTTATTTATATAAATTCGTGAACACACGGACAAATTAAGCTTTGATCAATTCTTTATTCCAAAAATCATCTCGTTGGTCAAAATGAACAATAATAATGAGAAAATGTCTACGTGGTGGGAAAAAATAGGAACTCATGCAATAATATTATTACACAAGTCAGTCAAGTCCATCGGACAGGGATTCATGTGGAACTCAAAGAACCTCCCATTTGAACGTGTCCAAAGTCGGGTCTGTAACCGCGTTTGGTATCGGAGAAGGCTTTGTTTGCTTCCTAAGGAAGAATTTCTCGGGGATGTTTTCGTTCCGACCATTTCATCCGATTGGGGCGAAATTGAACTAAACAAAATTTAAGGAATCCGCGACTGTTCGTCGTTTCGAGAAATACATATTTTTCAATCGTTCTCGAAAGAGGATGCATCTACTACTCGTGAATGGAGTCGGATGGCAGGAGAGCGTCGCTCGCTGCCGCAGATACTAGTAGCCTTTATCACTTTCGCGTCGCTTCCTAGGTAAGTGTTTACGAGTAGTTCCGGGAGTTTCGAAGGACGCGGTACGGATGATTATGTAGAGACATTTTTAAGTAGGTATATATCGTAACTAATATGAAAAGCAATGAAGGTTTTCTGTGTTATTCAATTATTAATTTTTTTATAATTATTAATAATAATTTGATAAACCTTAAAACTTAAATAATGAACCATAAACAAAAGAAAAAAAACTTAAAACTTACACTATTAACACATTAACTCTAAATTATCAACATTAAATTATAAACCCTGACAATAAAGTATAAATTCTAAATCAAGAGACACCCAAATAGTATAAGGTGGATGCTAGTTCACTGGTGATGTAATGTTCGGAAGACGTCTCGGCAAAAATAGCCCCATAACTTCGGGAGAAGGGGTGCCTCCTCACAAAGGGGGTCGCAGTGACCAGGCTCGAGCACTGTTTATAAAAAACACATGTCTCCGCAAAGTCGTAAGATTATGTACGGGAGGTATTTGGTTCGCGAAAAGATGACGTGTATGACAATATACATGTTCAGAGTAATGCAAATTAAAAATGAAACCACAACATTTGCTTATAGAAGCTCTCTTGATCTGTTCATCTCCACCGTCGGACTCAGCATGATGGCGCGGCTCTCGTTCCGGATGTACCCGTGCTTCCTCCGGAAGAAGAGGCATGCCATAGTGAGGCAGCATGTGGAGGTACTGATTGAAACGACGTAGAGCACCCAGAAGCTACCGAGCCCTAGGCTTGGTGTCGTCGGGTCGAGGGTTGTAGTTGTGTTGTCCCCATCTGTCACGCAACGTGAGGCGAACTCGTTGTGCTGCAGATCGGAGAGGTTCCCATTCTCAGAGAGCTTCAGGATTGCTTCTGAAAAGGTGTCGGCCAGCGAAGAGTTTTTCTGAAACACCTACGATGAAAGATTTTTTGCAAGCATGATCATGGTTGTAAACGATGTGTGTTTCGAAGGGTTTTGTGTTTGTGCGGTTTTTACTTACGAAGCCGAAGCCACCGAATCTGTAGGGTAGCGGGGTGTTGACGTATCCTTGACAGTGCTTTTTGAAGAAGGCTTTCTCATACGGGCTCTCGAGGAACAGCGCGGTGATGCTTTTGTTCTGCAAGTGTCCGGCATAGCTAGAGGGGTCGCTGAGGTTGTGGATTTGTTCCCTGTGGAAGCCAAGTACGTCAACGAGGTAATCGCAAACAAACGTATTGGAGTCACAGCCAATGGGGTGATTCTTCGTCCTAACAGATTCGATTGTGATGACACTCGACTTGATGTTCTGAATGGTAAGCATCGAGGTGAGGCTCGCCGTGTAGCTCTGTGTAAGGATGAGCGCAACAAAGAACCATACCACCAGCACGATTCTCGCAAGCGAGTCATGAACTTTCTCTCCTGAGAAAATAAAAACCGAGTAATCACCAGATTCATGAACGAGGGAAAATTTTGCAAGGCTTTTTGGAACTTACGGTGGTCGAAAAACAGGGATGAGAAAGTGAACCACAGCGCAGTGGAGAGCTGCCGAGGCAGCCACTCCGAGAACTCCTCATTTTGGCTGTGCTCAAGTGCCCAAACTACAAACACGGTGTAGTGCAGGACTCCGCCAGAAGCTGCCCACATGGCTGGAGTGAAGGGCTTTACGAATAGGAATTCCTTCCCATGTTCGTGGCTAGCCAGGACAATCACGGAGAGGCTGGATTCCATATACGGCTGGGTAAACTCGATGATTTTCGATCGCTTTGCTAGTATGGTAATGTCGTCAACGGCACCGTCCAATGTCTACAAAACACTGATTAGAAAACGCAAACCAGAGACGAAAAATCGAACTGAACTGGTATGCACGGACTAAAACAGATGCTCTGCTACCTGATTGTGGACCTCCTCGAGCATCTCGTCGTATGTTCCATCATGAGGCGAGAAATCATACGTGAAATTCTGGATGTCCCGCAGAGTTGCCTTAAACACATTGATGTAGAATCTGACATACTGAGTCTTCCCCATTGTGTCATTGACCTGCTTCACGAAGAAGCAAAACTCCTATCGTGAGTGTTTTCTGCCCATTCGCTTGCAGGACCCCTGTATTCTTCCTTCTATCAACTTCTCGTTCTCGTGCTCCCAGAGGCATCTTTGGGATAACTTTTGCTGCTGTCGGCGACCGTATTCGAAGTCATGTGGCTTTATGCATATCAATATGGCCGCTCAAACCTGCGAACTCGACTTTCGATATCTTCCCCATCAAATGTCCTCAAACGATCTTACTATCGCCATTATGCAGTCATACGCCCTTAGTGCATACATGCTCGGGCCAAAATTCGCAACCTCGCTGGTGCCGTAAATCTGACGATACCTTTTCGTGAATTTCTGTCGAAATTCCTTTATTTTGGCACCAAGCTTCCCGATTTGAAACTGAGATCCATCCCCAGCGGCGAACGAGACCACTGGGATTCGAGAACGCCGACTGATATCAGAGAGTAATGCCTCCTCCGGCTCGGCATCCAGCCAAACTAAAACTCGCACCTCATCTCTTCCTATAAGTTCCTCGGCTGGGGGAGAAAACAAAAAACAAGGATCCGTCAAGCATGTGCGACCTCATATCCGATCGAGAGTATGGTTCCAACGGGAAAAAAAAAATACCTAAAGAGAGGGCACGCCGGGGATCTCCGTCGGAGTTCACGTAACGTGGATTCACCTCCAGCCCGTGCTTGGAGCCATAGTCACGGCATGCCACCTCGATGGCCGTGATCATCTGTTTTCCCATCTTCGAATTCGCATCCAGCACCACACCAACGTCGACGACTCGATCCCTCTTCATGCAGCCGTCGCTACCCGGAACATGGTGAGCGAGGAACACGACCATAAGAATCAACGCTACCATTATGCGCAACATTTCCGGACACATAATTATGGTCTAATGAACTAATTAAGGGCGTGGGGGCCTATTATATAAGCACCGGTTGCAAAGCCATCACATATTTCATGCAACGACTTTGACGTTGAACAGGAGTTTGTTCCGATATAAAATATTTCGCGAAATATACAACAACTTTCAATTTGAAACAATTAGTTCAAAACATTATTTATCTAAATTTAAAAATTAATATTTTACATCACGAAATATTTTATAGATAACATTATTTTAAAATAAGTTCCCCTGAGTAGCGGTAATAACTAAGTTATTTTCTGAAATAGTATTATCCGAGAAAAATATTTACGAAATAAGGTAGATAGTTTCGAAATTCTGCTTTTAATACCCTAAAGTCGGACTTCCAACTTTATTCATGAAGCAAATCGAACTTTATATGTCTGATTTTTAAGAATAAAAATAAAAAATAAAGTCGGACTTTATAACTCTAATTTAAGGGATTATTTTCGATATTACGAAACTATCTACCTTATTTCGTAAAATTTTGGCAAAATATCGGAATTTGGCCCCAATTATCGGCACATTTTCATATGTGTCCACAACTTTGTTTTTTTTTATTTGTGGACATAACTATGACTTCGTTTTATTTTGTGGCCGCGTCGTAACGTCGTTGCCTACGTGGACTAACGGCTGAAGGAGTGTGCGAACGTGGCCATCCTGCGTGGCAATTTTAAAATAAAGTCATAGTTATGGCCATAAAGTTGGGGTCGCAGATGAAAATAGCCCGATAATTGGGGCCAAAATCCTATATTTTGTCTTTTTTCTAAAAGACAGGATGGCCACGTTTGTTGCCACGAGTTCAGCCGTTAGTCCACGTAGGTAACGGCGTTACGACGCGGCCACAAAATAAATCAATGTCATAGTTATGGCCATAAATAAAAAAAAAAAAAAAATTGTGGCCGCAGATGAAAATTGCCCGATAATTGAGGCCAAAATCCGATATTTTGCCTAAAATTTTTTTACCCATTAAAATGGAACAAATCCCGATGATAATGTAATCGTCGAGCGTGTTAATTCTTTATTGAAAGAGTCATATAGCATAATACGACTGAGATGTTATGAATATTCTTCCGAGGAATTAGTAATCCTTCCGGCACCGGTCGTTCTTACCAGAATATTCCTGCAGAAGCTAAATTGACTTGGACTTTCGACGTGATATGTCTTAAATGTGGTTTGTAGCAACTTTCCCGGTAACGAGGGGAATTAAATGACGTGGTAAGGAAAATTAAGAAGAAAAAAAACGCGATTTGGACAAAATTTCGTGCAATAAAGTCATCCGAGTGATGGCAGAAGGAATCTCGTCCACACAAATATCAGCGATGATGTTAAGACTGCCCAAATGAGCCGAATTGTGGTCGAGGAACGACGTTCTGCCGTTTCCATCCTTCTCTAAGGGTGTTTCGCACACGTTTCCCAAGAACCAACAAGGGACCATTTATCGATTCATTCGGGGGAGGAAAGATCCAGATACACAAATAAGTCGGATATGGCCGGTCCGGGGCCAGGCTGGCCGACGCGTTGTTTCCGAGGACTAATTTAACTGCCTTCGCTGCGAAGGAGTATGTACGTGTAGTTCTAAGGGCGGAGCTAGGGTTTAAGGTTGTAGCGCGGATTGTTGGAAAGAATAACGCGATCAACGTGAAAAGGGGTACCCAGATCCATCGCCACCAGGCAGACTCGACTAGAAGATCGGGGTTTTATCGCAGCCATGTGATCCCCTCACGTCAAAGACCGCAACCGCTGAGGTTATTTCTGGGCGAGGCCTGGGGACGTACAAACATGAAAATATTACGTACAACATAATACCACGTAAACGTATATCGTGATCGTTGTATATTATTCAAGGATGTCCGAGGATGTGTTGTTTTCATCAAAGGCTTCGGAAGTTACCGAAGAAATTCTTTTCTCCTCCCCCCCCCCTACCTTTCTCGGATTCGAGTATATCCTTCCTTACTAAGTGTTCTCAAACCATAGAGTTCAATAGTCGAACGACTTGGCCCGTGATACTAAACACTATCGATTTCAATACTCATGGATGTGGAAAATTTCGGATATATGTACGGGCGTCGCGTTACGATTTCGCAGGTTTTATTCTTTGTAAACGTATGACCTTGACATAACTTGTTGTTAATGAGACGATCGATCCTTCTTATCTCCTACAACGATGTGTGGAATGCTAAGGTGATTGCGAGGGAAGCGATGAAAGAATCGAAAGCCAAGGCAGAGTCTCGTGGACTTGATTTAAATCCATGACTTGAAGCTTAGAAGTCCCACGTTATTGTTAAGAATAATGTCTGAATGAGTCCAAATATTGACTTTCTCATGGGAAACGCGTTCTTCGGGCGTATTTTCAGTTCTGAATGTATACTGTCCTAAGGCGGGCCAGCGATGTCCGGCAGGCGTCCGTGGAAGGATTGAACACGTCTCCGTTCGCCCAGCGACGTGTTTGCTCCGGCGGGACACGTCAAGTTGCTGGAATAAAGTTAGGGCTACAGGATTGTGAAATAAGTATATTTTAATTAATAAATAAATTTAATAAAATGAAATAAAATATAAAATATATCATGTTTTCATATAACCACGATCAGAGCTACACGAATGATTAAGTGTTCAAAGGCGTAAAAATGAAAGGATTAAAAGACTTAGAAAAAAATAAAAAAGATGCCAAAGAAATCGAATCCTTAAATAAAAGAAATTAGCAAAATAAGCACAAATAAAATATAAATTGAAGTGGAGGAGTCGTCATGGCGTTTTATGGAAATCGCGGTTTCAAATGGTGACTTTTACTGAAAGTCGGCAATTGAAACCGTAACTTTTAATGAAAGTAGGGATTTTAAACCCCGACTTTAATCAGACACCATGACACCTCCTTCACTCTTTTTCACTAAGTGTCCCAAATCACGGTTTGAAACCGCGACTTTAACAAAGTTTTCCAAAGTTGTGTTTTTCAATCTGCGACTTAGGGGCTGTATTTAGGTATTTTGAAACTTAAATCGTGTTTCACAAAATTTTTTGCGGAACAACGTGTTGGTATAGTATTGCACTAAGAAGGGGGGTTAAATTAGTACCTTAAGAGTTATGACACTTTTTCGTCTACAAAAGGGTGGTTCTGTCAGGTTACAAAGAGTGGATTTGCTGGACAGATTCCCAGTTCTGAGATTAGTTATCTTACGTGTGTGATACAAAGATTTATAGTGGTTTCGCAAATAATGTATACGTCTACTTTCTCGGTGCTTACCCCAATTAGGGCGTAAGGGACTTTACAGATGCACACGTGTTATTAGAAATGTGACTAACCACTTGCACGTACTCACGTGGTTAACTCAACCCGCACACAACTGACGTGTCTGACCTCCAGCTCCTCACTGAGCCCGTGGCTTGACGGCTACCACCTCCCATCGTGGCTTGACGGCTACCACCTCCCAACGTGGCTTCACGGCTACCACCTCCCAACGTGTCTTCACGGCTACCACCTGCCAACGTAGTTTAACGGCTACCACCTGCCCCTACACACTTCCTGTGTAACTAACAACCTGCACAAACAAAGTTAACAACTACAACACAAACAGTCTGCAGCTACAGTAGACGCTATCTCTCAGCGGTGGTTGGCTCGGTGAATGCACGACGGACACTCTCAGCTTTTGCAATGGTGAAGGCACAAAGATTCTGGTAAGCTTTCAGGTAGACCAACCATTTGGAAATGTTGCTTCACTCTTGCATTTAAGCTTGTCCGTAAAAAGGAGTTTCCCAATCAATCACCAACGACTAGTTGAACCACTCGCCATTTTCTCCATGATTTGATCCTGTGGGAAAACTTCCAAAGACATAAAACATTATCCTTAACACCAAAGAAAGATAATGTCTTCTACTCAGAAGCTGCTTTCTGCAATAGCAGAATCGACACTTTTCCTTATACGAATTTGACATTGGGTGTTTCCATAATATGAAAACATTCCCGTTGTAAAATATCCTCACCATATAAGAGGGGTTTCAATCTGATTAGATTGCAACCAAATTTCATAATTATAGGATCACGTTAGTTAAGGAAATAACTCTTTCTAAAACAACTCAAGGTCCAAGGAATGGACCTAGACGTAATGCCAGAGTTAATTCAATAAGAATTAACTTAAGGACGTATGAGATAAATTCCTCACGTGCTCGCATATTGAACAATCTCTAAAAGGAAATCTTCATTTATAGAAATGTCATTCTGTAAGCCATAGTAAGTACTCCAGCAATGAGAGTTATAACAACTGTGACACAGATGATCATCTCTATAACAGAGATAGTTGACTCGATAATAGGCCTTGCCCTCAGAACACCATTTAAAATGGCTAGATCGTTTCCTCCGTTGAAGTACTCCACATAACTTCATTACGTATTGCTCAGATATCAGAGATCACCTTCTACCCTCGAAGACATGTTCTCTGTACACTTAAATAACACATTAGCAATACATAACCTTTGTCATCATCAAAACCAGATTATATCAATACAACGATAATTAGGTACAACTTCCCAATTTAAGGACCAAAGAAAGGTTACATTCATTTGGGCTAAAAGTCCCATTGGCCCGATCGTAGTTGCCGAAATTGATAAACCCAGCGAAGCACTCGGATACAAGAATTCTTGTTCGATTCGATTCTCTAAATGGGTCATACCTCCGGTACCATCGGAAGGCCCTCTTGCCAAGCCCAAGCGACATCCTTCGACGATGGCTTGAGGGCTTGGTCGCAAAATGCCTTGTACTCCTGGGTGTCCCCTAACTCCGGTATGGAGAAGCTCGGGATCACCTCGATTATCTCCGTATCGACCCTAAGCTCGCCTTTCCTCCCTTGCTCCCTTTCAGTCTCACGAACCTGTCGTTGCCCCTCTCGACACGGAAACTCTGCTCTGTCGATGCCGTCTCTTCGAGCCTAGTCATGATGGTGGATGCAGATTTTGTGCTAGTGAACCTCGTCTCAATTTTCTCACTCGAGTCCTCAAACAGCCCCTACAAGTCGAACCCCTACGAGAGAGATGAGTTCAAATGCGTTGAAGTTTGTCCTCCAAGACACTTTCAACAGAATCCCATCCTGTTTCTCCCGAATTTAGAGGTATGTGCCATAAAATGCGAAATGGTTTCATTAATTATGGACAAAACTCATGAGTATGCCTTACATCACTAATAACATTGACTTAGATAGTACCATATCATGAGAAACTATTTAGTAAGTGATGTAACAAGATGGGGTAACGCTAAAATGACGTGCACGACACGTGACGTGTGCGTTGGGTACTATTTCGTACTTTACAAACAAACGTACAAAATCATTACGAAATAGTAACCGCCAGATTCGTATTGGGTCTCGTATTCCTCTCCCGGATGGTTCTATTGAGCATCATAAAATATTCAGAAGTTGTACCGTGAGATTTCGTACTTTACTAATTGCATTCGTAAAATTTTACGAAGTTAGTTCGTGCTTTACCACATTGACTTCGTATTTTACAAAACAGTAAGTACTATTTAGTACCGGGCTTCGTACTCTCCCTCCGTCTGGTTCGTATTGGACCTCGTAAAATGGTACTATGAGAGTTCGTACTTTACGAATTGAGTTCGTAAAATTTTACGAAATAAGTTTGTACTTCACCACGTAGACTTTGTATTTTACGAACTGTAACAAATTTTACGAGGCTCAATACGAACATACGAGAGAGGAGTACGAGGCCCGATACTAAACAGAACTTACTGTTTCGTAAAGTACGAAGTCAACTTGGTGAGATACAAACTCAATTCGTAAAGTACGAAGTCTACATGGTAAAGTACGAACTCACTTTATAAAATTTTAAGCACTCAATTTGTAAAGTATGAAATCTCACAGTACCATTTCGTAATATTTTACGAGGCGCCCTTCGACGATTACTGTTTCCTACTTTTGCTCGTAAAGTACGAAACAGTACCCAAAGCGCACGTCACGTGTCGTGAACGTCATTTTAGCTTTACCCTAACAATATGTGTCACGAAAAACCAATCATAAGTCGTCACATAAGTGTTACCGAAACGCTTCAGTCGGACAAAGAGTTTTGTTAATTAATCGGAAAAATATTTTATTAAATATAATAATAATTTTTAAAATTTTATAAATAAGTTTATTATTAAATATTAAATTTCAATTTTTTAGGAATGAATTCAAGTGGAACTAGGTGTTTATAACGTTGAAAATGAAAATATATAATATATTAAATTATATTTTCACATGAAAGTTCAAACGTTTAGAATAATTATCGTTGGTATGGTACTGTTGTTCGCGTAGGAAACGGACCACGTCGGAAATATTTGGCAATTGGACTCACAGGGAATTGTATGTGGTCGCTAGAAAGATGAATTTCAATGATAAATAATACGGCTGTTACAAGCTCAAAGTTTTAAAAGAAGAAACGAATGCTTACAGCCATAAAAATGAAGGAAAAAACGGTGGTATGGATGACGGAGGCGATGTAGACTCGCTGCTGGAGGTGCGACTGGAGCTGACGTCACTGCTGACGCTGTAGACTCGGTGTCGCGAAACGTAGACCTGGTGCTGACGTCACTGCTGACGCTGTAGACTCGGTACAGTGCGCTGTAGACTCGGTGATGACGTCACTGCTGACGCTGTATACTCGGTACAGTGCGCTGTAGACTTGTGCCCCGTGAAGCAGAGTCTGGCGGATGTCGGATGTGGATGCTAAGGCATCGGATGAACACCTTGGTGGCGGAGATGCAGGCGGAGGATGATCGCCGTACTACGGTTGCTCGTCCCGACGGTGGAGGCGATGGTGGAAGCTGGGCGTCGAGACTACTGCTGCTCGTCTCGACAATGGGAGTGCTGGCGGAAGGTTGATCAGCGGAGCTACGGTTGCTCACTCCGCTGTTGGAAGGATGACCCAATAAACCCAGGCCGAGGTATCTACTAAACTAAGGGTGACGAGCAATGCAAGGCTTGTATTTGGCTGATTGATCGTGTTTTTCTAAGTAGAATCTACTCTCCCTTTTATACTAAATTCCGTAAGTCTTTACACGCTCCACACGTCCTCGAAAAATCCCTTAAATCGTGGCTTGATCTCAACTTCTCTCCAGGGATCTCGGAGTTTGTTTTCTCAGAGATTCTTCTAACCTCCACTTAATGAGATCGTGCGTGGGACGTGTTCAGATGAGTTGTAGACTTAACTCACACTCGAATTTCTAAAAGGGGTCGTAGACTTAGGCTATTGCGGACTGAAGATTCGGCATAGTCGACGGGCTATAGACTTAGCTAAGGCCCGTGTTCCAATATGGGCTGTAGTCTTAACACAGGCCCAGAATATCCTATCGTGTCAACAACTGTATAACAATAATATCATAAAACTAGATGTCGAGAATTTACGTTCCACTGTACATAAAAAAAAAAGAATTAAAAAATGAAAAGAGGATGGCTTAAATTTTCGACTCAAGTAATATATGTTAAAAAATCGTGTGATAAGAATGAAGGGAAAATATGAGGAGACAGCAGCGAACAACAGACCCGAGACAATGTCGCAATTCTGGAAGCCAGGGACGGAGAAGCCCCGACTCGTCGACGACGAGGAAGGCGGCGTCCTCTTCCTCACTTCATCCTCCTCTTCCGGGTACCCCTCTCCCTCTTGTTTTGGTATTCCTCTCTCGTCGCTTGGTGGGTCGAGCTCAATTCACCCTAAGGTGCGATCCTTTCTTGTGGGTTGGTTGGGGGAGCAGGTATGGGTACGCCAGCATCGAGAAGCAGAGGCAGCGACTTCCCGTTTACAAGTACAGGACTGCGATACTTTATCTGGTTGAGAGTCATGCTACCACCATCGTTGTCGGGGAGACGGGCAGTGGCAAGACCACACAGATTCCCCAGGTTCTTGGGGTTATTTGTTTTCTGTTGGTTTGATTTGATTGTCTGATTTGTGAGTCGTACGTCAGTAATGAGTAAAAAATACGGAGCGTGATGTTTCTGCTGAACGGGCGTGGCGATTGTTGGAGTCGGTGGAGTCTGTTGGGTGGGGTGTTGGTGGTGGGAGAAGTATGTTTGAATTATAAGGGCTCGGCAATTTGACATTGTGTCATGCAGTTTGTATACAAAGTTTCATGACGGAGTAGGCAGATGGTGTGATTTTGTTTTTTTGTTTTTTTTTGGGAGGTGCAGAATGAGGGGAAAGATAAGAGGAAGGAAAGTTCCTGACTTGAATTAGTGGAGAGGAATTCCCCCCAGCTTTTTCCACAGGGTGATCATCATCGGAAAGTAGCCACATGTATAGTTGGTTGATTTACAACAATTATTGGGTCTGTGGATCGGAAGTTCTTAACTATTGTCCTAGCAGTTTCATATTAAATTACTGCACGGGGAGAGTTGAGGGTTATAGTTTTGTTGGAAGGCTCTAGGCTAACAGAATTGGTAACTGCCTTTAAATTTGACAAAGTAATCATTGTTTTAACGAGATCTTGATGGCCTCATTTTTTCTTTTGTTTGTATGAAGTCTGCAAACTTTAATGTTGTGGAAGTAAAGTTTATTTGTTATGCACCGTAAAAGTAATGAAATTGCTGGACCATGGTTAAGTTTGATCAATTTTTTGGTTCATGACTGAGTGTGCCATTATTGTATAAGTTGTTCATGTGATTTTAATTCAACAGAAAAGGTGATCCCTGGCTTTTGAAATTTCAGTACCTCAAAGAAGCAGGTTGGGCTGAGGGCGGTCGTGTTATAGCTTGCACACAACCAAGGAGGCTAGCAGTTCAGGTTAGGAATTGGTAATATTTAATTTCGTGGCTCTTGTTTCTCTGAAATCCTGACATTTTGGTTTGGGCAATTAGAGAAGTTGTCTCATTCCTTTTCAAAGTTTGAGGAGAATACATTCATTGGCTGTCATGATCATTCTGATTTTTTATAAGTATATTTATCGTCCATATCTGACTACAAGTGTGATCATTCTGATTTCAACATCCATTCTGGTTGCCCGTCTTTTTTTAGAAAAAATTTGTGGAAAATAACTTTTCTGTTCCTTGTGCTGGAAATTGGAATGATTTGACATGTGAGGAAAAGGCTAGATGTGATATAAATGGTTCAATTGTTTCGTGGATTGTTTTTTGTGTCCAGCTTCTAATGCACATAAATGAGTTTTCCAAGGACCTAGCTGCTATTGCATACCAATATTTTCTGCGTTCTTGACTTATCTAGGAAGAAAATGCAGGCAGTGGCTTCCAGAGTTGCTGAAGAGAAGGGAGTTAAGCTTGGAGAGGAAGTTGGCTACACCACAAGATTTGAAGATGCTACAAATCCTGTACGTTCTGTGCTTCAGCATGCAATATTTTCTCAACATATCATCAAAATCATGATATAGACAACTAAATGCGAGAGCCACCCGCTGTTTTTTCCCTTGCGACAACTAATTTTTCTGCTACAGGGAACTACAGTGATCAAATTTCTTACTGATGGTGTACTACTGCGTGAGATGATGGATGATCCTCTGCTGACTAAATATAGGTATTAACATTGCTTTCACTTTTGCACGAGCTTTCTGTGATTATCACACTCCATTGTTTCTAGTCAAAACACCTAAAAGTTGATGGGTTGTTGTTCATGTGATCATTACAGTCTCTACACTTGTGGCGCTTTGTTATTTTTCAAGCGTTATACAATGTCAATGACCTTTTCTCCGTTGTAACATCATCAGTGTCGTCATGGTGGATGAGGCTCACGAGCGGTCTATTTCAACTGATATTGTGCTTGGACTTCTTAAGAAGGTGTCTTTCGAGTTAAATATCATGATTTCTTCCTAAAATAAGAAATTAAATGAACTAAGGCTTTCGTTTAATGGATTTCTTGTGATTTTGTACTTTTGGTCAGATCCAACGCCGGCGATCTGACTTGCGTCTCATAATATCCTCTGCTACTATTGAAGCGAAATCCATGTCTGATTTCTTCCAGCCCAGGTACCCTTTAGTGACCTATTGCTACTACCTGGGCAATGCATCCTGTTCAGAGATTATTCCGATATATGCTTTAGCTTTTATATGGGCGTTCTTAAGCAACTTTTGAGTTTCTTGAGATGTCTACCAGGTGATGCAATTCGGCTTCACTGAAAACAGAGAATTGACTGATAATCCTGGACACTGTTTTGGCACTAATGTTCTGGCGTTAGTTGGTTGGTCTCATTCTGTCCGCGTATGCAGTTCCCCCGGTGTATCGTAAAGACATGACATACACAACTTTGATGTGAGCATGGACTGTTTTCCATAGTCTAAGAATGACTCTAACGGACTTTATTCTTTATTTCCTGTGATGATTGTTTTCATATGACAGTCAATTTCATCTGAATAATCAGCTTTTGGTTGCATTGCTTTACTGAATTTGTACTCTATAAAGTACAAACCCATGATCAATACACCTACTCTTCAAAGATTAATTTTCTCACTTTTGGAATGATTTCAGAAATAAAAGAAAAAAATTCAAAGCTAGAAATAAAAAACCCAATGAATCCAATCTAAATCTTTCCTTTTGTTCTCTGTTGATATTGCTTGATGGAAAAATGCTGTTAGCTCGTTGTGTTGATTTAGTTGCTGTCCATTGTGTTGATTTGCTTATGCACACATCTTAATTTATTGTGCAGCAGCAGAAGACACAGAGGTTCAGAAAGTGTGGAACCTGGATTGAAAATGGAACCGGCGATCCTATCTGTTGAGGTGTTGACTAACACTTTTATCATTAACTTTTTGAATGCTCTAGCATGTTACAATTATATAAAACTTAGATGACAATGTTATGTTCGCTAAATTGTGATGATAGGCCATTTAGTTTTTCAGGGTAGAGGTTTCAATGTGCAAATTCACTATTTGGAGGAACCTGTATCTGACTATGTGAGGGCTGCTGTTTCAACCGTATTGCTTATTCACGATAAGGTACCTACCTTTCTGCTGACTTTATGCCATATTTCCCTGCCCATTGCTTGCTGCCCTGCTTCTATAATGAGGTGGTGGAGTGCCTACTTCATAAAGTCTTGAGTCCAAGTAGTATGGATTTCAATTTGCATGGTATCATGATATCAACTATTGTTCTAACCTTTTACTTGGGGGTGTATGATGAGATTTTTGCTTCTTCTTCCCATTCTTCTTTGAGTTTCAGAAGAAAAGTTATTTAGGTGCCAAAGATATTTTTTGGTAATTGTTTTTTTTTTCGCTTGTTTCGGATGGATTATTGAAGGAAAACACATGTCAAACATATATTTTGCTCTCTATTTTCTCGTCCTTTATTTTCCTTGAATAATGGAACCACATGAGAACCAAGAACTTGCAACTTTTTGTTCTTTGTCAGGAGCCATTTGGCGACATATTGGTTTTCCTTACTGGGGAGGAGGACATTGAGGCTGCTGTAAAGCAAGTGACAGATGACATTCAGGACAGAAAAATTTCTTCTAGTAACTAATTAAGAGATAAATAGTTACGACTTTGCTCTATGGAAGTTGGCCATATCATGTCCATCCATGGACTTGAGCTTGTCTTAAAGGCTAATAATTCAGTCTGCTAATGTTTCTAGGCAGCTAATGTTTTCTGCTATTAGAATAATAGAATCTTCAGGAGTGTGATAAACATGAGTTGATTTGGAAGCATAAGTGCCATGATAGTAATATCCCATCTTTGTTTGCCTATTACATCTCAAGCAGCTGACCAATATTTTCTCTTTTCATCGTTAAGCTTGCTCGATTGTTGATGTGATTATCTCTGTTCCTCAGGACTAATTGTTTTATCTTTGTACTCGGGGCTTCCACGGGCTGAACAGGTGACTGATTAACAAGTTGTTGCTTTTATGGATGGCTTATACTGAAATAAGTTTTTTATATAAAATTTTCCTCCTCTTCTGGCATCTAATATTTTCCCCTACTCCTCGAGGCAAGAGAAAAGTGGTGATCTCAACAAATATAGCAGAGACATCTTTGACATTGGAGGTTATTTTACTTTTTGTCTGGCAACAATATTGTCCCAAGCCTTGGGGCAAGTTAATTCACCTTTCTGTTTCCTGTTCTATGTAGGGTGTTGTGTATGTCGTTGACAGCGGGTTCTCCAAACAACAATTTTATAATCTGGTAACTCAATTTCTTTCTGTGTCAGATTTATTTTTGAGAGATTAAGACATCATACTGTCTAGTTGCCGATTTTAGTTTCACATTGGAATGATTCTGTACCAATCTGCAGAGAATTCACCAATTTTTCCCAGTTATTTTTATCTCCTATCTAGGGATTATATATCACATGAATGGTTCTTGCCCAATGTTGGATGTGATTAATCCAGCTGCTGGCGTAGTACATGTATTTACAAATGTAGTTGACTGTTATTACTTTTCTATGCTTAATCTGCAGATTACAGACATCGAGAACCTTGTGGTGGCACCTATATCTCAGGCATCTGCTAGACAGAGAGCTGGTAGGGCCGGAAGAGTTCGTCCTGGAAAATGTTACAGGTGATTGTGGGAAGTTTGGCGTATGAAATGATGTTTGATCTCCCAAATATATTTTATTCGGAAAAGCCTTCCTCCTGAAGAAGTTGCTGCTTGCTTTTTTAACTTTCAATCCAGGTTGTACACAGAAGAGTATTTTCTCAAGGAGATGTCTGCTCAGGGTATTCCAGAGATTCAGAGATCAAACCTCGTTTCATGCATAATTCAGGTACTGCTGGCCTTAGTATGATCATATTTCAGCCAATCAGGCTGTTGTTTGTGAGTTTTTGAGGGAGAAAGAAGTCCTTTCAATTGTGGTCCAAATGAAAGCACACAGAAATGCCATTGCCTTTGAATGTTTTAGTTGGTGATCTCAAATCCTGGAAATTAATTGGTAAAATAATCGGCGAGGCATTATTTTTATGTAGGAAAGACGTTTTTACCATTTTTTTTTCTTTTTCATCTTACAGTTGAAAGCACTTGGGATAGATAATATACTAGGCTTTGACTGGCCAGCTTCTCCATCGCCAGAATCAATGATTCGGGCACTTGAGATACTCTACTCTCTTGAGGTGCTTGACGACGATGCAAAACTTATTTCACCTGTTGGATTTCATGTTACTGAAATACCCCTGGTATGAAACCCTTTTCTTTCATTTTGCATATCCATAATCAAAGCTATGTGCCCATTCACAGTTGTTATAGTTATATTATCATAGAGTCTCACTTCATGGCGTCTCTTTATTCTATATTGATAATAATAAGAGATAGTTGAATCTTGATAAAGTGGTGATTTGGTCCTCCCAAATATTTGTCTCAAAGTTCGGTTTCCCTTTTTCTTTTGTATTTCTTTTCGATGATTTTGTTAGTTTTCATTTTCTACAGTAGCACACTTTTTGTAAATTAGTGCTGTGCTGTGTAAATTTGTTCGCACTCTTGAATACGGTGAGGCTGCCAATGTGTTTTTTTTTTGGTAGGAATGAGATTAGATCATAATAGAAGCGTTTAGGTTACACCATCATAGGTTTCAAATGAGGGGATATCCCTATGAAGTTCGTCTATCACAAAATCCGGTGGGAAAAGAAGAGTGATAGCGTTTTCTTCTTGGTGCCTTGCTTCCTTAGCTAGTTTGTCTGCAAGTCTGCTCTTCTCTCTTGAGATGTGGGTGATTTCAAAGCTGTCGAACTCATTTGATTGCAACCTGCTAGCATCCACAATTGGCGAGATTAATGGTGGGCATGGTTTGGTACCAGTCATGTAGTTGTACTAGGGTTTCAGCGTCTGTCTGGACAGCTAGGGACTTCAGTCCAAGGCTCTTCGCTAGGAAGATGCCTTCCTGCAGTGCCATTGTTTCAGCAGCTAGGCTGCTTATGTTTGGGGATTTTTTGCAGAAAACCCCCCTATCCAGCCTCCCTCTGTCTCTGATTACCCCCCAGGTCCTACTCGTGGTGAGTTTCTGTGGGCTGACGCGTCTGTGTTTAGTGTGTATGGTAGGCTGCGTGAGGGTTCCCAATTAGAGTTTTCACTGGGGTTGCCGAAGCTGCTTGTGTTTGTTTCTGGTCTTCCTCCTAGTGCAGCTTGGATTTCTGATGCTCTGGCTAGTATAGTCTCCAAGAGGTTATTGGGGTTTGCTTGCCTATTGAATAGTGCTAGATTCCTCCTCGTCCATAGGTGCCACTTGATTGTTGGGAAGTTAACTAGCTGAAGCATTCTGGTTTAAACTTGTCTCCTTCCCACCTACTTCTCTAAGTGAAGCCGGAGCTAATAATTACTAATGACAATTTTCTCTAGGAGCCAATGATTTCGAAGATGATATTGTCTTCCAACCAACTAGGCTGTTCAGAGGAGATTCTCACAATTTCGGCAGTACTTTCTGTTCAAGTAAACCCTTCTGACCTTTCAGATGAGATGTAAATGCATGGAGTTCATTTGGAAACAATTTCAGTAAGCTTTTTGCAAACTGTTCAAATTATGTCTTGGTAGTCTATTTGGGTCACTGGTCGTGGAGTACGCAAGGAATTCGATGAGGCCAAAATGCGTTTTGCTGCAGCTGAGGTACATGTTTAATATATCCGCACTCTCATGCACAACTCGGCCAGAACGTTATATCATTTTGTTTATAGTTGGGACAACCTCTTTGTGCTCTTCCCTATGTAGATATCTCATTCCTTACATGAGTTTATATCCAATTTTGTTTTTACTACTTTTTGCAAATGCCTGAAGACCAAGCTTCTTCTTTCTTGCAGGGTGACCATGTGACATTCCTAAACGTCTACAGAGGATTCCTTGAATCTGGGAAATCATCCAATTGGTGTTACAAGAACTATATTAATTACCACGCCATGGTATGAGCTCAATTTTCAACCCGTGTGTATGCTGTTATATTTTTAATGTTGTTGCTTGTGTTGTGCAGAAAAAAGTCGTTGAAGTTAGAGAACAACTTCAAAGAATAGCCCAGAGGTTAGGCATAGACCTTAAATCTTGCGAAGGGAATTTGCAGGTTAACTTCTGCAGACCCATGCTAGAACTTCTATTTTGTTTTAGTTTCATTGTTCAATAGATATGGTAGCTTAGCTGGCTGTTTCGCCCATTAATTTTTGTTTTATCTCGCAGGCCGTAAGGAAGGCGGTGACTGCTGGGTTCTTCGCCAACGCATGTCGTCTTGAAGTGAGTTCCTTCAATTGGCTTTTCGCAACCTTACAACCTTTTGGATCTAATCCCTAGAAATACTGTTGCTTCTTGTGTTGGGCTTATGTAACGAAAAGCCATACAGTCACAATGGGATGTACAAGACACTCAGAGCATCGCAGGAAGTTTACATCCACCCATCATCGGTGTTATTTAGGTGAGCACATCATATCCATCCAACAAAAAATATATTTGGTTGAATGCATACCCGTCGACATTACGTATTACGTTTACTCCGTTCATTCCTCTCCTACGATTGACTCTGAGTTAGTATTAGATGTGGCTATGTCTTCCTTTTTACTGAATTTTGTGCTACTCGATCATTTCTTGTGAGACAGAGTCAATCCGAAGTGGGTTCTGTATCAAACTATCGTTTCAACTGACCGGCGGTACATGCGCAATGTCATTTCGATCGAGCCTTCTTGGTTGACTGAAGTTGCCCCTCACTTCTACCAGAAACAAGGACTTTGACACTCCATGCTATGCTCCCTAATGCCCGAATCGGACAAGTGAATACTACAATTGCGGAATGAGCCAATGCCTATGTTTATGTTCATCTTTCGGGTATTAAAACAAGTACCAGATGAAATTGCACATGTTAGGTGTTCAGGCCATCTTAGCATTAACCCCGAGTTCCGTTGCAAGAGGATCGTACTTCGAAAAACACTTTTAAAATTTCGCAATCTCATCGTTTCTTCACATTCGAAAAATGTCTTATTTCGAAAGATTCCTGAATTATTCCTTTAGTCATATATCTATCTTAGACATTTTTGCGGCGTAATCTCTTGATTAATAATTGTCATAATTTATGGAATTGGTCGAAATGTGTTGACAACATCATGTTTGAAAATGGGATGAACTGATATTAATAAAAGTTGTTAATTTTAAGAAAGAAGGAAATATTCATGTCGGAGCCACTTCGACTTTATAAAATTTGACTTTTTAAATATAAAATATAGAAATCGGTGTTTAAACTAAAAATCGGTATTTAAACTAATAAATTTCAATCGGAAGTGATGTATCGAATTTACATTTTTAAAATTTAAAAATCTACCGTGGATTTCTGTCTTAAAAGGAATGATTTTTTAACCGACAATCGGACAGACGGACAGGGAAGAAGAAATTTGGAGTTATTTGGTTGGGGGACAGACAGTACCAATCATGGAAGAATGGAAATTCACGTGGGTGGTGGGCCATACCAACAGTACGATCGACGTAGAGAGTGGATGGGAAGGTCTTCTTCCATCATCAGCATTTCCTTGAAATAATTATATAATAAAATATACATTTTTAATTTTAAGTATAGTCGAATTTTTTTATGTTTATATTTTTTTATATAAAAACGTCCGTAATTTTGTATTATACCTTTTTTTAACCAATTCATGACGGCGTTACTTCGAAATCTGGCGTGGCTAGGACAGCGTCGTGCGTTGTGATTTTTTGTCTAGATAGAATTGTCACATCAAGATACAAGTAGGACTCCGAAAATTACTGGCACGTTATGATAAGGCGTAACGTCGTTACGAATTACCTAGAAAAAATGTACAATACATAATTGCGGACATTTTCATATAATAAAGTAAAATGTTGACAGAAAAAAAAGTTCGACCATATTTAGGGCTACGAACGTATATTTTGCCTCAAACATAGGACGCTGTCAAAGTAACGTCAGACTCCGAAGTAACACTGTCAAAAATTGGCTAAAATAAAAATATAATACAAAAGTTGTGAATGTTTTTTATATAATAAATAAAAATGTGAATAAAAAAAAGTTTGACGTTATAAATATATATTTTGTGTAATTATATTTACCAAACCTTTGCTTGTCCGTTTGCGTAAGTGGGATGATGGCATGACTCGTGGGAATATGGGCTAAGCCTTGGGTCAGTTGTTTTTTACCCACCAAAAGCAAAAGGAAGAGACTTGTCAGTCTAATGCTATGTTCAGTCACATGGCCTCAATATTTTTTTTGTACTTTTTTTTATTTTCTCTGTCCTTTTCCTTTACCTAGTTTTTATCTGAGAATATTTATTTATTTTTCCTTTTTGAGTTTGAGAATTGAAAGTTCTCCTCGGTTATGGATTGTGTTTTGTCGGAGTTACGCTCCCAAACGTGATTAGTGGAAAAAACAATTCGCGAGTTAGAATAAATAGTATCGTAATTCTTAAAATATAACGTCAAATTCAACGAGATTGACTATCAAAATGTTAAAAATAAAAAGGGAAGTAAAATCGATTAAGAGTAAGAAAAGTTCAAGTTAATTCTTCTCAAACGGTCTAAGAAAAAGCTCAGATGAAATTTAACATCCATGTAAATCATGGCCCGCCACTAGATATTGGCCGACACGAAACGACTTGTCTGTTTCTGTAAGATGGATGGATGGATGGATGGATGGACGAGCAAAGAAGACTCGTGGGTGGTCAAAGTCTTTGGTTCAGTTGGTTTATAATAATATGCCTCTGTGAAGGAAGACAAACCATTCCAAAAGAGAGGGAGAGAATATGGATTTCATCTCCCCCGTCCTCAAACTGGTCGGCTCTCAACTCATCGCCGAGTATGCCCGGATTCATGGCATCTCCGACAAGCTCAACTCATGGGGTGAGAAGCTGCACTGGATCCAAGACGTGCTGGATTCTGCCGAGGAAAAGCAGCTGTACGACGATGACCGTGCTACTGCCCGGTGGCTCGCTGACCTCAGGGACGTCGCCTACGACATGGAGGACCTGCTCGACCACTTCTCTGTCGAAGCCAAGCGGGTCAAGCTCAAGGCACAGTCGTCCAAACTCCCACACTGCCTCATCGCTTGCTGCTCTCCTTTCCGCCCGCGCGCCCTGATCTCTGGCCATCATATGGCCAATGAGATCGATGACATCGACCGAAGATTAAAGGTTGTCTATGACCAAATTCCCTCGCTCCAATTAGTCCGGAACTCGAGGAGTGACCGTCACAGCTACCAGCCCCGTTTCGAAACCACATCCCTGCCCGAGCCAAAGTTCGTGAGCAGGGAGAAGCAAATGGAGGAGCTGCTCGCTCGATTGACCAAATCTGAAGGCTCTGTCAAACCCTTTACAGTCGTTTCGATCGTGGGGATGGGAGGACTCGGTAAAACTACCCTCGCACAAGAGTTGTATAATCACGAGTCCCTGAAAACTGCGGACTTCGCAGTCAAAGCCTGGGTCTGTGTCTCCGAAGTCTTTGACATGGCCGCAATCACCAAGAGCATACTGGACCAGGTAGACCCGTCTTCGGCCAGTGAGAAGAAGGATTTTAACCAGCTTCAGATTTCTCTAACAGAGAAGTTATCTGGAAAGAAGTTCCTCCTTGTGTTGGACGATGTTTGGAACAATGAGTTTGAAGAGCTCGAGTCCTTGCTGAAGCCCTTGTATTCCGGGAGTAAAGGAAGCAAGATTCTTCTCACATCAAGAAACTTGGAGGTCGCTAGAATGATGGGGGATCGTGATCCGAAGCAGTTGGAACTCATGTCGTTGGAGGAGTGCTTGTCTTTGCTTGCCTATCACTCCATAGGCGAGCACAACTTTGATGGCCACCCACATCTTCAGGAGATTTCCGTTCAATTGGCAAAAAAGTGTAAGAGATTGCCTCTTTCTATTAAGACAATCGGAGGGATGCTGCGTTTCAAAACTGACGATGAACAGTGGAAGCAAGTGTTAACTCATGGTTCTTGGGACAGAGAGGGGGGAAAGATCCCTCCAGCTTTGAAGTTGAGCTACGTTCATCTTCCCATTCACTTGAAGAGATGTTTTGCAGCTTGTGTTTTATTCCCCAAGGATTACGTATTCGACCAAGACGAGTTAATTCGATTGTGGATCATACAGGGTTTGCTGCAAATAGGGACTGCCCGAACTCTCCGAGAGGCGGGGATGGAGAATCTCCGTCGGTTGGAGGCCTTGTCATTCTTTCAGAGAATAAGGGATGATAAGAATTTATATTCAATGCATGATCTTATCAATGACCTCGCGAAATCACTCGATGCCCGCTCATATTTCAGATCTGATGAGTTTAAAGAAGGCTCCTCCTCTTACGAAGTGTTGTTCCTTGACAAAGTTCGTCATGCGGCAGTGGTTACACGGTTATTTGAATGTTGTCGCTCAAAGAAATTTGAGGCGTTTCGCTCAATGAAGAACTTGAGAACATTTATGCCATTTCAAATCCCATATATGCCATATGCAAGGGCCTTTGTTTCCGAGGATGTGATACAAGACTTGATCGTGGACATGAAGAATCTGAGAATGTTGTCGCTACACTTCTTTCAAATTAAGCAGGTACCAGACCGAATCGGAGAGTTGAAACTGTTACGTTCCGTAGATTTTTCTTATACAAATATCCAAGTGTTGCCGGAATCCATTTGTGACCTTGTGGAGTTGCAATCTCTACTGCTCCGAGGGTGTGAGATGCTTATGAAGTTGCCGAGAAACATTCACAAGTTGGCCAATCTTCTCCACCTCGACATAACCGGCACAAATGTATTGCAGGTAATGGCGCCATGTATCGGCGATCTAAAAAATCTCGAGATACTCTCTGACTTTGCCGTGGGAAAAGAAGTCGGTCAGGATTTGAAGCAAATGGGACCACTAGAACGCCTTCAACGAGAGTTGCACATTAGTAATTTGTTTAATGTAGACGACGTCGAAGATGTGAAGATTGCTAATATATCAGGAAAGGAAGCGGTTCTCAAATTAAGCTTGGATTGGGGATCGTGCTCTGAAATTTCACGTGACGATAGCCATCAATTCAAGCTCCTCGACTATCTGCAACCTCCGAGGAAGATTGAATCACTTGAAATATGTCACTATGGGGCAAAAACATTTCCAAAATGGTTTGATAATCATGACAGTATGAATAATGTCATGAGCATAACCCTGACAGGTTGTAAAAGCTTGGATTCCCTGCCACCTTTGGGACAACTTCCCCTGCTGGAAAGTTTGGGCATTTGTGGTCTTCAAATGGTCTCTTCCATAGGTCCCGAGTTTTACGGGTCCGGAAGGCCATGTTTTCCATCATTGAGGAGCTTGAGCTTCGAGGACATGGGTGCCTGGGAGAAGTGGTTGTACCACGGAGTGGATGAGATGGACGAGCCATTCCCTTGTCTCCGCCAGCTAATCGTGAAGGAGTGTCCCAAACTGACAGGAGGGTTCACTCTTAGCCTTCCGTCCCTCGTCGAGGCCAATATTCATTGTTGCGATGTGAGATTTTTGAAATGTTTGGTAGGCCTTACTTCGATGAACAAGATGGTAATTAGGGAAATCCAGAAGCTAGTTCACTTTGAGGGGAGTTTGTCGACCTCTTGGACTGCGCTCGAAGAGATGACGATTGAGACATGTCCTCAATTTAAGTTCATCGTGGGAGGGGATGGAGGGAAACGAGTTCCACCTAATCTAAAGGTTCTTCAAATAGCAGATTGCGGAGAGTTCGAGGAGCTGGTTCACTTTGAGGGGAGTTTGTCGACCTCTTGGACTGCGCTCGAAGAGATGAGGATTGAGAGATGTCCTCAATTTAAGTTCATCTTGGGAGGGGATGGAGGGAAACGAGTTCCACCTAATCTAAAGGTTCTTCAAATAGTAGATTGCGGAGAGTTCGAGAAGCTGCCGGAAGAGTTATCTGAACTTACATCTCTTAATGAGATGAGTATTGAAGGTTGCGAGAAGTTATGTTCCTTCCCCAGCGGGGGACTGCCTTTTTCGTTGAGAAAATTGAATGTTCGAGGCTGCCCGAAAATGCCGCAGTCCCAGCTGATTAGCATAAGACTTTCGAATTCTCTCGTGGAGCTTAGACTAGACAATCTGGAGGGGTTGGTGTCCATTACGAAATTAGTTGATGTTGGTAGTCCTCTCTCTCGGTCTCTGCAGAAATTGACAATTGAGCAATGCGAAAGCCTCACGACTTTGACGGACAGCTTGCAACACCTATCAGCACTCTCCGATCTTGATGTCTGGGATTGCCCAGCATTAGAGATGGAGATATTCCCTTCACTCCCCTGCAACCTGTCCAGGTTTAAGCTTGACAATTGTCCAAAGGTGAAGTCTTTGCCTTATAACATGCACCACCTCACATCCCTCAAAAAACTATATATTAAGAATTGTGATGGTATCACGAGCTTATCATCAAGAGGAGGTCTGTCCCCCAACCTGGAGATTCTTCGGATTGTGAATTGCAGAAATCTGAATCAGTCACTTGAGGAGTGGGGATTGAGGGGTCTCACCGCCTTACAAGGATTGAGGATCCATGGAGAGATGGAGTGTGTGGATAAGATGGAGTGTTTTCCTCCTAGTGTTTATGATGGAGACTGGAGTCGCCTCCTCCCTTCATCCCTTGTCGTGTTGTCTATTGGGGGTATGAAGAAGTTGGAGAGGGTGGGTGGGGGACTCAGACACCACCTCACCTCCCTTGAAACTTTGGGTATTCGGGACTGTCCGAGACTGAGGTGGTTACCAGACGACGGCTTCCCTGACTCCCTAAAAAGTTTCTTCATTGAAGGATGTACGGATGAGTTGGAGAAGAAATGCATGAAGGGGAAAGGAGAGTATTGGCATTCCCACCTCCGACTCATCCCGTCAGTTTTAGTATCTACTAATTTTATTTAATAAGTGAGGAATTGAATGTCATTACAGCAGAATGTGGAGACGCATAAAGCTTGAATGAATCATATCTCTATTTTCTTTCTCTTTCTATTTTTTTATAAGGTGTTATAAGTAGATACATCTATCAAGTGCCCTTCAGCAGCCATGCAGACATATAGGAGGCACTCACCCCATCGCCTCGAACGACGGCCTTCACAGAAGGTGCGCCAAAGATGATTTGTTGTTCTTTTCCCGCGATGTGATGTCCTGAAGACCATCCTCGAGCCTCGCCCCGGAGAGTTTGCCATCGACATGTAAAATAATCATCATGAAAGTCCTTTTAATGATAACAAAAGACTTAGAAGATTGGAATATATTTAATGGCCTTCGAGATTCAATCCACGGAATGATAACAAAACGACAACGACTTGCGAGGTTAGGTCTAGGTGGGAATTATTATTTTATTGTAATGTAATTATCTCTTTTTCTCTCCATTTATTAACTTTTATTAAATAAGAAAATACCAACATCATCATTCCTTTAAATAATTATATATTTTACCAAACATATGCTTGTCCCATTTGTATGGCTGAATGAATTAAGGCAAGATTCAGTGGGCAAAGCCTTTGATCAGTTTGTTTTATAATCCCCTGACGAAGAAGAAATCCCTCAAGTTTATGACTTACAAGTCATAACCATATCAACCCACCGTAATTATTTTTTTCTGAATGTTTCCAACTGGTCTTATTAATGTGTTTGGGGACATCATGCATTGATTGTATCAAATAAAGAAAGGTTCTAACTCTTCTTGATTCATTTCAATCTTTCAAATATTTTGTAAAAATCTTGGAATTTAGTTCTTCGGTTTTCATTTTGAAATTTTAGTACTAATATTTTTGTAAACATAGAACTGGAAATAAAGTTAAAGAATAATATAAAGTACATAGGCCCGTAGTCACCGTCTTTTCCCATCTCCTTTTATCTTAATAATTGCTCGTGCTTGTACACATGTTGTTAGGCAACTTAAGATTAATACTAGCATGTTTGTGTGAATTAATAAGCATAAGTTCGGGTCCAACGCCCGAATCAGTTCCGAAACCTGTAGAACAGTGACATGAGTCCGGAGTCAAGTCCAGATGGGGTGCAACGCCCATTAACCAAAAGCAAACTTTTGGAGCAAACGCCACATCTTCGCATGTTTAGATGTAAGAGCTACTAATTAGGAATCCCCGAACCAATTGTTTTTCTGACTTAAACAGTTCTAAAAGTAAGTCGGTGGTAACTTCGTAATGGCTTACTTAGGTTAAGAAAAAACAACCATTTTATAGAGCCGTCATGGATGAGGGAGGGCACCATCCATTATTTGGAGGCAGGTTTTGGTTGACAGTGAGCTTGTTGTCCATTAGCTGATATACTAACTGGAAACGAAACACCCAATTAGTGCCTTGTAGGTGAAAGCATGATATAGCCAACGCCAACTGTCCCAAAAGCTCGAACTTATAAGTGAAAGCGTGACAAACTATATATTTTCAATTTCAACAGAAACTGCTGCCCATGAGTACATCACCCACCATAATAATTGTTTTTCGGTATATGAAACTTAAGGGACATGCACAAAAGCTATGAACACGCTAGGTTAGCATATGTACCAAAAGGCTATCTACTAAAATAGTCGCCCGGAAGAACTGTTGTTCATGGTACTCGGCCGCTCGTCCTCTGTGGCTCTATGACCACTGAGCCCATATACGAATCATAGGATCATTGCTTGCCGAAGCTAATATCCAAGGCTTCAGAGGGTTCCGGCTCACACTGTTGACGGTCATTTTGTGACAGGACAATACTTCAATTGGCTCCCCACCCAAGGCTGTGGAATTTAGGCGTGGATCTTTCGTCGAAATGGCCTTCCTTAATAAGCTGAAAAAAGAATATAATATTTAGTATGTTCCGTTGTCTGTTCCATATTTAGACCTGTTCCTAAAGAACCAACAACAAGATTAGAAACCGTCTTTGGCGATGACAATTGTTTGAAGAATTATATGGTAAGATACATTTACGAGGCATCAAATTGAATTTTTTATGGTTATTTCTCAAGCAAGCATTGCTTTTGGTGGAAGTGACATTATGCAAGTCATCACCGTTTGGGATCATGGCTTTCTGAAGATATCGTGGTTTCCGACCAAGTGGGCCAAGTGGCTGTCGGTCTTCCAAATAGCGTTTTAGGCTTTTAGCCCAAGCTCGTGGTCTTAAATTGTAAAGACTTGCGAAATTTCAAGTACCCCGTACTAGTCATTTCGGATCATCCGACATCATAACATCATTATTCTCAAGTTGTGAATTTTTTTCTAAAGAAAAATGTTGCTAGTAACCGCAACTTCGCAAGAATGCTAATATCTCAATTCTGAACGAAGACTTCAGATGTATAACATAAAGTTATTCCTAACCGCGACTTTACCTTGCTTTGACCACCATTGACGCAGTTACAAACCGCATGTTGTTCATATTTTAGTATTCCTTGTTCAAGGAAAAGCCACATGGGTTATATCCTGTGGAACGTGGAAAATAGAACCAATCTTTTTTATTCGATCGTACCCCCGAGAAAAGATGGTGAAAGGATAATTTATTTATTTCCTTTTCCTAATCAACCCATGATTTACCAGCGGATAGAATCAAATGTGTTATCCCATCACGGGGACCGGGGGGGGTGGGGGGGGGGGGAATGGTGCAAGAGCACTTCATATTGAACACAAACGATGCCAAATCGTGTTGCCCTGCCTTTGTTTTATTTACAGAGAAATATATAAATATCTTAAACATATAGAAGTGATAGACCATTTGTTGTTTGTTGGGGGAACATCACATTACTCTCTACTACCAAGCCAAACACAAACCCTAAAGTTTTTATTTAATTATTAAAGGTAAAGTTTTTGGCTAGTAATTAATGAGTGAGGTGGATATCATCTTTCCTTTCCTTTGCTTTAAATTATGAGTGAGGTAGATGCAGTTTTCTTAGAAGAAAGCACAAGTAAAGAAAATAATATCCCTAAAAAGACTGACCGGTCAAAGGCATCTTTTTTTTTTTTTTCTCATATCATCTTAAAAGGAGAAAGAATAAGAAATGGACCAGTCTACACCTCCCCTTTTGACCACCGAAGGCGTGTCCCTCGTGTCCGAGTTTATCTTTTAGGACACATAGACTGTTATTTCTTAGTAAGAACAAAAATAACAAGCAGAAGAACAGATGCGGATGCAATTTGCCTGGAGCGATATCATCAAATAATCGAACGGACGAACTGTCACTTAGAATAATAATTATCATGATAATAACATAACCCCATTCGATCTTATCTTCGCATTCTGCAAAGGAGTGCCCAGACCAAAAAAGAAAAATTAGTTTGACCAGGCCCATTCATGACTTTAAGAAAAGACGAAGTTGCGTTAGGTTTGGGGGGTGGCTATGTTCACGATGGAGAAGAAGATGAGCCCGAATTTGACTCGAATATGTAATACTTGTCGCGGCGACGGACACATCCCATGTGCAGCTTAGCCCCTATGGGATGGTCACTAGATCCCCTGCCCCGAACTCGACCGCCCGTGACGACGACGGCCCCTTAGGGTAAACCTTCACCTTCCCTTTCACGAGGTAGCAAGTCTCCTCCGCGTCGAACTTCAGCTGGTACTTCCCCGGAGGACAACCCAAAGAGAGAGATCGATCCTGACCTTCCATCCCCATCATGGAAGAAGGGAAATTCACGTGGGTGGGGGCCCATACCAACAGTGCGATCGATGTAGAGTGCAGGTTGGAAGGTCTTCTTCCATCATCAGCATTTCCTCGAAATAATTATATAGTAAAATATAGGGGCGAGCATAGGTTCCGGATAAAACCGGAAACCCGTCGGAACCGGCACCATAGGGTCGGTGTCAGTACGGTTCTCGAATGGATCGGATAGGTTTTAGGTTCTAAATTTTACAAAACCGGCGGTACCAAGTACGGTTCCAGGTTCTCCCCCCGGAACCAACTCGGAGAACCTGGAACCTAACCTAAATATTACCCAACCCAATATCCTACCCTAAATTTTACCCAACCCAATAACCTACCCTAAATTTTACCCAACCCAATAACCTAAATTAAACTTTACCCTACCCCAAACAATTGTCCCGGTTCCTAACCTTTCTATTCCCAGTCTCTCCCCCCTCTTCACAACGTCTTCATCAAACGGTTCCAGGGGTTACGGTTTCTTACGGTAAGTCAGCTCCTAATATGCTTTTTCCCTTCTTCCCCGCCTTGCCTTGTCAATTTTTATTTACAATTCTTTCTGGGTTATGATTTTTTGGAGGATTTTAGGGATGGGTTAGGTTGATTGAGCCGTGGGTGATGAGAATACTTTCTTAAAAGTTCTTTTTTTTCTGAACATAGCCGGTCAGGGGGTGATTCTGTGGGGTTTGGATTTTGATTTTGATGTAATTTGAGGCGTTGGTGCTCTGGATCATCTGTTTAATGATCTATTGTTTGATTTGTTAGGTTGTTCGAATTAGAAGATGAATCTCGATTCTGACAACAATGAGGCTCAAACAACTAGTGTCAAGCGAACTTTAGCTTCAACAGCGGCCAATCTTCCTACTGCTCCTAAGGTAACAGGCAAACAAAACATAAAGTCTAACGTTTGGGATCATTTTGCGAAAATTCTGAATGAGAAGACTCATAAGGCAGAGAATGTGAAGTGCATTTACTGTAACAATGTGTACAAGTATAATCCTAATTGGGGCACTTCAACGATGTGGAAGCATATTAATAGTTGTCGGAAGTTTCCTCATAATATGGATAAGCGACAAAAGATATTTACTAGCAGCAAATCGGAAGGATGCACAAGTCGTAATGTTATATCTACTTAGGTGTTTGATCAAGAATGTTGCAGAGATATGCTTGCTAGGATGATTATTGTCGATGAACAACCTTTTTCACTTGTCGAGCATGAAGGTTTTCGCGCGTTTGTTAATGTTCTACAGCCTGCTTTCAAGCCTGTTTCTCGATTCACTGTTGCTAGAGATTGCATGAAGATTTTCATAAGTGAGAAGATAGTGCTCAAAACTTTTATTGGCTCTTTGAATTCTCGAGTGGCACTTACAACTGATACATGGACTTCCAATCAGAACTTGAACTATTTATGTCTTACTGCTCATTTTATTGACAATGAATGGAAGTTGCATAAACGCATATTCAGTTTTGTGGTTATGTCTAGCCATAAAGGGAAGGAAATTGGCAGAATGGTTGGGAAGTGCATTATTGATTGGGGAATACAACATCGTATTTCTACTGTGACAGTTGACAATGCAAGCTCTAATGATGTTGCAGTGAAATACTTGAAAGATCAGATCATTGAAAGCAACTCATTGATCTTAGGCGGTGAGTTTTTCACATGAGGCACTGCACATATCTTGAATTTAATTGTGAATGATGGCTTGAGTGATGTTTGTGAATCTATAAGTCGAGTTGGTCTTCATTTTGGGACAATTGATTTGGTTTGTGGATATCTAGCATGTTTTTAGGACTTTTGGTTTGGCTAGTAGATACTTGGCATATTGGTACATAATTGGGATGAATCTCTGTATTCTCTGCTACTTTGGTATGCTAATTGAAAGTTCTAATAGAAGGCACTGGAACCGGAACCGGTACTGGAACCGAAACCGGAACCGGTAGATTGGTTCCTGGGTGGTTCTTTAAACTACTGGGTAGGTTCTAGGTTCTAAAATTAAGGAACCGGCCATTACAAGGTAGGTTCCAGGTTCCACGTCCGGAACCTACCCACCCGGAACCTGCTCACCCCTAATAAAATATACATTTTTAATGTTAAGTATAGTCGAATTTTTGTGTTTATATTTTTGTTTATTGTATAAAAACGTTCGTAATTTTATATTATACTTATTTTTATTTTTTAAATTTAAAAATCAGTCTTTATACAAATGAATTTCCTTACGCCTTAAAAATGTTAAATTTTTAGTCCTAGTTAAGGAAGTTTTTCAAATTTACGGAGAAAAGCTTTATTGACCGACAATTTTACAGAACAGACATGGAAGAAGAAATTTGGAGTTACTTCGTTGGGGAAAAAGGAAAATTCACGTGGGTGGTGGGCCATACCAACAGTACGATCGATGTAGAGTGTGGGTTGAAAGATCTTCTTCCATCATCATCAGCCTTTCCTTGAAATAATTATATTTACCAAACGAACCAATGCTTGTCAGTTTGTGTAGGATGATTGTTGAATGAATTAAGGCAAGACTGGTGGGAATTGGGTCAAAGCCTTTGGTCAGTTGGTTTAATAATATTGCCTTTGCCTCTGTGTAAGTGTTTCAGGAAGATAAACCATTCCAAAAGAGAGAGAATATGGATTTCATCTCCCCCGTCTTCAATCTGGTCGACTCTCAACTCATCGCCGAGTATGCCCGGATCCATGGCATCACCGACAAGTTCGCTTGTGTAAACATTTCATGTAAGCAAGAAAGCAAGAGAGAAAGTTTAAGAAAAGAGAAATCGTAGCCAAAACACTCCTTGTAGATACAGAAGTTCTACAAAAAGTTTCTTCTATCCTATAAAAGGTCGTCGGCAATACAAAACCTACATTCTGCTAGCACTTTCTCGCTTCCTATTCAATCCTACACATGTAACCCCAATAGCTTGTTCTTCTTCTTCTCGATTCATTTTTCTATTGTTTGGTTTTAATAATCTTGTTGGCGTTCACATTCACACCTCCTCACCTCCCAATGTCACCCACCCTTTTCATGTACATTATTTAAATCAATATGCACGACTCGAAGCAAATATTTAATCTTTTGCGTACGACTTAAATAATGTTACGGGTTTGTTATCAGAAGAGCTTCAGCCGGATCTGTTCACAAAGCTATCCGACCTCAGTTTTTTCCATTCTTAAGGCTCGAAACCGGACCCGATATTGATCCCCTGCATGCTTTGTAACGTGGATGGGGCAGGTACGCCGCCGCGAGAGGCGTATGAAAAGAAGAAGAAGATGATGATTTTGATTTTCCACGCACAAAGGACGGCACTTTCGTGATTAGGAACGTTCACTTCGCGTCTTCATTCCAACGAACCAATATATATATAATATATATATACACATGACTTATTGTCCCCCGATGTGATACAGCAAACAACACGTTTGTCCACCAAAGCTATTCTTAGTCTCTAAACAAATACAAATACAATAAAATTAGCATCTTTGAGGTGGGATCTCTAAACGTGCAACATATTTTGTACTTTGATTATTATTACACCTTGTTAATATCATATACCAATTATTAGATTGATCTGATAGACGTGGTTGAAGCATGATATGATTTGAGTCTTATCAAATATTCCAAAAACAAAGACAAGCAAGCACTTCACAGGTAAATGCATGAGACCTTGTACTATAAAACCAATTGGCATTTTATGACATGCTTAGGTCTCCATGCTCGAACGGTTCAAACCACTTTAGGGGGGGTTCTTATTATTGGAATTCGAGCAATTATTGATTGACTTTTATTGAGGGAAACAGAACAACGATAGGGTTTTTGTTTCTTTATATTTTTTACTAGTCAAGTTGATCGATTTTTATCTAATCTTTGTTGGGATTAATTAATCCCTTTTTGTACACATTCGGATTAGGTTGATGGGGACGGATATTATTAGACCAAAGAAAAAGAGGGAAGGTGCGGTGGGTTGGATTATGATAATATTTATTTCATAACAAAAAGGGCGTATATTTTATGGTTAGAATTGTTGGGGTTATGGGTTAAATGATTGAATGGGAAGGGAGAAAGTGTCAGCAGAACGTAGGTTCTATACTACCGATGACCTTCTATTGAATAGAAGAAACCTTCTGTAGAGCTACTACTTCTACGAGGGATGAATATTTGGTGGAGTTCAAGTTTTTAGGCTCACAAACTATATTTTTCTTCATTTCTTTTAAATGATTATACAGGGAGGAGTAAAAATTATAGAAACGGCTACCTAAAATGACATATTTAATGATTTACTTAAATGACAATAATATGGCATTTGCTTGAATCATAAATTACCTTCAACAAGGATTTCATTCTTTTTTTAATTCGACCATATTGTTATTTATATCATTATAGAATTACTTTATTACCTTGAAGAGGTTAATAAATTAGTTCCTTTAATATATACAAAACTAAATAAATATTTACAATATATAATTTAATGATTAAGATTATGTATGATCTTTAGGTATAAAGTTTAAGATTATAATTGAATGCGTTAGTTTAACATTTACGAGTTTAATATTTAACATATGATTTAACATTTTAGATTTAGAATTTAATTTTTATGGTTTAACTTTCGAGTTTATAATTTAGTGTTTATGATTTATTTTGTTATTAATTAATCATAGTATTTTAAAATTTAAATGGATTAAAAAAACTATATAGTGTAATTTGAATTTTACTCTTACTATAATTAAAATAAGATAAGTTACAACTGTTACATTAAAACTAAAATTATCTTTTGTATTTGAAAATTTTTATCTGACACGAAGTAAAATTTCGACCTGGATATCGAGGTCGCCACCCTTGGACTTTGGACAATCTTACGAGTACTAGATGTATACAGTCCTACTATGGAGGATTGAGATGGACTTGGACGAACGTCTCCTAGAGGCTTTCCTTTTGGCGAGGTGAGCGATAAACCGCTATTTCATACTCGGACGAGGTCCCAAGCTTCTGCAACTGAACATGTGAACAATCCTTTTTTTAAATGGGAAAACAATTCTTACCACCTATCTCTATTTGTCGTAATATTCAATTAACAAATCAAACGTTTTTAGTCTTCCGGAATTCATTCTCGGCCTTCCTGCGAGCTACCACGCGGGATCATGATTTTGAAATTTTGAAATAATCCTTTTGTAATCTTAATATTTTGAAATCTCATGGCATCATGTGTATCTCGATTTTATAATTAATGTCGTAATTATCTTGCAAAACATGGTTTCAACTTTTTGTTGACTTTTATTTCGTGTTCTAAAACTTTAAAATCTTTATTTTTTATAGCCTCGAATAAATATTTTGAATCTTAAATCACGTACGAATGATAATTTTTGGTAAGAAGAGACTAATTTCAAGAAATAATAGTTATTTTGATTTTACTTTCCTTTTTGTTTTAAGTAAAGACTCGATTCCAAACAAACCTAATTTTGTTTGTTCAATAGATTATAATATTAAGCAAGTGGCCGGCCATGTGAACATGTGACAGACAAACGACACATTGTATTATTAGCATCAAAATGATAACAAAAGACTTAGAAGATTGGAATATATTTAAGTATTTGTCCTTCGAGATTTGTTTGTTTAATTGATTATATTAATCGAGTGGCCGGCCATTTGAACATGTCACTGAATGATAACAAAACAACAACGACTTGGCAGGTTAGGTCTAGGTGGATATTATTATTTATTGTAATGCAATTATCTCTTTTTCTTTTTGTCTCTCCATGTATTAACTTTTAGTTTAGAACATCAGAATGAATGTTATGTATACATTTATTTTGTTGTTGCAAAATTTTTGAATTTCTTTACAAAGATACTGGTGAACTAAGCTAAATTATAATGTACAAATTATATGCATCTACTACAATTTTTATGCTTACAAGAACCAAAATAGAGTGACATTTTTTTATATGTACTTTTCTTTATATTTCTTCAAATTCTGTTTCGTAAATCATGACAAAAATCTACCATACGAGAGAATCGTTATTTAATACTAAAAGTTACTTACATATTCTTAGTACTATTGTTCAAACCTTTCGTACAAAATAGAAAGGTCAATTTCATCATAAATTATTTTGTATAAAATGTGTTCTGTTTAGTATCAGAATGAGTATATTTCGTAAAATAAAACAGATTTTCTATACGATACTATTTAATTATATGAAGTTGCCAGATCTAAGTCAAATCAAAAGGTTATCTAAAATTTTTTCAAATGGATTCGGACTTAAAAGGATTGCTGCATTAAATACAAATTGAGCAATCCTGGTGAAAAAGTACCGATTTTTGTACCATGTATTTTACATAACATTTTAATTATTAATACATTAAAGGATTACTTATCATATGTCATCTGCCGGTATGCAACTTTTTTCGAAATAATTAAATAAAACTTTACGAAATTTTTGCATCATCAAACCCACATCTTCACCTGGCAATCCTACAACATCAATCCTATTTAAAAAGGATGGCCAGTTTTTGCTTAAATCAGGCAAATCAATCCTATTAGAAAATGTTTGCCTATTTTTTCTTAAGCAGATGTGCAGTCGACGTGAACTCGGGAAATGCTCTGTTTGGGTAACACGTTGTGCATTTGTTTGCATAGGTTTGAACTACGCATGGATAACTTCCATTTTGTTCTCTCTTTGAGGAAATAAAGAACAATGACAGACTTTCGTGCTTTGGATGCATAGGTGGGAAAGCAAAGTTGTTGGCCCTCTGATTGTGACTAACGGGGGTGAATAAGTCTTTTGATGGGATTCTCTTTTTGTATAAAATAACTGTCTACAGGAGGCTACAGTCATCACCACTTACGTATGCTGCACAAACCTTCTCTTGGACATGTTGTATGCCCACTTGGCGTTACGGATAGTTTCTCCTGCCAAGTCCTTCGGATTCACAGCCAGCGATGGCTTCACCAATACACACCTGCTGCAAACAAATAGACAAATAAATAACCAACTACAGAAGGTTAGTGGTCCCTCACCGCTTACGCCTGCTACTCTAGTAACATATCAATTTGTTTATAGTTGGGACAACCTCAATAGAAATGGTAGCTTAGCTGGCTGTTTCGCCCATTAATTTTTATTTTATCTCGCAGGCCGTAAGGAAGGCAGTGACTGTTGGGTTCTTCGCCAATGCCTGTCGTCTTGAAGTGAGTTTCTTCAATTGGCTTTTTGCAACATCTGGTTTACAACCATTTGAATCTAATCCCTAGAAATACTGTTGCTTCTTGTGTTGGACTTATGTAACGAAAAGCCACACAGTCACAATGGGATGTACAAGACACTCAGAGCGTCGCAGGAAGTTTACATCCACCCATCGTCGGTGTTATTTAGGTGAGCACGTCATATCCATCCAATAAAAAAAATATATTTGGTTGAATGCATTCCGTCAGCACTATGACTAGTCCGTTCATTCCTCTCCTGGGATTGACTCTTAGTTTAGTGTTAGATGTGGCTATGTCTTCCTTTCTACTGAATTTTGTGCTACTCGATCTTTTCTTGTGAGACAGAGTTAATCCGAAGTGAGTTCTGTATCAAACTATCGTTTCAACTGACCGGCAATACATGTCTTTCTGGACTGGATTTTGCTGGCCGTCTTGCATGACCTACTCGAATGTACCAATCTTTAACCATGATTTCTTTTCTTGACTTCGCTATAGTTAACTCTCTAGCGAAAACTTTACTTGTCGGTGGGCCTAACCACGAACTTAATGTTTTCATCTCACTTTCTGCACATATAGCTCCGGCTCGATAATCGGTTCCGGCCAGCTCATTTTATGGGCCGAGACTCCCTTTATCTTGGCAAATAATTTAGCCATGCAACGGAACTATAAAATCCTAAACCCCCACGAGGCATCGATTGAGCCAAAAAAGACTAAAATAATTATCAAACACCGACCACGATCACGACCGAATCTACGAATGATTAAAAAAAACACTTCAAAACCCATGACTCAAAAAGGAGGAAGGAAAGGGACCTGGCCCTTGACTTCGAGGTGTGAACAGATGAGTCTTCTTAGCGTCCTTCAGAGGGCACTCCCGACGACATCATTCCTCCACTCTTGACGAGATCAGCTCCCCCCATGGTTCCAATACCTGGACGACATATGGGCTCCCTCGTTTCTTTAATGACTTGACCGGTTGAACTTCAGTGGGCCTCCAGTTACTCTCTAAGCCCAATATATGAGGAAAAAATTTATATCGAGTCCATCCCAATTATCTACTTCACGTCCGCCCTAACAAAACAAAACCAGCCACTCCCACACCAACTGGGAGTGGTGGGAGGGAGGGCATCTCTCTCTGTGTGTCTTTCTTTGAACGTTTTTTGTCACACTTATCGAGAAAAATCACGTTTCTTATCGAAATGGTTTTTTGTTTTTAAAGGAGAACTGCGCGCCAAAGGAATTAAGAAGAACATACAACTTTTTCTTCCCGCGCAACAAATAGTCCTCCGGTCATAGGACCTGGACCAACAAAACGGGAAGCTACTTGTGGCGGGGGCCGAGTCAAGGCGCAGCACACTGGCCTTACCCGGTAACTGGGAGGCCCAAAGTCTCTGACAGAAGGCGTTCGTCGGTGTATGCGCGAAAGTGGAACCATTCAAAAAACAAAAAATTTTAATATTTAATAGATTACGTGGATACGAAACGAACGAATAAAAAAATATTAATTAACGATTCTTTGGTCAGATCACGTGGATTAGCTGTGAATTGTCTGCTACTTCATACAAAAATACTTTTCATCGTTTTGAGGAAAAATATAATCTTTGAATCCTTTTGGTTGGAATCAATCAATCCCTTCTTACAATGCGTGGCCGACCACTTTCTTAATATTATTTATAAAACCAACAGCACTCCACTTTTCTTTTTATTATCGAGGAGGAAATTTAAAGTCGTTCGATAATAATGCGCTTTTGATGGGATCCAGACATATATATATATAACAATATATTTGTACAATATATTAGACACGACCCATGACAGAAGAAGTTAATTTGTGCAGGAATTTATTAAAAAAACAGGGCCATCTCGTAGGGATGGATGATCGCGTGGAGAATGTAATCGACATGTTGAATTTGAGTTGTCATGTTGAACGACATGTTGTGATGGTGCACGGCATGGGCGGTATTGGGAAGACAACGTTGGCGAATGCCATCTTCAACAGAATCTCTTCCCGATTAGATGGATGCTGCTTCCTTGCTGATGTGCGAGAATCCTTGTCGGCTGGTGTGGGGGGTGTTGAAAGGTTGCAAAAGAAGCTATTGAGGGATATCTTCGGTAAATCGGATGGAGGAATTGGTGACTCTAATTATTATTTTATTTTATTTTTTTTAAATCTGAATAATGGAATTTTTTATTATTTGAAAATGAATTATGATTTGATAAAATATGATTTTCTCTTAAAAATTGATTTAGTGTTAAAATCTATTAATATTTTATTTATTTGATCGTCATAATTTTGACACTAAAATGGTTAATGGTTTTCTTTTTACCAAATAATTGTTTCAAAAGTTTTATATATATTGAAATATTCATTTATTGGATAAAGAACATTAATGTTACAATTCTTATTGGTAGCAAAGTCCCTTCACGCAGTTTTTATTATTATAATTATTGTTATTATTATCATTATTATTGTTAAAAAAATAAAGTCACACGTTTTTTTTAAATAATAATTATCTTTTTTTAAATTGTCAATTAAACTATTTTTTATAATTAATTAATATACCTTTTTTAAAAAAACACGTCACATTTATTTAACAACAATTATTTTTTTAATTATTTTTTTTTAATTTTCAATTAAACCATTTTTAAAAATCAATTAATTTACTTAAAAAAACAGAGATAAAAAAACAAAAGTATCAAGCACAACATGTAATTGATGACGGATTAAATTATTACTATTATTCGAATTTTCTAACCACTTTTTTTGTATAAAAAAATTTAAACGAAAACTTCGAGGTGATCTCAAAGACTGCGCGAAGGGAACCTGTGGTGGAGGCACATCACTAAAGCAGCCGCAACCGACGAATTCAACGCTAATACAACTTTTCCCTGGTCGGGCCTCAAGTACATGAGGGAGGTGCGAGCCTCCCGTTGTTTTTTTATTTTCACATGTAACGAGTCGTGGGCCCAAGTGCATAGGCCCACGATCACCACCTTTCCCCGCTCCATTTGATCGCAATAATTGTCTGTGCTTGTCCGCATCCTTAAGTATTTGTCAATTAAACCAATTTTTAAAATCAATTAATTTACTTAAAAAAAAAAAAACAAAAGTATCAAGCACAATAAGGAATTGATGATAGATTAAATTATTGCTATTATTCGAATTTTCTAACCATTTTTTTTTGTATAAAAAATTTTAATCGAAAACTCCGAGGTAATGGACGAGGTGATCTCAAAAACTACGCGAAGGGAACCTGTGGTGGAGGCACATCACTAAAGCAGCCCCAACCGACGAATTCAACGCTAATACAACTTTCCCCTGGTCGGGCCTCAGGTACATGAGGGAGGTGCGGGCCTCCCATTTTTTTTATTTCCACATGTAACGGGTCGTGGGCCCAAGTGCATAGACCCACGATCACCACCCTTCCCCGCTCCCTTTGATCTCAATAATTGTTTGTGCTTGTCCGCATGCCTTAAGCCCATAAGTTTATGGTCGCATGTTGTTTGCTATCAACAAACATGAGTTTGGGTCCGAAGCCCGTAAAACATTGTCGTGAGTCCGGAGTCATGCCCGGATCGGGTCCAATGCCAGTTAAACAAAAGCAAATCTTTTGGAGCAAACGCCATTTTTCGCATACTTAGATGTAAGAGTCAGAATTAGGAATCCCTGAACTAACTATTTTTCCGACTTAAAGAGCTTTTAAAATAAGTCGGTGGCGACTCCGTAATAGTTTACCTAGGTTAAACAATACAACATAAACGGAGCCATAATGGATGAGGAACCGACGTCACGAGGAGTTTTCGATTTCTCCCGAATGTTCTTCCTTCGGATCATGCTCCGCCTTTCGCCTGCTGCCTCTTAGGAAAACGGAGATGGTCGGCGAGTAGGAACCCAGGGAGGGATCACCCAATTCCCATCCGCAGCGTCCGACGCTCGAGTCGTGACGTTAACCGGTTGGGCCTTGGGG
This sequence comes from Melastoma dodecandrum, assembly GCA_029817715.1. NCBI lineage: Eukaryota > Viridiplantae > Streptophyta > Magnoliopsida > Myrtales > Melastomataceae > Melastoma > Melastoma dodecandrum. The sequence goes on along the minus strand of JARUPY010000578.1, from coordinate 407,678 downwards.
AGCAGGCCCGGATCCTCAGGTCTTTTGAACCGCCACGCGCGTGCTAGGCCGGAAGGCGCGCGTACAATATGCAAAATGAAAGAAAAGGGTTTCATACCAGGGGTATTTTAGCTACATCAAGCACCTCAAGAGAGCATAGTATCTCAAGTGCCCGAATAATTGATTCTGGCGATGGAGAAGCTGGCCAGTCAAAGCCTAGTGTATATCTATCCCGGTGATGTTTCCGGTTGGCATCGGTAGTGGAGGCTCACTCCATTGTTGATGTCAGAATCTCCTGGGTGGACTGGGTTTGAGTTGGTGGCGAGGGGTTCTCTATGGATGTGGCCTGACCTACCTTGGGATCGATGGATGTAGGGGACACTAACGTCTGGAGTGTCGGAGAATCTCTGAGATTCTCCAGCACGTTTCCATATCATCGGAGGCTCGTCCATCGTGTTTGTGTTTATGATCATCTAAATGGTATTTTTCACTATATATTAACAAATGCAACCCCGGTCAAGGCTAAAATTCTATATCCAGGATTATCGCAAGTTCGGACATAATATAAAAGCAGATCGACATGTCTAAACAGTAAAATGACATGTACGAAAAAACATGCACATGTATTTTTTATATGGCTAGTCGTATATCAGGTTTGATCTGTTTTGACTTTACAGAAACGGTAACCTGTAAGAGTGATATACTTCTTAATAAAGGAAAAATATCCTGAAAATATTTTCTACAGCCTCCAATGGGTATTTCAGATCAAATGACCTGTTTAGATAATATTTCCATAATTAGATATTTCAATAATTAATTATTACTTATCTTAATTAATTTATTAATTCAAAACAAGAATATTCTTAGAATATTATTTAAATTAATCATAAAAGTAAAAAATAATATATTTTTCGTATGTATTAAAATTATATTACTAACATTGGAATTTTCCTATTAAGCTTTTGTAAGAAGATTACATTGATAGAACTATCCCATAATCAAAATTTTCATGTGAATTTCATCCAAATATAATAACAAACTAATTTGGAATGAATTATTTCATTTTGAAAATAAATGATTGATTATTTCCTTGTATTTAAGGTTGCTTGACTGTTCTGGTCGAACATTCTGTAGTGCTATATCGTGGCATTAAAATATCCAACTATTACAAAATTAATTTTGGATAATCCCCGACGAATAAATGCACTAGCCCATGATTAGATTTCTTGAGGTGGGGTGAAATATTATTTCTTTCCAACTATAGAAGGTTGTTCATCGATTCTGACTCCAACCTTCAATACGATAATTTGATATAAGAGAATCCGATTGATACGAAATCAATCAAAAATTGTTTCCAAATGATTTATGCAATATGAGAATGCATGCGGTAATTTAAGTTTAGTAAAATAAATTTCCTAAATAATAGAATGTCAGAATTGCTTTATAAACGAAAAATCCAAAAACATTTTAAAAAGTCGATTGAGAAGGTTCTGGCATGGAGGTAAGTCTTCACACTCTTGCAACCTTATTATGGTGTTTTTAACGTGTATGTTGAGTGTGCAGAATGGAGTCTCCAGGTAAACGTTCTCGCCGAGATTAATATTCACTGTTGCAATGAGGGATTTTTGAAATGTCTAGCAGAGCATACTTCGATAACCAAGATGGCAACTAGAGAAATCCAGGAGCTGGTTCACTATGAGGGGAGTTTGTCGACCTCTTGGACTGTGCTCGAAGAGATGAGGATTAATAGTTGTCCTAAATTTAAGTCGTCCGTGTGGAAGGGGATGGAGGGTGATAGAGATCAAATGACGAATCTTAATTGATTAATAACATAATTACAATACATCACTATTAATAGGGATATTGAGAATATTTAGCTCCTATAATCAAGAGGATTTCATGATGAATATCTCGACACTAATCAAATAATATCTAAACATACTCATTTCAACCTTCACGTTATCACCCCCAACCAAGCCTCGTAAGTCAGGAGGAGATTGTTGCGTTGGTCAACGAATGAACGACCACCTAGGGTCTTGGTAAAAATATCGGCTTTCTAATCACGTGCCGGAATATATTTGATGACAATCGAACCGGATTGGACCTGTTCCCGGATGAAATGATAATCAATATCAACATGCTTGGTACGTTGATGCTGAATAGGGTTGCGACGAGGTACGTAGCTCCCAAATTATCGCAGCAAATCAAAAGAGGACGCTAGAGATGAACACGCAGCTCGCAAGCAAGGGATGACAGTCAGGCAACCTCCGCAATGGTGTAGGCAAGAGCCTTATATTCAGTTTCCGTAGAACTTCGAGGGACCTGGCCTGCTACTTGGAGCGCAAAGAGATGATGTTGTGTCCATGAAAAATTGCATAGCCAGTTGTCGAGCGATGTGTCGTTGGGCAGCTTGCCCAATCAGCATCCGCTTAGGCTGTAAGTTACGACGTATCGGTAGGACAAATTGGCAATCCATAGTCAAGGGAGCCTTTGAGATACCGCAGTAGTTGCTTGGCTTGATGAAGGTGCACTGATATCCGCCGTTGTAAGAACTGACTTAATTTGTTTGCCGAAAATGCCATGTCTGGACATGTCTTAAGATAATAATTATACAACTTCACAATCTACCGACTCATCCCAGTAATTAATTTGATGTTGATAAAATCTCAAACATGATTTGCACACGAATGAATTTATTTCCATTCCAAACATATAATTTATCCCTTTCAATCAATTCCGGATTCTTTTTTCCCAGGCTCCTTTTTCTTTTTCTTTTTTTTTCTCTGGAAGATTTGTGGTTTTATCCTCGCCAAATTTATAGAAGAATCTTCGTTCGGTAGTTAGTTTATCACTAGTTTCTTATTTTGTACAATGCCATAATTGATGATTCACCGAATCTTCTGGAAGAGCATGAAGAACACCGGGGACAGAACATCTTCATTAAGAGCTTCGCTATGCCAAGTTCGAAAAGAAATTAGTCAAATACGATCATTGAGAAATTCTCAATTTATCTCTCTCTTTACGTATTAGTTCATAACATTGGCCTTCAATTTACTTTTGGAGACGTTGTTCTTAGCCGCGATAAAAGTAAAATATTTCCTAAATTTTTAAACTCCCGATTTTAAACCACATAATATTTTTGCTAAGATGCTATGGGGATGATGTATATAATATTTTTGTAATTGAAAAACCAAAATAGAAATGTCTCCTTAAACCAAATACCATGTGGCGACAACATCTTCAGCATGCAACCGACGAGGTCTTCAACGTAGATAAACCATGCCGCTAAACAACGATTATGATTATTAACACGGCTTGAGCTTAATGACGACCCTTTATACTCCTCAAAGAACTTTCAAATTTTCGTCACCTATATAAGTTAGGAATATTTTTAAAAGAGAGGCTTGTACGGGCACCTTCCGGCCTAACGAGCGTGGCGATCTAGGTGACACGAGGATCCTAGCCCACTCTCCCAATTGACGTCGCGACTCAAACATCGAGGGACTGCCTGACCCTCGCCAATCATCTCCATGCTCTTTGGAAAGGCGAAGGGCGATGGGCAGAGCATGATCCGTAGAAGGAATTTTCGAAAAGAACGGGAGCGGCTCATATCGCCTTCCTCATCGGTGATGGCTTCATAGAAAACGTATTGCTTAACCTAGGTAACCTATTATAGGTTCGCCACCGACTTACTTTTAATAAAACTGCTTATGTCGAAAAAACAGTTCGGTTCGGGAATTCTTATTTACTGGTTCTTGCATCTAAACATGCGAAGAGGTGGCGTTTGCTCCAAAAGTTTGCGAGCATTGTGAAAGGATCTAAAATTCGCTACTTGGAAAAAAAATACAGATTATCGTTATTATTAACAACCAATTACTGAAATCGTTACATTACCTTTATTACAATCATCTTATGCACTAAACACGTAGATAGAGTGAAGTACCAGCGAAAAACTTTGATTGATCTGTAAAAATACATCAGAATATTAGTTCAAGAACTAAGTACGACCCAATAACTTAATACCATAACCTTCACGTTTGATCTATTCCCTTAAGTTCTAATCGAGTTACTTGAAGGTTTCTCCAACCAACAATCAATTTCGGCCAGTGTGGAGAACCAGTCTCCTACTTATTGGCATATGACGAGGCCTCCCTAACTCGCTCATTAAACCTTGCCCAAGACCATTCCGCCTGCCAAGCTCTTGGCGAATTCATTTCACCTCATTCCCGAATTAAGATCAACCATCATATTAACCACGACATTCGTATATGTTCCGTCGTATTATTCCGGCCTTTGGTCTAGGCCAACACCACCTGCCCTTCAGGCGTTATATCTGAGCATTCCGGAGTTGCCAGCTTCTCCGCGCCCTTGCTCATGTGCGTGTCATAATAGTCACTTTGCATTCAACTGTCATATGCTCCCCCTTTTCAGTATATGACATCATCATTTTCCCTCACCAATCCATGAATCTTGTCTAAGTCGTTCCAAGGAGATGACTTTACTTCCAGCCATTCATTCCTCCCATTCAACGACCTAAGACTCATCCAAATCGTTTATTTCAACTCAATATAACTACCAAACACTCCTTTCACGACCACTATGCAAGACACAATAAACTCATCGCAACCATATTCATTTCCTTCCGATTACCTAGGGAAAACAACATTATTCCCGTCATTCCTTGCTCCTTTTATTTGGCCTTTGTCCTAGGCGTAAATGAGCATGAGTCACACATGAAGAACACACGGGGAGAGAGCATCGTCATTAAGGAGTTTTGTACGGAAATACAGTTAGTTTTTTAAAAAATTTGCGAAATCCCAGTCTCGTTAACTACAGTTTTACCATCGAAGAGGCGGGTTTTTGACAAAGAGGACGCGCTTTCAAAATGCGCCCTCCGTATATGAAGGGAAGGGGCGGGTTATGCGGAATTCGGGCACAGCATGAGGGCGCGGTTTCAAAACGCGCCCTTATGCAGGGGTGGGTTTGACTTGGAGAATTCGGGGAATGCACAAGGGGCAAGCCCGCCCCCCTCTTAGACATTAATTACGAAGACTTATGAATTATATTAGAAAACATGTTTCAACAACACAATATCAAACTATCGAAATTCGAAACAATCCATCTCATAAAAGTAGAACAATAATATCATACATAAAACCTTAGAATATCATATGCAAAATCCATAAACGTTTACAAACATTAGTAAAGTCCCCTACGCCTCGTCGATTTCCTCCTAACATAAGACTTGATGACGAGATCTTCTGGAACGTGAAGCTACTTCGATAAATCATCTGGGTACAGTTACGTGATTTGAGAAGGTCCTTCTCCTTGTTATGAATGGTCGTATCTGAAAAACTTATATTAGTTGAGTTACGAGAGTTTAAATCAATCGAACATCAAAGGACTTACCCGAATTCTCTCGGCCCTTTAATCGGAGCTCCCGGGGTCGAACTGGACCCAACCTCGAAGTAAAGTGTGCTGTAATTGGCATCGATATGGGCAACTTGTGAGATGAGCATGCCTTCTCGCACTTCATTGCCCTCCTCGTCAAATACGAGATCTTCGTATGTCCGTGGCACCTCCTCATCTTCATGCTCCTCTTTCATATGGACTATGTGAGGATGATCTTCCTCCATATGTTGTCCACCTGGCGGCATAAACTCTTATGCAGATTGATCTTCCAACCCGCCGGTACGACAATCATACCTGTGCATACTCTCGCATCATTTGCATTGACTCCTCGGCAAGAGAAACGAGTTCGGGCTGGTTGGACCGAATCTTAATTTTGCGAAAATTCTTCATCTATATCACAAATATAGGTAAAATTTGAAAAATGAAATGTAAAAATATAATGCGATACTCATAAACGACTTACCATTATGTCGAGCATGGAGCTAGTATGCGAAATGTATTGCCTGGTGTGCTTCGCATACCATTTGAATTATTTAGTGCGAGACTCCCAAAACAGCGGCATGATCTTGTTCATCCGATCTTTCCACAGCTCCACAAACACTCCATGGACTCTCTCCAGTTGTTCATCGTCTTGCCGCGCAAATCCATCCAATGGAGTGCCTTGCTGGTGTCGCATTCTGCCGGCACGAACTGATGATCGACAAACTGACAAACACTCTATCCGGGAATTGCCATTCCACGATGTATAAGTAAATGAGGGGGAGTCTGGCACGCCAAAAAGCCTCTCCCGATCGGCAATAATCCGAAAGCATGGCTATCAACTCCTCCGGGTAAAGATGCCAAACAATCTGCATATAATAATGTGAATGTGAGAGGAAGATTCGATATAATCAAATGAAATTGTTAGCTATAGAAGTTTACCTTATCCTTGCTTTGCCGATCGAAGGCCTCTCTATACAAGGAAAGTACATGGGTAGTGATCATGCATACATCCTTTGCAACGGCCAGCGATAGCTCAAAGACATATTCTCTACAAATGGGGTTCGATGTCTAAGAGACGCCATATGTGGGAATCTATCCCATGCCCAAATTTGTAACAATATCAGGGGACCCTCTATCTGAGATGCCTTGTGGTGAGCCGCCTTATACAAACTCCTATAAAGCCACACAAGGCAGGCACTACCCCAACTAAACTGTCCAGCCCTCTCAAAGTCCGCTAGTAAAGGCAACCATAATATGTGTACTAAACTCTCTGACTTCGTAGTGAATATCATCCCGCCAATCAATTGCAAAATATAAGCCCCGGTATGCATCTGCACTACCTCATCAGGGGCATCTATAGGAATCTCACCAAAATTGGCAGCCAGCCAGCTCAGTCTAATACGACAAGACCTAATGTTGTCACCCTTAGGTACCCGCCTCATTAACCCCTACATTTCTAATATTTTCCTCGTTCCCTAAATCAACACAGTTGCACATTTCATCACCAGTATTGGCATCATTATCGGAATTCACTATTGAATCAACGATATGATTCTCATATCGCCGTTATATAGTTTCGTTTTGAACTACTTCATCACTCATATCACGTACTAAATCTTCAAACGATCACCTTCTTCCTAATCATCTTCATAATCATTACCACCATCCTCCTCATTCTCCACATTACCACCATATCCGCTACACCCGTCATTCACCGGTATCAATCGAGGAATATTTCTACTAACTTCAAAATTTTTCATTCTCTTTTACAAGACATTTAACCCCTCATCTACATTCACTCCTACAGCCTGCATTTTACTACCATGCTTACTTGTTGAATTTGGGGGCCTCCCTTCATTCTACGATTCCTAGAAATTGATATCACATACACTTCTTGAATGCGGTCACCATTTGACATCGCAAACTCACACAATAACCTAACATCTTCATCATCACCAATAGGTACTAGCATAAAATTTATACCAGAAGGACCATACGAAGGAACGAAATATCTATAACATATTTCCAGCCTACTGCCTTCGTTTAATCTCATTGCATTAGCAATTACCCTTTCAAATTGTACATAGTCGACATCAGCAGGTACCTTTATACGTTTTACTGGACCCCTATTATAACCTACTCCTTGATTACCATCAATAACATTCCAATTTTCATACAACAACAAATGAACTTGCGACATTGAAATGTAAGATAAAACTTACGATTTAGTGATTAGCTACTTCTTCGAACTTACTAATACCTACAAAAATTCAAACAACATACCATTAATCATCAAAATAATGGTAACTAAATAAACATTATCAAAACGTAATTTAAACTAAAACGTAAATCCAATTACCCCCAAAATCTCAAAATAAACCTAATTTTAACTTAAACCTAATTTCAACTAAAACTTAATTCCAATTACAAAAAATTTAACTAAAACCTAATTCCAATTACAAAAAATTCAACTAAACGTGATCGAGTTTTGAGGAGGGGAGGGGGGAATCGAGATCACAACATGTCACAATCAAATTGAGTGTAGATGCTTCCTAAGGCTGCATTCTGATTCTTTTCTTTTTTTTTTCTCCGATCCCTCGACTGTAAATGCCTGCATATTCGAGACAATGGGATTGGATTGTTGTTCAACTACACATAATTTCACGGCATAAACATAAACTAATTACCGAGACGAGGGGGTGACGGACGGTGGTGGTGACGGGCGGAGGACGAAGGGTGGCAGTAAAGGGCGGAGGACGAAGGGTGGCATATTCATAAGTGTTTAGTAATACCCGCACGTCGTGTATTCCCCGAACGGGCCCTCAAGGCTTGGAGAATTTCTCCAAGTGGAGGGGCGGGTTTTGCATGAGGGCGCATTTTGAAACCGCACCCACATGATGGGTTCTTATGCCGCGTCCTTTTATATACGGATGTGCGTTTTGAAACCGCGCCCTATTTGTATATTGAGGGGCGCGTTTTGAAAACGCGTCCACTCGATGGAAAAACTGTATTTTACGAAATTGAGACAATATTTCGTAAATTTTTTTATTACTAAGCGTATTTCGTACAAAACTCGATGTATATAATATTTTTGTAATTGAAAAACCAAAAAGAAATGTCTCCTTAAACCAAATACCATGTGGCGACAAAATCTTCAGCATGCAACCAACAAGGTCTTCAGCGTAGATAAACCATGTCACTAAACAACGATTATGATTATTAAAACGGCTTGAGCTTAATCAATATCCTTTTTACTTTTCGAAGAACATTCAAATTTTCATCACATATATAAGTTAGGAACCTTTTTTTTTTAAGAGAGGCTTGTACATGCACCCTCCAGCCTAACGCGTGTAGCGATGCAGGCGACACGATGATCCAGGCCTATTTCCCTAGGTTGGTGCTACGACTCGAACGTCGAGGGACAGCCCGGCCCTCGTCAATCTTCTCCATTCTCTTTAGAAAGGAGATGGGCAATGGGCGGAGCGTGATCCGTAGAAGGAATTTTCGAGAAGATCGGGAGCGGATCGTATCGCCTTCCTCATCAATGATGGCTACGTAGAAAACGTATTGCTTAACCTAGGTAAGCTATCACGAATTCGCCATCGACTTATTTTTAATAAAAATGAATAAGTCGAAAAAACAATTCGGTTCGGGAATTCCTATTTACTAGCTCTTACATGTTTCCTCTAAAAGTTTGCGGGCGTTGAACTTGATCCGGACATGACTCTGGACTCATGACAATGTTTTACGGGCATCGGACCCGAACTCATGTTTGTTTATTAACAATCACATGCGACAAAAATCCTAAGAGCCTAACAACATGCACCACAACGCCCACTGGCAATAATTTAGATCAAAGGGAGATGGAACAATTGTAAGCATGGATCTATGCACTTGAACCCATATCCCGTTACAATTATTTATACAATTGCGTAAGATTTGATATTAGGAGGGTATTATTATGTGTGTTTTTGCTTCTACTTTTGTATCCTCCGTTTTAAGAAAATAATTGTGCAACTTCACGATCCTCCGACTCGTTCCAGTAATTTCGAACAAGCAAATTTATTTCCAAACACACGATGAATTTAACTTTCTTATCCCTATCAGTTTTGTATTAACTTTCCCTAGACCCCTTTTTCTTTTTCTTTTTTGGATTTGTCGGAGTTGTAGATATATATATATAGAGGGTGAAAGTTTAATTTTACAGAATAGAAAACTCTTCAATTCATCCTTTCGAGGGGTTGGAAAACCTTCTCACTAGATATAATAAAATTTGTAATTTTATTTCGTGAAAACATCTCTCGAGCAATGATTCCGTCATCTGAATCCTAAATGGATACCTGACGTCCATCTGCTTTTCATGGAGTGGACCTTGTTGGACTTGGGAGTATAATACTACTACTATGGAGGAGGATTGAGATAGTGGACCATGTTGTTGGGCTTGGGAGTACAGTCCTGCTGCTACGAAGGATTGCAATGAACTTGGACCGAACGTCTCTAGAGGCTTCCGTTAGCCGAGGTGAGTGAGTGATAAACCATGTTGTTTCATACTCGTCCCATTGTTTTAAGGAAAGACTCGATTCTGACTAACCTAATTTTGTTTGTTTAATATATTTGTATGCGACAAACGACAAAGACTTGGCAGATTGGGTTAGTGGTGGAAATTATTATTATTTATGGTAATGCAATTATTTTACGTGTCTCCTTCTTCCATTGTCTCTTCATAGTTCTCACATCAGAAGTCTCTTTTGGTCTGTTGGTTTAATAATTGCGTCTTGAGGAAGAAACCGAGCAATCATCCCATAGAGAAAGGAATAATGGATTCCAACCAAAAGGATCCAAAGAATATATTTATTTTATTATTATCTCCAAAAATATATTTGTATGTGACAAAACGAAAAAGACTTGGCAAGTTGGGTTAGTGGTGGAAATTATTATTATTTATAGTATGCAATTATTTTACGTGTCTCCTTCTTCCATTGTTTCTTCATAATTCTCATACCAGAAGTCTCTTTTGGTCTGTTGGTTTAATAATTCCGCCTTGAGGATGAAACCGAACAATCATCCCAAAGAGAAAGGAATAATGGATTTCATCTCCCCCGTCCTCAACCTGGTCGGCTCTCAATTCATCGCCGACGATGCCTGTCGGATTCACGGCATCTCCGACAAGCTCCAGGTCTTGAGTATGACGGTTTTGTCAACATAGTTTGTCTCTTATAAAGCACAATGCAGTTTGCGCGCATTGAGGTTTACGAGACATATTACAGAGCGGTTATGCTCTATTGTCTTTCTGGCTCATTATGGGCTAAGGTTACATAGTAATGAGGACCGACAGAAAATAACATCATTCAGATCACATTCATGTATGTTATTTTCGGCTTCACCACCACATTGACCTATTGACGTTAGTGTTGCTGGAGCTTGTGATCATGGTTGTTCAACACCGTTAAATGGTGTAATGACGGCGATGGTCCAGTGTTAGTGGCATGGATGGTTGGGGTTGTTTTTGATATGTTGTCTCGTATATTGTGTTTTTGCTACGACCATATTGTATACATCCTGAGAGTCAATTTCAAAACTAAATTGTTTTTAAAAGCTTTGTAATTGATCATTACCCAAGTGGGAGAAGGTTAGAATTTTATTTTACTATTTCATTATTTTATTTTATTTTATAAAAATCTGTTTGGGCTATAATCAATTACTGATTTAAGTTTTCGAAAACCAGGCTGCGTTACGATGTACGAGACAATGCATGATAGCTCATTTAGTTTGGGTGATTTTTTTTGTATCCGCGGGGTTCGTGGTTGACTTAGTTTTTGCGAGCCCTCTCACGAGGCTCAGAGGCTCTTTACAAGCCTACGGATCTTAGGCCCGGCCCCACTACATCCCCTCTGGGCCCGACTTGAGGCCTACTCCCTTTCGGTCCAATTTCAGTTGAGGCCCAAAGGCCCAGCAGGTGGGCGGCTCCTAGGCTTTATTAGTCATCACCCAGGAGACCAACTTTAATTTTCCAAGTGGAGTGTGCCTGATGCGGTTCGAACCAGGGATCACGACAAGGATCCAAATACCCACCACCCACCTTACGCCACTTGGGTGTCCTCGCAAGGACAGTTTGGGTGATTTTCTATTTGAGCTTTTGTGGCATCTCGGTTTGTTATTGATGTGGGCTAGACGGCATTCAGTATTGGTCCAGTGTGTTGACGTAAGCTCGTGATGGAGGGACCCGCCACACATTATTTTCGGCTACACCACCATATTGCCTTATTGACGTTAGTTCTGCGGGCGCTTGTGATCATGGTTGTTCAATACCATTAAATGGTGTAACGACGACTATGGTCTAGTGTTAGTGGCATGGATGGTTGGGGTTGTTTTTGAGATGTTGTCTCGTATATTGTATTTTTTGCTACGACCATATTGTATACATCCTGAGAGTCAATTTCAAAACTAAATTATTTTTAAAAGCTTTATAATTGATCATTCATTACCCAAGTGGGAGAAGGTTAGAATTTTATTTTACTATTTAATTATTTTATTTTATAAAAATCTGTTTGGGGTTTAATCAATTATTGATTTAGTTTTCGAAAACCGGCTGTGTTACGATTTACGAGACAATGCATGATAGCTCGTTCAGTTTGGGTGATTTTTTATTTGAGCTTTTGTGGCATCTCGGTTTGCTATTTATGTGGGCTAGACGGCATTCCGTGTGGGCTCAGTGTGTTGATATAAGCTCGTGATAGAAGGGCCCGTGACACTTTATTTTCGGCTACACCACCACATTGACCTATTAACGTTAGTGTTGCTGGCTCTTGTGATCATGGTTGTTCAACACCGTTAAATGGTGTAATGACGGCTATGGTCCAATGTTAGTGGCATGGATGGTTGGGGTTGTTTTTGAGATGTTGTCTCGTATATTGTGTTTCTTGCTACGGGCATATTGTATACATCCTGAGAGTCATTTTCAAAACTAAATTATTTTTAAAAGCTTTGTAATTGATCATAGTCCAAGTGAGAGAAGGTTAGAATTTTGTTTTACTATTTTATTATTTTATTTTGTTTTATAAAAATTCTGTTGGACTATAATCAATTACTGATTTAAGTTTTCGAAAGCTGGGCTGTGTTACGATATACGAGACAATGCATGATAGCTCATTCAGTTTGGGTGATCTTTTATTTGAGCTTTTGTGGCATCTCGGTTTGTTATTGATGTGGGCTGGACGATATTCGGTGTAGGCCTAGTGTGTTGACGTAAGCTCGTGATGGAAGGGCCCGTCACACCTTATATTAACAGGTGCTAGGTCCCCTTTCCCACTTGCCCTAACCCTAACAGTGGTGCTCCATCGGCCGTCGGCAAGTCAGAGAGAGGAAAACCCAAATCACCGGTTTTGCCTTGTGTTTTGCAGATTTCGTCGGACAACGCTAGAGATTGCGTTAAAGGCTTGATAATCGAGTTATTATAGAGGTATGTTAACGCCAGGTACGTAACTTGTTTTCCGTACGTTTCGTGTCCTAAATTCGATTACGATGATCCTGGATTGGATTGATTTTCTTACATATTTGCAATGTTAAAAGAAAAGTTTCATGAGCAGAGTCGGAGGCTACCATTATGTAATCATTAACATATTATGACTTCCTGGGTGACAGTTGATGCATGTGATCCAGGTTGAATTGAGGATAACCTCTCACAAACACATCGGGATGATTGAATCATTATCAAATGTAGTCGAGACGTTATTTTGACGTGTATCTCAGGTACTTATATTGATTCTGGGGTTTGACCTAAATAAAACCGACGGCTGTAGCCAAAATTTTGAAATATTTCCTTATAGGCTTAAATATCTTGACATTATTCTAACAGCGAATTCATGGACCCAACTTTTTCTTGACTTTATTTTGTGGACTAAAATTTTAAAATCTTTTGCTTATAACCTTAAATCGATATTTTGAATTTTTTATTTGGATGATAGTTTCCTATAAAAAGACTAAGAAGAAATCACTGGTGGAGAATATCAATCCGCCAAGTTTATGACTCACAAGTCATCACAATATCCACCCACCGTAATTATTTTTTTCTGAATGTTTTTCAATCATGAGAAAATATTTCCAACTGGTCTTATTAATGTGTTTGGGGACATCATGCATTGATTGTATCAAATAAAGAAAGATTCCAACCACCACCACCCAAAAAAAATAATCATTTCAATCTTTCAAATATTTTGTAAAAATCTTGGAATTTAGTTCTTCCACTTTAATTTTAAAATTTTAGTATTAATATTTATGTAAACATAGAAGTGGAAATAAGCTTAAAGAATAATACAAAGTGAACTGATCAGTTGTTATACCATACACAGAAGAAGATTATTACTGTCAAAGTCGACATGATTGAGAGGAACAAAGTAGACATTTGTGTTTATGATCATCTTAGTGGTCATTAGAAGTTACGTGTTGAGGCCGTTTTCACCGTATATTAACAAATCCATTTGGAAAGAGGTATGTAGTCCGATAAAAAGTTGCTTAAAATCATCAAAAATTCTCTTTTGCATTTGAAAATCTTAGTCTGACTCGAAGTAAAATTTCGACCTGGATATCGGTCGCCACCCTTGGCCTTGGGACAATCTTACGAGTACTTTTTTTCCTGTATGGTTGTAGCCCCCTGACCCGGTAGTTAAAACATAGTACAGTAATTGCAGAGATTAGAAACGTATGCGGCCGCCAGCTTGGCACACAAGCCTTGAACCTGGTCTGTGCCGAGGCTTCCTTTAGGCGAGCGATAAACCACTGTTTCATACTCGGCCGATGTCCCAAGCTTCTGCAAGTACCTCTCCGCTGGAAACCCACCTATTTTTGTTCGTTGTTTTTAAGCAAAGACTCGATTCTAATTTTGTTTGTTTAATTTATAAATAATATTAAGAAAGTGGTCGGCCACGTGAACACGTCATATTGCAACAAGGGATTGATTGATTCAACCAAAAGGATTCAAATAATATATTTATTTTATTATTATCTCAAAAAATATATTTGAATGCAGACAAAACGACAAAGACTTGGCAGGTTGGGTTAGTGCTGGAAATTATTAATTTTAGTATGCAATTATTTTACGTGTCTCCTTCTTCTGTTGTCACTTCATAATTAGAGAGTGTGGCTTTCCTTTCCTTCATCCATCATTTGACTTTGGCCATTTCCAAAAAGTTCCGAAGTGAAAGGAATGAATTTCATCTCCCCCGTCCTCAAACTGGTCGGCTCTCAACTCATAGCAGAGTATGCCCGGATCCACGGCTTCTCCGACAAGCTCAACTCATGGGGGGAGAAGCTGCCATGGATCCAAGCCTTTTTGGATTCTGCCGAGGAAAAGCAGATGTACGACGATGACTCTGCTACTGTCCTGTGGCTCGCTGACCTCAGGGACGTCGTGTACGACATGGAGGACCTGCTCGACCACTTCTCTGTCGATGCCAAACAGAAGGCATCCAAGAAACGTTCTTTCTCCCTGATATCCAAATTATCTCAGTTTGATCCACGCGCCCTGATCTCTGGCCATCATACGGCCAATGAGATCGATGACATCGACCGAAGATTAAAGGATGTCTATGAACAAATTCCCTTGCTTCAATTAGTCCAGAACTTAAGGAGAGAGCCTCGCAACGACCAGCCCCATTTCGTCACCACATCCCTGCCCGAGCCAAAGTTCGTGGGCAGGGAGAAGCAAATGGAGGAGCTGCTCGCTCGATTGACCAGATCTGAAGCAACCCAAGCCTCCGTCCGACCCTTTACAGTCGTTTCGATCGTGGGGATGGGAGGACTCGGTAAAACTACCCTCGCACAAGAATTGTATAATCACGAGTCCTTTAAAACTGCGGACTTTGCAGTCAAAGCCTGGGTCTGTGTCTCCGAAGTCTTTGACATGGCCGCCATCACCAAGTGCATCCTGGACAAGGTAGCCCCATCTTCATCTGGTGCAGATAAAGATCTGGATAGGCTTCAGAGTTCTCTGAGCGACAAGTTATCTGGAAAGAAGTTCCTCCTTTTGTTGGACGATGTTGGAACGATAATTATGAAGAGCTCGAGTCCCTGCTGAAGCCCTTATATTCCGGGAGTAAAGGGAGCAGGATTCTGCTCACAACAAGAAACTTGGAGGTCGCTAGACTGATGGGGGATCCTGATTCGAAGCAATTGGAATTAATGTCGTTGGAGGAGTGCTTGTCTCTGCTTGCCTATCACTCCATAGGTGAGAAAAACTTTGAAGGCCACCCACATCTTCAAGAGATTTCCGTTCAATTGGCTAAAAAGTGTAAGGGTCTGCCTCTTTCTATTAAGGCGATCGGAGGTATGCTGCGTTTCAAAACTGACGATGAACAGTGGAAGCAAGTGTTAACTCATGGTTCCTGGGACAGAGAGGGGGGAAAGATCCCTCCAGCTTTGAAGTTGAGCTACGTTCATCTTCCCATTCACTTGAAGAGATGTTTTGCAGCTTGTGTTTTATTCCCGAAGGATTACGTATTCGACCAAGACGAGTTAATTCGATTGTGGATCATACAGGGTTTGCTGCAAAAAGGTACTGCCCGAACTCTCAGAGAGGCGGGGATGGAGAATCTTCGTCGGTTGGAGGCCTCGTCATTCTTTCAGAGAATAAGGGATGATAAGAATTCTATTCAATGCATGATCTTATCAATGACCTCACGAAATCAGTCGATGCCCGCTCATATTTTAGCTCTGATGAGTTTAAAGAAGGCTCCACCTCTTGCGAAGTGTTGTTCCTTGACAAAGTTCGTCATGCTGTAGTGGTTACACAGTTATATGACGTTGTCGCTCGAAGAGATTTGAGGCGTTTCGCTCAATGAAGAAACTGAGAACATTTATGCCATTTCAAATCTCAGAAGAGCGAAAGCGAATTGCCTTTGTTTCTGATGATGTGATACAAGACTTGATCGTGGATATGAAGAATCTGAGAATGTTGTCGTTACGCTTCTTTAAAATTGAGCAGGTGCCAGACCAAATTGGAGAGTTGAAACTGTTACGTTCCGTAGATTTTTCTCATACAGATATCCAAGTGCTGCCGGAATCCATTTGTGACCTGGTGGAGTTACAATCTTTACTGCTCCGAAGGTGTGAGGAGCTCCAAAACTTGCCGAGAAACATTCACATGCTGTCCAATCTTCTCCACCTCGACATAACCGGCACAAAAATCTTGCAGGAGATGCCCCCACTTATCGGCGATCTAAAAAATCTCGAGATACTCTCAGACTTTATTGTGGGAAAAGAAGTCGGTCAGGAGTTGAAGCAACTGGGACCGCTAGAGCCTCTTCAACGAGAGTTGCACATTCGTAATTTGTTGAATGTAGATGACGTCGAAGACGCGGGGATTGCTAATATATCTGGAAAGAAAGCGGTTATCGAATTAAGCCTGGATTGGGGATCGTGGTCTGAAATTGCACATGAAGATGACCATCAATTCGAGATCCTTGACCATCTGCGACCTCCGATGAATATTGAATCACTTGAAATATGTCACTATGGGGCCAAAAGATTTCCAAAATGGTTTTATAATCCATACAAATATGTCAGGAACATAACCCTGGCAGGTTGTAAAGGCTTGGATTCACTGCCACCATTTGGACAACTTTCCTCGCTGGAAAGGTTAGAAATAAGCGATCTTGAAGGGATATTTTCCATAGGTCCTGAGTTTTACGGGTCAAAAGGGCCATTTTTTCAGTCACTGAAGGAGTTGTGCTTCAAGAACATGGGTGCCTGGGAGAAGTGGTTGTACAACGGAGGGGATGAGAACGGCCAGCCATTCCCCTGCCTCCGCCAGCTCATCGTGAGTAGTTGCCCCAAACTGAAAGGAGGGTGCACTCTTAGCCTTCCATCACTCATCGAGATTGATATTTATCGCTGCGATGGGAGATTTTTGAAATGTCTGGCAGGCCTTACTTAGATGACCAAGATGAAAATTTGGGGATTACCGGAGCTGGTTCACTTTGAGGGGAGTTTGGCAACCTCTTGGGTCGCGCTGGAAGAGATGATGATTCGGGAGTGTCCTCAACTTAAGTCCATCGTGGGAGGGGATGGAAGGAAACAAGTTCCACCTAATCTAAAGGATCTTAACATTATGCAATGTGGAGAGTTAGAGAAGCTGCCAGATGATTTATGTGGGCTTACATCTCTTAGTCACATGAATGTTAGTAATTGTGAGAAGCTGTGTTCCTTCCCCAGTGGGGGATTGCCTTCTTCGTTAAGAAAATTGAGTATTGAAGACTGCCCAATTCACCCGCAGTCCCAGCTGACTAGCATCAGGCTTCTGGATTATCTCGAGGAGCTTAGTCTAGCGAAACTGGAGGGACTCGTGTCGATTATGGAATTAGTTAGTGTTTGTAGTCCCCACTCTCGGTCTCTACGGAAATTGGTCATTTGGAATTGCAGAAGCCTCACGACATTAATGGACAGCTTACAACACATGTCCGCACTCTCCGATCTTGACCTCTCGAATTGCCCAGCATTAGAGATGGAGATATTCCCTTCACTCCCCTGCAGCCGATCCTCCATTGGGCTTTCCATTTGTCCAAAGGTGAAGTCTTTGCCTTATAACATGCACCACCTCACATCCCTCATAGAACTAATTATTAATAACTGTCAAGGTATCACGAGAGGTCTGCCTCCCAACCTGGAATCTCTTTCGATTGGACTTTGAAATATGAATCAACGAATTGAGGAGTGGGGGTTGAGGGGTCTCACCGTTTTACGACATTTGAGCATCTCGGGAGAATATGCGGATGAGACGGAGTGTTTTCCGCCTTGTGATAATGATGATGCAAGTTGGAGTCGCCTTCTCCCTTCATCCCTCCAATATTTGTCTATTGATAAAATGAAGAAGTTGGAGAGGGTGGGTGGGGGACTCAGACACCACCTCACCTCCCTTCAATCTTTGAATTTTTATCAGTGTAAGAGGCTGAGGTGTTTACCAGACGACGGCCTCCCAGACTCTCTGGAACGTCTTCACATTAATGGATGTACGGAGGAGTTGGTGGAGAAATGCAGGAAGGGGAAAGGGGAATATTGGTATTCCCACCTCCGACTCATCCCAGCAGTTGATGTTAAGTAAGATGTGTAAGATTTGATATTAGGGGTATTATTATATCCTCGGTTTTAAGATAATAATTGTACAACTTAATGATCCTCCCACTCGTCCCATAATTTCGAACAAACGAATTTATTACCAGACACACGATGAATTTAACTTTCTTACTCCTACCAGTTTTGTATTATCTTTTCGAGACTGATTTTTTTTCCTTTTTAGATTTGTTGGAGTTGTAGATAATATTTTAAGGATGGATATATTGAAAAATTATTAAAAGATAATGATATATATAAATTATGAGAAGGTGAAAGTTTAATCTTACGGATTAGGAAATTGTTCAATTCGTCCTTTTGGGGTTGAAAAACTTCTCACTATATATAATAAAATATGTAATTTTATTTCTCAAATTATAAATTCTTAAATTGGTTGACATGAAGAAGAGCATAATAATCAGCGGCGATGGAGTCATGGGGACTAGAGGTAAACATGGGCCAACGCTAAAATCCCGTGTCTATAAATCTCGGGAGTTCAGACATAGTATGAAAGCATGTATACATGTCTGAACAATAAAACACATGTAGAAACTAGCGCGCACTTGTCTGAACAGATTCGCCGACGTGTCTGAACAATTGCCAATATCGACGGTTACATGTCCGAACTCATAGGAGTCTCGGAAACGGGATTTTAGCCACGTAGCTTTTAGAGATTTTTGAATTTGACCCTCCAAATCATTGGATAGCTCAATTCGGCCCCCATCAAGAAAATTTTCTGGCTTTACCACTTAGCGTAGCTACATTTTGCCTCGTGGGAATAGGGGCAAAGCCTTGGGTCAGTTAGTTTAATAATATTGCCTTTGCCTCTGTGTAAGTGTTTCAGGAAGACAAACCATTCATTCCAAAGAGAGAGAGAATATATGGATTTCATCTCCCCCCTCCTCAAACTGGTCGGCTCTCCACTCATCGCCGAGTATGCCCGGATCCACGGCATCTCCGACATGCTCAACTCATGGGGTGAGAAGCTGCCTTGGCTCCAAGCCTTTTTGGATTCTGCTAAGGAAAAGCAGATGTACGACGATGACCCTAATACTGTCCTGTGGCTCGCTGACCTCAGGGATGTCGCCTACGACATGGAGGACCTGCTCGATCACTTCTCTATCGAAGCCAAGCGGGAAAAGTCCAAGGCCCAGTCGTCCCAACTCCCTCACTGCCACATTGCTTGGTGCTCTCCTTTCCGCCCGCGCATCCTGATCTCCTGTCATCATATGGCCAACAAGATCGATGACATCGACCCCTGCTACTGTCCTGTGGCTCGCTGACCTCAGGGACGTCGCCTACGACATGGAGGACCTGCTCGACCACTTCTCTATAGAAGCCAAGCGGGACAAGTCCAAGGCCCAGTCGTCCCAACTCCCTCACTGCCTCATCGCTTGGTGCTCTCCTTTCCGCCCGCGCATCCTGATCTCCTGTCATCATATGGCCAACGAGATCGATGACATCGACAGAAGATTGGAGCAAGTTGTCGCCCGCATACCCATTCTCGGATTAGTACAGAGCTCAAGGAGAGAGCCTCGCAACGACCAGCCCCGTTTCCAGACCTCTTCCCTGCCCAAGCCAAAGTTCGTGGCCAGGGAGAAGCAAATGGAGGAGCTGCTCGTTCGATTGACCGGATCCGAAGCAACAACTGGCAACTCCGTCCAACCCTTTATGGTCGTTTTTATCGTGAGGATGGGAGGACTTGGTGAAACTACCCTCGCACAAGACTTGTATAATCACGAGTCCTTGAAAACTGCGGACTTCGCAGTCTTTGATATGGCAAGATCTGGATAGGCTTTAGAGTTCTCTGAGAGAGAAGTTATCTGGAAAGAAGTTCCTTCTTGTGTTGGACGATGTCTGGAACGATAAGTATGAAGAGCTCGAGTCCCTGCTGAAGCCTTTATATTTCGGGAGTAAAGGAAGCAGGATTCTACTCACAACAAGAAACTTTGAGGTTGCTAGAATGACGGGTGACCTTGATCCGAAGCAGTTGGAATTAATGTCGTTAGAGGAGTGCTCGTCTCTGCTTGCCTATCACTCCATGGGTGAGGAAAACTTTGAAGGCCACCCACATCTTCAAGAGATTTCCGTTCAATTGGCTAAAAAGTGTAAGGGTCTGCCTCTTTCTATTAAGGCGATCGGAGGTATGCTGTGTTTCAAAACTAACGATGAACAGTGGAAGCAAGTGTTAACTCAAGGTTCTTGGTACAGAGAGGGGGAAACGATCCCTCCAGCTTTGAATTTGAGCTACGTTCATCTTCTCTTTCACTTGAAGAGATGTGTTTGCAGCTTGTGCATTATTCCCGAAGTATTACATATTCGACCAAGACGAGTTCTTTCGATTGTGGACCATACAGGGTTTGGTACAAAAAGGGACTGCCCGAACTCTCCGAGAGGCAGGGATGGAGAATCTCCGTTGGTTGGAGGCCATGTCATTCCTTCAGAGAACAAGGGATGATAAGAGTTTCCATTCAATGCATGATCTTATCAATGACCTCGCGAAATCAGTCGATGCATGCTCATATTTCTGCTCTGATGAGTTTAAAGAAGGCTCCACCTCTTGCAAAGTGTTTTTCCTTGACAAAGTCCGTCATGTGGCGGTGGTTACACATTTTTATGAATTTTGTCGCTCGAAGAGATTTGAGGTGTTTCATTCAATGAAGAAGCTGAGAACATTTATGCCATTTCAAATATCAGCAGAGCGAGAGCGAATTGCCTTTGTTTCTGATGATGTGATACAAGACTTGATCGTGGATGTGAAGAATCTGAGGATGTTGTCGCTGCGCTTCTTTAAAATTAAGCAGGTGCCAGACAGAATTGAAGAGTTGAAACTGTTACGTTCCATAGATTTTTCTCATATGGATATCCAAGTGCTGCCGGAATCCATTTGTGACCTGGTGGAGTTGCAATCTCTACTTCTCCGAGGGTGTGAGAAGCTTGAAAAGTTGCTGAGAAACATTCACAAGTTGTCCAATCTTCTTTATCTCGATATAACCAGGACAATAGTCTTGCAGGAGATGCCACCACGTATCGGCGATCTAAAAAATCTCGAGATACTCTCGGACTTTATCGTGGGAAAAGAACTCGGTCTGGAGTTGAAGCAACTCGGACCGCTAGAGCGCCTTCAACGAGAGTTGCACATTTGTAATTTGTTGAATGTAGATAGCGTCGAAGACGCGAGGATTCTAATATATCTAGAATGGAAGCGGTTATCGAATTAAGCTTGGATTGGGGATCGTGTTCTAAAATTGCACATGAATATGACCATCAATTCAAGCTCCTCCACCATCTGCGACCTTCGAGGAAGATTGAATCACTTAAAATATTTCACTATGGGGCCAAAAGATTTCCAAAATGGTTTGATAATCAATACAGTTTGAATTATGTCATGAGCATAACCCTGATAAGTTGTGGAAATGTAGATTCATTGCCACCATTTGGACAACCCTTACTGGAAAGGTTGGAAATGAGCGGTCTTGAAGGGATATCTTCTATTGGTCCTGAGTTTTAAGGGTTTAGAGAGCCATTTTTTCCGTCATTGAAGAAGTTGAGCTTCGAGAACATGGGTGCCTGGGAGAAGTGGTTGTACAACGGAGGGGTTGAGAATGGCCAGCCATTCCCTTGTCTCCGCCAGCTCACCGTGAAGAAATGCCCCAAACTGAAAGGAGGGTGCGCTTTTAGTCTTCCATCCCTCGTCAAGATTAATATTGATAGTTGTGGTGGTGGATTGTTCACATGTCTGGCTGGCCTTACGTCGGTGACCAAGATTAAAATTAGCCATATCCTGGAGCTGGTTCACTTTGGGGAGAGTTTGACAACCTCTTGGGTCGCGCTTGAAAAGATGACGATTGTGAGGTGTCCTCGATTTACGTCCATTGTGGAAGGGGATGGAGTGAGGCAAGTTCCACCTAATCTAAAGGTTCTTGAAATTATACATTGTGGAGAGTTAGAGAAGCTGGTGGATGATTTATTTGGGCTTACATCTCTAAGTGAGATGAGTGTTGCTTATTGTGAGAAGTGCTCCTTCCCCAGTGGGGGATTGCCTTCTTCGTTAAGAATATTGAAGCTTGGCTGCTGCCCAATTCTGCCACAGTCCCAGCTGATTAGCATCAGGCTTCTGAATTATCTCGAGAAGCTTACTCTATTGAATCTGGAGGGACTCGTGTCAATTACGGAATTAGTTGGTGATGGTAGTCCACTCTCTCGGTTTCTGCGGAAATTGGAAATTTGGCATTGTGGAGGCCTTACAACATTAATGGATAGCTTGCAACACCTGTCTGCACTATCTAATCTTAATCTCTATGGTTTACCAGCATTAGAGATGGATATATTCCCTTCACTCCCCTACAAGCTGTCCAGGTTTGAGCTTGCCAGATGTCCAAAGGTGAAGTTTTTTTCTCATGACATGCACCACGTCACATCCCTCAAATCACTATCGATTGAGGACTGTCAAGGCATCACGAGCTTATCATCGAGTGGAGGTATGCCTCCCTATCTGGATTCTCTTTTTATTAGGGGACGTGAAAATTTGAATCAACGAATTGAGGAGTCGGGGTTGAGGGGTCTCACCGCCTTACGAGTATTGAGCATCTATGGAGAGATGGAGTGTGTGGATGAGATGGAGTGCTTTCCTCCTACTACTGTTGATGGAGACTGGAGTTGCCTCCTCCCTTCATCCCTCCTCCATTTGTATATTCGGAATATGAAGAAGTTGGAGAGGGTGGGTGGGGGACTCAGACACCACCTCACCTCCCTTCAATCTTTGTATATTATTAACTGTGAGAGGCAGAGGTGTTTAACAGACGACGGCCTCCCGGACTCCCTGGAATGTCTCTACATTTTGGGATGTACGGAGGAGGAGTTGGTGGTGAAATGCAGGAAGGGGAAAGGGGAATATTGGCATTCCTACCTCCAACTCATCCCATATGTTATATTTTTTTAAATAAGTTGTTGCGTAAGATTTGATATTAGGGGGGGTATTATTATGTGTGTTTTTGCATCTACTTTTGCATCCTCTGTTTTAAGATAATAATGGTACAACTCCACGATCCATCGACTCATCCCGGTAATTAATTTGATGTTGATAAAATCTCAAACATGATTTGCACACGAATGAATTTATTTCCATTCCATACACATAATTTATCCCTTTCAAGTAATTCCGTATTCTTTTTTCCATTTCAAAAAAGAAATATAAGTAAATCCCCCTATCCTATACTCACAAAATGTTTGGAACGAATTTGGTCCAATGCTATAGTTGATGATTCACCAGATCCTTTCCAAAAAAGCATGAAGAACACCGGGGAGTTACCTAAAGGACATCGTCATTAAGAGCTTCAATATGTCTTGAAGAGTTTCGTGGACTCAACTTTTTTTATAAAATAATTTTTCATAAATATCTATAATTATTTCATATAATACGAAATTGTTGCAAAGGAAAATATTCATATATTTTAGCCATTTAGACATATTTAACGAGTTATATCAATTATTCCGTGTTCTTGTAAAACTAAGCAAAGAATTCGTTATTTGTAGAGTTAGTTTCGTTTTATTTTCTTTTGCTATTACTGTTCACGAAAAAAAATAGTATCATATTTGAGGGGAGTTTGGCAACCTCTTTGGGTCGCACCGGAAGAGATGGGGATTGTGGAGTGTCTTCAATTTAAGTCCATCGTGGGAGGGATGGAGGGAAACAAGTTCCACGTAATCTAAAGGTTCTTGAAATGAGACATTGTGGAGAGTTAGAGAAGCTGGCGGATGATTTATTTGGGCTTACATCTCCTAGTGAGATGAGGATTGTTGTGGGTTGGTTGGGGGAGCAGGTATGGGGACGCCAGCATCGAGAAGCAGAGGCAGCGACTTCCCGTTTACAAGTACAGGACTGCGATACTTTATCTGGTCAAGAGTCATGCTACCACCATCGTCGTCGGGGAGACGGGCAGTGGCAAGACCACACAGATTCCCCAGGTTCTTGGGGTTATTTGTTTTCTTTTGGTTTGATTTGTTTGTCTAATTTGTGAGTCGTACGTCAGTAATGAGTAAAAAATACGGAGTAGCGTGTGATGTTTCTGCAGAACGGGAGTGGCGATTGTTGGAGTTGGTGGAGTCTGTTGGGTGGGGTGTTGGTGATGGGAGAAGTATGTTTGAATTATAAGGGCTCGGCAATTTGACATTGTGTCATGCAGTTTGTATACAAAGTTTCATGACGGAGTAGGCAGATGATTTTAATTCAACAGAAAAGGTGATCCCTGGCTTTTGAAATTTCAGTACCTCAAAGAAGCAGGTTGGGCGGAGGGCGGTCGTGTTATAGCTTGCACACAACCAAGGAGGCTCTGAAATCCTGACATTTTGGTTTGGGCAATTAGAGAAGTTGTCTCATTTCTTTTCAAAGTTTGAGGAGAATACATTCATTGGCTGTCATGATCATTCTGATTTTTTTATAAGTATATTTATCGTCCATATCTGACTACAAGTGTGATCATTCTGATTTCAACATCCATTCTGGTTGCCCCTGTCTTTTTTTTTTTTTTTTTGTGGAAAATAACTTTTCTGTCCCTTGTGCTGGACATTGGAATGATTTGACATTTGAGGAAAAGGCTAGATGTGATACAAATGGTGCAATTGTTTCGTGGATTTTTTGGTGTCCAGCTTCTAATGCACAGAAATGAGATTTCCAAGGACCTAGCTGCTATTGCATGCCGATATTTTCTGCGTTCTTGACTTATCTAAGAAGAAAATGCAGGCAGTGGCTTCCAGAGTTGCTGAAGAGATGGGAGTTAAGCTTGGAGAGCAAGTTGGCTTCACCATAAGATTTGAAGATGCTACAAATCCTGTACGTTCTGTGTCTTCAGCATGTAATATTTTCTCAACATATCATCAAACCATGATATAGACAACTAAATGCGAGAAGAGCCACCCGCTGTTTTTCCCTTGTGGCAACTGAATTTTTCTGCTACAGGGAACTACAATGATCAAGTTTCTTACTGATGGTGTATTACTGTGTGAGATGATGGATGATCCTCTGCTGACTAAACATAGGTATTAACATTGCTTTCACTTTTGCACGAGCTTACTCTGATTATCAACCTCCATTGTTTCTAGTCATAACACCTAAAAATTGATGGGGTTGTTCATGTGATCATTAAGGTCTCTGCACTTGTGGCGCTTTGTTATTTTTCAAGTGTTATACAATGTCAATGACCTTTTCTCCATTGCAATATCATCAGTGTCGTCATGGTGGATGAGGCTCACGAGCGGTCTATTTCGACTGATATTGTGCTTGGACTTCTTAAGAAGGTGTCTTTCGAATTAAATAGCACGATTTCTTCCTTCACAAAGAAATTAAATGAACTAAGGCTCTCATTTAATGGCTTTCTTTTGATCTTTGTATATTTGGTAAGATCCAACGCCGGCGATCTGACTTGCGTCTCATAATATCCTCTGCTACTACTGAAGCGAAATCCATGTCTGATTTCTTCCAATCCAAGTACCCTTTCAATGTGAGATGTCTACAAATTGATGTCTTGGGAAATTTTGAGTTTCTTGAGATGTCTACCAAGTGATGCAGATTCGGCCGTCACTGAAAACAGAGAATTGACTGATAATCCTGGACAATTTTTGGCACTAATGAACTATTTTCTGGCGTTAGTTGGTTGGTCTCATTGACTGAGCATGGACTGTTTTCCATAGTCTAAGAACGACTCTCAAACTGACCTTTATTATTTAGGTTTTCTGTGATGATTGTTTTCATATGACAGTCAATTTCATCTGAATAATCAGCTTTTGGTTTTATTGCTTTAATGAATTTGTACTATATAAGTACAAACCCATGATAAATACGCCTACTCTTCAAAGATAAATTTTCTCACTTTAGGAATGATTTCAGAAATAAAAGAAAAAATTCAAAGCTAGAAATAAAACCCAATGAATCCAATCTAAATCTTTCTTTTTGTTCTTTGTTGAAAGTGCTCAATGGAAAAATGATGTTCGCTCATTGTGTTGATTTAGTTGCTGTCCATTGTAATTTAGTATATGTTCAGACTACTTCGGTAAAAATTTATTTATGCACACATCTTAATTTATTGTGCAGCAGCAGAAGATACAGAGGTTCAGAAAGTGTGGATCCTGGATTGAAAATGGAACTGGCGATCCTATCAGTTGAGGTGTTAACAAAGACTTTTATTAATTACATTTTGAATGCTCTAGCATGTTACAATTATTATAAAACTTAGATGACAATGTTATGTTCGTTAAATTGTGATCATAGACCATTTACTTTTTCCGAGTAGAGGTTTCAATGTGCAAATTCACTATTTGGAGGAACCTGTATCAGACTATGTGAGGGCTGCTGTTTCAACCGTATTGCTTATTCACGATAAGGTACTTACCTTTGAGCTGACTTTATGCCATATTTCCCTGCCACTTGCTTGCTGCCCTGCTTCTATAATGAGGTGGTGGAGTGCCAAGTCTCGAGTCCAAGTATTTTGGATTTCAATTAGCATGGTTTCTAACCTTTTAATTGGGAGTGCAAGATGAGATTTTTGCTTCTTCTTCCCATTCTTCTTTGAGTTTCAAAAGAAAAGTTATTCAGGTGCCAAAGGTATTTTTTGGTGATTGGGTTTTTTTTTTTTTTTTGCTTTTTTCATATGGATTCTCGAAGGAAAACACATGATTTTGCTCTCTATTTTCTTGTCCTTTATTTTCCTTGAATAATGGAACCATATGAGAACCAAGAACTTGCAGCTTTTTATTCTTTCTCAGGAGCCATTTGGCGACATATTGGTTTTCCTTACTGGTGAGGAGGACATTGAGGCTGCTGTAAAGCAACTGACAGATGACATTCAGGATAGAAAAATTTCTTCTGGTAACAAGTTAAGATGTAAACACAGTATCTATTTAGATACGCTCGAATGACCCCCTCTCATAATGAGAATGTATATAACTATAGGACATACACGAACACATACTTCACGAGCTATACATTTATCAAATTCAAAATGAATTCGTCCACTAATGTTGAACATGAGAATGATTTTGAATCTTAAGTGCCATGATGGTAATATCCCATCTTTGTTTGCCTATTACATCTCAAGCAGCTGACCAATGTTTTCTCTTTTCATCGTATCTTGGCTTATTTGTCAGCCAAATAAGCTTGCTAGCATGTTGATGCGATTATCTCTGTTCCTCAGGACTAATTGTTTTACCTTTGTACTCGGGGCTTCCGCAGGCTGAACAGGTGACTGATTAACAAGTTGTTGCTTTTATGGAAGGCTTATACCGCAACAAGTTTCTTGCTTAATTTTTTCCTCTTCTAGGATTTAATATTTTCCCCTACTCCTCGAGGCAAGAGAAAAGTGGTGATATCAACAAATATAGCGGAGACATCTTTGACATTGGAGGTTATTTTACTTTTTTGTTTGGCAAGGATATTTTCCCAAGCATTTGGGCAAGTTAATTCACCTTTCTGTTTCCTGTTCTATGTAGGGTGTTGTGTATGTCATTGACAGCGGGTTCTCCAAACAACAATTTTATAATCCGGTAACTCAATCTTCTTTCTGTGTCAGATTTATTTTTGAGAGACTAAGACATCATTCTCTCCAATTGCCGATTGTAGTTGTTGGAATGATTCCGTACCAATCTGCAGAGAATTCGCCAATTTTTCCAGTTATTTTTATCTCATATCTAGGGATTATACATCACATAAATGGTTCTTGCCCAGTGTAGGATGTGATTAATCCAGCTGCTGGCGTAGCACATGCATTTACAAATGTAGTTGACCGTTATTACTTTTCTATGCTTAATCTGCAGATTACAGACATCGAGAACCTTGTGGTGGCACTTATATCTCAGGGCCGGAAGAGTTCGTCTTGGAAAATGTTACAGGTGATTGTGGGAAGTTTGACGTATGAAATGATGTTTGACCTCCCAAATATATTTTATTCGGAAAAGCCTTCCTCCTGAAGAAGCTGCTGCTTGCTTTTTTACTTCCAAAACAGGTTGTACACAGAAGAGTATTTTCTCAAGGAGATGGCTGCTCACGGTATTCCAGAGATTCAGAGATCAAACCTCGTTTCATGCGTAATTCAGGTACTGCTGGCATTAGTCTGATCGTATTTCAGCCAATCAGGCTGTTGTTTGTGAGTTTTCGAGGGAGAAAGAAGTGCTTTCAATTGTGGTCCAAATGGAGCACACAGAAATGCCATTGCCTTCTTTGAACGTTTTAGTTAGTGATCTCAAATGATGGAAATTAATTGGTAAAATAATCGGCTAAGGCATTATTTTTTATGTAGGAAAGAGGTTTTTACCATTTTTTTCTTTTTCATCTTACAGTTGAAAGCTCTTGGGATAGATAATATACTGGGCTTTGACTGGCCAGCTTCTCCATTGCCAGAATCAATGATTCGGGCACTTGAGATACTCCTATCTCTTGAGGTGCTTGACGACGATGCAAAGCTTACTTCGCCCGTTGGATTTCATGTTGCTGAAATACCCCTGGTATGAAACCGTTTTCTTTCATTTTGCATATCCAGCATCAAAGCTATGTACCCATTCACAGTTGTTATATTTATATTATCATAGAGTCTCACTTCATGACGTCTCTTTATTCTATGTCGACAATAATAACATAAGTTGAATCTTGATAAAGTGGTGATGTGGTCCTCCCAAATACTTACCTCAAAGTTTCGTTTTTCTTTTGTATTTCTTTTTCGATGATTTGTTAATTTTCGTTTTCTACGATAGCACACTTTCTGAAAGTTAGTGCTGTGCTGTGTAATTTTATTCACACTCTTGAATATGGTGAGGCTGCCAATGTGTTTTAAATTAACAAGTTGAAGCATTCTAGTTTAAACTTACGACACGTCTCCTTCCCGCCTACTTCTCTAGATCGAAACAGGAGGTAATAATTACTGATGATGAATTGCCACATCAAGATACACGTGGGACTCCGTTACTGCCACGTCATGGTAAGGCGTAACGCTTTTACGAATTGGAAAAATATATAATACATAGTTGTAGACATTTTCATATAACAAAGTAAAATGTTGACAGAAAAAAAAAGTTTGATCATACTTAGAGCTACAAACATATATATATATTTTTTTTCACATAGCATTATTACCTCAACTACCTACGTAGGACGTCGTCAAAGGATAATACCGTCAAAAGTTGGTAAAAAAAAATGTACAACGATATAATAAAGAAAATTATAAATATAAAAAAAAATTCAACGATACTTAGTACTAGAACTAATTATATTTACCAAACCTTTGCTTGTCCGTTTGCGTAAGTGGGATGATGGCATGACTCGTGGGAATATGGGCTAAGCCTTGGGTCAGTTGTTTTTTACCCACCAAAAGCAAAAGGAAGAGACTTGTCAGTCTAATGCTATGTTCAGTCACATGGCCTCAATATTTTTTTTGTACTTTTTTTTATTTTCTCTGTCCTTTTCCTTTCTCTAGTTTTTATATGTGAATATTTATTTATTTTGCCTTCCTATTTTTATTTTTTTCGAATTCCTAAATTTTATTAAATTCAATCCTTTTTGAGTTTGAGAATTGAAAGTTCTCCTCGGTTATGGATTGTGTTTTGTCGGAGTTATGTTCTCAAATGTGATTAGTCCGAAAAAACAATTCGCGAAATAGAATAAATAGTGTAGAAATTTCAACAAAATCGACTATCAAAATGTTAAAAATAAAAAGGGAAGTAAAACCGATTAAGAGTAAGGAAAGCTAAAGTCAATTATATGCAAACTGTCAAAGAGGAATAATGGATTTCCTCACCCCCGCCCTCAACCTCGTCGGCTCTCAACTCATCGCCCAGTATGCCCGGATCCACGGCATCTCCGACAAGCTCAACTCATGGGCTAAGAAGCTGCCCTGGATCCAAGACGTGCTGGATTCTGCCGAGGAAAAGCAGATGCACGAAGATGACCGTGCTACTGCCCGGTGGCTCGCTGACCTCAGGGACGTGGCCTACGACATGGAGGACCTGCTCGACCACTTCTCTGTCGAAGCCAAGCGGGACGAGTCCAAGGCCCAGTCCTCCAAACTCCCACACTGCCTCATCGCTTGCTGCTCTCCTTTCCGCCCGCGCGCGCCCTGATCTCTGGCCATCATATGGCCAACGAGATCGATGACATCGATCGAAGATTAAAGGATGTCTATGAAGAAATTCCCTCGCTCCAATTAGTCCAGAACTCGAGGAGAGACCGTCACAGCTACCAGCCCCGTTTCGAAACCACATCCCTGCCAGAGCCAAAGTTCGTGGGCAGGGAGAAGCAAATGGAGGAGCTTCTCGCTCGATTGACCAGATCTGAAGCAACCCAAGGCTCCGTCCAAACCTTTACAGTCGTTTCGATCGTGGGGATGGGAGGACTCGGTAAAACTACCCTCGCACAACAGATGTATAATCACGAGTCCTTGAAAACTGCGGACTTCGCAGTCAAAGCCTGGGTCTGTGTCTCCGAAGTCTTTGACATGGCCGCCATCACCAAGGGCATACTGGACCAGGTACCCCCGTCTTCGTCCAGTGCGGAGAAGGATCTTAATCAGCTTCAGAGTTCTCTGAGAGACAAGTTAGCTGGAAAGAAGTTCCTTCTTGTTTTGGACGATGTCTGGAACGATAAGTATGAAGAGCTCGAGTCCCTGCTGAAGCCCTTATATTCCGGGAGTAAAGGAAGCAGGATTCTGCTCACAACAAGAAACTTGGAGGTGGCTAGACTGATGGGTGATCCTGATTCGAAGCAGCTGGAATTAATGTCGTTGGAGGAGTGCTTGTCTCTGCTTGCCTATCACTCCATAGGTGAGAAAAACTTTGAAGGCCACCCACATCTTCAAGAGATTTCCGTTCAACTGGCTAAAAAGTGTAAGGGTCTGCCTCTTTCTATTAAGGCAATCGGAGGTATGCTGCGTTTCAAAACTGGCGATGAACGGTGGAAGCAAGTGTTAACTCATGGTTCTTGGGACAGAGAGGGGGGAAAGATCCCTCCAGCTTTGAAATTGAGCTACGTTCATCTTCCCATTCACTTGAAGAGATGTTTCGCAGCTTGTGCATTGTTCCCGAAGGATTACGTATTCGACCAAGACGAGTTAATTCGATTATGGATCATACAGGGTTTGCTGCAAAAAGGGACTGCCCGAACTTTCCGAGAGGCGGGGATGGAGAATCTCCATCGGTTGGAGGCCCTGTCATTCCTTCAGAGAACAAGGGATGATAAGAATTTCTATTCGATGCATGATCTTATCAATGACCTTGCGAAATCAGTCGATGCAAGCTCATATTTTAGCTCTGATGAGTTTAAAGAATGCTCTACCTCTTGCGAAGTGTTGTTCCTTGACAAAGTTCGTCATGCAGCAGTAGTTACACAATTATATGAACGTTGTCACTCGAAGAGATTTGAGGCGTCTCGCTCAATGAAGAAGCTGAGAACATTTATGCCATTTCAAATCTCAAAAGAGCGAGAGGGAATTGCCTTTGTTTCTGATGATGTGATACGAGACTTGATTGTGGACATGAGGAATCTGAGGATGTTGTCGCTACGCTTCTTTAAGATTAAGCAGGTGCCAGACCGAATCGGAGAATTGAAACTGCTACGTTCTGTAGATTTTTCGTATACAGATATCCAAGTGCTGCCGGATTCCATTTGTGACCTGGTAGAGTTGCAATCTCTACTGCTCCGAGGGTGTAAGGAGCTTCAAAAGTTGCCGAGAAACATTCACAAGTTGGCCAATCTTCTCCACCTCGACATAACCGATACGAAAAGTTTGCAGGAGATGCCGCCGCATATCGGCGATCTAAAAAATCTCGAGATACTCTCAGACTTTATCGTGGGAAAAGAAGTCGGTCGGGAGTTGAAGCAACTGGGAGCATTAGATCGCCTTCAACGAGAATTGCACGTTCATAATTTGTTGAATGTAGAGGACGTCGAAGATGCGAGGATTGCTAATATATCTGAAAAGGAAGCGGTTCTCAAATTAAGCTTGAATTGGGGATCGTGCTCTGAAATTTCACGTGACAATAGCCATCAATTCAAGCTCCTCGACTATCTGCAACCTCCGAGGAAGACTGAATCACTTGAAATTTGTCACTATGGGGCAAAAACGTTTCCAAAATGGTTTGATAACCATTACAGTATGAATAATGTCATGAGCATAACCCTGATAGGTTGTAAAAGCTTGGATTCCTTGCCACCTTTGGGACAACTTCCCCTGCTGGAATGTTTGAACATTTGTGGTCTTCAAATGGTGTCTTCCATAGGTCCCGAGTTTTATGGGTCTAGAATGCCATTTTTTCGGTCATTGAAGAGCTTGAGCTTCATTGACATGGGTGCCTGGGAGAAGTGGTTGTACAACGGAGAGGAGGAGAACGACTCGCCATTCCCTTGTCTCCGACAGCTAATCATGGAGGGGTGTCCCAAACTGAAAGGAGGCTGCACTCTTAACCTTCCATCCCTCGTCGAAATTAATATTGATGGCTGCGATGGGAGATTTTTGAAATGTCTGGCAGGCCTTACTTCGATGAACGAGATGGTAATTAGGGAAATCCAGGAGCTGGTTCACTTTGAGGGGAGTTTGTCGACCTCTTGGACTGCGCTCGAAGAGATGAGGATTGAGAGATGTCTTCAATTTAAGTTCATCGTGGGAGGGGATGGAGGAAAACGAGTTCCACCTAATCTAAAGGTTCTTCAAATAGTAGATTGCGGAGAGTTCGAGGAGCTGGTTCACTTTGAGGGGAGTTTGTCGACCTCTTGGACTGCGCTCGAAGAGATGAGGATTGAGAGATGTCCTCAATTTAAGTTCATCTTGGGAGGGGATGGAGGGAAACGAGTTCCACCTAATCTAAAGGTTCTTCAAATAGTAGATTGCGGAGAGTTCGAGGAGCTGGTTCACTTTGAGGGGAGTTTGTCGACCTCTTGGACTGCGCTCGAAGAGATGAGGATTGAGCAATGTCCCCAATTTAAGTTCATCTTGGGAGGGGATGGAGGGAAACGAGTTCCACCTAATCTAAAAGTGCTTCAGATAGTAGATTGCGGAGAGTTCGAGAAGCTGCCGGAAGAGCTATCTGAACTTACATCTCTTAATGAGATGAGAATTACAGGTTGCGAGAAGT
The DNA here is from genome assembly GCA_029817715.1 of Melastoma dodecandrum. NCBI lineage: Eukaryota > Viridiplantae > Streptophyta > Magnoliopsida > Myrtales > Melastomataceae > Melastoma > Melastoma dodecandrum. The sequence continues at coordinate 374,096 of JARUPY010000578.1, read as the reverse complement.
TATGTTCCTTCCCCAGCGGGGGAAAACTGCCTGCTTCGTTGAGAAAATTGGAGGTTCAAGGATGCCCGAAAATGCCGCAGTCCCAGCTTATTAGCATAAGACTTTCGTATTCTCTCGTGGAGCTTAGCCTATACAATCTAGAGGGGTTGGTGTCGATTACGAAATTAGTTGATGTTGGTAGTCCTCTCTCTCGGTCTCTGCAAAAATTGGAAATTGAGCATTGCGAAAGCCTTGCGACTTTGACGGACAGATTGCAACACCTGTTCGCCCTCTCTGATCTGGATCTCCGGCATTGCCCAGCATTAGAGATGGAGATATTCCCTTCACTCCCCTGCAACCTGTCCAGGTTTACGATTGTCAATTGTCCAAAGGTGAAGTCTTTGCCTTATAACATGCACCACCTCGCATCCCTCAAAACAGTAAATATATATAATTGTAAAGGTATCACGAGCTTATCATCGAGAGGAGGTGTGCCTCCCAATCTGGAGGTCCTTACCATACATGAATGTAAAAATCTGAATTAGCCACTTGAGGAGTGGGGGTTGAGGGGTCTCACCGCCTTACAAGAATTGAGGATCTGGGGAGAGATGGAGTGTGTGGATGAGATGGAGTGTCTTCCTCCTAGTGTTTATGATGGAGACTGGAGTCGTTTCCTCCCTTCACCCCTCCTCCATTTGGATATTCGAAATATGAAGAAGTTGGAGAAGGTGGGTGGGGGACTCAGACACCACCTCACCTCCCTTGAAGGTTTGAATATTTGGAACTGTCCGAGACTGAGGTGGTTACCAGACGACGGCTTCCCTGACTCCCTAAAAAGTTTCTTCATTGAAGGATGTAGGGATGAGTTGGAGAAGAAATGCATGAAGGGGAAAGGAGAGTATTGGCATTCCCACCTCCGACTCATCCCGTTATTCGCCGAGAGCCATGTGGTTTAATTCCGTATTCTTTGTTGTTTCCACATGAGCCATTGAGCATACACTTTTTTGTCTTATCACGAGTTGGATATCTAATTTTGTTTCTAGAATCGCAAAAATAGTCGACTGGCTTGACAATTAGACGTGATGAACGTCATTACAGAAGAATGTGGACATGCATACCAGCAGCTCCAACGAGCTGCTCTTCAAAGGCAGCGACTATAGTTCCTTCTCAGCTTCACGCAAGAGGACCAAAGCCTCCCTTTGTTGGAAACGCTGGCGGACACTCGCTGCAATCTGCCGGAAAGTTCGACAGACTCACCGGGAAAAATCGTTAGATTCTCTGAGAAAAAAATCTGATAATTTTCTGAGGGAAGACTCACTGCAACAACTCTCCATCAAATCAACATTACAAAAAAATTTAAAGGAAAAATTACTGGACTACTCATCTCCCCAAATTAAAACAAATCTACCGTTACCAAAAACCACAACAACAATCTCTTAATCTACCCATTAAAAATATATTAAATTAAAAATTAAATTCTCCGACATAAATTATCTTAAATTAATTTTATTTTGGCCACCGAAAGCAAGGTCAATTACGCAGCATACTTCACACGTTATAAATACAATGGAAGTAAAAAACAAACAAAGATTGCTCGCTCCCGAAGTGACCGCTAGACAAGTCGGATCCAAACACGTTAGAAATCTTGAGCAACTGATGCTCGTAGGTTCGTTTTATGGTCGCTGTATGAATGAAGAAAGAGATGAGAAGGCAGCGGACAGACACCCTTAAGCGGAAGCACTTACAGATTCACATACCATGTAAAGGCCGAATTCCTCAATTCGGGAAAAGATTCACATACCACGTAAAGGTCGTGAGAGTTGGGAAACAGACAAAGTTTCCATAACCCCTTAGTGGCGGCTTCTTCAGCATGGTGAGAGAAGCAGGGGATGTGTTCCGCGGGCGAAATGCCTCTTTCGCCCTAGAAATGGGCAAGTTCAGGCACATGATATCCTCTAGGCAAAGGATAGTCCCGGTCGATGTTGTCATGGTAAGGAGCTCAATAGAGTTCAACCTCGTTCATATCGTTTCCTCCGGGAATCGCTTGCTCAACTAGTCGGGCCAAGTAATCCCTTATTTCAGGCATGTGACCAGGTGGAGCCATCGCCTCCTGCATAGCCATCCCTCTTCCGCGCACGGTTTGGGGAATGTACTCAGAGTGTCGATAATCATCAAGAGGACGAAAATGCTCGTTCTTATCGGCCACCGAGTTCTGTGGCCCAGAATTTCTGTTGCTAAACATTATGATTTACCATAGACGTGGGGAGTCGTCTGCTTCCCCCCTCCTCCTATTCAGGAGGAGACAACTCATGCAAACATGAGCCGGGCCAGCTGGAGGGATCCGTTGGATGAGAAAGTATATTGAGGGTCGGGAACAATCAACCGAACCGCGGTCCATCTGTTCGACGGCCCTCTTTTTTTATTTTCCCTGGGCTGTAGATTTCATCTCATTGTTAGAGTGGCTTCCATGTTGGCATGGGACGTAATCTCCGAAATTATAATCACTGTATCTCCTTGATTCTACGAGTATCATTATTATTTGTTTGACGAATTTTATAAAACGTCGGTTGGCCGTGATTAAAACTTAATAAGTGGTGAGTGTGTCGGGCTGATAGGCTAATTTTGGCGATCTACGAAATTACATTATGTGAATAGCCATGAAATAAATTTCATGAATGAAATGAAGAATCCGTATTCCTCAAAGTGGGTGGGAATAAGGATTCCACATAATGATAATTGTGGATTCATTGAATTTCTATTCTATCCAACCAAAACCTGGTTTTAAATGTATTATAAAGTAACCAATTTAGAAAATAACTAAAAATATTAATAGAAGCTTGATGTTGTTGTTGGAGTTATGAGAGAGAACAAAAACAAAAACTACTACCGATTGTTACTCAACATAATCCTTTAATTGTGAAAACAAACGATATCTCAAAATTTGAAGTTTAAATATTTTTGAAAGTTTTACTTGATCATTGTTCAAACAAATCATAATACATGATTGATTGATTTTTAAGATATGACTATTTGGTGGTGGTATGATTCGTTAGATCATTGAGTTTGGCCTACGTGGAAAGATATTAAATGGATCTCTCCTCCTCATCATCATCTATGACAGATGAGGTCTTCAGCGTAGAAGGATAAACCATGCTATGCTGCTAACAGCGATTACGATTGTTAAAATGGCTCGAGAGCGAGCTTAATGACGAGCTTAGCGTCGAAACTCCCTCACTGCCTCATCGCTTGCTGCTCTCGTTCCCTTTACGGTCATTTCGATCGTGGGGATGGGCGGACTGGGCAAAAATACCCTTGCACAAGAGTTGTATAATCACGAGTCCTTGAAAAATGCGGACTTCGTAGTCAAAGCTTGGGCCTTTTTTCTGACGTATTTGACCTGGCCGCCATCACCAAGAGCATACTGGACCAGGTAGCCCCATCTTCGTCCAGCGGAGAAGGATCTTAATCAGCTTCAGAGTTATCTGAGAGACAAGTTATCAGGAAAAAAGTTCCTCCTTATATAAGTACAAACCCATGATAAATTCGAGCTTTCAGGACATTGGAATGATTTGACATTTGAGGAAAAGGCTAGATGTGATACAAATGGTGCAATTGTTTCGTGGATTTTTTGGTGTCCAGCTTCTAATGCACAGAAATGAGATTTCCAAGGACCTAGCTGCTATTGCATGCCGATATTTTCTGCGTTCTTGACTTATCTAAGAAGAAAATGCAGGCAGTGGCTTCCAGAGTTGCTGAAGAGATGGGAGTTAAGCTTGGAGAGCAAGTTGGCTTCACCATAAGATTTGAAGATGCTACAAATCCTGTACGTTCTGTGTCTTCAGCATGTAATATTTTCTCAACATATCATCAAACCATGATATAGACAACTAAATGCGAGAAGAGCCACCCGCTGTTTTTCCCTTGTGGCAACTGAATTTTTCTGCTACAGGGAACTACAATGATATAGTTTCTTACTGATGGTGTACTACTGCGTGAGATGATGGATGATCCTCTGCTGACTAAATATAGGTATTAACATTGCTTTCACTTTTGCAAGAGCTTACTGTGATTATCACACTCCATTGTTTCTAGTCATAACACCTAAAAGTTGATGGGTTGTTGTTCATGTGATCATTATAGTCTCTACACTTGTGGCGCTTTGTTATTTTTCAAGCTTTATACAATGTCAATGACCTTTTCTCCATTGTAATATCATCAGTGTCGTCATGGTGGATGAGGCTAACGAAGGCTCTATTTTGACTGATATTGTGCTTGGACTTCTTAAGAAGGTGTCTTTCGATTTAAATAGCACGATTTCTTCCTTCAGAAAGAAATTAAATGAACTAAGGCCTCATTTAATGGCTTTCTTTTGACCTTTGTATTTTTTGTCAGATCCTACGCCGGCTATCTGAATTACTTCTAATAATATCCTCTGCTACTATTGAAGAAAATCCATGTCTGATTTCCTCCAGCCCAGGTTCCCTTAGGGACCTATTGCTACTACCAGGGCAATGCATCCTATTCATAGATTATTCCGATATATGCTTTAGCTTTTATATAGGTGTTCTTAAGCAACTTTTGAGTTTCTTGAGATGTCTACCAAATGATGCAGATTCGGCTGTCACTGAAAATAGAGAATTGATTGATAATCCTGGACACTTTTTTGGCACTAATGTACTAATTTCTGGCGTTAGTTGGTTGGTCTCATTGACTGAGGATGGACTGTTTTCCATAGTCTAAGAACGACTCTCAAACTGACCTTTATTATTTAGGTTTTCTGTGATGATTGGTTTCATATGAAAGTCAATTTCATCCGAATAATCAGTTTTTGGTTTTATTGCTTTAATGAATTTGTACTATATAAGTACAAACCCATGATAAATACGCCTACTCTTCAAAGATAAATTTTCTCACTTTAGGAATGATTTCAGAAATAAAAGAAAAAATTCAAAGCTTGAAATAAAACCCAATGAATCCAATCTAAATCTTTTCCTTTTGTTCTTTGTTGAAAGCGCTCAATGGAAAAATGATGTTCGCTCGTTGTGTTGATTTAGTTGCTGTCCATTGTAATTTAGAATGTGTTCAGACCACTTTGATAAAAATTTGCTTATGTACGTACATATCTTAATTTATTGTGCAGCAGCAGAAGATACAGAGGTTCAGAAAGTGTGGAACCTGGATTGAAAATGGAACCGGCGATCCTATCTGTTGAGGTGTTAACAAAAACTTTTATCAATAACATTTTGAATGCTCTAGCATGTTACAATTATTATAAAACTTAGATGACAATGTTATGTTCGTTAAATTGTGATCATAGACCATTTACTTTTTCCGGGTAGAGGTTTCAATGTGCAAATTCACTATTTGGAGGAACCTGTATCAGACTATGTGAGGGCTGCTGTTTCAATTGTATTGCTTATTCACGATAAGGTACTCACCTTTGAGCTGACTTTATGCCATATTTCCATGCCCCTTGCTTGCTGCCCTGCTTCTATAATGAGGTGGTGGAGTGCCAAGTCTCGAGTCCAAGTATTTTGGATTTCAATTAGCATGGTTTCTAACCTTTTAATTGGGAGTGCAAGATGAGATTTTTGCTTCTTCTTCCCATTCTTCTTGAGTTTCAAAAGAAAAGTTATTCAGGTGCCAAAAGTATTTTTTGGTGATTGGGTTTTTTTTTTGCTGTTTTCAGATGGATTCTCGAAGAAAAACACATGATTTTGCTCTCTATTTTCTTGTCCTTTATTTTCCTTGAATAATTGAACCATATGAGAACCAAGAACTTGCAACTTTTTGTTCTTTGTCAGGAGCCATTTGGCGACATATTGGTTTTCCTTACTGGTGAGGAGGACATGGAGGCTGCTGTAAAGCAACTGACAGATGACATTCAGGACAGAAAAATTTCTTCTGTTAACTAATTAAGATGTAAACATAGTATCTATTTAGATACGCTCGAATGACCCCTTCTCATAATGAGAATGTATATACCCTACTCCTCGAGGCAAGAGAAAAGTGGTGATATCAACAAATATAGCGGAGACATCTTTGACATTGGAGGTTATTTTACTCTTTTGTCTGGCAACGATATTTTCCCAAGCATTTGGGCAAGTTAACATCCACTCTAAGAGGCTTCGTAAAAATATCTGCAACTTGATCAACAGCATTCCTCGCCAACACTTGACCAGATTTGTTGTGACAAAGATCCTGGTTGTTTCATTATCTGTCAAGCCTATCTCTTTCAATATTCTCCTTAGCCAGATTGTGTGACAAGCGCATGCCTATTACATCTCAAGCAGTTGACCAATGTTTTCTCTTTTCATCGTATCTTGGCTGATTTGTCGGCCAAATAAGCTTGCTAGCATGTTGATGCGATTATCTCTGTTCCTCAGGACTAATTGTTTTACCTTTGTACTTAGGGCTTCCGCGGGCTGAACAGGTGACTGATTAACAAGTTGTTGCTTTTTTGGAAGGCTTATACTGAAAAAAGTTTCTTGTATAAAATTTTTCCTCCTCTTTTAGGATCAAATATTTTCCCCTACTCCTCGAGGCAAGAGAAAAGTTAATTCACCTTTCTTTTTCTTGTTCTATGTAGGGTGTTGTGTATGTCATCGACAGCGGGTTCTCCAAACTACAATTTTATAATCCGGTAACTCATTATTCTTTCTGTGTAAGATATATTTTTGAGAGTCTAAGACATCATACTGTCCAATTGCCGATTGTAGTTGTTGGAATGATTCCATACCAATATGCAGAGAATTCACCAATTTTTCCCAGTTATTTTTATCTCATATCTAGGGATTATACATCACATCAATGGTTCTTGCCCAGTGTAGGATGTGATTAATCCAGCTGCTGGCGTAGCACATGTATCTACAAATTTAGTTGACCGTTATTACTTTTCTATGCTTAATCTGCAGATTACAGACATCGAGAACCTTGTGGTGGCACCTATATCTCAGGCATCTGCTAGACAGAGAGCTGGTAGGGCCGGAAGAGTTCGTCCTGGAAAATAGGAAAGTTTGACGTATGAAATGATGTTTGATCTCCCAAATATATTTTATCCAGAAAAGCCTTCCTCCTGAAGAAGCTGCTGCTTGCCTTTTTACTTCCAATCCAGGTTGTACAAAGAAGAGTATTTTCTCAAGGAGATGGCTGCTCACGGTATTCCAGAGATTCAGAGATCAAACCTCGTTTCATGCGTAATTCAGGTACTGCTGGCATTAGTCTGATCGTATGTCAGTCAATCAGGCTGTTGTTTGTGAGTTTTCGAGGGAGAAAGAAGTGCTTTCAATTGTGGTCCAAATGGAGCACACAGAAATGCCATTGCCTTCTTTGAACGTTTTAGTTAGTGATCTCAAATGATGGAAATTAATTGGTAAAATAATCGGCTAAGGCATTATTTTTATGTAGGAAAGAGGTTTTTACCATTTTTTTTTTCATCTTACAGTTGAAAGCTCTTGGGATAGATAATATACTAGGCTTTGACTGGCCAGCTTCTCCATCACCAGAATCAATGATTCGGGCACTTGAGATACTCTACTCTCTTGAGGTGCTTGACGATGATTTGTTAATTTTTGTTTTCTATGATAGCTCACTTTTTGAAAGTTAGTGCTGTGCTGTGTAATTTTATTCACATTCTTGAATATGGTGGGGCTGCCAATGTGTTTTTGTTGGGACGGTTTTGATGATGAACCGGACCCTCTGTACTACAGAAGGTCGAACATTCTATTCTACAGAAGCTTCTCTTGTTAAGGACTTCTTGTAAGAATTATTTTTGTAATTAAATGATTAGTTATCAATTAATTAATTACGAAATACTCATTCTCTGATTATGATAATTATCTAATCAGATTACAATGATTTAGTTTTCAAATAATCATATTGGAGATATTATTTCTCAAAGAAGGAAATGTAGCTTCTATATATGGAAAGGTTCTGTTGACTGATCTGCAGGCTTCTGTAAGCCATACGATCTCTACATGACCATTATTTGGATACCTATCACTACCACCTGTCCAGATACACTCTCACGTGTCTCTTTATCAGGATGGAACTGATCTTAACTTATTTGGAAGCAAATCAACGATTGTTTCCATCTGTAGAAGGTTATCGAGCAGAACCTTCTGCGACACCTTCTGTGGTTCACTATTTATGGACAATATATCATAATTTTATTTTGATTTATTTTCTATCTAAATACTTGCACGTGTATGATATTATTGTAGATTAATTATTTTGACAACTAACCTTTAATTTCTTATTTTGCAGATTACATTTTTATATTTTTCCTTTTGCATTTTCTTCTTAGAATTTTGTGTATAATAGCCACGCCATCTCCCATTATACAACATAACATCAATTCCATTCTGTCCAGAGAGAGCGTGAGCTATAGTTTCTTTAGTTCTTTAACGCTTCGTTTGAGTTAGTCACACGAGGAGCACTAGCGACGGACGGCTGTATCGTTGGTGAAGCCTTCTGGGAGAGTGACTCGGGGGCTCGAGGGACTTGGTTGGAAGCTGCAGGAGACGTTGTTAGAAGCGTGTCGACGTGGGCAACGTGCAGCGGGCCGGAGAGAAGGGCTGAACCTCGGGAGCACAGAAGGTGAGGGACTAACCAGCTTCTGTTGTGTAGTGTTCTGTGTGCAGGAGAAGCCTAGAGCAAAGGCATTGTGTATGCTCGAGAAGCCTAGAGCAAAGGCGTTGTGTATGCTCGGAGAAGCCTTTTGCAAGGGCGTTGTGTTTTCATAGTCACTATCTCGAGGAGATCGTGCAGGTCGTGTGGAGCCGCCGAAGAGAAAATCCATCCTTGGACAGAGGTCGCTGTCTGCCTGCGTAGGGTTCGCTACGTGCTCGCGTGGGGTACGCCACGAAATCGTTGTCCTTGAGGGGATTGTGCATTGGTTACTTTGTTAGTCACACTAACGTGTGCACCGAGTTACTGTAGTGCAGAACCTTTGGGTCTGTACAACCTACTGTAGTGCAAAACCTTCGGGTCTGTGAATTTACTTCAGTGCAGAACCTTACGGTCTGTGCTTACCTCAAGTCATTTCTATACGGACCATTTTGGTTTGTTAAAGATTGACACACTCTTGGTAGAGAACCTTCTGGTCTGTGCTCTTCCACTCAGAGTTCTACGGTACAGAACCTTCTGGTCTGTGCTCTTTCACTCAGAGTTCTACGGTACAGAACCTTCTGGTCTGTGCTCTTCCACTCAGAGTTCTACGGTACAGAACCTTCTGGTCTGTGCTCTTCCACTCAGAGTTCTACGGTACAGAACCTTCTGGTCTGTGCTCTTCCACTCAGAGTTTTACAGTACAGAATCTTCTGGTCTTTGCCGTGTAACAAGTTCTACTGTACAGAACCTTCTGGTCTGTGCTCTTCCACTCAGAGTTCTACGGTACAGAACCTTCTGGTCTGTGCTCTTCCACTCAGAGTTTTACGGTACAAAACCTTCTGGTCTTTGCCGTGTAACAAGTTCTACTATACAGAACCTTCCGATTAGCTCTGTTTGCTATCAATTGTGTAATCTGTATTGAGATACATTTGAGTGAAAATCATCCAAGTTACTGGGTGAAGAGTGGAGTAGGCAATTTGCCGAACCACTATAAAAAGCTTTGTGTCCAATCAAACATTTTGCAAATACAATCAAACGTTCTGTTGTACAAAAACCTCTCTAAGGTTCTGTGTTACAGAAACTTCCTTCCGCTGCGGGGTAAAACGAAAAAGCGTTAAAATCTGAATTTGGATATTAACACTAATTCACCTCCCTCTTGGTGTAACAATTGGTATTAGAGCGGGTTCCAACAGTAGCTTAACCGCTTGTTGTAGATCCACAGAAGTTCGTGCCAACTACACACTCTACGCTGCAGAAGCCTCTGACTCTGCGACTATCATCTAAACAAATCAAATTTGTTTTTGTTTGGATTGTGCAGTTTGATACTCTTGTTCTGGCTATCTGGAACTTGACTATCAAAGGAATCAGATTTACTTCCACAGAAGGCTTAAGTTTTGTGAAAAGTTAGCTGCCTCTATTCTGTAGAAGCCTACGCTCTATCAGAATTATATTGTTCCACAGAAGTTTACGTTCTGTTGAAATAAAAAAATTGATATAAGAGTTCTGATCAAACGGAAGCTAATTGTTCTGTTGTGATCTTACAAAGACTCTACCATCTATGTACTCTTTTACGATTCGCTTCTTGGTTCTGTTCTGCAGAAGCCTATAGCTCTGTGAGAATTTGACATCTGCTATCGTAAAAGAAAATTCGAATTCGTCATATTGACACACGTGCTCTAATTATTAGAGACTTTACGGTCGGTTTGATAACTGACTTCTACCCAACAGAAGCTTGTAGCTCGTTGAGGTTCTACACAGTAATCGTCAACGTTCTATTCTATAGAAGTCTGATACTCTATACGAATTGAACTAATGGCTGATAACTATCATATACCAAAACCACATGTTGGGAATCCTCCCATATTTGATGGTAAGAATTTTGCCTATTGGAAAATTCGAATGAGTGCATTCGTCGATGCTATTGACGACGACTTGTGGTCCTATATAGAAGATGATCCACCTTCTATACCAGAGAACCAACAAAATGATCGAGATGGTCGTCCTACATGGGAATACCTCAAGATCAAACGACTCACTAAGACGGCAAAGTATCTAATGTTTAGTGCTATGTCTGAAAGTGAATTTGTGAAAGTTTCTACTTGCACTTCGGGCAAGGAAATCTGGGATAAGCTTGTCACCATGTATGTTGGGACAAACCAGATTAGAGAAACTAAGATGAATTTTCTAATTCATCAATATGAAAATTTTACTATGAAGGCTGATGAATCTGTAGAACAGATGTTCCAGAGACTCAACCTCCTAGTTGATGCCTTAACACATTTAGGCAAAATTTATACAAATTCTGAGATAGTTCGAAAGGTTTTGCGTACTCTACCCAAATCTTGGGAAGCTAAGAAAACAGCTATAGAGGAAGCTAAAGATCTTTCTACTCTTCGACTAGATCAGTTGATGAGCTCCTTAATATCATATGAGATGGAAAGATCCTCTCAATCTGATACAAAGAGAGCAATAGCTTTTAGAGCATCGGAAGAACCTACAGAAGGTTCTGATGATGAAGCAGAAGCTGTCTCGGATGATGAACTCGCAATGATAGCTAAACGTCTTCTGCGGTTCACCACCAAGAAACGCTTCAATAAGAGAAGCCAAAATCGTGAAAAGCAAATTGATCCAAACTTGGTCATTTGTTATGAATGCAAAAAGAAAGGACACTACAGAACATAATGTCCTTTGCTTAAAGAAAAGGAGAAACCTTCTCCTAAGTATAAGTCCAAGAAAGCAACGGCTGCTTGGGCAGATCTTGATGATTCTGATGATGAGGATGAACAAGCACTAATGTGCCTCACCGCTCACACAGAAACTCAAAATGAAATGCATACCTGCTTTCAAACAGAAGCTGTTGAAAGTGAATGGTATCTGGATAGCGGATGCTCCAGGCATATGACCGGAGATCCATCAAAATTTTCACAACTGACTCTACATAATGGAGGGTCTGTGAAATTTGGTGACAATAGCAAATGCTCTGTCATTGGTAAAGGTACCATTGGAAGTCCTGACTCCATGGTCATAGATGAGGTTCTGTTGGTCACTGAACTCAAGCATAATTTGCTGAGCATTAGCCAGCTTTGTGAGAAAGGTTATAAAATAACTTTTGATCAAGACAAGTGTTCTGGTATCCTAGATAATGAAGTTCGCTTCATTGGAAATCGGAAAAGGAACATTTATACCTTGACACAGGAGAGCTTCTGTACTACAGAAAATGCCTTCTGTCTGTCAAAGATGAGAGCCATCTGTGGCATAGAAGGTTGGGACATTCCAACTTTAAATTATTATCCAAGCTTGCGAGAAAAGAATTGGTAAAAGGTTTACCCAACATCAGATTCGAGCAAAACAGCTTCTGCGAAGCATGTTCACTTGGAAAACAAACCAAATCTTCATTTAAGTCTAAGAATGAAGTTTCTACTACACAGCCACTTGAACTTCTACATATGGATATATTTGGTCCTACCAGAGTTCAAAGTATTGGTGGTAGGAGATATTGTCTAGTTGTAGTAGATGACTACTCTAGATACACGTGGGTTAAATTTCTAACTCACAAAAGCGATGCTTTTGAAATGTTCATTAAGCTAGCTAAGAAACTACAGAATGAAATTGGATCTTCTGTAAAAGCTATAAGGACGGATCATGGTACAGAGTTTGAAACCCATGACTTCGCTACCTTCTGTGACGAACAGGGTATCGATCACAACTTCTCTGCACCATATACTCCTCAACAGAATGGAGTAGCAGAAAGGAAAAATCGGACGCTTATAGACATGGCTAGAACCATGATATGTGAGAGCAACGCTCCACAAAACCTTTGGGCAGAAGTTGTTAATACAGCCTGCTACATCTCTAATAGGGTCCTACTTAGACCCATACTAGAGAAAACTCCCTATCAACTATACAGGGGGAGGAAACCGAACATTTCCTATTTTCATGCCTTTGGAAGTCCATGTTTTATCTTGAGACCTTCTAAGGACAGTTTAGGAAAATTCGAAGCTAAGACTGATGAGGCCATCTTTCTAGGATACTCTCTGTCTAGCAAAGCCTATAGAGTCCTAAACAAAAGGACATCTACAATAGAGGAGTCTATTAATGTTAAGATTAATGACTTACCTCAACTTGATAATACAAAAGATGTAATATCACTAGAACCTACAGAAGATGCTGTAGAATCTACACCCTCTGCGAAAGAGAAGGGTGAACCCTCTGTTCATGATTCTCAAAAAGATCCTGAACAAACAAATGATAATTCTGAAGAAACTTCTCAGAATAATCAAAATGATTTTAGGGCACCTGCTTTATATCAGAAACGACATCCTATAGACCAAGTCATAGGAGATATCAACAGAGGCATACAGACAAGACGTTCTGTAAATGACTTCTATGAACACTCTGCTTTTACATCACAGAAAGAGCCAGAGAATATTGATGAAGCTCTCAATGATCCAGATTGGACACTTGTTATGCAAGAGGAGCTTAATCAATTTGAAAGGAGCAAAGTGTGGACACTTGTTCCTAAACCTGAAAACCGTTCCATCATTGGAACTAAATGGGTTTTCAGAAACAAACTAAATGAGTCCGGAATTGTTGTGAGGAACAAGGCTCGACTCGTTGCTAAAGGGTACTCGCAAGAAGAGGGTATATATTTTGATGAGACGTTTGCTCCTGTAGCACGTCTAGAGGCAATAAGACTCTTATTAGCCTATGCTTGCTACAACAATTTTAAGTTGTATCAAATGGATGTAAAAAGTGCATTCTTCAATGGAGAAATTAAAGAAGAGGTATACGTAAGTCAACCTCCTGGTTTTGAGGATCTGCAATACAGAAGCTACGTCTATAAACTTTCCAAAGCTCTATATGGCCTTAAACAGGCTCCTAGAGCATGGTATGAAAGGCTTAGCTCCTTTCTTGTTGAAAAGGGCTACAAAAGATGAAGAGTAGATACCACTCTCTTTCTTAAACACAGAAGCAATCATCTCATTGTTGTTCAGATTTATGTCGATGACATTATCTTCGAATCAACTGATGAAATGCTCTGTAACGAATTCTCCAAACTCATGACAAGTGAGTTCGAGATGAGTATGATGGGAGAACTCACGTTCTTCCTTGGCTTACAAATTCAGCAGACTATAGAAGGTACATTCTTGCATCAAGAAAAGTACACAAAGCAGCTCCTGAAGAAATTTGGCCTAGAAGGCACAAAACCTTTATCTACTCCAATGGGAACAAATACCCAAATAGACAAGGATGAAAACGGGAAAGAAGTGGATAGTAAGCTCTACAGAAGCATGATAGGTTCCCTTCTGTATCTTACAGCTTCTAGACCTGACATACTCTTCAGTGTTTGTCTCTGTGCTAGATTTCAATCAGCACCTAAAGAGTCTCACATGATAGCAGTCAAGAGAATCTTTAGATATCTACAGGGTTCTGTGAACCTAGGCATTTGGTATCCAAAAGGATCAAACTTTGATCTCATTGGATATTCCGATGCAGACTTCGCAGGATGTAAGGTTGACAGAAAAAGTACCAGTGGTACATGTCAGCTTATGGGAAACATGTTGATTTCATGGTTCTCTAAGAAGCAGACTTCTGTTGCCCTCTCCACTGCAGAAGCCGAGTACATAGCAGCCGCAAGCTGTTGTGCTCAACTTCTATGGATGAGACAACAACTTGAGGACTACGGTCACTCATTTACAAAAGTTCCGATCAATTGTGATAATACTAATGCGATAAGCCTAGCCAAGAATCCAGTGTATCACTCTAGATCGAAGCACATTGAACTCAGACATCATTTTCTGAGGGACAATGTACAACAGGGTTCTGTTAGTGTAGAATACATTAACACAGAACATCAATTGGCTGACATTTTCGCTAAGCCTCTGGATAAAGAAAAGTTTTTCTTTTTCAGAAGTGAATTGGGAATCTGCCATCCTCTATAACGTCTTACAAAAGACAAATGAAAGTCATGTAAGTACTTTATCCAATATAGAAACTTACAACAGAAGGTACTTCCTTCTACATAACAGAAAGTACTTCCTTCAACAATGCAGAAGGTATAGCAAGAGTATACCTTAATAAACACAACTCGAATTAAAAATTTCCAAAAATATCATTGGAAGTTTAAAGCAGAAGATAAAAATATCTGCAAAATGATTCGAGCAAAAAGTTAGCTTTCCAGAATCGAAAGCATCTACAAAAGGAGTCCTTCTGTCAAGCAGAAGCCACCCAAATTGGGGACCTTCTGCAGTTCGTTAAACAAAATCTTGGAGATTAAAGCCAATTACGTGTTAGAATCTCCAAAAAGATATTGTTTCTGAATATTTTAGGTGGAACAAGATTTTCCAACCTAAAGAAATACTTCAGAAAATATTTACTAAGGAATAAAATATTTTCTTTCCAATATATTGAATTTTAGGAAATAAATTTTTTCCTAAGTTCACTAAGAAGCCTCGCTTACTTAAACTAAATCGGAGGTCTCTGTTTCGTCTTCACCCGAAGAAAAAACGAAACCCTAGCATTCCATTCTCCGATTCTCAACACCAATGGCACCCAAGACGAAATTTCTTCGGAAAAAGTCTTTTGCTGCCACCACACCCTCTTCATCGGAGAAACCTCCATCTCCCCTGAAGGAAACACCTGCTGCCATCGTTGCTGAGCACTCAGCCGATGAGGACACCATCTCCGAGGATCTAGGGCTTCCTAAAGTCCAGCTCCAAGAGGATTTGGGAGACACGGATGCAATTCCACCCACTGCGACAGAGGAACCTCTTGTCGCCCAGCCCTCTGTTGAGGAAACCCCTGCTGTTGGAGACGAGGATTCGCCCAACGATGATGATGTCGAGGATGCTGTTTCTGCCAAGGAAAAGCAACCTTCTGATAATGACAAGACTGACGATGAGGCTGATATGAGGTTCTTGAGGTTGAGCCCATCTCTCAAGTGCTCTCCATGCCGGATCGCAAGCAGAAGGGCAAAGCCTCTGCATCCCAGGCGTCTCTTATACAAACGACCTCTCCAAAGGCCAAACTTCTCCATGACGCTATGAAGCCATGAGCTATTGCTTCTCGCACTCGGCTGAAAAGGAAAGTTCCTGAGACTGTGAGCTCATCCTTAACAAAGATCGACGTGAAGAAACCTAAGTCACCGGCAAAGGTCTCTCCCACGGATGATACCACCATCGAGGTCATCAAAGGCTTCACTCCTTCGGTAACATCTCTTATCTCACAAAAGGAGATTGATGATGTTCTTGCTGACACTAGGCTGCCTAGTTGTGATGCTATGGGTAGACAGATAGCTACCTTTAAGCGAATTGACTTCAATTGGTTTGCGGCTAATGATCTTGCAATAGCCCCTCTATTTGAGAAACTTGGATTGAAATCCTTCTGCGAAACGTATGCTAAGTTGCCCGTAGTGAAATTGAGAGAATTCTACGGCAACATCACGTTTCATGAGGATGGTCCACTTGTTAAGTTCATCAAGACGGTTGTCGACGGGACTTGTCTTCTCCGCTCATGATGTGAACAAGATGTTTGGATGTGAGGAGCACGATCCACTGTCTGAGCTTGGTCGGACTGCTTCTTACAGCATCATCCTTGGAAAGAAGGCACAAGTGCCAAGGTATCTTGAGTCCACGAGGCTGGACATCAAATGCAGAATTCTACACAGGGCTGTGCTATTCTGCCTTCTACCGCGTAGTGGGAGCATTGACACCATTACTCCAAATGATGCGTTAGTCATGGCGCACATTCTGAAAGGTATCCCCTTCAACCTTGGACTTCTAGTCTTTCAGCACATGAAAAGGTGCTGTAACACCACCGGGAAAGCTCTCCCCTACGGCCAGGTAATCGCCGGCCTCTTGAAACTTGCTGGAATTTCTTCTAATGCATCTGCTATGCAAGAGAAGTGGAAGGTTGGAACCTTCGGGAACCAGCATGCACTATGTGAAGTCGGGTTCGACTTGGACTCTCAAAGGGAAGTCCGCGGAATCATCCCCTGCTGTTGAGGAGAAACCTCCAGCCCCCAGATCTGTGAAGAAGGCTGCTACTGCCACACCTTCTACAGCTTCAGCCTCTGCTGCACAGAAAGCAGCTGGACCATCTGAGGATGCTTTTCTTCCCTCAGATCTCCATTTACTCCTCAAAGATCTTAAGCAGCAAGCTGTGGAGAATGGGGAGGATATTCGCGTGCTCCAGCGTGTGGTGCTAGATCTTACTCGCACAGTGGAACGCCAGGACAAGCTTCTGCGCGATAACCTTGCTGATGCACCTTCTGTTGATGAAGCATGATGCACTTCTTTTGTTACTTTGCTTTATCAGTATCTTTGGCCAAAAACTGCTTTTTATGGCCTCATGGTTTGATGTAATAAGTGCCATCTATGGACACACCTTTCGCATTTGAGTTTGAATAATTCATCTGCAACTTATGCTTCTCCGTTATAACGTTCTGTCCTCCTTAATTCTTTTTTATATGACAAAAAGGGGGAGAAATTATGTTGAGGGAGAGTACATAGAACTAAGTACTTTATGTACTTCGCTCTGTATGATGGTTATTGAAAAATCCTTGATTTTCAATAACTATATGGGTCGTGGAAGGCTATTCCGTCTACGGTGTAGAAGCTTATGAGACTGATACAGCTCATAATCGCAACCTTCTGCAGGGAATGCGATTCGTGATCTTTTAAAGTCACTATTGCTGGGAGTGCAAAAATGAAATACCATCATTTTTGTCGGGCTAAACACAGAAGCTCCACGCTCTGTATAAATCACAGAAGCCTTTGTGCTCTGTAAATAACCTTCTTTATAACAGAAGCTTCTATGCTCTGTTTCACAGAAACCTTATGGTTCTGTACAAACGCGAGACTCTTACTCTCATCTATTTAGGAGGAGTTCTTGCAAAAACATTTCCCTCAACGATGAATGTTTTGTCATCATCAAAAAGGGGGAGATTGTTGGGACGGTTTTGATGATGAACCGGACCCGCTGTACTACAGAAGGTCAAACATTCTATTCTACAGAAGCTTCTCTTGTTAAGGACTTCTTGTAAGAATTATTTTTGTAATTAAATGATTAGTTATTAATTAATTAATTACGAAATACACATTCTCTGATTATGATAATTATCTGATCAGATTACAATGATTTAGTTTCCAAATAATCATATTGGAGATATTATTTCTCAAAGAAGGAAATGTAGCTTCTATATATGGAAAGGTTCTGTTGACTGATCTACAGGCTTCTTAAGCCATACGATCTCTACATGACCATTATTTGGATACCTATCACTACCACCTGTCCAGATACACTCTCACGTGTCTCTTTATCAGGATGGAACTGATCTTAACTTATTTGAAAGCAAATCAACGATTGTTTCCATCTGTAGAAGGTTATCGAGCAGAACCTTCTGCGACACCTTCTGTGGTTTACTATTTTTGGAAAATATATCATAATCTTATTTTGATTTATTTTCTATCTGAATACTTGCACGTGTATGATATTATTGTAGATTAATTATTTTGACAACTAACCTTTAATTTTTTATTTTGCAGATTACATTTTTATCTTTTTCCTTTTGCATTTTCTTCTTAGAATTTTGTGTATAATAGCCACGCCCTCTCTCATTATACAACATAATATCAATCCCATTATGTCCAGAGAGAGCGTGAGCTATAGTTTCTTTAGTTCTTTAACTCTTCGTTTGAGTTAGTCATACGAGGAGCACTAGCGACGGACGGCTGTATCGTTGGTGAAGCCTTCTGGGAGAGTGACTCGGAGGCTCGAGGGCCTCGGTTGGAAGCTGCAGGAGACGTTGTTGGAAGCGTGTCGACATGGGCAACGTGCAGCGGGCCGGAGAGAAGGGCTGAACATCGGGAGCACAGAAGGTGAGGGACTAACCAGCTTCTGTTGTGTAGTGTTCTGTGTGCAGGAGAAGCCTAGAGCAAAGGCGTTGTGTATGCTCGAGAAGCCTAGAGCAAAGGCGTTGTGTATGCTCGGAGAAGCCTTGTGCAAGGGCGTTGTGTTTGCATAGTCGCTATCTCGAGGAGATCGTGCAGGTCGTGTGGAGCCGCCGGAGAGAAAATCCATCCTTGGACAGAGGTCGCTGTCTGCCTGCGTAGGGTTCGCTACGTGCTCGCGTGGGGTACGCCACGAAGTCGTTATCCTTGAGGGGATTGCGCATTGGTTACTTTGTTAGTCACACTAACGTGTGCACCGAGTTACTGTAGTGCAGAACCTTTGGGTCTGTACAACCTACTGTAGTACAGAACCTTCGGGTCTGTGAATCTACTTCAGTGCAGAACCTTACGGTCTGTGCTTAGCTCAAGTCATTTCTATACGGACCATTTTGGTTTGTTAAAGATTGACACACTCTTGGTACAGAACCTTCTGGTCTGTGTTCTTTCACTCAGAGTTCTACGGTACAGAACCTTCTGGTCTGTGCTCTTCCACTCAGAGTTCTACGGTACAGAACCTTCTGGTCTGTGCTCTTCCACTCAGAGTTTTACGGTACAGAACCTTCTGGTCTTTGCCGTGTAACAAGTTCTACTGTACAGAACCTTCTGGTCTGTGCTCTTCCACTCAGAGTTCTACGGTACAGAACCTTCTGGTCTGTGCTCTTCCACTCAGAGTTTTACCATACAGAACCTTCTGGTCTTTGCCGTGTAACAAGTTCTACTATACAGAACCTTCTGGTCTGTGCTCTACCACTCATACTTCTATAGTGTAGAACTTTCTGATTAGTTCTGTTTGCTATCAATTGTGTAATCTGTATTGAGATACATTTGAGTGAAAATCATCCAAGTTTCTGGGTGAAGAGTGGAGTAGGCAATTTGCCGAACCACCATAAAAAGCTTTGTGTCCAATCAAACATTTTGCGAACACAATCAAACGTTCTGTTGTACAGAAACCTATCTAAAGTTCTGTGTTACAGAAACTTCCTTCCGCTGCGGGGTAAAACGAAAAAGCGTTAAAATCTGAATTTGGAGATTAACACTAATTCACCCCCTCTTAGTGTAACAGTTTTAAATTAACAAGTTGAAGCATTCTGGTTTAAACTTATGACATATGTCTAGAGTGAAAACAGGAGGTAATAATTACTGATGAGACGAGTTTTCTGCAGGAGCCAATGATTTCGAAGATGATGTTGTCTTCCAACCAACTAGGCTGTTCAGAGGAGATACTCACAATTTCGGCAGTACTTTCTGTTCAAGTAAACCCTTCTGACCTTACAGAATAGATGTAAACGCATGGAGTTCATTTGGAAACAATTTCAGTAAGCTTTTCACAAATTGATCAAATTATGGCTTGGTAGTCTATTTGGGTCGCTGGTCGTGGAGTACGCAAGGAATTCGATGGGGCCAAAATGCGTTTTGCTGCAGCTGAGTTCAGTGTTTAATATATATCCTGATTTAACTCACTTGTTTGAAACCGCACTCATGCACAACTCGGCCAGAACGTTATAATATTTAGCAACTGTATCAATCATATCATTTTGTTTATAGTTGGGACAACCTGTTTGTGCTCTTCCCTACGTAGATATCTCATTCCTTACAGAAGTTTATATTCAATTTTGTTTTTACTACTTTTTGCAAGTGCCTGAAGGCCAAGCTTCTTCTTTCTTGCTGGGTGACCATGTGACATTCCTAAACGTCTACAAAGGATTCCTTGAATCTGAGAAATCATCCAATTGGTGTTACAAGAATTATATTAATTACCATGCCATGGTATGAGCTCAATTTTCAACCTCTGTGTATGATGTTATATTTTTAATGTTGTTGCTTGTGTTGTGCAGAAAAAAGTCATTGAAATTAGAGAACAACTTCAAAGAATAGCCCAGAGGTTAGGCATAAACCTTAAATCTTGTGAAGGAAATTTGTAGGTTAACTTCTGCAGACCCATGCTAGAACTTTTATTTTGTTTTAGTTTCATTGTTCAATAGAAATGCTAGCTTAGCTGGCTGTTTCGCCCATTAATTTTTATTTTATCTCGCAGGCCGTAAGGAAGGCGGTGACTGCTGGGTTCTTCGCCAACACCTGTCATCTTGAAGTGAGTTCCTTCAATTGGCATTTCGCAACCTCTGGTTTACAACCTTTTGGATTTAATCCCTAGAAATACTGTTGCTTCTTGTGTTGGGCTTATATAACGAAAAGCCATATAGTCACAATGGGATGTACAAGACACTCAGAGCATCGCAGGAAGTTTACATCCACCCATCATTGGTGTTATTTAGGTGAGCACATCATATCCATCCAATAAAAAAATATATTTGGTTGAATGCATATCCGTCGGCACTACGACTACTCCGTTCATTCTTCTCCTAGGATTGACTCTGAGTTTAGTATTAGATGTGGCTATATCTTCCTTTTTATTGAATTTTGTGCTACTCGATCATTTCTTGTGACACAGAGTCAATCCGAAGTGGGTTCTGTATCAAACTATCGTTTCAACTGACCGGTGGTACATGCACAACGTCATCTCGATCGAGCCTTCTTGGTTGACTGAAGTCGCCCCTCACTTCTACCAGAAACAAGGACTTTGACACTCCATGCTATGCTCCCTAATACCTGAATCGCATCAAGTGAATACTACAAATGTGGAATGAGCCAATGCCTATGTTTATGTTCATCTTTCGGGTACTAATTGCACATGTGAGTTGTTCAGGCCATCTTAGCATTAACCCCGAGTTACGTTGCAAGAGGATCGTACTTCGGAAGACACTTGTAACAATTTCGCAAGCTCATCATTTCTTCGCATTCGGAAAAAGGCTTATTTCGAAGGATTCCTAAGTTATTCCTTCATTATATATCTTAGACAGTGTTTTGAAAAAATGGGCGACGTAATCTTTTGGTTAATAATTGTCATAATTTATGGAATTGGTCGAAATGTGTTAACAATAACAACAACGTGCATGAAAATGGGATGAACTGATGATATTAATAAAAGTTGCTAATTTTTTAAGAAAGAAGGAAATATCCTCGGGACACGTGGACTAATAATAACCATTATTTACGAGCAACAACAATTTTTTTTCGTTGTTTTAAGCAAAGACTCGATTCTAACACTCTTAATTTTAGGCCCACTTTTAGCAAAGAGGAAAAAGACTAGTTCGGTAAATATGACAAACCGGTGTTTAAACCACTAAATTCTAATCATTTAAAGGAAGTTGTTGTTTCGAACATTGATTTCTATTTTTTAAATTTGAAAAATTTTTTATGCCTTAAAGTGTCAATTTTTTAGTCCTTGTTAAGAAATTTTTAAATTTATTACTTTAGTACGTAAATTTAAGGCGAGAAGGATTTACTTATCAATTCATGACGCCAACTTTTTGTCGACCTTTTTAAGTCAAAACTATAAAATATTTCTTTTATAGCTTGGAATCTTATGGCATTGTTATTTTCTTTAATGAATTTCGTAAGCCCCGACATTTTTTTTATTATGTTTTATTATGTGTTCTAAACTTTCCTTGAATTAATATTTTGATTCTGTTATCACCTTTATTAATTATATATGGATATGCTTTCGTTTTTGTTATCATTTATGATGCCAAGCAACCCTATTTGTGCAAGAAGACCAAGAAGAAGAAGAAATCATTGGTAAGAGTATATCAATCCGTCAAGTTTATGATGTTGAATTTGCCATTTATATATAGAGTTCATATTGTAAAAAAAAAAAATAATACTCTTAATTCGTTTCAATCTTTCAAATGTTTCATAAATATCTTGTAGACATGGACGTGGAGATAAGCTAAAGAATTACATAAAGTGAACTCATCACTTGCTATACTCTCCGTGGAAGAAGATTATTCCCGTCACATTCGACGTGATTGAGAGGAACAGAAATATCCATCTCATCGGAGGGTCGTCCATCGTGCTTGTGATTATGATCATCTTAAGGGTAATTACAAGTTATGTGTTGATGATATTTTCATTATATATTAATAAATACAACCCCGAGTTCAATTATAGAGAGGAATGGAATGGACCATATTCGACTTAGGCGAAAGATACTAATACCATGAAAGATTGAAATAGTGGACTATATTGGGCTTGGGAGTACAGTCTTGCTACGAAGGATTGAAATGGACCGAACGTCTCTAGAGGCTTCCGTTAGCCGAGGTGAGTGAGTGATAAACCATGTTGTTTCATACTCGTCCCATTGTTTTAAGGAAAGACTCGATTCTGACTAACCTAATTTTGTTTGTTTGTTTAATTCATAGGGGAGGGTTGTTGGTTTTATATATAATATTAAGAAAGTGGTCGGCCAAGTGAACACGTGACTACTAACAGACACATCGTAAGAAGGGTTTGATTCCAACCAAAAGGATTAATGGAAACACGTTATCATATTTATTACGTACTGTATACAATTATTTTACGTGTCTCCTTCTTCCATTGTCTCTTAAAAGACCTGTTTTTGTTTAAAACAATATTAAAGAGTGTGGCTTTCCTTCATCCAGATGGTTTAATATTAATATGCATCTGTGAAGATGCATATAATTGAGAGGAATCAAGGTTTTCATCTCCCCGGATGCGTGTCCATCGTGTTTGTGTTTATAATTATTTTAGTGGTATTGAGGTCATTTTTAATATAATTATATATTATATATATATATATATATTAACAAAACGACAAAGACTTGGCAGGATTAGTGATGGAAATTATTATTTATAGTATGCAATTATTTTACGTGTCTCCTTTTTCCTTCATCCATCATTTGACTTTGGATTATGATTCCCAGGATTAAAATCTAACCGTTGGATCAAAACACCAATTCTTTTAAAATCCACTCCTTCAGTCGCTTTCGTTACAGAGGGAAATGGGAAATGAATAATTCTTTTTCAGCTCTTTCCTTTTATTTTGTTCTTCTAATTATATTTCCCAAGTTAAATTGCGAGATGTTGTTGCGTGTCTTTTGTAGATCATCATCCCCTCTGTTCAGCAATCCCTCTCACAGTGTATGATATATCTAATCGGTCGTGGGAGTGGGCAAAGTCTTTGGGTCAGATGGTTTATAATAATATGCCTCTGTGAAGGAAGACAAACTATTCCAAAAGTCAGAGATAGAGAATATGGATTTCATCTCCCCCGTCCTCAAACTGGTCGGCTCTCAACTCATCGCCGAGTATGCCCAGAGCTGGTTCACTTTGAGGGGAGTTTGGCAACCTCTTGGGACGCGCTGGAAGAGATGAGGATTGTGGAGTGTCATCAATTTAAGTCCATCGTGGGAGGGGATGGAGGGAAAAAAGTTCCACCTAATCTAAAGGTTCTTGTAATTGAATATTGTGGAGAGTTAGAGAAGCTGGCGGATGATTTATGTGGACTTACATCTCTTAATGAGATGAGGATTGTGTGGTGTCTTCAATTTAAGTCCATCGTGGGAGGGGATGGAGGGAAACAAGTTCCACCTAATCTAAAGGTTCTTGAAATGAGACGTTGCGGAGAGTTAGAGGAATCCACCTAAATCTTGTCCTTTTTTTACTTTTTTTATTTTCTCTGTCCTTTTCCTTTCTCTAGTTTTTATATGTGAATATTTATTTATTTTGCCTTCCTATTTTTATTTTTTTCGAATTCCTAAATTTTATTAAATTCAATCCTTTTTGAGTTTGAGAATTGAAAGTTCTCCTCGGTTATGGATTGTGTTTTGTCGGAGTTACGCTCCCAAACGTGATTAGTGGAAAAAACAATCCGTAAAACAGAGTAAATAGCGTCGAAATTCCTCAAATATAACGTCAAATTCAACGAGATTGACTATCAAAATGTTAAAAATAAAAAGGGAAGTAAAACCGATTAAGAATAAAAAAAGCCCAAATCAATTCTTTGCAAACTGTCTAAGAAAAAGCTCAGGTCAATCCCAAGAACATGGACCATTGAGTAAAACCAATTAAATGTCAGTAATTCATTTTTAGAATTAGTACAAAACTGATACTCGGGAATCGATCGTTAATGCGTTATCATGTCCAATCATCACTCATACCATCGATCTGATAAAATATTTGTAAATATGACTCTGTGAAGGAAGACAAACTATTCCAAAAGATAGAGAGATAGAGAGAGAGAGAATATGGATTTCCTCGCCCCCGTCCTCAACCTGGATTAAGCTCCAACCGTTGGATCAAAGCACATTTCTTTTAAAAAATCAACACCTTCACTCGCTTTGATTCGTAACATGGAGAAATGAGAAAGGAATATAAACCAACCGTGTAAAAGAAGTCTCTTTTGGTCTGATGGTTTAATAATTCTGCCTTGAGGAAGAAAAACGAACAATCATCCCAAACAGAAAGGAATAAAGATTGTGAGGTGTCCTCGATTTACGTCCATTGTGGAAGGGGATGGAGTGAGGCAAGTTCCACCTAATCTAAAGGTTCTTGAAATTGATGGTTGTGGAGAGTTAGAGAAGCTGGCAGATGATTTCTGTGGGCTTACATCTCTTAGTGAGATGATTGTTGCTGATTGTGAAATTTTTTTCCTTTCCTAGTGGGGGATTGCCTTCTTCGTTAAGAAGATTGATCCTTAAAGGCTGCCCAATTCTGCCGCAGTCCCAGCTGATTAGCATCAGGCTTCTGGATTATCTCGAGGAGCTTACTCTACGGAATCTGGAGGGACTCGTGTCGATTACGGAATTAGTTGGTGTTGGTAGTCCCCTCTCTCAGTCTCTGAGAAAATTGAATATTCAGGATTGCGGAAACCTTACAACTTTGACGGATAGCTTGCAACACCTGACCGCACTCTCTGACCTTTGTCTTGTTGATTGCCCAGCATTAGAGATGGAGATATTCCCTTCACTCCCTTGCAACCTGTCCTCCTTTGAGCTTGCCGAATGTCCAAAGATGAAGTCTTTGCCTCATGACATGCACCGCCTCACATCCCTCAAAACACTATCTATTTATGACTGTCAAGGCATCACGAGACGTCTGACTCCCAACCTGGAATCTCTTTCGATTGGACATCGAAATCTAAATTAACGAATTGGGGAGTGGGGGTTGAGGGGTCTCACCGCCTTACGAGGATTGGATATTTGGGGAGCGATGGAATGTGTGGAAAGAGCTGGATTGTTTTCCTCCTCCTGGTGGTGATGATGGAGACTGGAGTCGCCTCCTCCCTTCATCCCTTGTCGTGTTGTCTATTGGGGGTATGAAGAAGTTGGAGAGGGTTGGTGGGGGACTCAGACACCACCTCACTTCCATTCGATCTTTGATTATTGATCAGTGTGAGAGGCTGAGGTGTTTACCAGACGACGGCCTCCCTGACTCCTTGGGAAGGCTCCGCATTTGGGGATGTACGGAGGAGTTGATGGAGAAATGCAGGAAGGGGAAAGGGGAATATTGGCATTCCCACCTCCGACTCATCCCACGAGTTGATATTGGTATTATTTGATATTATTATGTGTAAGATTTGAAATTAGGGGGTATTAATATTATTATATGTGTTTTTGCTTCTACTTTTGTATCCTCAGTTTTAAGATAATAATTGTACAACCCTCCCACTCGTCAAAGTAATTTTGAACAAACGAATTTATTTTCAAACACACGATGAATTTAACTTTCTTATCCCTACCAGTTCCGTATTATCTTTTCTAAGACTTTTTTTCTTTTTTAGATTTGTGGGAGTTGTCGATAATATTTTTTGGATGAATATATTAGGAAATTATTAAAAGAACAAAATATATAAATTATAAGAAGGGTGGAAGTTTAATCGTACAGATTAGAAAACTGTTCAATTCGTCCTTTTCAGGGGTTGGAAAATCTTCTCACTATATAATAAAATATGTAATTTTATTTCTCGAATTATAAATTCTTAAATAAGTTGACATGAAAAAAAAGCATAATTAGTGGTGGTGGAGTCATGGGGACTAGAGGTAAACATGGGCCAACGCTAAAATCCCGTGTCTATAAATCTCGGGAGTTCAGACATAGTATGAAAGCATGTACACTGAACAGAATCGTCGACATGTCTGAACAATTGTCAATATCGGCGATTACATGTCCGAACTCATGGTAGTCCCAAACAGGAGATTTTAGCCGTGACCGATAAATTTGACCCTCCAAACCGTTGGATAGCTCAATTCGGTCCCCTCAAGAAAATTTTCTGGCTTTGCCGCTTGGCATAGCTGCATTTTGGCGGCCAAAAGCAAGGTCAATCACGCAGCATACTTCACATGCTGTAAATACAATGGAGGTAAAATAGAAACAATTCTTTCCACCAATCTCTACTTGTCTAAATTCAATTCATTCAATTAACAAATCAAACGTTTTTAGTCTTCCGGAATACATTCTCGGCCTTGCTGCGAGCTACCACGGCCTATCTGATCGTATAAATATCCCCTTCAACGCAACATCAATCGGATTTGAAGCTTCCCCACAGGTTCCCCCGGCGTCGGTGTTTCTTCCAGTCTCACCGCTGCCCCCATCCGCCGAGGATAGATCTTACCGATTATGTCCCTTGAACAAGGAGAAAAGAGGTGCGTCTTCCTTGTACCCGTGAAGTCGACGTGGGTTTGTGTTCCTGTGAATTCAATTTGATTTATTTGTTTTATTTTTTGTCTATCTCATTATTTTATTACTATATGATTATTATTATTAAAATTTGTTAAATGCCAACCGTGGAATATACATGTTTTTATTTAACAAATATCTTGCCTTAGCATAAAAATTGAATGTCTTTTCTTTTCATTTTTATCTTATTATCATTATTCCTTTTATTTAAAATGTCCCGTGATTTATTCACCATTCTTTTAATATCGATTATTCACTTTTAGCACAAAAACAGTTTCGTTCTTTTTAATTGCAAAGCATGTATCTATTTTTTTATTAAAAAATGAAATATTTATTATTATTATTATTATTATTATTATTAAACGTTTTTTAAGCGTCGTACATTTTTTTCTTTAAATATCAATTAACGGTGTACTTGGTTTTAGTTATCAATTAATTCATTTAAAAAATATTAATTAATTTGTATGAATCTTGTTGCCACCGCTGGTTGCAAAGTAATACAGAAATCTTTCAACAAAACTCTTAACCATACCAATTCAGCTACAGTTGAAGCAATTGCTCGATATTCTACCTCTGTAGAGCTCCTGGAAACTATCTGATGCCTTTTTGACTTCCAAATCACCAAGTAATCTCCAATAAAAACACAAAATCCAGTCGTTGATCTTCTTGTTTCTATGCATCCAGCCCAAACACTATCTGTGTAAGCCTTAAGACACAAATCAGAGCAACTTGAGAACAAAACACCTTTTCCTTGAATAGACATCAAATATCTCAGAACACCACAAGCTACATCCCAATGTTGTTTAGCAGGGCAATCTATAAACTGAGCTAAACTGTGCACAACATAAGCTATACCTGGACTTGTTATCCCCAGATAGATAAGTTGTCCTACTAGCTGTCTGTCTGAAACAATATTCACTAGGTTTTCTCTATCTCCGCGCATTAATTTGACATTAGGTTGTAAAGGAACAGAAGAAGGTTTGATAGCTAGTTAACCTTGCTCTTCTAACATCCTCAAAGTATAGCCTCTTTGTGAGACAAATATACCTTTACTTGACCTTGTTATTTCTAAACCCAAAAAATATTTCAAGCTCCTAGGTTTCTGACTTTGAAATACGCCTCCAAATGCCTTTGCAGCTTGTTAATCACTTCCTCTTTCGATCCTGCAACATCAATGTCATCAACATACACAAGCACAACAACATAGCCCTCATTTGTGTCACTTACAAAAAAGTACTCTGCCTTACACTGAACAAAGCCAGCAGCCAGCAAACAATCCGTTAACTTGCTATTCCACTGTCCGGATGCTTGTTTAAGTCCATATAAGGACTTTTTTAGTTTACAAACTTTCCTTTATGCTGATGAACCTTCAATCTCCCCCTGAATTAGCATACCCTGCGGCAACTCCATGTAGACTTCCTCATACAAATCACCATTAAGGAAAGCATTGTGAAAGTCAAATTGTCTTAAAAACTAGACCTTAACCGCTACTAAAGAAAAAAACATTATAACAAAAGTATGTTTAGCAACAGGACTGAAAGTTTCTTGATAATCAATCCATTCTACTTGAGTATACCCTTTAGCCACCAATCTAGCTTTGTATCTTTCCACAGAACCATCTGCCTTCTTAGTTTTAAAGACCCATTTACAACCTATGGGTCGTTTTCCTTCAGGCAAAGAAATAATCTCCCATGTAGCATTGTCCTCCAAAGCATTGAGCTCATCAGCTATAGCCTTAACCCAATGATGATATGACTGAGGTTCTAGATGATTTTCCAAATGCACAAGAAAAGACTTATATGGAGCAGAAAGTTGAGAATAAGCTATTAAGAATCAATGGGATGCGCAGGTACAGAGAAAGGAACAGCTAAAGAAAGAGAAGTGGACTTGTTAGAAGCAGATGAGGAGGGAGCAGCCAAAGCCATATAAAGCCTATGGTGATAATCTCTTAGATAAGATGGGGGCCTTCTTTCTCTTGTACCTCTTCTCAAAGTTATTCCATTTTCAAATTCGGACTCAGAATTGTTAATAAATTCAGAATCAGATTCAGACATAGTTTCATAAACAAAATCAGAACTAGGTACAGATTCAGTGTTCTGATTGTTAGCTATGTTTTCTCTTTTGTCACCACTATTATACGTATGATCAAAAATATAAAAAGAACCATTCAATTGTGAAGAACAAGAACCATTATCATTATTGATGACTGTAGAAAGTTTGAAAGGAAAAATAGATTCATAAAAGACGACATTTCTGGAGATTGAAATTTGTTTGGTGGCTAAATGATACACCATATATCCTTTAGCATTTAAAGGATACCCAACAAAAACACATTTATCAGCTCTCATATCAAACTTTGTTCTATGTTGAGAAAGTGTATTTACAAAACAAAGTGACCCAAACACTCTTATATGAGAAAGAGAAAGTGGCTTACAAAATAGTACTTCATAAGGAGTTTTAAATTTCAGAATTGTAGATGGTAATCTGTTTATGATATAAGTAGCTGTCACAACAGCATAACCCCAAATTTGTAAAGGCATACCAGATTGAAAGAGTAGTGCTCTTGAAGTAGAAAGTAAATGCTGATGTTTTCTTTTCACTACTCGATTTTGTTGGGGAGTTTCTGGACAACTTACTTGATGTAGAATACCACTATTTTTGTAAAAAATCAATCATGATAATCTCAGCACCATTATCTGATCTAACTATCTTAACATGCTGACCAAACTGGGCATGAATCATTTGACAAAAGGCTTTGATGTAATTCTGTGTTTCACTCTTATGTCTCATGAGATACATCCAGGTTCCGCTCCTAAAGTCATCAACTACAGTCAAGAAATATTTAAAACCTCCTATTGCTTCAGTTGAATATGATCCCCAAATATCAACATGTATTAATTCAAAAACACGAGCACTTTTGGTCATACCCAAGGGAAAAATCAATTTCTTTTGTTTAGTTTGATGACAGGAACTACAAACATTATTTTGTTTGACACAAATTGCAGAATCTATCTTACTCAAACACTTGAGCTTGTCTAAAGAAGCATGCCCTAGCCTACAATGCCAAAGATCAAATTCATCCAATGAAATGAACCTAGAATTATGTTGACTTGATAGACACAAAGTCTGTTGAGAATCATTGACACTAGAGCTCTCAGGAACACTCATCTACTGCATCACATATAGGCCTTCTTGTTGCTCAGCTCGCCTGCTGAATATGTAAAGGAATTTCCAGCTTCTGACTTGAATGAAATAAAGAAAAATTAGACACAATGTGGTCAGTAGCTCATGTATCAAGAATCCAAGATTTTTTAAGAACCTATTTTGTAGAAAAAGTTAACATAACCCAAAGAAAAAATTGTACGTGCTTGAGAGGGAAATAAGCAATCAAAAATTGAACCAGAGTCTTTTTTAGATATTTCCACATCAAGAAAAGCCATTAACTTTTGAAGTTGTTGCTTTTAAAGACAGCTGCTTAGAGGACCCAGTTCTAGCAATATTCTCCCCCACAGAGACTTGGTTTACTCGTCTCATTCCTGAACCCCTTCCAGCCAAATAACCTCTTCCTGTTCCAAATCTGTTGTTAGAATCTCGAGTATCAAGAAAGCCAATCAATTGGTAACATCTATCTTTCATGTGGCTTTTTTTACCATAATGATTACAAACCCAATCATTCATATTTCTTCTTTTATCAGAAGCCATCCCCCTATTTCCTTCCTGTTGCATTCTCTGTGGTTTCCCTGAAGATACAGCCATAGCTAATCCCTAAATAGGAGAAGTCAGACTCTTCTTAGCCTGTGCTTCTTCTCGTTGGATTATGTTATAAGTTTCTCCAAGAGCAGGAAAAGGTTTCTTCATGAGAATGTGTGCCCTCAAAACAAAGAATTCATTATTTAATCCATTTAGAAACTTGAACATATTGTTCCATATATTCCTTCATCCAGGCACATCTTTTATTTTTACAACAGCACCTTGGTAAAGGTCTGTAAATCCTCATCTCTCTCACTGTAGACAACAGATAATTGTAATAAGTTGCTACTGTTTTAGTTCCTTGTACTAACGTGTGAAACTGTAACTGTAGATGACAAATTCTAAAGTCATTCGGTTCAGAAAATCGTTCACTGAGTTCATCCCACACCTCCTTTGCAGAATCCAGAAAAACCACAGTCGCAACAATAGAACTTGATACTGATTTTTGCAGCCAAGTGTGAACCAAATCATTGCAGCAAGACCAAGCAGGATAAACGGGATCTATATCATCAGGCTTGCATATACTACCATCGATGAACCCCAACTTATTTCTTATTG
Organism: Melastoma dodecandrum; assembly: GCA_029817715.1. Lineage (NCBI taxonomy): Eukaryota > Viridiplantae > Streptophyta > Magnoliopsida > Myrtales > Melastomataceae > Melastoma > Melastoma dodecandrum. Next base: position 342,714 of record JARUPY010000578.1, on the reverse strand, counting down.
ATAAAGCAGTCTTAACAGATCTAGACCAAGAAAGATAATTTTCCCTTTCGAGAGTTCTGGAGTTACCAGAACTCTCCAATCATACTTATCTTATGGGACGTGGCATATTTTTGTCATGGATTCCTACATCAAGATACACGTAGGATTCTGTTACTGCCACGTCATGGTAAGGCGTAACGTCGTTACGAATTGGCTAGGAAAAAGGTATAACACATAATTGCGGTCATTTTCATATAACAAACTAAAATGTTGACAGAAAAGAAAGTTCGACCATACTTATGGCTACAAACGTATATTTTTCCTTTTTCTTTCACATAGCTTTGCCACCTCAATACCCGCGTAGGACGCCGTCAAAGCCATGTTAGACTCCGGGGTAACTCCGTCAAGAATTGGCTAAAAAAAAAGGTACAATGCAAAGTTACGGACGTTTTTTATATAGAAAAAAATGTGAGCACAAAAGAAAGTTCAACCATTCTTAGGACTAGAAATATATATTTTACCTAATTATATCCAAGTGCTGCCGGAATCCATTTGTGACCTTGTGGAGTTGCAATCTCTACTGCTCCGAGGGTGTGAGAAGCTTCAAAAGTTGCCGAGAAACATTCACAAGTTGGCCAATCTTCTCCACCTCGACATAACCGGCACAAAAGTCTTGCAGGTAATGCCGCCATGTATCGGCGATCTAAAAAATCTGGAGAAACTCCCAGACTTTATCGTGGGAAAAGAAGTCGGTCAGGAGTTGAAGCAACTGGGACCACTAGAACGCCGCCTTCAACGAGAGTTGCACACTCGTAATTTGTTGAATGTAGATGACGTCGAAGACGCGAGGATTGCTAATATATCCGGAAAGGAAGCGGTTATCGAATTAACCTTGGATTGGGGATCGTGTTCTGAAATTGCACATGAAGATGTCCATCAATTCAAGCTCCTCGACCATCTGCAACGTCCGAGGAAGATTGAATCACTTGAAATATGTCACTATGGGGCCAAACGATTTCCAAAATATGTCACTTGAATATTTCGATTTCCAAACGAAATATGTCGACCTCTTGGACTGCGCTGGAAGAGATGAGGTTTGAGAGATGTCCTCAATTTAAGTCCATCGTGGGAGGGGATGGAGGGAAACAAGTTCCACCTAATCTAAAGGTTCTTAAAATAACAAGTTGCGGAGAGTTAGAGAAGCTGCCGGAAGAGTTATCTGAACTTACATCTCTTAATGAGATGAGGATTGCTGGTTGCAAGAAGTTCCGTTCCTTCCCCAGCGGGGGACTGCCTGCTTCATTGAGAAGATTGTGGCTTCAAGGCTGCCCAAAATGCTGCAGTCCCAGCTGATTAGCAGAAGACTTCTGTATTCTCTCGTGGAAGACAATCTGGAGGGGTTGGTGTCGATTACGGAATTAATTTGATGTTGATAAAATCTCAAACATGATTTGCACCGTATTGAATTTATTTCCATAATTTATCCCTTTCAATTAATTCCGTATTCTTTTTTCCATTTCAAAAAAGAAATAAAAGTAAATCCCCCAATCCTATACTCACAAAATGTTTGGAACGAATTTGGTCCAATGCTATGGTTGATGATTCACAAAATCTTCCGGAAAAGCGTGAAGAGCACCGGGGAGTTATCTAAAGAACATCGTCATTAAGAGCTTCAATATGTCATTCAGAGATTCACGGAAGTATCGTGGACTCAACCTTTTTTGTAGAACAATTTTTCGCAAAGATCTATAATTATTTTGTATAATACGAAATTGTTAAAGAAATATTCATGTATTTTAGCAATTTAGACGTATTTAACGAGTAATATCAATTATTCCGTGTATACATTTTTCTTGTAAAACTAAGCAAAGAATTCGTTATTTGTAGAGTTAGTTTCGTTTTATTTTCTTTTGCTATTACTGTTCACGAATACGAAAGTTAGTCCTGGAAAAATAAAAAAACCTCTAAAAACATAATTTCAAATATTTCGTATAAAGTATATTTCGTATTTGATGCCGATCATTTTATAACAATATTTATGCTACTATATAAGAAATAATTGCTATGAAATACGAAATATGCTAAAAAAATGTCATACTACCAATTTTTTGTTCATAACCACTTTTGTTCGCATTGCTATTTATTTGCTTAACTTTACATTTTTTTCCTTCTTTTGTGCACATTTTATGTGACAAATTTTTTCGTCTAATATCACAATGAATTTGTATTTAAAACTGGGATCGACAACGTTTTCTTATATTGCAAAACTTTTGTAAATCTTTATGAAAATGTTGTAGAATTATTTCCAGCCAATTTGTTCATAAATTAGAACTTTGCTGCGGATAGAATGAATGTTATGTACACATTTATTTTGTTGTTGCACAATTTTTGAATTTTTTACAAAGATACCGATGAACTTAGCTAAATTATAATGTACAAATTATATGCATGCTACTACAATTTTTATGCTTACAAGGACCAAAAATAGAGTGACATTTTTTTATATGTACATTTCTTTGTACTGGGACCAACATTAATAGTTGTATTTCTTTTAATTCTGTTTCATAAGTGTACGCGCGCCTTCCGGCCTAGCACGCGCGCGGGCGCTAGTCCCTCATCCAAAAATGGCTCCGTTTGTAAAAAAATGTGTTGTTGTTTAACCTAGGTAAACAATTACGGAGTCGCCACCGACTTTTATTTTAAAACTGTTAAGTCGGAAAAACAGCTGGTTCGGGGATTCTTAATTACTAACTCTTACACTTAAGCATGCGAAAAGGTGGCGTTTGCTCCAAAAAAGTTTGCTTTTGGTTAACGGGTGTTGGACCCGATCCGGGCATGACTCCGGACTCATGTCAATGTTTTACGGGCGTTGGACCCGATTCAGGCTTTTTGAGCCCGAACTCATGTGTATTGGTTTAGCAAACAACATGCGACGATAAAATCCTGAAAGCCTAATAACATGCACAGCAACCACAGATCAAGTATTTAGATCAAAGGGAGCGGGGAAGGGTGGTGATCGTGGGCCTATGCACTTGGGCCCACGACCCGTTACATGTGGAAATAATAAAATTTCGGGAGGCCCGCACCTCCCTCATGTACCTGAAATGACGGTTGGGGCCGCTTTATAATCTTGACATCGCGGTTTTTACACACGCGGAGAGATCCACGCGGTTTGATATACGCGCCTTCAAGTAATCTTTGAATGCGCCTTTGAGTAGTCTTCGAGATGTCGATCTTCCGAAGTCGCATGCTCAGTGTACATGCAAAAATAAAATATAAGCATGCGTGATTTTTCTAATGGAAACATGTAATCCAACTAGAATAAATCAAGTAAGTCGGAATGGGACTTACATGAGTCAATTTTTATCCCCGAATGTTGGAAAATGACTCCTTGGTGCGTTCAAACCAAGATAACCGGGCGATGTCTCGGCGTCTCGAATAAATCCAACGCATCGTTGATGTATTTTTCATGTAAGACAAACAGGGAATATGCGTTAGTTATCATAATATTCATATCAATCGATAATAATATGAATGTTCCTACTATTCAAAACACATGTAAAATGAACGAAAATCCTACGCATGTTTGAAGGATAATACTCAGATCGACAAATAAAAAGAAATTGATCCTGCAATTTTTATAAACAATGGTTCCACACATCTGTTCAAAGCATATTCGGAGGGCAGAAACCACAAAAGCAATTAATGAGAAGGTAAATCTATCTGTCACATCTCAACCAAAGCAATAATTCTTAGAAAACACATGAGAAAGCATTTAAAAAAAAAAAATAAAAATAAAATAAAAACAAAGCAAAACAAACAACGATCAGAAAGCATGGTGATTGCTTTGACCAAGTCAAAATTAAATGAGTAAGAGAAGAATTGTTACCCCCGTGAAACGAAGTGAAGAAAATCTTTGACTTGCTTGGTTCATGCCTTCCCGGGGTCGGGATGTTGGTCATCTCCGTCGGGGTCGACGGAGGGAGATCTTGGAAGCAGGGGACGGCGCCGTCGTTGTTGGGAGAGCGGCTGTGATCTAAAGTCGTCGAAGAAGACGTGGGTTCGAAGAGCTTCTCCCCCGTTGACGTCTTACTGTTGCTTGTTGCAGCCGGGGACTGAAAGAAGCTGCAATGAGATCCTAGCGTCCGCTGCTGTTGAATCAAGAGACATCATGGAGGGCGTGGAAGCAAGTCTTTTCACTGGGGTGTCGTGCAGCGGTGGCTGCTTTGCTGATACGAGCAGGAGGTTTTCTGTGGCCGAGGTCAGCCAAAGGACTGAGGAAGGGAGAGGGAAGGCTTTGGCTTCGGGATGATCGGGAACACGGATCCGTCACTGTCGGATCTGAGGACGTCGGGGAGTGGCGTACGCTCGTCACCACTGGTTTTGGGAAGGTCGGGAAGGCTGGTTCATCGGTGCCAGCTTTGGGGAGGTTGGAGAAGGCTTTGGTCGTTGTTGTCGGCTCTAGGGATGACTGTTGAAAGCGGGTTTGCCGGGAGTTGGTTATTGGAAATGCCGGGAGGACGGGGCGTTGTTGCCGTCGGTTCTGAGGATGCTCCAGGGCTGTGGAAATGGGAGGACTTGGGAACGCCGCAGCTGGACGACTGAGAGGACTTATGGACCGTCGTAGCTGGACTTGGGGACAATCGTTGCTGGAGAAGATGTCGGGGCCAGAAAGTCGTTTGTTGGCCGCTGCGGGTTCTGAAAACCTCGCGAAGATGGGTTGCTGCCACTGGTTCTGGAGATGTAGGGAGAAGAGGTATCCGCCGCTGCCGGTTGTCTGGAAGCGCCGGAGAGACGAGTTTGCCGCTTGGACTCCTTGGGGTTGCGATCACATCTTCCTGCGGCTACGGCCGTCTTTGGAGCCTTCTTGTTCGCCTTCGACTTCATGACCTGCACATGAAAGGAGGAATATCACTAGCAAAGGAAACCTCCCGCGAGGCCATGGGCTGCGGGAGGTGGCTATTCGAGATTCGGCTGGGAAATTCCTATTTGTGTTCAACAGCCAAGACAGCGGACGCCATTGGTCGCCGTTGCAGTATCCAGAGGTTTTGAAGACCATTATGTTTGCTGTTGCAGCGGCCATCTCCAGTTGTGATCGACGGCAACCGGGTTTGGGCTGACGACGGAGGGATTTCCATGTCCTTGGCATGGACTCACCTTGACTGGAGAGTGATGGGGACGCGGCAGTGGTCGGATCAGGGACTGGTGGTCTCTCCAGCAGAAGTGAGTCCTCTGAAAAGGTGAGTCCTCCTCCTGTCTGTTGTCTGGTCGATGATCTCTTTCTGATCTCTCTCCCCCACTGTTCGTCCCCCCCCCCTTTGATCACAGGATCTTCCCCCGAAGGGAAATCTTTTTTGGTTCCAAAAATCTCGGGGAATCGTGGGGGAGCCCTTGTGAGGGCTGAACGTGGGTACTGATTTGATCTTTTTTTGCTTCTTGTTACCGGAAATGTCGGTCATGCATGGATAGAATTTTCGAAAGTTGGGGAGAGCTTGTTTGCAAGAATCTCGTGGTTTGCTTGTCCCACGATTTCTGCTTTGGCAGAAGAAGAATGTGGCCATCATGGAATGGCACCATCTGTCGATACTGAATCCCATGACGAACCTTGTACTTGTACAACAGCTAGTAAGAACTCTGGATCGCATTCTCCACTTGTATTAATTTGTTCTACTATTTAGATGATCCTTATTCTTTCCCAGATGTAATTCCAGGATTTGAAATATCGTTATGTCGCAGTGAACTGAAAGCTAGCATTGGATCGACCGCCGCTGCCGGAGCTGACATGGGAGAAAGCTGCACCGATCGTTCTCGGGATGGCGACATTTGGTTTGGAGATGCCCATCGAACCTAAAGATGCCATCCAGGTGGAAATAGAGGAGACAGTAAAGCCGGATGATGTTGTACTTACTCCAAGCTCATCAGGGCGTAGATGGAGTCTCTGGTTTATTCCCCAAAACAAATGTTCCAACGCGCCATTGCTTATGCAAGAAAATGGGTATCAACTGTTGTTCGCACTGATAATTTGGGGTATCGACAGTTTGCCCCTCCTTGCGGAAAAAGATGAGAAGATTTTGCCGCAAGGATATCGTAGATACCCCAAATTGGTCATTCATGATGAACCTACACTTTGGGATCTTATCGAAAAATTATTAGTAGCAAACGAATTTCCATAAGATACGGGGTGTAACGAAATATGTGTGATTGCAACATGTATGAAACTTGCTAAAAGTCATCTCTGAGCGTGCTTGGAGAAGGACTTCTCACTTCTCTCAGGTTCACTCTTTTTTGGAATGTCGTCCTGGTTGGATTTCAAAAATTCCTTTGACTCGGATGCTCATGTGCCGGTGAGATGTTTGTTTGCTGGAATGTAACTCTAGCATAAGGTCTTTAAATTGTTATTTTAAGAGAACGAGTCTAAGGACCTCATTAAAAGCCATTGAACCGTAGAGATTTCACTGTCCGAGCGAATTGTCCATCTTTCAGATAGTGAGCCAGTCAGGCGTTCCGAATGACTCATTTGTATGTGTTTTCCTTGGAATAACACCTTTGCTCTTGCGACCGTCTATGTCGGCCCTGATGTTTTAATTGTGCTCTTTTATTTTGCGCTTTGCTTTTAAAGACCTCTAGTCTTTGCGCTAATTTTGCTTTTTCTTTGCAACGTGCGGGAATATGCCCCATATTTATTGAAAATATTTCGAGGATATTTTTGGAAACTTTTTGAGTTAACAGAGATGTTTCCCCTTAGGAACAACTGGACTGGCTCACAAATCTGTTGATGGTACCTCTTTGCTCGGACCTTGAGGAAGTGTCATCTCTACATTTTGCCACTTCTGGCTTTACAAGATTTCGGGCAACTTTGATGCGAGGTGATCTGTAGGCTCAGTGAGAGTGACGAACACAGAAACTTTGGTTCTGAGGCAAACAATAATTGACGTGTTTAGGGTAGAGAAATAAAAAGAAGGTTTAATCTCATCCCGGTTTGAGCATCTTTCGTCAAAGGATCCTTTATCCGTCCAGAAGCTTTTATAGGAAATTCTCACGGTGTTTGCACTCGTCTCTCGGGGTAAGTGTTTGGGGATGGGTTTGCCTTCTCCAATTCTCGCCCAGAAACATTTGTGAAAATTGATGTTAAATGCAAATAGCATGCAGATGTTTAAGAAACGCATACCTTTGGATGACCTGTTTGGAAATATTTTACCAAGACAGTGCCCATGCATGCATGTTTGTCCTCATGTGGCTGTTCTTGATGATGACAAAGGCAATTTTGAAGCTTTGGTTCGAAATTTTTCCACCCAACCGCCCGCGCCTTTGTTCGTGATATAGGGTGCTCATGTACTCCCTCTCATGTTGCTTCGTCAGTGCGTCTTCGTCCGATGGAATCGAAGGATTGGTGAAGCCCTACTCATGCCTTATGTTTATTCTGTAAGGTTGTTCTTGTACCTAAGAGACAACGACATAAACAAGTAAATTTATGTAACTTGTTTTCATTAGAGTAGAAACGAAATTTGTTCATGTAATTTCGCATATATAAAAGGTAAAGTAGAGTTTTGGTACTTCCCTTTTTGTTTCGTTATTGCGTCTTCGTCCGATGGAATCGAAGGATTAACGAAACTGCAACAAGACTTTGGCTCGAAGCTTTGCCACCCTGCCACCATCGCCTTCGTCATAGGAGTTCTGTACCATTCGTGTGAGGAGCTCATGTACCTGCCTACGAGACAAAGGACATATACGAAATAAGCTCATGTAATTCCATTTAGCTTGATGAAGAGAGTAATATTTGTATGATTCTCCCTTTTCATGTTTATTGTCAGTGTTCTTTGCCCCAGTTGACTCCCTAGGGATACAAAGAAGTTTGTTGACGAAGATTGTTTTGAAGCTTTGGTTTGAAACTTCATCGACTGTCTTTGTTGTCTGCTTAAAATGCTCATGTATTTTCATGTAATTTGTTGTCTTGTTGTCCTGTTGATCATGAGTGTTGTTTTGAAGCTTTGATTCAAAAGTTGTTCTGATTGACATTATAGGATGTTGTTGTATCCTCTTGTCTGCCTAGGTTGTTTATGTGCCTATGAGACAAGCCGAAGGGCAAAACAAGTAAGTTCATGTAACTTGTTTTACAAAGAAAGTCTTCGTTAAGGAACATATACTCCCTTTCATGTTATTCGCCATTTTGTCAACTGTGAGTTATCCAAGATTGCTCTAACACGTCCCAGGATAGCTTGGAGATATGCCCCAGGGTCGCTCGGAGATATGCCCATGATCACTCGGAGATTTGCCCCAGGATCGGTCAGGGATTTGCCCCAGGATCGGTCAGGGATTTGCCCCAGGATCGCTCGGAGATATGCCTATGATCACTAGGCGATTTGCCACAGGATCGGTCTGGAATTTGCCCTACGATCACTTGGAGATTTGCCCCAGGATCGCTCTGGAATTTGCCCTATGATCACTTGCAGATTTGCCCCAGGATCGCTCGGAGATTTGCCCCGGATTCGGTGGGGATTTGCCCCAGGATCGCTCGGAGATTTGCACCGGATTGTTCTCGTGTCGTCGTCATCGTTGTTTTGTCAACGAAGGCTGTTTCGAAACTTTAGCTCGAAACTTTTCCACCCTACCACCCTCGCCTTCGTCATCTGTCTAGGATGTTCATGTACCTATAAGACAAGCCGAAAGGCAGAACAAGTAAGCTCATGTAACGTGTTCTGCAGAGAAAGTATTAGTTGAGGAACAAATACTCCCTTTCATGTAGATCGTCGTTTTGTTGACAACGAAGGATATTTTGAAGCTTTGGCTCAAAGCTGTTTCAAGGCTTTGGCTCGAAACTTTACCACCCTGCCACCCACGCCTTCATCAACATACGACAAGGGCTAAAATAAGTGAGCTCATGTAACTTATTTTCACAAATAGGGAAGTATTAATCAAAGAACGAATACTCCCTTTCATGTGATTGTAACGTCGAAGAACGCCTACATCGATTGCTTATGACAGTTCTCTCCGTTAAGTTGATTGATCTTAGGTTGAATGTCGTGAATGTGCAAAGTTGATAGAGCCGTGCGGTGGGCTTGGGTGGGGATTGGCCACTCATGTAGTAACGTCAATGAGTGCTGCAGTGACTAACCTTCTCCTCTTTTCTTTGGTGAGAGTCGGTGGTTGACTATTGTCGGGATGACCACTTGGGTGCCGTAGGGAATTCAAAGGGAATTGTCCCAGTTGAAGTATGCGTCGTCGTTTGGTAGACATCATGTTCTTTGGCGTTGGTAAGCTGTTGTCTGAGCCCAAGATGAGTCATCTTGTACCTGCGAGGTAAAATAGATGCCTTGGTGTTAGCAGTTTAAATATCGGTAGGTTCATCAGGTATGTTTTAAACTGGTGGAAGGCGAATAGAGCGAATGAGAGCTTTTAATGCCAGTTGCGCTATGTATTTGCCATCTCTTGAAGAATCTTGTTCATGTCCATGTTTTTTGTCGTGGGGATGCTTTGGATCCGGCGTTCGTCGAGTTCTTGTTATCGTAGAAACAATGAGGTTGAATGAAGTGTTCATATTTGGGAGTTGATTGCTCGCAGCTGTATTGATCTCGCGATGCCGTTGTGAATGATGGGGTTTGCCCATTGTGCTAGATTGTGTTGTTGAGTTGTAAGCTGGGGAATCGCCCGTGTTTGGAATGATGTTTCTGTTGGTGCCGAAGTTGTGGCGACTGATAATGTAGTGAAATCGCTTTTATTTCTTTGGAGCGGTCGTCAGATCAGTAGGGAAGTGATGTCCCTAATGTGTCCGATTGTAGCATGTCCGTGAACGGCTCATGGGCTCGTCATTAGCTCCGATGTTGACTGCAGTTGGCTGGTGAGCTGTAACCTCCTTGGGGTTTTCATGTTGTTGTAGATTCGACTTTGAACTTTGGTAGCCGTTGGGTGATCTTTGGTGTTCGTGCTTGGCTTTTTATACTTTGGTAGCCGTTGACGACTTTGGGCTCATGTCGTTTGACGCACGGCTTTGAACCTTGGTAGCCGTAATGGAAACTTTCGTCTTCATGTTGTTAGATGTTCGACTTTGGGCTTTGGTAGTCGTCGATAAATCCTTGGCATTCTTGTGCTTGTAGATTTGTAATGTCATACTTTGTCCCTACTTCTGTTCGAGGTGCCATGTTGGATAATTAAACCTCGGAAGGAAAATAGAGAGAATGTTTGGATTAGTATCATGCAACAATGTAATCGATGCATGATAAATTTGTGATGATACTTAATCGCACTCGTATATGCAGAAAAGTATGCAATGTAACTGCAATTGTAAATGAGACGTAGTGATGCAATGAAGCAATGATAATGTAACTATTGCAATCGAACAAACACTCATGTGGTCATGCGAATGTATGAATGCAGTAAGCAGTAAAATAGGTAGGGATAGGAGAAATGAAGGTTGTTGAAACCCATTATAATAAGCTCCACCCAACTGCAAAACGAGCAAAGTTAGTTTTACAGTTATTGCAGACAAAGCGTACCTGACACTTGTCCCTGCACATGTAGCAGTCACTTAGTAACAAGCAAATGCACGTGCGGCGTCTGGTACCTGCAGTGGACAGACAATACTAGACTCTCGGATGAAGGCTTCTAAACCTCCCTCAGACTAAGGGAGGCGGGGCCCCGGACAAAAACCATACCGCAAAGAGCAGCAAGCTGGGCCTCTCGGTGACCTCCTAAAAATCCTAGCCCCGGGTTCGGGCACTCCTAGACATGCCTAGTAAGCGGTAAACGAACACAACCATGAGAACAAACAAAAGGCACCGAGCCAAACAAGTACATGCGCAAACAAGAACTCCCCTCCGCATGTGGACTAAAAATGTAAGAGCGTTCGAAAAGAATCCACATGCAGAGTCCCTAGCGGAGTCGTCATCCGGGATGTACGCGCGCCTTCCGGCCTAGCACGCGCGCGGGCGCTAGTCCCTCATCCAAAAATGGCTCCGTTTGTAAAAAAAATGTGTTGTTGTTTAACCTAGGTAAACAATTACGGAGTCGCCACCGACTTTTATTTTAAAACTGTTAAGTCGGAAAAATAGCTGGTTCGGGGATCCTTGATTACTAACTCTTACACTTAAGCATGCGAAAAGGTGGCGTTTGCTCCAAAAAAGTTTGCTTTTGGTTAACGGGTGTTGGACCCGATCCGGGCATGACTCCGGATTCATGTCAATGTTTTACGGGCGTTGGACCCGATTCAGGCTTTTTGAGCCCAAACTCATGTGTATTGGTTTAGCAAACAACATGCGACGATAAAATCCTGAAAGCCTAATAACATGCACAGCAACCACAAATCAAGTATTTAGATCAAAGGGAGCGGGGAAGGGTGGTGATCGTGGGCCTATGCACTTGGGCCCACGATCCGTTACATGTGGAAATAATAAAATTTCGGGAGGTGGGCCCGCACCTCCCTCATGTACCTGAAATGACGGTTGGGGCCGCTTTATAATCTTGACATCGCGGTTTTTACACACGCGGAGAGATCCACGCGGTTTGATACACGCGCCTTCAAGTAGTCTTTGAATGCGCCTTTGAGTAGTCTTCGAGATGTCGATCTTCCGAAGTCGCATGCTCAGTGTACATGCGAAAATAAAATACAAACATGCGTGATTTTTCTAATGGAAACATGTAATCCAATTAAAATAAATCAAGTAAGTCGGAATGGGACTTACACGAGTCAATTTTTATCCCCGAATGTTGGAAAATGACTCCTTGGTGCGTTCATACCAAGTTAACCGGGCGATGTCTCGGCGTCTCGAATAAATCCAACGCATCGTTGATGTATTTTTCATGTAAGACAAACAGGGAATATGCGTTAGTTATCATAATATTCATATCAATCGATAATTATATGAATGTTCCTACTATTCAAAACACATGTAAAATGAACGAAAATCCTACGCATGTTTAAAGGATATTACTCAGATCGACAAATGAAAAGAAATTGATTCTGCAATTTTTATAAACAATGGTTCCACACATCTGTTCAAAGCATATTCGGAGGGCAGAAACCACAAAAGCAATTAATGAGAAGGTAAATCTATCTGTCACATCTCAACCAAAGCAATAATTCTTAGCAAACACTTGAGAAAGCATTTTTAAAAAAAATAAAAATAAAATAAAAACAAAGCAAAACAAACAACGATCAGAAAGCATGGTGATTGCTTTGACCAAGTCAAAATTAAATGAGTAAGAGAAGAATTGTTACCCCCGTGAAACGAAGTGAAGAAAATCTTTGACTTGCTTGGTTCATGCCTTCCCGGGGTCGGGATGTTGGTCATCTCCGTCGGGGTCGACGGAGGGAGATCTTGGAAGCAGGGGACGGCGCCGTCGTTGTTGGGAGAGCGGCTGTGATCTAAAGTCGTCGAAGAAGACGTGGGTTCGAAGAGCTTCTCCCCCGTTGACGTCTTACTGTTGCTTGTTGCAGCCGGGGACTGAAAGAAGCTGCAATGAGATCCTAGCGTCCGCTGCTGTTGAATCAAGAGACATCATGGAGGGCGTGGAAGCAAGTCTTTTCACTGGGGTGTCGTGCAGCGGTGGCTGCTTTGCTGATACGAGCAGGAGGTTTTTCTGTGGCCGAGGTCAGCCAAAGGACTGAGGAAGGGAGAGGGAAGGCTTTGGCTTCGAGATGATCGAGAACAGGGATCCGTCACTGTCGGATCTGAGGACGTCGGGGAGTGGCGTACGCTCGTCGCCACTGGTTTTGGGAAGGTCGGGAAGGCTGGTTCATCGGTGCCAGCTTTGGGGAGGTTGGAGAAGGCTTTGGTCGTTGTTGTCGGCCCTAGGGATGACTGCTGAAAGCGGGTTTACCGGGAGTTGGTTATGGGAAATGCCGGGAGGACGGGGCATTGTTGCCGTCGGTTCTGAGGACGTCCAGGGCTGTGGAAATGGGAGGACTTGGGAACGCCGCAGCTGGACGACTGAGAGGACTTATGGACCGTCGTAGCTGGACTTGGGGACAATCGTTGCTGGAGAAGATGTCGGGGCCAGAAAGTCGTTTGTTGGCAGCTGCGGGTTCTGAAAACGTCGCGAAGATGGGTTGCTGCCACTGGTTCTGGAGATGCAGGGAGAAGAGGTATCCACCGCTGCCAGTTGTCTGGAAGCGCCGGAGAGACGAGTTTGCCGCTTGGACTCCTTGGGGTTGCGATCACATCTTCCTGCGGCTGCGGCCGTCTTTGGAGCCTTCTTGTTCGCCTTCGACTTCATGACCTGCACATGGAAGGAGGAATATCACTAGCAAAGGAAACCTCCCGCGAGGCCATGGGCTGCGGGAGGTGGCTGTTCGAGATTCGGCTGGGAAATTCCTATTTGTGTTCAACAGCCAAGACAGCGGACGCCATTGGTCGCCGTTGCCGTATCCAGAGGAGTTGAAGACCATTATGTTTGCTGTTGCAGCGGCCATCTCCAGTTGTGATCGACGGCAACCGGGTTTGGGCTGACGACGGAGGGATTTCCATGTCCTTGGCGTGGACTCACCTTGACTGGAGAGTGATGGGGACGCGGCAGTGGTCGGATCAGGGAGTGGTGGTCTCTCCAGCAGAAGTGAGTCCTCTGAAAAGGTGAGTCCTCCTCCTGTCTGTTGTCTGGTCGATGATCTCTTTCTGATCTCTCTCCCCCACTGTTCGTCCCCCCCCCCTTTGATCACAGGATCTTCCCCCGAAGGGAAATCTTTTTTGGTTCCAAAAATCTCGGGGAATCGTGGGGGAGCCGTTGTGAGGGCTGAACGTGGGTACTGATTTGATCTTTTTTTGCTTCTTGTTACCGGAAATGTCGGTCATGCATGGATAGAATTTTCGAAAGTTGGGGAGAGCTTGTTTGCAAGAATCTCGTGGTTTGCTTGTCCCACGATTTCTGCTTTGGCAGAAGAAGAATGTGGCCATCATGGAATGGCACCATCTGTCGATACTGAATCCCATGACGAACCTTGTACTTGTACAACAGCTAGTAAGAACTCTGGATCACATTCTCCACTTGTATTAATTTGTTCTACTATTTAGATGATCCTTATTCTTTCCCAGATGTAATTCCAGGATTTGAAATATCGTTATGTCGCAGTGAACTGAAAGCTAGCATTGGATCGACCGCCGCTGCCGGAGCTGACATGGGAGAAAGCTGCACCGATCGTTCTCGGGATGGCGACATTTGGTTTGGAGATGCCCATCGAACCTAAAGATGCCATCCAGGTGGAAATAGAGGAGACAGTAAAGCCGGATGATGTTGTACTTACTCCAAGCTCATCAGGGCGTAGATGGAGTCTCTGGTTTATTCCCCAAAACAAATGTTCCAACGCGCCATTGCTTATGCAAGAAAATGGGTATCAACTGTTGTTCGCACTGATAATTTGGGGTATCGACAGTTTGCCCCTCCTTGCGGAAAAAGATGAGAAGATTTTGCCGCAAGGATATCGTAGATACCCCAAATTGGTCATTCATGATGAACCTACACTTTGGGATCTTATCGAAAAATTATTAGTAGCAAACGAATTTCCATAAGATACGGGGTGTAACGAAATATGTGTGATTGCAACATGTATGAAACTTGCTAAAAGTCATCTCTGAGCGTGCTTGGAGAAGGACTTCTCACTTTTCTCAGGTTCACTCTTTTTTGGAATGTCGTCCTGGTTGGATTTCAAAAATTCCTTTGACTCGGATGCTCATGTGCCGGTGAGATGTTTGTTTGCTGGAATGTAACTCTAGCATAAGGTCTTTAAATTGTTATTTTAAGAGAACGAGTCTAAGGACCTCATTAAAAGCCATTGAACCGTAGAGATTTCACTGTCCGAGCGAATTGTCCATCTTTCAGATAGTGAGCCAGTCAGGCGTTCCGAATGACTCATTTGTATGTGTTTCCTTGGAATAACACCTTTGCTCTTGCGACCGTCTATGTCGGCCCTGATGTTTTAATTGTGCTCTTTTATTTTGCGCTTTGCTTTTAAAGACCTCTAGTCTTTGCGCTAATTTTGCTTTTTCTTTGCAACGTGCGGGAATATGCCCCATATTTATTGAAAATATTTCGAGGATATTTTTGGAAACTTTTTGAGTTAACAGAGATGTTTCCCCTTAGGAACAACTGGACTGGCTCACAAATCTGTTGATGGTACCTCTTTGCTCGGACCTTGAGGAAGTGTCATCTCTACATTTTGCCACTTCTGGCTTTACAAGATTTCGGGCAACTTTGATGCGAGGTGATCTGTAGGCTCAGTGAGAGTGACGAACACAGAAACTTTGGTTCTGAGGCAAACAATAATTGACGTGTTTAGGGTAGAGAAATAAAAAGAAGGTTTAATCTCATCCCGGTTTGAGCATCTTTTGTCAAAGGATTCTTCGTCCGTCCAGACGCTTTTATAGGAAATTCTCACGGTGTTTGCACTCGCCTCTCGGGGGTGAGTGTTTGGGAGTGGGCTTGCCTTCTCCAATTCTCGCCCAGAAACATTTGTGAAAATTGATGGTTAAATGCAAATGGCATGCAGATGTTTAAGAAACGCATACCTTTGGATGACCTGTTTGGAAATATTTTTACCAAGAAAGTGCCCATGCATGTATGTTTGTGTTCGAGGTCATGTCCTTGTCCTCATGTGGACGTCCTTGATGATGACAAAGGCAATTTTGAAGCGTTGGTTCGAAATTTTGCCACCCAACCGCCCGCGCCTTTGTTCGTGATATAGGGTGCTCATGTACTCCCTCTCATGTTGCGTCGTCAGTGCGTCTTCGTCCGATGGAATCGAAGGATTGACGTAGCTCCACTCATGCCTTATGTTTGTTGTGTAAGGTTGTTCTTGTACCTAAGAGACAACGACATAAACAAGTAAATTTATGTAACTTGTTTTCATTAGAGTAGAAACGAAATTTGTTCATGTAATTTCGCATATATAAAAGGTAAAGTAGAGCTTTGGTACTTCCCTTTTTGTTTCGTTATTGCGTCTTCGTCCGATGGAATCGAAGGATTAACGAAACTGCAACAAGACTTTGGCTCGAAGCTTTGCCACCCTGCCACCCTCGCCTTCGTCATAGGAGTTATGTACCATTCGTGTGAGGAGCTCATGTACCTGCCTACGAGACAAAGGACATAAATGAAATAAGCTCATGTAATTCCATTTAGCTTGATGAAGAGAGTAATATTTGTATGATTCTCCCTTTTCATGTTTATTGTCAGTGTTCTTTGCCCCAGTTGACTCCCTAGGGATACAAAGAAGTTTGTTGACGAAGATTGTTTTGAAGCTTTGGTTTGAAACTTCATCGACTGTCTTTGTTGTCTGCTTAAAATGCTCATGTATTTTCATGTAATTTGTTGTCTTGTTGTCCTGTTGATCATGAGTGTTGTTTTGAAGCTTTGATTCAAAAGTTGTTCTGATTGACATTATAGGATGTTGTTGTATCCTCTTGTCTGCCTAGGTTGTTTACGTGCCCATGAGACAAGCCGAAGGGCAAAACAAGTAAGTTCATGTAACTTGTTTTGCAAAGAAAGCCTTTGTTAAGGAACATATACTCCATTTCATGTTATTCGCCATTTTGTCAATTGAGAGTTATCCAAGATTGCTCAATCTCGTCCCAGGATAGCTTGGAGATATGCCCCAGGGTCGTTCGGAGATATGCCCATGATCACTCGGAGATTTGCCCTAGGATCGGTCAGGGATTTGTCCCAGGATCGGTCAGGGATTTGCCCCAGGATCGCTCGGAGATATGCCTATGATCACTAGGCGATTTGCCACAGGATCGGTCTGGAATTTGCCCTACGATCACTTGGAGATTTGCCCCAGGATCGCTCTGGAATTTGCCCTATGATCACTTGCAGATTTGCCCCAGGATCGCTCGGAGATTTGCCCCGGATTCGGTTGGGATTTGCCCCAGGATCGCTCGGAGATTTGCCCCGGATTGTTCTCATGTTGTCGTCGTCGTCGTTTTGCCAACGAAGGCTGTTTCGAAACTTTGGCTCGAAACTTTTCCACCCTACCACCCTCGCCTTCGTCGTCTGCCTAGGATGTTCACGTACCTATAAGACAAGCCGAAAGGCAGAACAAGTAAGCTCATGTAACGTGTTCTGCAGAGAAAGTATTAGTTGAGGAACAAATACTCCCTTTCATGTAGATCGTCGTTTTGTTGACAACGAAGGATATTTTGAAGCTTTGGCTCAAAACTGTTTCAAGGCTTTGGCTTGAAACTTTACCACCTTGCCACCCACGCCTTCGTCAACATGCGACAAGGGCTAAAATAAGTGAGCTCATGCAACTTATTTTCAAAAATAGGGAAGTATTAATCAAAGAACGAATACTCCCTTTCATGTGATTGTAACGTCCAAGAACGCCTACATCGATTGTTTATGACAGTTCTCTTCGTTAAGATGATTGATCTTTGGTTGAATGTCGTGAATGTGCAAAGTTGATAGAGCCGTGCGGTGGGCTTGGGTGGGGATTGGCCACTCATGTAGTAACGTCAATGAGTGCTGCGGTGACTGACCTTCTCCTCTTTTCTTTGGTGAGAGTCGGTGGTTGACTATTGTCGGGATGACCGCTTGGATGCCGTAGGGAATTCAAAGAGAATTGCCCCAGTTGAAGTATGCGTCGTCGTTTGGTAGACATCATGTTCTTTGGCGTTGGTAAGCTGTTGTCTGAGCCCAAGATGAGTCATCTTGTACCTGCGAGGTAAAATAGATGCCTTGGTGTTAGCAGTTTAAATATCGGTAGGTTCATCAGGTATGTTTTAAACTGGTGGAAGGCGAATAGAGCGAATGAGAGCTTTTAATGCCAGTTGCGCTATGTATTTGCCATCTCTTGAAGAATCTTGTTCATGTCCATGTTTTTTGTCGTGGGGATGCTTTGGATCCGGCGTTCGTCGAGTTCTTGTTATCGTAGAAACAATGAGGTTGAATGAAGTGTTCATATTTGGGAGTTGATTGCTCGCAGCTGTATTGATCTCGCGATGCCGTTGTGAATGATGGGGTTTGCCCATTGTGCTAGATTGTGTTGTTGAGTTGTAAGCTGGGGAATCGCCCGTGTTTGGAATGATGTTTCTGTTGGTGCCGAAGTTATGGCGACTGATGATGTAGTGAAATCGCTTTTATTTCTTTGGAGCGGTCGTCGAATCAGTAGGGAAGTGATGTCCCTAATGTGTCCGATTGTAGCATGTCCGTGAACGGCTCGATGGGCTCGTCATTAGCTCTGATGTTGACTGCGGTTGGCTGGTGAGCTGTAACCTCCTTGGGGTTTTCATGTTATTGTAGATTCGACTTTGAACTTTGGTAGCTGTTGGGTGATCTTTGATGTTCGTGCTTGGCTTTGTACTTTGGTAGCCGTTAATGATTTTGGGCTCATGTCGTTTGACGCACGGCTTTGAACCTTGGTAGCCATAATGGAAACTTTGGTCTTCATGTTGTTATATGTTCGACTTTGGGCTTTGGTAGTCGTCGATAAATCCTTGGCATTCTTGTGCTTGTAGATTTGTAATGTCATACTTTGTCCCTACTTCTGTTCGAGGTGCCATGTTGGATAATTAAACCTCGGAAGGAAAATAGAGAGAATGTTTGGATTAGTATCATGCAACAATGTAATCGATGCATGATAAATTTGTGATGATACTTAACCGCACTCGTATATGCAGAAAAGTATGCAATGTAACTGCAATTGTAAATGAGACGTAATGATGCAATGGAGCAATGACATGATAATGTAACTACTGAAATCGAACAGACACTCATGTGGTCATGCGAATGTATGAATGCAGTAAGCAGTAAAATAGGTAGGGATAGGAGAAATGAAGGTTGTTGAAACCCATTATAATAAGCTCCACCCAATTGCAAAACGAGCAAAGTTAGTTTAACAGTTATACCAGACAAAGCGTACCTGACACCTGTCCCTGCACCTGTAGCAGTCACTCAATAACAAGCAAATGCATGTGCGGCGTCTGGTACCTGTAGTGAGCAATCAGTTCTAGACTCTCGGATGAAGGCTTCTAAACCTCCCTCAGACTAAGGGAGGCGGGGCCCCGGACAAAAACCATACCGCAAAGAGCAGCAAGCTGGGCCTCTCGGTGACCTCCTAAAAATCCTAGCTCCGGGTTCGGGCACTCCTAGACATGCCTAGTAAGTGGTAAACGAACACAACCATGAGAACAAACAAAAGGCACCGAGCCAAGCAAGTACATGCGCAAACAAGAACTCCCCTCCACATGTGGACTAAAAATGTAAGAGCGTTCGAAAAGAATCCACATGCGGAGTCCCCAGCGGAGTCGCCATCCGGGATGTACGCGCGCCTTCCCGGCCTAGCACGCGCGCGGGCGCTAGTCCCTCATCCAAAAATGGCTCCGTTTGTAAAAAGGTATTGTTGTTTAACCTAGGTAAACAATTACGGAGTCGCCACTGACTTTTATTTTAAAACTGTTAAGTCAGAAAAAACAGCTGGTTCGGGGATTCTTAATTACTAACTCTTACACTTAAGCATGCGAAAAGGTGGCGTTTGCTCCAAAAAGTTTGCTTTTGGTTAACGGGTGTTGGACTCGATCCGGGCATGACTCCGGACTCATGTCAATGTTTTACGGGCGTTGGACCCGATTCAGGCTTTTTGAGCCCAAACTCATGTGTATTGGTTTAGCAAACAACATGCGACGATAAAATCCTGAAAGCCTAATAACATGCACAGCAACCACAGATCAAGTATTTAGATCAAAGGGAGCGGGGAAGGGTGGTGATCGTGGGCCTATGCACTTGGGCCCACGACCCGTTACATGTGGAAATAATAAAACTTCGGGAGGCCCGCACCTCCCTCATGTACCTGAAATGACGGTTGGGGCCGCTTTATAATCTTGACATCGCGGTTTTTACACACGCGGAGAGATCCACGCGGTTTGATACACGCGCCTTCAAGTAATCTTTGAATGCGCCTTTGAGTAGTCTTCGAGATGTCGATCTTCCGAAGTCGCATGCTCAGTGTACATGCGAAAATAAAATACAAACATGCGTGATTTTTCTAATGGAAACATGTAATCCAATTAGAATAAATCAAGTAAGTCGGAATGGGACTTACACGAGTCAATTTTTATCCCCGAATGTTGGAAAATGACTCCTTGGTGCGTTCATACCAAGATAACCGGGCGATGTCTCGGCGTCTCGAATAAATCCAACGCATCGTTGATGTATTTTTCATGTAAGACAAACAGGGAATATGCGTTAGTTATCATAATATTCATATCAATCGATAATTATATGAATGTTCCTACTATTCAAAACACATGTAAAATGAACGAAAATCCTACGCATGTTTAAAGGATATTACTCAGATCGACAAATGAAAAGAAATTGATTCTGCAATTTTTATAAACAATGGTTCCACACATCTGTTCAAAGCATATTCGGAGGGCAGAAACCACAAAAGCAATTAATGAGAAGGTAAATCTATCTGTCACATCTCAACCAAAGCAATAATTCTTAGCAAACACTTGAGAAAGCATTTTTAAAAAAAATGAAAATAAAATAAAAACAAAGCAAAACAAACAACGATCAGAAAGCATGGTGATTGCTTTGACCAAGTCAAAATTAAATGAGTAAGAGAAGAATTGTTACCCCCGTGAAACGAAGTGAAGAAAATCTTTGACTTGCTTGGTTCATGCCTTCCCGGGGTCGGGATGTTGGTCATCTCCGTCGGGGTCGACGGAGGGAGATCTTGGAAGCAGGGGACGGCGCCGTCGTTGTTGGGAGAGCGGCTGTGATCTAAAGTCGTCGAAGAAGACGTGGGTTCGAAGAGCTTCTCCCCCGTTGACGTCTTACTGTTGCTTGTTGCAGCCGGGGACTGAAAGAAGCTGCAATGAGATCCTAGCGTCCGCTGCTGTTGAATCAAGAGACATCATGGAGGGCGTGGAAGCAAGTCTTTTCACTGGGGTGTCGTGCAGCGGTGGCTGCTTTGCTGATACGAGCAGGAGGTTTTCTGTGGCCGAGGTCAGCCAAAGGACTGAGGAAGGGAGAGGGAAGGCTTTGGCTTCGAGATGATCGAGAACAGGGATCCGTCACTGTCGGATCTGAGGACGTCGGGGAGTGGCGTACGCTCGTCGCCACTGGTTTTGGGAAGGTCGGGAAGGCTGGTTCATCGGTGCCAGCTTTGGGGAGGTTGGAGAAGGCTTTGGTCGTTGTTGTCGGCTCTAGGGATGACTGCTGAAAGCGGGTTTGCCGGGAGTTGGTTATGGGAAATGCCGGGAGGACGGGGCATTGTTGCCGTCGGTTCTGAGGACGCTCCAGGGCTGTGGAAATGGGAGGACTTGGGAACGCCGCAGTTGGACGACTGAGAGGACTTATGGACCGTCGTAGCTGGACTTGGGGACAATCGTTGCTGGAGAAGATGTCGGGGCCAGAAAGTCGTTTGTTGGCCGCTGCGGGTTCTGAAAACGTCGCGAAGATGGGTTGCTGCCACTGGTTCTGGAGATGTAGGGAGAAGAGGTATCCGCCGCTGCCGGTTGTCTGGAAGCGCCGGAGAGACGAGTTTGCCGCTTGGACTCCTTGGGGTTGCGATCACATCTTCCTGCGGCTGCGGCCGTCTTTGGAGCCTTCTTGTTCGCCTTCGACTTCATGACCTGCACATGAAAGGAGGAATATCACTAGCAAAGGAAACCTCCCGCGAGGCCATGGGCTGCGGGAGGTGGCTGTTCGAGATTCGGCTGGGAAATTCCTATTTGTGTTCAACAGCCAAGACAGCGGACACCATTGGTCGCCGTTGCCGTATCCAGAGGAGTTGAAGACCATTATGTTTGCTGTTGCAGCGGCCATCTCCAGTTGTGATCGACGGCAACCGGGTTTGGGCTGACGACGGAGGGATTTCCATGTCCTTGGCATGGACTCACCTTGACTGGACAGTGATGGGGACGCGGCAGTGGTCGGATCAGGGACTGGTGGTCTCTCCAGCAGAAGTGAGTCCTCCGAAAGGTGAGTCCTCCTCCTGTCTGTTGTCTGGTCGATGATCTCTTTCTGATCTCTCTCTCCCACTGTTCGTCCCCCCCTTTGATCACAGGAACTTCCCCCGAAGGGAAATCTTTTTTGGTTCCAAAAATCTCGGGGAATCGTGGGGGAGCCCTTGTGAGGGCTGAACGTGGGTACTGATTTGATCTTTTTTTGCTTCTTGTTACCGGAAATGTCGGTCATGCATGGATAGAATTTTCGAAAGTTGGGGAGAGCTTGTTTGCAAGAATCTCGTGGTTTGCTTGTCCCACGATTTCTGCTTTGGCAGAAGAAGAATGTGGCCATCATGGAATGGCACCATCTGTCGATACTGAATCCCATGACGAACCTTGTACTTGTACAACAGCTAGTAAGAACTCTGGATCGCATTCTCCACTTGTATTAATTTGTTCTACTATTTAGATGATCCTTATTCTTTCCCAGATGTAATTCCAGGATTTGAAATATCGTTATGTCGCAGTGAACTGAAAGCTAGCATTGGATCGACCGCCGCTGCCGGAGCTGACATGGGAGAAAGCTGCACCGATCGTTCTCGGGATGGCGACATTTGGTTTGGAGATGCCCATCGAACCTAAAGATGCCATCCAGGTGGAAATAGAGGAGATAGTAAAGCCGGATGATGTTGTACTTACTCCAAGCTCATCAGGGCGTAGATGGAGTCTCTGGTTTATTCCCCAAAACAAATGTTCCAACGCGCCATTGCTTATGCAAGAAAATGGGTATCAACTGTTGTTCGCACTGATAATTTGGGGTATCGACAATAAGTCACGACAAAAATCTATCATACGAAAGAATCGTTATTTAATACTAAAAGTTACTTATATATTCTTAGTACTATTGTTCAAATCTTTTGTATAAAATAGAAACGTCAATTTCATCATAAATTTTTTATTTTACTTTACGAAAAATGTGTTGATTGCTGTTTAGTATTAAAATGAGTATATTTCGTAAAGTATAACAAATTGTCCATACGATACCATTTAATTATATGAAGTTGCCGGATCTAAGTCAAATCAAAAGGTTACCCAAAAAGGTTTTCTTAAAGATCCACCAAATCTCGAAAGATTTGAAGAAGATTTGATGAAACTTTTTTTTTTTAAAAGCATTTTCACAGCAAGATTTTTTTTCTTTGTCAAACAATTATATTTCAAATGGATTCGGACTTAAAAGGATTGCTGCATTAAATACAAATTGAGCAATCCTGGTGAAAAAGGATTTGTGAGTTCAAGCCCTCTGCCGGTAATCTCGTCCTCTATTGGTAAAAATCAAATTGCCGGAGTAGTTTTTACAATTAATTCGTATTGTACAAAATATTTCTTCATTTTTACCGAAAAACTAACAAAAATTACGTATTAAATATTTCAACTTCGGCAATCCGTTCTTTAATTTTCATATAAAAAAGAATTGAGTCCACGGAACTTGCGTGCACGGGGTTTTGTTGCCAGAGGGTGTCTTCGTTCTGCACCACCAGGCATCATGTAGCTTGGTTTAACGGTGTTCGAGGGGTGGTGGAGTTTTGGCCTTTCATGGACCTTTTAAGGATGATGTTCTGGACTTCAGTGGGGTTTTTAAGGAGATGAAGATTCTTGGTTAAGACTGTTCTGCACTTCTCAGCGTACTCCTCCAATCTTGAATTGACCTGCTCAAGTGAATCGAAAACATTAGAGCTGTTGCCGAGAGGTGTTAGTCGGACCAGCATGCTCAGGCGTCACAATGGACGAGGGTTGGGTCTGAGTAGCACAGGCTCTCGCTGGTGGTGCCGACAGAGTGGATGGAATCGAAATTCGTCCGCCTGTGCTGGTGTGTTCCCTTGCAACTGCTACCGATTTACGAAAAACAACTAAAAGTATTAATAGAAGCTTGCTGTTGTTGAAGGAGTTATCAGAGAGAACAAAAACTACTACCGATTGTTATCTCAACATCATCGTCCTTTGACTATGAAAACAAATGATATCTCAAAATTTTAAGTTTTAATTATTCGAAAGTTTTACTTGATCATGTTGAAACAAATACTAATACCTGATTGATTGATTTTAAGATATGACTATTTGGTGGCGGTATGATTCGTTAGATCATTGAGTTTGGCCGACGTGGAAAGAGACTAAAATGATCTTACCTCCTCCTCATCTACAACATATGAGGTCTTCAGCGTAGATCGATAAACCATGCTATGCTGCTAACAGCGATTATGATTGTTAAAATGGCTCGAGAGCTTTACGACCATCCTTTGTACTCGTTAAAGAACCTCCGAATTTTCGGCTCAAATATAAGTTAGGCATCTTCTTTTTTTTTTTTTTTTTGAAGAGAGACTTTTGGGCTTTGGACATACAGCCGTGAAAGCAAAGCAAAGGAAAGAATGAAATGAAATAAAGAGGCCGTCACGAGGGACTCGACGACGACTCTTTTTCAAGGGCTGCACAGCTGTTTTGTCCGTAAGCAGATGTGCAGTCGACGTGAACTCGAGAATTCCTCTGTTTGGGTAACGTGTTCTCCATTTGTTTGCTTAAGCTTTGTACTACGCATGGATGACTTCCATTTTGTTCTCTCTTTGAGGAAATAAAGAACAATGACAGACTTTGGTGCTTTGGATGAATAGCTGGGAAAGCAAAACTGCTCGCCCTTTGATTGTGACTAAGAGAGGGGTGAATTAGTCTTTTCGTTCGAATAGAACTTTCGCGACAAACTCATAAAACTCTCACAGCGGAAGGCTTAACTTCTATGGTTTACAGAAACTCAAAGACAAATCGGAACACCAAGTTTTATAGTGGTTCGGTGAATACACATACTCCACTTTTCGGCCGCTTTCCCTAATAATTCGTAAATAGTGATTACAGTGTAGAAGGTTGAATCTTATATGGTATAAGAAAATAATTTCTTTAACCACGGGACGGTTAGACTAGCTTAACCTGTGCAATAAACTCTTTTGCTGAGTTTAAGATTAGTCTAGGTCGAATAACATGGAAATCAACCAGACTTGCGCAAGCACAGAACCTTGGGTGGGAGCTTCAGCCTTCTGTTACGTTTTAACGGGCTGTCTCTTTTGTGGATCTACAAACGGACATTGTGACGCTTTCTCCACGTGCTTGGACATCATCTGGTGAGCTTCTCTTTTTGTATTTTTTGTTTAATCTGGAAAACAAATAAAATAACTGTCTAAAGGAGGCTGCAGTCACTGACCCCTTACGCGTGCTGTAGAAACCTTCTCTTGGACCGGTTGTAAGCCCACCTGGCGTTACGGACAGCTTCCCCGGCCAAGTCTTTCGGATTCACAGCCAACAACGCCTACGTAGCGGCTTCACCAATGCACACTTGCTGCAAAGGTTGGTGGTCCTTCACCGCTTACGCCTGCTACTGTAGTGACATATCAATTTGTTTATAGTTGGGACAACCTCAATAGAAATGGTAGCCTAGCTGGCTGTTTCACCTTGATTTTTATCTTATCTCACAGGCCGTAAGGAAGGCGGTGACTGCTGGGATCTTCACTAGAAGTAAGAACGGAAAAAGGAGGCGAACTTATCAAGTAATTGTCCCAGTAAAAAGTGCTATGCACAGGTCCCATTGACAGAGCAAAACCAAAAACTGTAGCTTGATGAAAACATAATCAACTCAACCTCCTCACTAGTACCCTTTGAATTGTTCGATTGAACATTGCCGGTGACGACGAATCAACAGCCCAGAATCACAATCCTCGCATCCAAACACATAATCTAAGATGTCCGACAGTGCAAGCTGACCGTCACGATTGATGCCACAACACCATAGTTCTTACACATCATGAGAGATAGCAATGAGGAAAGCCATGAAAAGCATCTCTCGAGCAAGGATTCCGTCATCTGAATTCTAAACGGATCCCTAGAGTCCATCTGCTTTTTATGGCGACCTCATTGTTCACCGTGTTAAAGTTCCCCCACCCCAATGAGTGCTCCGACGACCCGCGTTTTTGTGCAAGCTTCAACTAAACGAAGGCCCTTGTTTCCGCACGTAGCTCTAGAAAATACTCCTGGCCGTGAAAATAAATCTTCGGATCAGATTAATTAGCGAATTTTTAGTTTGTACGAAGGCGAGAAGGATTCACTAAACGATTCGTGACACCAACTTTCTATCGACCTTTTTAAGCAAAAACTATAAAATATTTCTTTTATAGCTTTGAATCTTATGGCATTATTACTTTCTTTAATGAATTTCGTAATTATTTGGAAAAATTGGCCCCGACCTTTTTTTATTATGTTTTATTATGTGTTCTAAACTTTCCTTGAATTAATATTTTGATTCTGTATCTGAATGATAGTTAAATGATTAATTTCCTTGAATTAAATGCTTTCGTTTTTGTTATCATTTATGATGCCAAGCAACCCTATTTGTGTAACAATACCAAGAAGAAGAAGAAATCATTGGTAAGAGTATATCGATCCGTCAAGTTTATGATGTTAAATTTAGAACAATATCCACCGCTATTTATATATAGAGTTCATATTGTAAAAAAAAAATTAATACTCTTGATTCGTTTCAATCTTTCAAATATTTTATAAATATCTTGTAAACATGGACTTGGACATAAGCTAAAGAATAACATAAAGTGAACTCATCGCTTGTTATACTCTCCCCGTGGAAGATGATTATTCCCGTTACATTCGACGTGATTGAGAGGAACCGAGATATCCATCACATCGGAGGGCCGTCCATCGTGCTTGTGATTATGATCATCTTAATGGTAATTACAAGTTATGTGTTGAGGATATTTTCATTATATATTAATAAATGCAACCCCGAGTTCAATCACAAAGAGGAATGGAATGGATCTCATTCGACTTGGGAGTACGATACTACTATTATGAAGGATTGAGATAGTGAACCATGTTGGGCTTGGGAGTACAGTCTTGCTACGAAGGATTGAGATGGACTTGGACCGAACGTCTCTAGAGGCTTCCGTTAGCCGAGGTGAGTGAGTGATAAACCATGTTGTTTCATACTCGTCCCATTGTTTTAAGGAAGGGTTGTTGGTTTTATATATAATATTAAGAAAGTGGTCGGCCAAGTGAATACGTCACATCGTGAGAAGGGGATTGATTGATTCCAACCAAAAGGATTAAAAGAATATATTCGTTTATTGGATGCAATTATTATTATCTCAAAAAAAATATTTGTATGCAACAGCGGACAAAACAACAAAGACTTGACAGGTCGGGCTAGTGGTGGAAATTATAATCAACCTTCATCCAGATGGTTTAATAATAATATGCATCTGTGAAGGTTGTCTGAGGAAGACAAACTATTCCAAAAGACACACAGAGAAAATATGGATTTCATCTCCCCCGTCATCAACCTGGTCGGCTCACAACTCATCGCCGAGTATGCCCAGATCCACGGCATCTCCGACAAGCTCAAGTCGTGGGGTGAGAAGCTGCCTGGGATCCAAGCCTTTTTGGATTCTGCCGAGGAAAAGCAGATGTACGACGATGACTCTGCTACTGTCCTGTGGCTCGCTGACCTCAGGGACGTCGCCTACGACATGGAGGACCTGCTCGACCACTTCTCTGTCGAAGCCAAGCGGGCCGAGTCCAAGGCACAGTCGTCGAAACTCCCTCGCTGCCTCATCAGTTGCTGCTCTCCTTTCCGCCCCCGCACCTTGATCTCCCGTCATCATATGGCCAACGAGATCGATGACATCAATCAAAGGTTGGAGCAAGTTATCGGCCGCATACCCATTCTCGGATTAGTCCGGAACTCGAGGAGCGAGCGTCACAGCTACCAGCCCCGTTTCGAAACCACATCCCTGCCCGAGCCAAAGTTCGTGGGCAGGGAGAAGCAAATGGAGGAGCTGCTCGCTCGATTGACCAGATCTGAAGCCACCCAAGGCTCCGTCCGACCCTTTACAGTCGTTTCGATCGTGGGGATGGGAGGACTCGGTAAAACTACCCTCGCACAACAGTTGTATAATCACGAGTCCTTGAAAACAGCGGACTTCGCAGTCAAAGCCTGGGTCTGTGTCTCCGATGTCTTTGACATGGCCGCCATCACCAAGAGCATACTGGACCAGGTAGCCCCGTCTTCGTCCAGTGCGGAGAAGGATCTTAATCAGCTTCAGAGTTCTCTGAGAGACAAGTTATCTGGAAAGAAGTTCCTTCTTGTGTTGGACGATGTCTGGAACAATAAGTATGAAGAGCTCGAGTCCCTGCTGAAGCCCTTGTATTCCGGGAGTAAAGGAAGCAGGATTCTGCTCACAACAAGAAACTTGGAGGTCGCTAGACTGATGGGGGATCCTGATTCGAAGCAGTTGGAATTAATGTCTTTGGAGGAGTGCTTGTCTCTGCTTGCCTATCACTCCATAGGTGAGAAAAACTTTGAAGGCCACCCACATCTTCAAGAGATTTCCGTTCAATTGGCTAAAAAGTGTAAGGGTCTGCCTCTTTCTATTAAGGCGATCGGAGGTATGCTGCGTTTCAAAACTGACGATGAACAGTGGAAGCAAGTGTTAACTCATGATTCTTGGGACAGAGAGGGGGGAAAGATACCTCCCGCTTTGAAGTTGAGCTACGTTCATCTTCCCATTCACTTGAAGAGATGCTTCGCAGCCTGTGCATTATTCCCCAAGGATTACGTATTCGACCAAGACGAGTTAATTCGATTGTGGATCATACAGGGTTTGCTGCAAAAAGGGACTGCCCGAACTCTCCGAGAGGCGGGGATGGAGAATCTCCGTCGGTTGGAGGCCTTGTCATTCCTTCAGAGATCGAGGGATGATAAGAATTTCTATTCAATGCATGATCTTATCAATGACCTCGCGAAATCGGTTGATGCCCGCTCATACTTCAGCTCTGATGAGTTTAAAGAAGGCTCCACCTCTTCTGAAGTGTTGTTCCTAGACAAAGTTCGTCATGCAGCAATGGTCACTCAATATGATGAATATTGTCTATCGAAGAGATTTGAAGCATTCCGCTCAACGAAGAAGTTGAGAACATTTATGCCATTTCAAATCTCAGAAGGGGGAGAGCGAATTGCCTTTGTCTCCGAGGATGTGATACAGGACTTGATTGTGGATATGAAAAGCCTCAGGATGTTGTCGTTACGCTTCTTTAAAATTAAGCAGGTGCCAGACCGAATTGGAGAGTTGAAACTGTTACGTTCCGTAGATTTTTCTCATACAGATCTCCAAGTGCTGCCGGAATCCATTTGTGACCTTGTGGAGTTGCAATCTCTACTGCTCCGAGGTTGTGAGAAGCTTCAAAAGTTGCCGAGAAACATTCACAAGTTGGCCAATCTTCTCCACCTCGACATAACCGGGACAATAGTCTTGCTGGAGATGCCGCCACGTATCGGCAATCTAAAAAATCTCGATATACTCTCAGACTTTATCGTGGGAAAAGAAGTCGGTCAGGAGTTGAAGCAACTGGGACCACTAGAACGCCTTCAACGAGAGTTGCACGTTCGTAATTTGCTCAATGTAGATGACGTCGAAGATGCGAGGATTGCTAATCTATCTGGAAAGGAAGCGGTTCTCAAATTAAGCTTGGATTGGGGATCTTGTTCTGAAATTTTACGTGAGGATGACCATCAATTCAAGCTCCTCGACCATCTGCGACCTTCGAGGAAGATTGAATCACTTGAAATATGTCACTATGGAGCCAAAAGATTTCCAAAATGGTTTGATAATCAATACAATTATGTCATGAGCATAACCCTGAGTGGTTGTAACGGCTTGGATTCACTGCCACCATTTGGACAACTTCCCTTGCTGGAAAGGTTGGAAATGAGCGGTCTTGAAGGGATATCTTCCATAGGTCCCGAATTTTACGGGTCTAGAGGGCCATTTTTTCAGTCATTGAAGAAGTTGTGCTTCGAGAACATGGGTGCCTGGGAGAAGTGGCTGTACAACGGAGGGGATGAGAACGGCCAGCCATTCCCATGCCTCCACCAGCTAATCGTGAAGAAGTGTCCCAAACTGAAAGGAGGGTGTGCTCTTAGCCTTCCGTCCCTCGTCGAAATTAATATTGATGGCTGCGATGGGGGATTGTTCACATGTCTAGCAAGCCTTACGTCGATGGCCAAGATGGAAATTAGGGATATGCCGGAGCTGGTTCACTTTGAGGGGAGTTTGGCAACCTCTTGGGTCGCGCTGGAAAAGATGACGATTGTGGAGTGTCCTCAATTTAAGTCCATCGTGGGAGGGGATGGTGGGAAACAAGTTCCACCTAATCTAAAGGTTCTTGTAATTGAATATTGTGGAGAGTTAGAGAAGCTGGTGGATGATTTATGCGGACTTACATCCCTTAGTGAGATGAGGATTGTGAGGTGCCCTCAATTTAAGTCCTTTGTGAAAGGGGATGGAGGGAAACAAGTTCCACCTAATCTAAAGGTTCTTGTAATTGAATATTGTGGAGAGTTAGAGAAGCTAGCGGATGATTTATGTGGACTTACATCCCTTAGTGAGATGATTGTTGGTTATTGTGAGAAGCTGTGTTCCTTCCCCAGTGGGGGATTGCCTCCTTCGTTAAGAAGATTGAAGCTTCGAGGCTGCCCAAGCCTGCCGCAGTCACAGCTGATTAGCATCAGGCTTCTAGATTATCTCGAGGAGCTTGCTCGATGGAATCTGGATGGACTCGTGTCGATTACGGAATTAGTTGGTGTTTGTAGTCCCTTCTCTCGGTCTCTGCGGAAATTGGAAATTGGGTATTGCGGAAGCCTTACGACCTTGACGGACAGCTTGCAACACCTGTCCACACTCTCTGATCTTAATCTCTCGGCTTGCCCAGCATTAGAGATGGAGATATTCCCTTCACTCCCTTGCAACCTGTCCTGGTTTAAGCTTGCCAGATGTCCAAAGGTGAAGTCTTTGCCTCATGACATGCACCACCTCACATCCCTCAAAAAACTAGCTATTTATGACTGCCAAGGCATCACGAGCTTATCATCGAGAGGAGTTCTGCCTCCCAATCTGGAGGACCTTATCATAATGGGATGTCAAAATCTGAATCAGCCACTTGAGGAGTGGGGATTGAGGGGTCTCACCGCCTTACGAAGTTTGAGCATCTCGGGAGAGATGGAGTGTGTGGACGAGATGGAGTGTTTTCCTCCTCCCACTGTTGATGATGGAGACTGGAGTCGCCTCCTCCCTTCATCCCTCGTCAGTTTGTCTATTGGGCATATGAAGAAGTTGGGGAGGGTGGGTGGGGGACTCAGACACCACCTCACCTCCCTTGAATATTTGTATATTTCGAACTGTCCGAGACTGAGGTGTTTACCAGAAGACGGCCTCCCTGACTCCCTGGAATCTCTCTACATTTGGAGATGTACGGAGGAGTTGGTGGAGAAATGCAGGAAAGGGGAATATTGGTATTCCCACCTCCGACTTATCCCACGAGTTCTTATTGAGTAAGATGCATAGAGTTTTATCTTGGGTATTATGTATTTCTGCTTCTACTTATGTAATAACCTCTGTTTACCGATATAGGGGGGTCCCTTTTAGCATTGGTCTTATGAGCTGAAGTTGGACGTTCGATCCACCACCTTTTTATTAACTTCTTCGTTTGAACACCGATGCAAGAATGAATATTTAATGTAACTTTTTCGTGAAGTCGACGTGGGTTTGTGTTCCTGTGAATTCAATTTGATTTATTTGTTTTATTTTTTGTCTATCTCATTTACTATATGATTATTATTATTATTAAAATACATGTTTTTTTTAACAAATATCTTGCCTTAGCATAAAAATTGAATAACTTTTCTTTTCATTTTTATCTTATTATCATTATTCGTTTTATTTAAAATGTCACGTGATTTATTGACCATTGTTTTAACATCGATTTTTCAATTTTAGCACAAAAACAATTTCGTTCTTTTTAATTGTAAAGCATGTATCTATTTTTATTAAAAAAATGAAATATTTATTATTATTATTATTATTATTATTATTATTATTAAACGTTTTGAAAGCGTCGTACATTTTTTTCTTTAAATATCAATTAACGATGTACTTAGTTATCAATTAATTCATTTAAAAAATATTAATAAATTCATTGATATCATAGATAATTTACTAATTTTTTTTAATTATGTATTCTGTTCAATTCTTTTAGAAATTATATGATGGCATACGAAAGCATTCATGTCGAATTATAATATCATTAATTGAATAATCTGACCACTTATTTTTGTTTATTGTAAAAAAAAACTGAACGAAAACTCCGAGGTATTTCACAGGATCGATCTCGAACACCATAAAAGAACGAGCGGCAAGCGGGGATCAACTACAACGCCACTTGAGGAGTGGGGGTTGAGGGGTCTCACCGCCTTACGAGAATTGAGCATCTGGGGAGAGATGGAGTGTGTGGATGAGATGGAGTGTTTTCCACCTCCCACTGATGATGATGGAGACTGGAGTCGCTTCCTCCCTTCATCCCTCGTCAGTTTGTCTATTAGGACTATGAAGAAGTTGGAGAGGGTGGGTGGGGGACTCAAACACCACCTCACTTCCCTTCAATATTTGGAAATTATTAACTGTGAGAGGCTGAGGTGTTTACCAGACGACGGCCTTCCTGACTCCCTGAAATCTCTCCGCATTATAAGATATCCGACAATGCAAGCTGAATGTCCCATTGATGCCACAACACCATGGGTTCTACACATCAACAGAGATGGGCAATGCGGAAAGCCGTGAAAAATAACTCATAGCTTCTCAAGCAATGATTCCATCATCTCAATCCTAAACAGATCCCTGGAGTCCATCTGCCTTTTATAAGCATTCATGGTAAATGTTAATGAGATGGATTATAAGCTTGTACGTATCAAACACATACGAAAGCCCAAGCCAATCTACAAGCCTGATAATGTTTCCGGGAGACAAGGGACGAAAGCTGAAGCCCAAGCCCGGTCAGCCAGAGAAACGCCCCACCAACTAAAATCGGAACCTACTTCGCGTACAAAGGTCAGGAGCACGGTCCAGTTGTGAGAAGCTTTTCGAGCAGCAGACAAAATCTTGCACTTCTAACTTTCCAAAAGGTTCCTTTGGTTGATGATGCGTGTAAGATTTTTGCAGTTACCTCCCCACGACCATATTTCTGGCTTTGTGGCATGGTTGACAAAAAGTCTGAAGCAGCAGGCTACCAACGCTTGATGCAAACTCAAACAACGCCACCATACCTGGATGCTATTCATCGTACACCGGCAAGAAGTCTGCATTAATCACATAACCAAATCTTAGCCGGGCAATGAAAAAAATCCGTGCTTATTCCACTGCATCAACACCACTGCCTTTCTATCATGAAGAAGAGCATAACAAGTGGTGGTGGAGCCACGGGGACCGGAGGTAAACATGGGTCAATGGTAAAATCCCGTGTCTAGAAATCTCGTGAGTTTAGACATAGTATGGAAGCATGTACACATGTCTGAACAGTAAAACGAAATGTATAAAAAAGCACGCACATGTCTGAATAGAATCCCCAACATGTCCGAACAGTTGCCAATGTCGACGGTTACATGTACGAACTCTGTAAGCAGATAATTCGGACATGATTTATTTTTAGTTTTTTATTTTCTATTCCCATGATCTGTTGTGGGTTAGCGTTTTTTTTCTTTTTGGTAGTTTCCTTTTTATTATCTTTATTGTAAGCAGTTTGCAGAACGAAGGTGTAGTTGCTTTTCTGTTCAATTCTTGCTTTCCGATCTTCTGTGCTTGTGTACTTAGGCAATCAATGAGATCCTAAGCTAACATCTGGTATCAGAGCAGCATCGTTGAATGCCCAAGTTTCCACGGTTCCATAGAATGTCAATTGTCCCTCATCAGGCTGCGAAGGAGGGCGGCGGGGTGCCGTTCCACTATTCGATGTTAAGCCACTCAAATTACACAGTGTGGGCCATCAAGATGGAGGCGATTCTTGACGCCCAAGGAGTTTGGGAGGCGATTCTTGACGCCCAAGGAGTTTGGGAGGCGGTGGAGCCAGAGGAAGGAACACAAGTGGATGAGAAGAAAGACAAGATGGCGTGCGCATATATTTTACAATGTGTCCCCAAAGATATTCTTCTCCAGATCGCGAAGAAGAAGACGGCAAGAGACACTTGGATTAGTATCAAGACGAGGGACCTAGGTGTTGATAGGGCGCAAAAGGCACGCTTACAGACACTAAAGATCGAATTTGATGCTCTCTGGATGAAGGAGACAGAGACCGTTGATGAGTTCGCCCGGAAAATCAGTGGCATGGCTGTCAAATACTCCAATCTCGGTACCACACTCGAGGATTTCACCCTAGTTAAGAAGTTGCTCGACTCCGTCCCTGACATGTACTTCCTGATTGTCGCTGGGATCGAGCAGTTCTACGATCTCGAGATCATTCCATTTGAGGAGGTAATAGGACAATTGAAGGCGTATGAGGAACGAGCAATGCGGTTGCGTAGGAACATAGGCGGCAATGATGATCAGCTTCTACTTAAACAAGCTGA
Source organism: Melastoma dodecandrum (assembly GCA_029817715.1). Taxonomy (NCBI): domain Eukaryota; kingdom Viridiplantae; phylum Streptophyta; class Magnoliopsida; order Myrtales; family Melastomataceae; genus Melastoma; species Melastoma dodecandrum. Next base: position 308,367 of record JARUPY010000578.1, on the reverse strand, counting down.
GTGGCAAGCGGGACAGAGAGGCGACAGTGTCGACATCTCGTCAGGAGTTAAAGGGCACGGATTCAACAACCATGATCATATTAAAGGGTGTGGACGAGGCCGTGGACATGGTCGTTGGACACCGCGACAAGATAGAGCCGGAGGAACTAGCAGCGCCAACAGTGGCACTCGAGACAAGAGTCACATAAAGTGTTTCAATTGCAGTAAAATGGGTCATTACGCATCTGAGTGCCGCAACAAAAACCATGAAGGTGAGGCCAACCTCACTTATGATGGTCGTGTCCCGGGAAGAGGCGTGCATTGGGCAGAAGGGGCAGGACACTGTATTGCTCAATGAAGAGAATTTGTTACCTGCGATGGTTATTGGTGATAAGTAGGGAGAAAATGAAGACGTTGGTACCTTGACAATGGTGCTAGCAACCACATGACAGGTCACCGCGAGAAGTTTAAGGAACTAGATGAAGATGTCACTGGAAGGGTTAGGTTCGGTGATGGATCAACTGTTCAGATAATGGGAAAGGGGACGGTTCTGTTCGATTGCAAGAATGGCGATCAAAAGGCTCTCCAAGAGGTGTACTACATTCCTAAACTTTGTAGTAATATCATAAGTCTTGGACAAATGACGGAGGACGGGCATGAGGTGCACATGGCAGGAGATGTCATGGCGGACTGTCGCTTCTGTGGATCAGTTAACAGATTCAACAACGCCTTCTCCAAGTGTTTGGACGTCTCTGATGTGCTTATCTTTTTGTATTTTTGGTTTAATCTGCAAAACAAATAAAGATAAACTGTCTACAGTAGGTTGCACTCCCTCACCACTTACGCCTGCTGCAGAACCTTCTCTTAGACCTGTTGTACGCCTACTCGCCACCAACGAACCCTTCCCAAGCCCTGGTGCACGCAGTCCGACGACACAGACAGCTTCTCGGTCAAGTCCTTCGCATTCACAGCCAACGACGCCTACGGAGTGGCTTCACCAATGCACACCTGCTGCAAACACACAGACAACAAAATAACCAACTACAGAAGGTTGGTGGTCCCTCACCACTGAACCCCTGCTACGGACTCCTTCTCTCCGACCAACTCTGTACGTCTACTCGCCACCAACGAACCCTTCCCCCAGGCCCTGAAGCACGCAGTCAGACGGCATGGACAAAGTTCCGGTCGAGTCCCTCAGATCCGCACGCAACAAAGTCACCGGAAAGGCTTCACCCACGCTCAACCCGCTGTAGTTACCTCCTGCGAGAACTCTCGCCTGGAGTCTCCGTCCTGCACACTCACACACACGTTAAACAACCAATAACGTTGCCAAATGTTAAGAATTACGCTCTGATGTATATATTAAAATGTTTTTAGGTTTTTCTCTTATATAGATGTTTCGTCCTCCTGTGAAGAAGGAAACTTATTTTACCAAATACGAAATTTGACCAGATTCATCCCCAACGTGTATAAATTATTTGGAGACAATCTCTGATTGATTTCAGAACAATCAGATCATCCAATCGTAAGATCTCATCTTACAGAAGGTTAGAGCCTGATTCGGTCAGCAACCTTCTATAGTTGGAAAGAAAGAATATTTTATTTTCAACTTGAGAAATCTGATCATGGACACGTTTATTTATCTTTTGAAATCATCCATAATTAATTTTATATTAATTGGACATTTTATTCCTCAGATATTACATGATAGAAGGTTCAGCTCGTCAGAGCAAGTTATCCTTCTATACAAGGAAATAATCAATCAATTATTTCCAAATTGACATAATTCGTTCCAGATAATATTTTCATTATATCTGGACGAAATTGGTCTGAAAACATTGTTTGATAACGTTTTCTAAATAACCTAATATTTTACAGAAGGTTAGATAGAAGTTGCCAAAAATAACAAAATAATTTCCTTGATTAGGAAATATTTTATTTTTGACTTTCAAACATTTGTTTATCAGATAAATATTAATTCAAATAATATTCTTAAGAATATTCCCTTTTTGAATTAATAATATAATTAAGATAATCAATAATTAATTAATTATTGAAATATCTTATTATAGAGATATTCTCTAATCACGTTTCTTGATCTGATAAGATCATTAAAGGGTGAAGAGAATATTTTCACGATTTGTTTCCTTTATTACGAAGCATATCTTCGTTACAGGAGTTACAGCTTCTGTAAAGTCATAGCAGGTCAAACCTGCTGTTTGACTCATCATCAAAATCTTGTCAATAGTATTCGACAGGAGCGGGAAGCTCTTGATGCTAGTGAGACAGTCACAAAATCGGTTGTACAAGATAACTTTAAAGACATCCAAGTTGTCTTGCTTCCTAGCTAATCTCGATGACCCAATATGGTTGTGGCATGCGAGGCTTGGTCATGTTAACTTTCATGACTTGAAGCTGTTGGGGGAGAAGGAGATGGTGGTCGGTGTGCCTCTATTATCTCAGCCAAACAAGTCGTGCGAGGTGTGTGTAATTGCCAAACACACAAGATCACCGTTCTCGCATCAGTCAATTTCAAAGCGAAGAAATCATTAGAGCTTCTCCATGCTGATATTTGCGGGCCAATTTCGCCATGCACACTCGCTGGTAATAAGTATTTTCTTTTAATTGCTGATGATTTCACCCGGTGGATGTGGGTATATGTGTTGGCAGCGAAAAATGAAGCATTCCATGCATTCAAGAAGTTTAAAACACTGATGAAGAACAAGACTGAGCTAAAAATTAGAACACTTCGGACAGATCGTGGTGGCGAGTTTCTATCCATAGAGTTCACTCGGTTCTGTGAAAATGAAGGAATCGAGCGGCACCTCGCGGCTCCCTACACGCCACAATAGAATGGCGTTGTGGAGCATCGAAATCGTACCGTAATGGCCATGGCGAGATCATTACTCAATGGTATGCATGTGCCTGTAAAGTTTTGGGGAGAGGCAGTTAGACATGCGGTTTATTTACTGAATCGTCTCCCGACTAAAGCACTGCAAGAGTGCACACCGTTTGAAGCTTGGTTTGGGAGAAAGCCACATATGTCACACTTGAGAGTATTTGGTTGTGTAGCGTACGCGAAGTCACCTCAAGAAGCTTGACGATAGAAGTTCAGCTATGGTATACTTGGGTGAAGAAGAAGGATGCAAAGCTCATCGTTTATTTGATCCGAGTCGAGGCAGATTACATGTAAGTAGAGATGCTGTCTTCCAAGAAAATCTTGAATGGAAATGGAATACAACTGCTGGAAATGAAGAAGAGTCGCCAGAATTCATTATTTTGGGCACACTCTTCTCCGACAACGTCGTGGCACGACCTGCGACAGTCATGACAAACATTCCGTCTTCGTCGACGTCTCCCATGCCAGACGAAATGAGTGTTACAGCAGCCGCTGAGACAGTGAGTGTGCCACCCATGATAGAAGCATCGAGTCCTCCTATGTTGTCATCGAACGCTCGAGCAACTAAATCTCTGGTGTCGACTACGCCGGAATCTCACGACGGGGTGATTCGTTTTAGGTCCATCGCTGACATTTACGCCAACACTGAAGAAGTGGCAACAGTCGATGAAGAAGAGGATGAAGAGATGATGATGGTATCCGAAGAGCCAACTTGTTATCAGGAAGCTACGACCGAAGCTTGCTGGTATGACGCAATGGAGAAGGAGTTGGAGTCCATCGAGAAGAACAACACATGGACCCTAACCGAGCTTCCATCTGGCCATAAACCCATCGGCCTAAAGTGGGCATTCAAGTTGAAGAAAGATTCAGATGGAAAATTTGTCAAGCACAAAGCAAGACTGGTAGCTAAGGGATATGTACAAAGGCGAGACGTCGATTTTGAAGAGGTGTTTGCACCGGTTGCAAGACTTGACACCGTCTGAGTCATTCTTTCTCTCGCCGCAAATCAAAATTGGGAAGTATAAAAGAGCTTGGTTTTAGAAAATGCACTCAAGAACAAGCTGTGTACACAAGAGGGGACGGAGAATCAAGGGTGATTGTTGGAGTGTATGTCGACGACCTCATAGTGACAGGCAGTAGCACCAAGGAAGTCAAGAACTTTAAGCTACAAATGATGACAGAATTTGAGATGAGTGATTTGGGTCTTCTATCCTACTACCTAGGGATTGAAGTGGATCAACAGAAAGGTAATATTTTACTTAGACAGTCAGCCTATGCAAAGAAAATTCTTTCGAAGTTTGGGATGGCAGATTGCAATGCCACGAAGTACCCGATGGAACCCAAAACGCAGTTGCACAAAGACTTGGAAGGGGCCCCGATAGATGCCACAGAGTATAGATGTATTGTCGGTTGTCTACGGTATTTACTGCACACTCGGCCGGACATTTCATATGCCGTCGGTATCATAAGCAGATATATGGAGAGACTCACAATCTTGCATTATAAAGGAGTCAAACAAATTCTCAGGTATTTGAAAGGAACAACTTATTTTGGATTGATTTATGTGAAGGGATATCAGGAAATTTGTGTATATGGCTATTCGGATAGTGATTTAGCTGGTGATCTTGATGGGAGAAGAAGCACAAGTGGAATGGCATTCTATTTGAATGAAAGTTTGGTGTCCTGGAATTCCCAGAAACAGAAGACAGTGGCACTTTCGTCTTGTGAGGCCGAGTTTATGGCAGCCACAGCTGCGGCTTGCCAAGCACTATGGTTGAGCAGCCTTGTTAGTGAGTTAATCGGTACGGAGTTAAAGCCGATAACTTTGTATGTTGATAACAAATCAGCCATTGCTCTCATGAAGAATCCGGTGTTTCATGGTCGAAGCAAGCACATAGACACAAGATATCATTTTATAAGAGAATGTGTTACAAGGGGGCAGATAGTGGTGGAGTTCATTAATACCGGAGAATATTGAACTGATGCATTGACTAAGACAATGTCAGGAGTAAAATTAGCTACTGCACGTCAATTACTTGGTGTTTGTGATTTGGAATCATGTCAGGATTAAGGGGGAGTATGTGGGCAGATAATGCAGACATGATTTGTTTTTAGTTTTTTATTTTCTATTCCCACGATCTGTTGTGGGTTAGCGTTTTTTTCTTTTTGGTAGTTTCCTTTTTATTATCTTTATTGTAAGCAGTTTGCAGAACGAATGTGTAGTTGCTTTTCTGTTCAATTCTTGCTTTCCGATCTTCTGTGCTTGTGTACTTTGGGCAATTGGTGAGATCCTAAGCTAACAAACTCATGGGTACGGAATTTTAGCCGTGACCGGTAAACATGGCCCCGTAGCTTTTAAAAATAATTGAATTTGACCCTCCAAAACCATTGGATAGCTCAATTCGGCCTGGTTTTTCCGCTGAGCGTAGCTACATTTTGGCGGCCGAAAGCAAGGTCAATTACGCGGCGTACTACACACGCTGTAAATACAATGGAAGTAAAAAGAAACAAAACTGAACTGACTTCCACTGGCCAGATTGTTGTCCGACTTCTTTGCTCACTACAAAAGTAAAAAAGAAAAACATTTAAGACAATGCTGGAGGGACAAAACCAAGGGACGAGCTTTACACTTAATTTTTTGTGTCCACCATGAGAAGAGGAAGCAAAAGATCAGAATCCGACGCCAGTTTCTTAAGAAAATGAACTTGGACGATGATTACTGTTGTTTACTCCTCATTATCCGACAACTCTGATTGGTAAACAAATTTGAGACTCGAGGATTGATTTATCCTTTAGTTACAACTGAAAGACATTAAGGGGACTCTATGCTTTATGTATTCGCTCTGGAAGTGACCACTGGACAAGCCGGATCCAAACACGTCGGAAATCTCTGACACTACGAGTAACTGGTACTTGGAGGCTCGTTGTGTATTCGCCGTATGAATGGAGAAAGAGGGGAGAAAGCAACGGACAGACACCCTTAAGCAAAAGCACTTACCATTGCCATAGACGATACCTTCGCTCGTATGCTGGAAGATAAAAAGACTACTTGTTCGGGAGAGGTGCGTATACAATGCCTAAGAACAACTATTTATATTAGGCTAGACTTATGTATATACGAAAATAAAATATTACACATATATTACGTATCCTTGTTACCGATCTTCATGAAATATCTCCTTTTCATTTGAGCAATTATGGCAACAATTTTCTTCAATGTCTTGAGACCGTCAGGATTTTCGTCTCAAATATAAGTTAGGCAATTTTTTTTAAGAGAGACTTTTGTGCTTTGGACTTATAGACGTGAACGTAAAGCAAAACAACGAATGAAATGTAATAAAGTGGCCGTCACAAGGGACACGACGACGGCGACGTCTCTTTTTCAAGGGCTGCACAGCTGTTTTGTCTGGTAAACAGATGTGTGTGCAGTCTACATGAACTCAAGCAAATGCTCTGTTTAGGGACCGTGTTGTGCATTTGCATGCATGCTCAAGCTTTTTACTACTACACATTTTGGATATTCTTCTCACTTCGAGGAAATCCAGTACAAATTACAGACTTTTGTCTTGTGGATGTATAGCTGAGAAAGCAAAACAAAGAATAAATGAGATAAAGAGGACAGACTCGACGATGACTCTGTTTCCATGGAAAAGTTTATTCCTTCATCGGTTTAAAGAGTAAAAAGAAGCCTTAGACTACCAGAAACTAAAGATTACGAAAAAAACTGCAAAAATTTCCTTAGAGGATGGATTTCCTTTCTCCAGTCCTCAAACTCATCTGCTCCCAATCATCGCTGAGTATGCACGGATCAACGGCATTTCCGACAAGCTCAAGCCATGGGGTGAGAAGCTGCCGACGATCAGAGTCGTGCTGGACTCTGCCGAGGAAAAACAGATGTACGATGATTACTCTGCTACTATCCTGTGGCTGGCTGACCTCAGGGACATGGCCTATGACATGGAAGACCTGCTCGACATGTTTGCTGTCGATGCCAAGCTGGATTCGTCCAAGGTGCAGGCCAGGTCATGGTCGTCCAAACTTCCTCGCTGCCTGATCGCTTGCTGCTCTCGTTTCAGCCCACGCACCCTGATCTCGGGTCATCATATGGCCAATGAAATCGAGGACATAGACCGAAGATTGGAGCGAGTCCTCAGCCGCATCCCCAGTCTCCAATTAGTGCAGAATTTGAGGAGCATGACGGAGTAGGCAGATGGTGTGATTTTTTTTTGGGATGGTGCAGAATGAGGGGAAAGATAAGAGGAAGGAAAGTTCCTGACTTGAATTAGTGGAGAGGAATTCCCCCCAGCTTTTTACACAGGGTGATCATCATCGGAAAGTATCCACATGTATAGTTGGTTGATTTACAACAATTATTGGGTCTGTGGATCGGAAGTTCTTAACTATTGTCCTAGCAGTTTTCCGATGCACAGAAATGAGTTTTCCAAGGACCTAGCTGCTGCTATTGCATACCGATATTTTCTGCATTCTTGACTTATCTAGGAAGAAAATGCAGGCAGTGGCTTCCAGAGTTGCTGAAGAGATGGGAGTTAAGCTTGGAGAGGAAGTTGGCTACACCATAAGATTTGAAGATGCTACAAATCCTGTACGTTCTGTGTCTTCAGCATGAAATATTTTCTCAACATATCATCAAAATCATGATATAGACAACTAAATGCGAGAGCCACCCGCTGTTTTTTTCCCTTGCGACAACTAATTTTTCTGCTACAGGGAACTACAGTGATCAAATTCTTATTGATGGTGTACTACATGGCAAAAAGGATGGATAATGTTGATATCGATAATGTTTCTAGGCAGCTAATGTTTTCTGCTGTTAGAATCATAGAATCTTCAGGAGTGTGATAAACATGAGTTGATTTGGAATCATAAGTGCCATGATAGTAATATCCCTTCTTTGTTTGCCTATTACATCTCAAGCAGCTGACCAATGTTTTCTCTTTTCATCGTATCTTGGCTGATTTGTCAGCCAAATAAGCTTGCTAGATTGTTGATGCGATTATCTCTGTTCCTCAGGACTAATTGTTTTACCTTTGTATTCGGGGCTTCCACGGGCTGAACAGGTGACTGATTAACAAGTTGTTGCTTTTATGGAAGGCTTATACTGAAATAAGTTTCTTATATAAATTTTTCCTCCTCTTCTAGGATCTAATATTTTCCCCTACTCCTCGTGGCAAGAGAAAAGTGGTGATCTTAACAAATATAGCAGAGACATCTTTGACATTGGAGGTTATTTTACTTTTTGTCTGGCAACAATATTGTCCCAAGCCTTGGGGCTAGTTAATTCACCTTTCTGTTTCCTGTTCTATGTAGGGTGTTGTGTATGTCGTTGACAGCGGATTCTCCAAACAACAATTTTATAATCCGGTAACTCAATTTCTTTCTGTATCAGGTTTATTTTTGAGAGATTAAGACATCCTACTGTTCAGTTGCCGATTTTAGTTTCACGTTGGAATGATTCTGTAGCAATCTGCAGAGAATTCACCAATTTTTCCCAGTTATTTTTATCTCCTATCTGGGGATTATATATCACATGAATGGTTCTTGCCCAGTGTTGGATGTGATTAATCCAGCTGCTGGCGTAGTACATGTATCTACAAATGTAGTTGACTGTTATTACTTTTCTATGCTTAATCTGCAGATTACAAACATCGAGAACCTTGTGGTGGCACCTATATCTCAGGCATCTGCTAGACAGAGAGCTGGTAGGGCCGGAAGAGTTCGTCCTGGAAAATGTTACAGGTGATTGTGGGAAATTTGGCGTATGAAATGATGTTTGATCTCCCAAATATATTTTATTCGGAAAAGCCTTCCTCCTGAAGAAGTTGCTGCTTTCTTTTTTAACTTTCAATCCAGGTTGTACACAGAAAAGTATTTTCTCAAGGAGATGTCTGCTCAGGGTATTCCAGAGATTCAGAGATCAAACCTCGTTTTATGCATAATTCAGGTACTGCTGGCCTTAGTATGATCATATTTCAGCCAATCAGGCTGTTGTTTGTGAGTTTTTAAGGGTGAAAGAAGTCCTTTCAATTGTGGTCCAAATGAAAGCACACAGAAATGCCATTGCCTTTGAACGTTTTAGTTGGGGATCTCAAATACTGGAAATTAATTGGTAAAATAATCGGCGAGGCATTATTTTTTATGTAGGAAAGACGTTTTTACCAATTTTTTTTCTTTTTCATCTTACAGTTGAAAGCACTTGGGATAGATAATATACTAGGCTTTAACTGGCCAGCTTCTCCATCGCCAGAATCAATGATTCGGGCACTTGAGATACTCTACTCTCTTGAGGTGCTTGACGACGATGCAAAACTTATTTCACCTGTTGGATTTCATGTTGCTGAAATACCCCTGGTATGAAACCCTTTTCTTTCATTTTGCATATCCAGAATCAAAGCTATGCGCCCATTCACAGTTGTTATAGTTATATTATCATAGAGTCTCACTTCATGGCGTCTCTTTATTCTATGTTGATAATAATAAGAGATAGTTGAATCCTGATAAAGTGGTGATTTGGTCCTCCCAAATATTTGTCTCAAAGTTCGGTTTCCCTTTTTCTTTTGTATTTCTTTTCGATGATTTTGTTAGTTTTCATTTTCTACAGTAGCACACTTTTTGTAAATTAGTGCTGTGCTGTGTAAATTTGTTCGCACTCTTGAATACGGTGAGGCTGCCAATGTGTTTTTTTTTGGTAGAAATGAGATTAGATCATAATAGAAGCGTTTAGGTTACACCATCATAGGTTTCAAATGAGGGGATATCCCTATGAAGTTCGTCTATCACAAAATCCGGTGGGAAAAGAAGAGTGATGGCGTTTTCTTCTTGGTGCCTTGCTTCCTTAGCTAGTTTGTCTGCGAGTCTGCTCTTCTCTCTTGAGATGTGGGTGATTTCAAAGCTGTCGAACTCGTTTGATTGCAACCTGCTAGCATCCACAATTGGTGAGATTAATGGTGGGCATGGTTTGGTACCGGTCATGTAGTTGTACTAGGGTTTCAGCGTCTGTCTGGACAGCTAGGGACTTCAGTCCAAGGCTCTTCGCTAGGAAGATGCCTTCCTGCAGTGCCATTGTTCCAGCAGCTAGGCTGCTTATGTTTGGGGATTTTTTGCTGAAACCCCCTATCCAGCCTCCCTCTCTTTGTCTCTGATTACCCCCCCAGGTCCTACTCGTGGTGAGTTTCTGTGGGCTGACGCGTCTGTGTTTAGTGTGTATGGTAGGCTGCGTGAGGGTTCCCAATTAGAGTTTTCACTGGGGTTGCCGTAGCTGCTTGTGTTTGTTTCTGGTCTTCCTCCTAGTGCTGCTTGGATTTCTGATGCTTTGGCTAGTATAGTCTCCAAGAGGTTATTGGGGGTTGCTTGCCTATTGAATAGTGCTAGATTCCTCCTCGTCCATAGGTGCCAGATGATTGTTGGGAAGTTAACTAGCTGAAGCATTCTGGTTTAAACTTGTCTCCTTCCCACCTGCTTCTCTAAGTGAAGCCGGAGCTAATAATTACTAATGACAATTTTCTCTAGGAGCCAATGATTTCGAAGATGATATTGTCTTCCAACCAACTAGGCTGTTCAGAGGAGATTCTCACAATTTCGGCAGTACTTTCTGTTCAAGTAAACCCTTCTGACCTTTCAGATGAGATGTAAATGCATGGAGTTCATTTGGAAACAATTTCAGTAAGCTTTTTGCAAACTGTTCAAATTATGTCTTGGTAGTCTATTTGGGTCGCTGGTCGTGGAGTACGCAAGGAATTCGATGAGGCCAAAATGCGTTTTGCTGCAGCTGAGGTACATGTTTAATATATCCGCACTCTCATGCACAACTCGGCCAGAACGTTATATCATTTTGTTTATAGTTGGGACAACCTCTTTGTGCTCTTCCCTATGTAGATATCTCATTCCTTACATGAGTTTATATCCAATTTTGTTTTTACTACTTTTTGCAAATGCCTGAAGACCAAGCTTCTTCTTTCTTGCAGGGTGACCATGTGACATTCCTAAACGTCTACAAAGGATTCCTTGAATCTGGGAAATCATCCAATTGGTGTTACAAGAACTATATTAATTACCACGCCATGGTATGAGCTCAATTTTCAACCCGTGTGTATGCTGTTATATTTTTAATGTTGTTGCTTGTGTTGTGCAGAAAAAAGTCGTTGAAATTAGAGAACAACTTCAGAGAATAGCCCAGAGGTTAGGCATAGACCTTAAATCTTGCGAAGGGAATTTGCAGGTTAACTTCTGCAGACCCATGCTAGAACTTCTATTTTGTTTTAGTTTCATTGTTCAATAGATATGGTAGCTTAGCTGGCTGTTTCGCCCATTAATTTTTGTTTTATCTCGCAGGCCGTAAGGAAGGCGGTGACTGCTGGGTTCTTCGCCAACGCATGTCGTCTTGAAGTGAGTTCCTTCAATTGGCTTTTCGCAACCTCTGGTTTACAACCTTTTGGATCTAATCCCTAGAAATACTGTTGCTTCTTGTGTTGGGCTTATGTAACGAAAAGCCATACTGTCACAATGGGATGTACAAGACACTTAGAGCATCGCAGGAAGTTTACATCCACCCATCATCGGTGTTATTTAGGTGAGCACATCATATCCATCCAACAAAAAATATATTTGGTTGAATGCATACCCGTTGGCATTACGTGTTACGTCTACTCCGTGCATTCCTCTCCTAGGATTGACTCTGAGTTAGTATTAGATGTGGCTATGTCTTCCTTTTTACTGAATTTTGTGCTACTCGATCATTTCTTGTGAGATAGAGTCAATCCGAAGTGGGTTCTGTATCAAACTATCGTTTCAACTGACCGGTGGTACATGCGCAATGTCATTTCGATCGAGCCTTCTTGGTTGACTGAAGTTGCCCCTCACTTCTACCAGAAACAAGGACTTTGGCACTCCATGCTATGCTCCCTAATGCCCGAATCGGATCAAGTGAATACTACAATTGCGGAATGAGCCAATGCCTACGTTTATGTTCATCTTTCGGGTATTAAAACAAGTACCAGATGAAATTGCACATGTTAGGTGTTCAGGCCATCTTAGCATTAACCCCGAGTTCCGTTGCAAGAGGATCGTACTTCGAAAAATACTTTTAAAATTTCGCAATCACATCGTTTCTTCACATTCGAAAAATGTCTTATTTCGAAAGATTCCTGAATTATTCCTTTAGTCGTATATCTATCTTAGACATTGTTGCGACGTAGTCTCTTGATTAATAATTGTCATAATTTATGGAATTGGTCGTAATGTGTTAACAACATCATGTTTGAAAATGGGATGAACTGATATTAATAAAAGTTGTTAATTTTAAGAAAGAAGGAAATATTCATGTCGGACCCGCTTCGAAAATCGACTTTATAAAATTTGACTTTTTAAATATAAAATATAGAAATCGGTGTTTAAACTAAAAATCGGTATTTAAACTAATAAATTTCAATCGGAAGTGATGTATCGAATTTACATTTTTTAAATTTAAAAATCTACCGTGGATTTCTGTCTTAAAAGGAATGATTTTTTTACCAACAATTGGATAGACAGACATGGAAGAAGAAATTTGGAGTTATTTCGTTTGGGAGACAGACAGTACAATCATGGAAGTAGGGAAATTCACGCGGGTGGGTGGGGTCACCAACAGTAAGATCGATGTGGAGAGGTCGTGTTTGGGTTGGGGTGGGGAAGGTCTTCTTGCATCATCAGCCTTTTCTTGAAATCATTATATTTACCAAACAAACCAATGCTTGTCCGTTTGTGTAGGATGAATTAAGGCAAGACTCGTGGGAATAATTGCCTTTCCTCTGTGAAAGTGTTTGAGGAAGACAAACCATTCCAAAAGAGAGAGAGAGAATATGGATTTCATCTCCCCCATCCTCAACCTGGTCGGCTCTCAACTCATCGCAGAGTATGCCCGGATCCACGGCATCTCCGACAAGCTCCAGTCGTGGGGTGAGAAGCTGCCCGGGATCCAAGCCGTTCTGGATTCTGCCGAGGAAAAGCAGATGTACGACGATGACCCTTCTATTGCCCAGTGGCTCGCTGACTTCAGGGACGTCGCCTACGACATGGAGGACCTGCTCGACCACTTCTCTGTCGAAGCCAAGCGGGCCGAGTCCAAGGCACAGTCGTCCAAACTCCCTCACTGCCTCGTCGCTTGCTGCTCTCCTTTCCGCCCGCGCACCCTGATCTCCCGTCATCGTATGGCCAACGAGATCGATGACATCGACCGAAGATTAAAGGATGTCTATGAAAAAATTCCCTCGCTCCAATTAGTCCGGAACTCGAGGAGCGAGCGTCACAGCTACCAGCCCCGTTTCGAAACCACATCCCTGTCCGAGCCAATGTTCGTGGGCAGGGAGAAGCAAATGGAGGAGCTGCTCGCTCGATTGACCGGATCCGAAGCAGCAACTGGCAACTCCGTCCAACCCTTTACAGTCGTTTCGATCGTGGGGATGGGAGGACTCGGTAAAACTACCCTCGCACAAGAGTTGTATAATCACGAGTCCTTGAAAACTGCGGACTTCGCAGTCAAAGCCTGGGTCTGTGTCTCCGAAGTCTTTGACATGGCCGCCGTCACCAAGTGCATCCTGGACAAGGTAGCCCCGTCTTCATCCGGTGCAGATAAAGATCTGGATAGGCTTCAGATTTCTCTGAGAGAGAAGTTATCTGGAAAGAAGTTCCTCCTTGTGTTGGACGATGTCTGGAACGACAAGTATGAAGAACTCGAGTCCCTGCTGAAGCCCTTATATTCTGGGAGTAAAGGAAGCAGGATTCTACTCACAACAAGAAACTTGGAGGTCGCTAGACTAATGGGGGATCCTGATTCGAAGCAGTTGGAATTAATGTCGTTGGAGGAGTGCTTGTCTCTGCTTGCCTATCACTCCATAGGTGAGAAAAACTTTGAAGGCCACCCACATCTTCAAGAGATTTCCGTTCAATTGGCTAAAAAGTGTAAGGGTCTGCCTCTTTCTATTAAGACGATCGGAGGTATGCTTCGTTTCAAAACTGACGATGAACAGTGGAAACAAGTGTTAACTCATGCTTCTTGGGACAGAGAGGGGGGGAAGATCCCTCCAGCTTTGAAGTTGAGCTACGTTCATCTTCCCATTCACTTGAAGATATGTTTCGCAGCTTGTGCATTATTCCCGAAGGATTACGTATTCGACCAAGACGAGTTAATTCGATTGTGGATCATACAGGGTTTGCTGCAAAAAGGGACTGCCCGAACTCTCCGAGAGGCGGGGATGGAGAATCTCCGTCGGTTGGAGGCCTTGTCATTCCTTCAGAGAACAAGGGATGATAAGAATTTCTATTCAATGCATGATCTTATCAATGACCTCGCGAAATCAGTCGATGCCCACTCATATTTCAGCTCTGATGAGTTTAAAGAAGGCTCCACCTCTTGCGAAGTGTTGTTCCTTGTTCGTCATGCAACAATGGTCACTCAATTTTATGAATTTTGTCTATCGAAGAGATTTGATGTGTTTCGCTCTATGAAGAAACTAAGAATGTTTATGCCATTCCAAATCTCAGAAACTCCAATGCCAAATGTCAGTCTCCGAGGATGTGATACAAGACTTGATCGTGGACATGAAGAATTTGAGAATGTTGTCACTACGCTTCTTTAATATTACGCAGGTGCCGGACCAAATCGGAGAATTGAAACTCCTACGTTCCGTAGATTTTTCTTATACGGATATCGAGGTGCTGCCGGAATCCATTTGTGACCTCGTGGAGTTGCAATCTCTACTGCTCCGATGGTGTATGAATCTTCAAAAGTTGCCGAGAAACATTCACAAGTTGGCCAATCTTCTCCACCTTGACATAACCGGCACAACAGACTTGTAGGAGATGCCGCCGCGTATCGGCGATCTAAAAAATCTCGAGATACTCTCAGACTTTATCGTGGGAAAAGAAGTCGGTCGGGAGTTGAAGCAACTGGGAGCACTAGAACACCTTCAACGAGAGTTGCACGTTCGTAATTTGTTGAATGTAGACGATGTCGAAGACGCAAGGATTGCTAATATATCTGGAAAGGAAGCGGTTATCAAATTAAGCTTGGACTGAGGATCGTGTTCTGAAATTGCACATGAAGATGGCCATCAATTCAAGCTCCTCGACCATCCGCAACCTCCGAAGAAGATTGAATCACTTGAAATATGTCACTATGGGGCCAAAACATTTCCAAAATGGTTTGATAATCAATACAGTATGAATTATGTCATGAGTATAACCCTGACAGGTTGTGAAAGTTTGGATTCCCTGCCACCTTTGGGACAACTTCCCCTGCTGGAAAGTTTGGACATTTGTGGTCTTCAAATGGTCTCTTCCATTGGTCCCGAGTTTTATGGGTCCAGAAGGCCATCTTTTCGGTCATTGAAGAACATTAGCTTCAAGGACATGGGTGCCTGGGAGAAGTGGTTGTACAACGGAAAGGAGAACGACTTGCAATTCCCTTGTCTCCGACAGCTAATTGTGAGTAATTGTCCCAAACTTAAAGGAGGGTGCACTCTTAGCCTTCCATCCCTTGTCGAGACTGATATTTATTGTTGCGATGGGAGATTTTTGAAATGTCTGGCAGAGCTTACTTCCATGACCAAGATGGTAATTGGGGAAATCCAGGAGCTGGTTTACTTTGAGGGGAGTTTGTCGACCTCTTGGACTGCGCTCGAAGAGATGAGGATAACGAAATGTCCTCAGTTTAAGTCCTTTGTGAAAGGAGATGGAGGGAAACAAGTTCTATCTAATCTAAAAGTTCTTGAAATAAAAAGTTGCGGAGAGTTAGAGAAGCTGCCGGAAGAGTTATCTGAACTTACTTTTCTTAATGAGATGAGTATTGATGGTTGCGAGATGTTCTGTTCCTTCCCCAGCGGGGGACTGCCTGCTTCGTTGAGAAGATTGTTACTTCAAGGCTGCCCGAAAATGTCGCAGTCCCAGCTGATTAGCAGAAGACTTCGGTATTCTCTCATGAAGCTTGGACTAGACAATCTGGAGGGGTTGGTGTCCATTACGAAATTAGTTGACGTTGGTAGTCCCCTTTCTCAGTCTCTGCAGGAATTGAAAATTAAGGATTGCAAAAACCTCACCACTTTGACGGACAGCTTACAACACCTGTTTGCACTCTCCGATCTTAGGCTCTACGATTTGCCAGCATTAGAGATGGAGATATTCCCTTTACTCCCCTGCAACCTGTCTTATTTTAGGCTTTACAGTTGTCCAAAGGTGAAGTCTTTGCCTCATGACATTCACCACCTCACATCCCTCAAATCACTATATATTTATAACTGTGAAGGCATCACGAGCTTATCATCGAAAGGAGGTCTCCCTCCCAATCTGGAGGAACTTGCCATACTTGAATGTAAAAATCTGAATCAGCCACTTGAGGAGTGGGAGTTGAGGGGTCTCACTGCATTACGACACTTGAGCATCACATGAGACATGGAGTGTGTGGATGAGGAGTGCTTTCCCCCTACTACTGTTGATGGAGACTGGAGTCGCCTCTTCCCTTCATCCCTGACATTGTTGCATATTGGGAATATGAAGAAGTTGGAGAGGGTGGGTGGGGGACTCAGACACCACCTCACCGCCCTTCAATATTTGGATATTTATCATTGTGAGAGGCTGAGGTGTTTACCAGACAACGGCCTCCCTGACTCCCTGGAATCTCTCTGGATTGCGGGATGTCCGGAGGAGTTGGTGGAGAAATGTTGGAAGGGGAAAGGGGAATATTGGCATTCCCACCTCCGACTCATCCCAGATATACGGATTATGATGGGTATATTTCGCACTATGCCTAGTTAGTCAACTCTTGGAGGATCAACATGATGAACGGGAGAACTTTCGCACGGAAACACGACGAACGACATTGGGCCATCTCGGAACTTTCGTACATCTTACAATTACTAATAATGTACTAACACTGTAGTTAGTACATCGTACTATAAATCGCCGCTTTTTCACTAGTATTACTATGTACAGTGTACTAACATACACTGTTGCTCTTTCGTACCAACTAGTACACTGTACTAAACATTACTATTCCTGTTTCCTACCAACTAGTACACTAGTACAGTGTACATATGTACAGTGTACTAATCGTTACTGTTCCTGTTTCGTACCAACTAGTACACTAGTACAGTGTACATATGTACAGTGTACTAACGATTACTGTTCCTGTTTCGTACCAACTAGTACACGAACAGTTCCCATTAGTACATTGTACTAATCATTACTAGTACAAGAACAGTACCACTTAGTACACTGTACTAACTACAGTGTTAGTATATCATTAGTAATTTTACAATGTACTAACCGAGTTAGTACATTGTACTAAAATTGAGTCGAAATTAGTACAACTCATGTAATATGCCGTTCACGGCGCGTTAGCCGCGTCCATTTTTATGTGTAACTTTTTCGATATCACTTCACGGGTCAAAAAAATTCCTTAGAGTTTCTAATTTTAACCAATCTCATGAAAAATGTTTGATGTAACATGACAGCAGCACAAGCATGTGTTACTACTAATGATGAGAACCAACAAAAGCATCACTGCATCATGTCATAATCGTCCAGCTTGCCGCTGTATTGGAGAACCTTCCTCTTGATCTTCGAGGAATCCACCCAGGTGACGAAATCCTCCATGTTCCGAGTGACGAGGAACGCGGGGTCGGTGACTGTTTCCGGACCTGCTTGGATGTGACCCTGCTCGATGTACGTCGCCGCTTCCTTCAAATGCTCCGTGAATTTCAACTGCACCAGCACAGTCTACGCCTATAAATGACGAAGCAGGGAGGCTTAGAAAGCCGTGGCCGCAGAAAATAGGTACTTCCCCATACCAATGTCACATTCAGGCCAAATTCACAACATCCAGGCCAAATTCCCCATCGCAGTATGTTATGTTAAAAATCACACCTGAAGAAGGACGATACAGATAACTTATCGCACAATGCCAAACTTTTCTTGGTTGGAATCACCCCCCATGTTGTACCTGCCTTACAAACGAAACAGTCCCATTAGCTAATCAAAGAATCGGAGGCTATGAAATGAAAGCAATGAAATTGTTGACCAGATAAAAATGCATCATCCTGGGAGAAGATGAAAGGACCTACGGATTCCTTAAATAAAATCGATCGACCGTTTCATTAGTAGTTGGAAGGTATTATATAATTCGGTTACAATTAAGTGTAAATATTTACACAACAAAAACTTTTCATCGAACATGAAAATAAGCATGCATAAATCACTTCTATAACATGTCAAAAACATGCAATAACGTTAGTCAAATGACTAAGTATGGCAGTTCAAGCTCACGTAACCAATCGCCCATGACATCCTTTGACTTATCTCAAAATCGAGACCTCATCTTAAAATTCCGACATACACCGTTGCGTTTCCAATTCATCAAGGATCGCAACTAAGTTGTTTCCAACGGCATCCGGGAATGTCGTATTTTCAGCCTACGTACGCCCCATAAGAGCCTCATGTTCGTGTACTTTCAGCCACGCAACATCCCGCTACCACGGATCAATCCATCCGGGTGCGTTAAACCACGGGACTTTCCTCCGTGTCTTAGCTTTTCGCCAAACTTTTCCAGCCAATTAGGCTGTCCAATACACCATTCCAAGGGTGGATTTCTCCTGTCCAAACCCTCCTCATATCTGCCTCATAAGGTAGCCCCATGGACGTGTCAATGTACTGTCATAAACTTCCATTCCGCCCACGATACGTGGGTCGTTCGATCACTTTCATTTATCCGTGTCTTCCGCACCTAACAAACCCTCCTCTCACCGAGGAGTATCAATTCCAAACCAGCTATGAATGACCATAACAAGTCCCCTTTTCAGCCCATGTTTATTTAATAATATTGTTCAATATTCGTATGTTCGCATCCACGAGTGTTCGTTCTTGTCCGCAACCATCTCATTCGGAGTTTCGACCTTTCCTTTTCTCAATACCGATGAACTAGCCCATCCATCCCCATTTGCCCTATTCCCAGGCCTCATTTATATGCCAAGGTATACACTCCGAATGGACAGCCACGTACCCTCATGAACACTCACGAAAACATTCGTTTTTCAGCCCAACATACACGTACAAACCGAGACTTTCATCTCCTGACCAGCCCACAATCACCATGGGCATACTTCCATAAGTTAACACAACCACAAACACATGTATACGGATGAGTTCCCGCATGGCCAGCCCCCACAAAATTGCCATCCAACACAAACACTCAACGGCGAATCACCGGTCAGCCCTCACGAGGTGCGAATCCGCTCATCCGTCGCATAACCGAGGGCCCGAGGTGCCATCTCCTACCATCCTAAGGGTCTGGCCAGCCCCTTTTCCTCGCCCAACAATACATTCACAGCATGCAAAACTCAAGACAAATGAGTTTTATGGCTGTTTCGCAAGAGGAAAAAATGAAGAGAATCAAGCATTGTACCTTGTTTCTTCTTCGGAGCAAAACCGCTCCAATTCTTTCCTTCTCCGAAAAACCTCTCCACGAAGTGGTCTTCCCATTCTCTTCCTCGATAGTAGCCCTTCCGTTTCGCTCCTCTCTTTAACACCGAACCAGCCCGCACTTTGTTTTCCTTCTTCTTCTTCTTCTTTTTTTCCTTTTTCTTCTTCTTCCTTTTCTCCCCTTTCCAAGTGACGTTTTTTAGATTTGTCACCCTCCTTTTCCATCTCTTCCAAGCTTCCTATTAGTGTCCGCTGAAAAGTGGGCCCTACCATCTATGGCTTGTGGAAGAAGCTTTGGCCACGATTAGCACTAATTAATCACTCTTAATTAATGCTAATAATTCAGCCTTATTAATCTTAATTAATTCAACTCCTTAATCAGTATTTTGTCTTATTTGACCAGCTTAGTCATGCTTCTAAACTTATAAGATTTGCAGACAAATTGTCCACGAGCGATGTCGATGAGTATTTGGGCAGCCCTTTCGCGCACATCGACCACCCTTTCTCCGCTTCACATTATTCACTTTTCCACGATTGGGGCTGAATAATCATTGAATTCTTGCCATAATCGATTCGGTTCTCAACGATAACGTTATGTACGTTTTTAACCACAACAACTCCATGCTTATCATCACGACAACGAAAATGTCAACCTGCCGTTCGCCCGTATAATTTCAAACATTAATCCCTCACTTAGGAGGCTGTCCATGTTGCTCATGGAAGTGTCCTTAGGCATTGGACATCATTCTTGAGTATCGTTCGTATCTTCTATTTTTACGCATTCAAACCGTCCATTCACCGTTCCAGACTCAATCTTACTATATCATGAATTTTCCTTTTTCATTACATATTTACACCTTATGTACAACACCATTTACATTCATAACTAGAAAAATATGGCAACATAAGGAGCAAAGCAAATTTATAGTAATTCACTAGATGTAAAAACGGAAAAAGGAGGCAAACTTATCGAGTAATTGTCCCAGCAAAAAGTGCTATGGACAGGTCCCATTGACAAAGCAAAACCAAAAACTGGAGCATGAAAATATAATCAACTCAAGCTCCTCACTACTACCCTTTGAATTGCCCGATTAAACATTGCCAGTGACGAATCAACAGCCCAGAATCACAATCCTCCCATCC
This sequence comes from Melastoma dodecandrum, assembly GCA_029817715.1. Classification (NCBI taxonomy): domain Eukaryota; kingdom Viridiplantae; phylum Streptophyta; class Magnoliopsida; order Myrtales; family Melastomataceae; genus Melastoma; species Melastoma dodecandrum. The sequence continues at coordinate 287,882 of JARUPY010000578.1, read as the reverse complement.
TAACACATAATATAAGATATCCGACAATGCAAGCTGAAGGTCCCATTGATGCCGCAACACCATGGATTCTACACATCAACAGAGATGGGCAATGCGGAAAGCCGTGAAAAATAACTCATAGCTTCGAAAGCAATGATTCCGTCATCTCAATCCTAAACAGATCCCTGGAGTCCATCTGCTTTTTATAAGCATTCATGGTAAATGTTAATGAGATGGATTATAAGCATGTACGTGTGAAACACATACGAAAACCCAAGCCAATCTACAAGCCCGATAATGTTTCCAGGAGACAAGGGACGAAAGCCGAAGCCCAAGCCCGGTCAGCCAGAGAAAAAGCCCCACCAACTAAAATCGGAACCTACTTCGCGTACAAAGGTCAGGAGCGCGGTCCGGTCGTGGGAAGCTTTTCGAGCAGCAGACCAAATCTTGCACTTTTAACTTTCCAAAAGGTTTCTTTGGTTGATGACGCGTGGAAGATTTTTGCAGGCACCTCCCCCGACCACATTTCTGGCTTTGTGGCATGGTTGACAAAAAGTTTGAAGCAGCAGGCTACCAACGCTTGATGCAAACTCAAACAACGCCACCATACCTGGATGCTATTCATCGTACACCGGCAAGAAGTCTGCGTTAATCACGTAACCAAATCTTAGCCGGGCAATGAAAAAAATCCGTGCTTATTCCACTGCATCAAGACCACTGCCTTTCTATCGTGAAGAAGAGCATAACCAGTGGTGGTGGAGCTCCGGGGACTGGAGGCAAACATGGGTCAATGGTAAAATCCCGCGTCTAGGAATCTCGTGAGTTCAGACATAGTACGGAAGCATGTACACATGTCTGAACAGTAAAACGACATGTATGAAAAAGCACACACATGTCTGAATAGAATCCCCGACATGTCCGAACAATTGTCAATGTCGACGGTTACATGTCCGAACTTATGGGTACGGAATTTTAGCCATGACCGGTAAACATGGCCCCGTAGCTTTTAGAGATAATTGTTTGACCCTCCAAAACCATTGGATAGCTCAATTCGGCCTGGCTTTGCCGCTGAGCGTAGCTACATTTTGGCTGCCGAAAGCAAGGTCAATTATGCAGCGTACTACACACACTGTAAATACAATGGAAGTAAAAAGAAACAAAACTGAACTGACTTCCACTGGCCAGATTGTTGTCTGACATCTTTGCTCACTACAAAAGTTAAAAAAAACCTTCTCTATATATAATAAAATATGTAATTTTATTTCTCGAATTATAAATTCTTAAATCGTTGAGTCGCTTGACAATTAGGCATGATGAGGAAATTTCACATATATTATGGTAAAACAAAGTGGACGAGTCAAGAGAGGAGCAGCAGAAATAATAGCAATGACGACGACACAAGTCGACTCCTTTAAATATAAAAAAAAGGACATGGCGAAATCCATTGTTTGGACGATAGAGCTTGCTTGAATCACATCTCTATGTTCTTGCGAATAAACATTGCCTGTGACGACGAATCAACAGCCCAGAATCACAATCCACCCATCCAAACACATAATGTAAGAAGAAGCACTGGATATCATCAACGATGCCTTCGGAAGGAAAAAGAACGCAGGAGCACAGGGTGCTTGTACGCTGGAATGCTTGAAGATAAAAAGACTATATGTTCGTCTTTGGAGAAGTGCGTATATAATGCCTAAGAACAACTATTTATACTAGGCTAGACTTATGTATGTACAAAAATGAAATATTGTACATATATTACGTGTCCTTGTTACCAATGTTCATGAAGTGTCTCCTTTCTATTTGAGTAATCATTGCAACAATTTCCTTCCATGTCTTGAGACCGACCGGATTTTCGTCTCAAATATAAGTTAGGCATCTTCTTTTTTTTTTTTTTAAGAGAGACTTTTGTGCTTTGGACATATAGACGTGAAAGTAAAGCAAAGCAATGAATGAAATGTAATAAAGAGGCCGTTACGAGGGACACGACGATGACTCTTTTTCGGGGGCTGAACAGTTGTTTTGTCTGGTAAACAGATGTGCGTGCAGTCTACATGAACTCAAGCAAATGCTCTGTTTAGGGAACGTGTTGTGCATTTGCAGGCTCGCTCAAGCTTTTTACTACTACACATTTTGGATAATCTTCTCACTTTGAGGAAATCAAGTACAAATGACAGACTTTTTGTGTTTTGGATGTATAGCTGAGAAAGCAAAGCAAAGAATAAATGATATAAAGAGGACAGACACGACGATGACTCTTTTTCATGGAAACGATTGATTATTCTTTCTTCAGTTGAAAGAGTAAAGGGGAGCCTTGTGCTACCAAGAACTAAAGAGCAGCACCGAAACGGCAAAAGTTTCCGAGGAATGGATGGATTTCCTTTCCCCTGTACTCAAACTGATCGGCTCCCTCCTCGACGTGTATGCTTGGTCATCTCAATCGCATATCTCACTAAAAAAAATATGATTAACGAGAGCCCCATTTTTTCGGTGAGTATATATTATTGTAAACCGTTTTATCCGTCGTTCCTTAATCACTGAGTTTGGCCAATGTGAGTTCTGAGAGACAAGTTATCTGGAAAAAAGTTCCTCCTTGTGTTGGATGATGTTTGGAACGATAAGTATGAAGAGCTCGAGTCCCTGCTAAAGCCCTTGTATTCCAGGAGAAAAGGAAGCAGGATTCTACTCACAACAAGAAACTTTAAGGTTGTGTCATGCTACCACCATCATTGTCGGGGAGACGGGCAGTGGCAAGACCACACAGATTCCCCAGGTTCTTGGGGTTATTTGTTTTCTTTTGGTTTGATTTGATTGTCTGATTTGCGAGTCGTACGTCAGTAATGAGTAAAAAATACGGAGTAGTGTGATGTTTCTGCTGAACGGGCGTGGCGATTGTTGGAGTCGGTGGAGTCTGTTGGGTGGGGTGTTGGTGGTGGGAGAAGTATGTTTGAATTATAAGGGCTCGGCAATTTGACATTGTGTCATGCAGTTTGTATACAAAGTTTCATGACGGAGTAGGCAGATGGTGTGATTTTGTTTTTTTTTTGGGAGGTGCAGAATGAGGGGAAAGATAAGAGGAAGGAAAGTTCCTGACTTGAATTAGTGGAGAGGAATTCCCCCCAGTTTTTTCCACAGGGTGATCATCATCGGAAAGTAGCCACATGTATAGTTGGTTGAGATTTACAACAATGATTGGGTCTGTGGATCGGAAGTTCTTAACTATTGCCCTAGCAGTTTCATATTAAATTACTGCACGGGGAGAGTTGAGGGTTATAGTTTTGTTGGAAGGCTCTAGGCTAACAGAATTGGTAACTGCCTTTAAATTTGACAAAGTAATCATTGTTTTAACGAGGTCTTGATGGCCTCATTTTTTCTTTTGTTTGTATGAAGTCTGCAAACTTTAATGTTGTGGAAGTGAACTTTATTTGTTATGCACCGTAAAAGTAATGAGTTTTCCAAGGACCTAGCTGCTATTGCATACCAATATTTTCTGCGTTCTTGACTTATCTAGGAAGAAAATGCAGGCAGTGGCTTCCAGAGTTGCTGAAGAGATGGGAGTTAGGCTTGGAGAGGAAGTTGGCTACCCCATAAGAATTGAAGATGCTACAAATCCTGTACATTCTGTGTCTTCAGCATGCACTATTTTCTCAACATATCATCAAAATCATGATATAGACAACTAAATGCGAGAGCCACCCGCTGTTTTTTCCCTTGCGACAACTAATTTTTCTGCTACAGGGAACTACAGTGATCAAATTTCTTACTGATGGTGTACTACTGCGTGAGATGATGGATGATCCTTTGCTGACTGAATATAGGTATTAAGATTGCTTTCACTAATGCACGAGCTTACTGTGATTATCACCCTCCATTGTTTCTAGTCATAACACCTAAAAGTTGATGGGGTTGTTCATGTGATCATTACGGTCTCCAAGTTCGTTTAATATGGCTTAATGATCTCATTATACACATTTGGGAAACTAAATATTGTGAGGTTAGGTTTCCAAGTTTACTTTTGGAAACAAAATATTTCTCTGACACTCTGCAGCAACGTTTCGCTGTACTAGGAGAAAATATCAAATCGAATATCTTTGATTATCGTAATCAATCAAATAAGATTATGATTATATAGTAAAGATTGGAAACAAATTATCTTATTAAGATAAGTAAGGAAAATTACCGTTGGGGACTTTCCTTCTGTGGCATAACGAACCGTTGAGCAGACTGTTGTTGAGTCTTGGCTGGCCGTTTGGCAACAAATCTCGAAGATTGCCTGGACATCTTTTGTGCCTCTTTCTCCTTTGTAATCAGACTAAGGACGACAGAATACTCTGCCTTTGTGTGTCTGAGTGTTTTAAGTGGTCTAAGTGAGCTTTGTGCGTCAATGGAGAACGGAATGTGCTAAATGTCTACTGGTTCTTTCTCTTGCAAGCTGCGTGTGAGAGTGTCAAGGGGCTGAGGTCAGATCCTTTGATCGTCGTGAGAGAGACTAGGTGTCCTCGGTGCATTCAACGAGTGGCTGGCGAATCGTCTGAGGGAAGCTAAGTGAATACCTGCTCTGAATTCAGTAACCAGTTGCTAACCCATCGGCAAGAAGCCATTCTTATCGTGTCTTTTCACAGGGAAGTCTCGAACCTACGGAGTTTGAGCAGTTAAACACGCACTTCCGGGTGCGCGCTAGAAGTCTCGTGCCTGCAGGGTAGAACAGGAGTTGGGAACGCCGCCGGAGTGGAAAGAGGTCCTCCCAAGCACAAGGGTGTTGTGCATAGGTCTTGAATGCCTGATACAGACGGTTAGTAAAGCAGGTTGCGTGGAAGCCAACAGAACGGAAAATTCCACCCTAGGCACTGGGTGTGCAATGCAGTGAGTCACGGTTGTGGTAACCGTGCACGTCCGAACTGAGTGTAGGACGGATACATTTTCTTAGTGGTCTTTGTGGTTCTTTTCTTTGTGATCTTTATGGTGTTCTGTGTGAACAACTTTGTTGTTGTCTCTTAAGAAATTGCAGGCTTATCTTAAGGAGAGACAAAATCTTTGTGGAAATCCTCTTCTGAGCAAACAAGTGCTGAAACATTCCTTCGCTGTGAATCAGAATCAGGCTGCTCTCTAAGAAGCCATTCTTCATTGTAAGGAATTATCTGTGAGGATTTTAATACTAACATAACGTTGTCTGTGTGCTTTGATAGACAGGCTTACGTCTGAGTGACAATGCTCTGTGTGGAATCCATTGATCTACCAACTGCTGAGTATAAGCATCACTCTGTTGGAAACGAGAAGACGTCCACTGTGTGAGGAGCTAACCGTTGTTCAGAAGTGATCATCTACTGTAAAGGATTCTAAATCTCACTTTGTGTGAGAAACTAAAGCCTAGTGCAAGTACTCTTTGCACCCATTATATTATTATATAGTGGAATCACCTTGTTGGTGGAAAGTGGACGTAAGTCAATTAATGACGAACCGCTATAAATCACTGTGTCCTTTACAATAGCACAATACTCGTACAAAAACCTACTCGACAAAATCGTAACGGTTACAGCATAGCAGTTCTCATTCTGAGAAACATTCTGCTGTGATACAGTACGCTTCCGCTTATACCGAGAAAGGGCAAAAAAGTGATAAACACTAATTTACCGCCCTCTTAGTGTACATAAACGATCCAAAAAGGTGTCTTTCGAGTTACATATCATGATTTCTTCCTTCAAATAAGAAATTAAATGAACTAAGGCTTTCATTTAATGGATTTCTTTTGATTTTTGTACTTTTGGTCAGATCCAACGCCGGCATCTGACTTGCGTCTCATAATAACCTCTGCTACTATTGAAGCGAAATCCATGCCTGATTTCTTCCTGCCCAGGTACCCTTTAGTGAACTATTGCTACTACCTGGGCAATGCATCCTGTTCAGAGATTATTCCGATATATGCTTTAGCTTTTATATGGGCATTCTTAAGCAACTTTTGAGTTTCTTGAGATGTCTACCAGGTGATGCAATTAGGCTGTCACTGAAAACAGAGAATTGACTGATAATCCTGGACACTTTTTTGGCACTAATGTACTATTTTCTGGCGTTAGTTGGTTGGTCTCATTGACTGAGCATGGACTGTTTTCCATAGTCTAAGAATGACTCTAATGAACTTTATTCTTTAGGTTTCCTGTGATGATTGTTTTTATATGACCGTCAATTTCATCTGAATAATCAGCTTTTGGTCGTATTGCTTTACTGAATTTGTACTATATAAGTACAAACCCATGATCGATACACCCACTCTTCAAAGATTAATTTTCTCACTTTGGGAATGATTTCAGAAATAAAAGAAAAAAAATTCAAAGCTAGAAATAAAAAAACCCAATGAATCCAATCTAAATCTTTCCTTTTGTTCTCTGTTGATAGTGCTCGATGGAAAAATGTTGTTCGCTCGTTGTGTGGATTTAGTTGCTGTCCATTGTGTTGATTTGCTTATGCACACATCTTAATTTATTGTGCAGCAGCAGAAGACACAGAGGTTCAGAAAGTGTGGAACCTGGATTGAAAATGGAACCGGCGATTCTATCTGTTGAGGTATTAACAAAGACTTTTATCAATAACATTTTGAATGCTCTAGCATGTTACAATTATTATAAAACTTAGATGAAAATGTTATGTTCGTTAAATTGTGATAATAGACCATTTACTTTTTCAGGGTAGAGGTTTCAATGTGCAAATTCACTATTTGGAGGAACCTGTATCAGACTATGCGAGGGCTGCTGTTTCAACCGTATTGCTTATTCACGATAAGGTACTTACCTTTGAGCTGACCTTATGCCATATTTCCCTGCCCCTTGCTTGCTGCCCTGCTTCTATAATGAGGTGCTGGAGTGCCAAGTCTTGAGACCAAGTATTTTGGATTTCAATTAGCATGGTATCATGCTATCAACTATTGTTCTAACCTTTTAATTGGGAGTGTAAGATGAGATTTTTGCTTCTTCTTCCCATTCTTCTTTGAGTTTCAAAAGAAAAGTTATTCAGGTGCCAAAGATATTTTTTGGTGATTGTTTTTTTTTTTTTTGCTATTTTCGGATGGATTCTCGAAGGAAAACACATGTCAAACAGATATTTTTCTCTCTATTTTCTTGTCCTTTATTGTCCTTGAATAATGGAACCATATGAGAACCAAGAACTTGCAACTTTTTGTTCTTTGTCAGGAGCCATTTGGCGACATATTGGTTTTCCTTACTGGTGAGGAGGACATTGAGGCTGCCGTAAAGCAACTGACAGATGACATTCAGGACAGAAAATTTTCTTCTGGTAACTAATTAAGAGATAAATAGTTATGACTTTGCTCTATGGAAGTTGGCCATATCATGTCCATCCATGGACTTGAGCTTGTCTTAAAGGCTAATCATTCAGTCTGCTTCGTCTTAGCATGTGAAGTTTCTCCTACATGGCAAAAAGGATGGATAATGTTGATATCGATAATGTTTCTAGGCAACAATGTTTTCTGCTGTTAGAATCATAGAATCTTCAGGAGTGTGATAAACATGAGTTGATTTGGAATCATAAGTGCCATGATAGTAATATCCATCTTTGTTTGCCTATTACATCTCAAGCAGCTGACCAATGTTTTCTCTTTTCATCGTATCTTGGCTGATTTGTCAGCCAAATAAGCTTGCTAGATTGTTGATGCGATTATCTCTGTTCCTCAGGACTAATTTTTTTACCTTTGTACTCGGGGCTTTCACGAGCTGAACAGGTGACTGATTAACAAGTTGTTGCTTTTATGGAAGGCTTATACTGAAATAAGTTTCTTATATAAATTTTTCCTCCTCTTCTAGGATCTAATATTTTCCCTTACTCCTCGAGGCAAGAGAAAAGTGGTGATCTCAACAAATATAGCAGAGACATCTTTGACATTGGAGGTTCTTTTACTTTTTGTCTGGCAAAAATATTGTCCCAGGCCTTATGCATGTTAATTCACCTTTCTATTTCCTGTTCTATGTAGGGTGTTGTGTATGTCGTTGACAGTGGGTTCTCCAAACAACAATTTTATAATCCGGTAACTCAATCTTCTTTCTGTGTCAGATTTATTTTTAAGAGACTAAGACATCATACTTTCCAAATGCCGATTTTAGTTTCACGTTGGAATGATTCTGTACCAATCTGTAGAGAATTCACCAATTTTTCCCAGTTATTTTTATCTCCTATCTAGGGATTATATATCACGTGAATGGTTCTTGCCCAGTGTTGGATGTGATTAATCCAGCTGCTGGCGTAGTACATGTATCTACAAATGTAGTTGACTGTTATGACTTTTCTATGCTTAATCTGCAGATTACAGGCATCGAGAACCTTGTGGTGGCACCTATATCCCAGGCATCTGCTAGACAGAGAGCTGGTAGGGCCGGAAGAGTTTGTCCTGGAAAATGTTACAGGTGATTGTGGGAAGTTTGGCGTATGAAATGATGTTTGATCTCCCAAATATATTTTATTCGGAAAAGCCTTCCTTCTGAAGAAGTTGCTGCTTGCTTTTTTTTACTTTCAATCCAGGTTGTACACAGAAGAGTATTTTCTCAAGGAGATGTCTGCTCAGGGTATTCCAGAGATTCAGAGATCAAACCTCGTTTCATGCATAATTCAGGTACTGCTGGCATTAGTCTATTGAATAGTGTTAGATTCCCCCTCGTCCATAGGTGCCAGATGATTGTTGGGAAGTTAAATAGTTGAAGCATTCTGGTTTAAACTTGTCTCCTTCCCACCTGCTTCGCTAAGTGAAGCTGGAGGTAATAATTACTAGTGACAAGTTTTCTGTAGGAGCCAATGATTTCGAAGATGATATTGTCTTCCAACCCTTCTGACCTTTCAGATGAGATGTAAATGCATGGAGTTCATTTGGAAACAATTTCAGTAACGAAAAGCCATACAGTCACAATGGGATGTACAAGACTGACTATAAGACAGGGCCACGTAATCTTTTGGTTAATAATTGTCATAATTTATGGAATAGGTCGAAATGTGTTAACAACATCTTGTTTGAAAATGGGATGAATCGATATTATCAATAAAGTTGCTAATTTTAAGAAAGAAGGAAACATCCACGTCACTTGAAAAATTGAAAAATCGATTTTATAAAATTTGAATTTTTAAGTGTAAAATATAAAAATCGGCATTTAAACTATGAAATTCTAATCACTTTAGAGGAAGTATGTTTGGAATTTATATTTTTTAAATTTAGAAAACTTTATTGACATTGTTTCGTTGGGGGACAGACAAGTAACCAATAAGAAAACGACAAAGACTTGGAAATTCCTCCCCTCCATTGTTAACTTTTACAGTAAGAAAACAGGGGTAAAATCACGTGGGTGGAGCCATACCAACAGTACGATGGTCGTGATGGGGTGGGAAGGTCTCCTTCCATTATTTGAGTTTGGCGCCTATCCTTGAAATAATTATATTTTTACCAAACCTATGTTTGTCCGTTTGTGTTTTAAAATCGGATGAACGGATGATATTAATAAAAGTTGCTAATTTTTTAAGAAAGACTAATAATAACCATTATTTACGTGCAACAACAAGTTTTTATGTGTTATTTTAAGCAAAGACTCGATTCTAACAATCTTAATCTTAGGCCCACTTTTAACAGAGAGGACAAAGACTAGTTCGGTAAATATGACAAATTATTATATTATTTCGTCAAATATATTTTTGAAATTTTATGACAAATTTAAAGAAATTTTATTTTTCAAATTTAAAATTTCTTTTTTAAAATTTAAAAATGGTCAATTTTTTATGCCTTTAATTTTTTAGTTCTGCTTAAATTTATTACTTTAATACGTAAATTATTATTTTGCGATGGAGAAAGCTTTATTGACCGACAATATCGGACAATCAGACATAGAAGAAGAAATTTGGAGTTATTTCGGTGGGGGACAGAGTACAATCATGGGAAATTGAACGGAGGGCATACCAACAGTAAGATCCATGTAGAGAGGTCGTGGTAATAATTGCCTTTCCTCTGTGTAAGTGTTTGAGGAAGACAAACCATTCCAAGAGAGAGAGAGAGAATATGGATTTCATCTCCCCCGTCCTCAAACTAGTCGGCTCTCAACTCATCGCAGAGTATGCCCGGATCCACGGCATCTCCGACAAGCTCCAGTCGTGGGGTGAGAAGCTTCCGTCGATCCAAGACGTGCTGGATTCTGCGGAGGAAAAGCAGATGTCTGACGATGATCGTGCTACTGCCCGGTGGCTCGCTGACCTCAGGGACGTCGCCTACGACATGGAGGACCTGCTCGACCACTTCTCTGTCGAAGCCAAGCGGGCCGAGTCCAGGGCACAGTCGTCCAAACTCCCTCACTGCCTCATCGCTTGCTGCTGTCGTTTCCGCCCGCGCGCCCTGATCTCTGGCTATCATATGGCCAATGAGATTGATGACATCGACCGAAGATTAAAGGATGTCTATGAAAAAATTCCCTCGCTCCAATTAGTCCAGAACTCGAGGAGCGGGCGTCGCAGCTACCAGCCCCGTTTCGAAACCACATCCCTGCCCGAGCCAAAGTTCATGGGCAGGGAGAAGCAAATGGAGGAGATGGGCGCTCGATTGACCAGATCTGATGCAACCCAAGGCTCTGTCCAACCCTTTACAGTCGTTTCTATCGTGGGGATGGGTGGACTCGATAAAACTACCCTCGCACAAGAGTTGTATAATCACGAGTCCTTGAACTTCACTGTCAAAGCTTGGGCTTGTGTTTCTGACGTCTTTGACGTGGCTGCCGTAACCAAGAGCATCCTGGACCAGGTAACCCCATCTTCGCCCAGTACGGAGAAGGATCTGAATCAACTTCAAAACTCCCTAAAAGGGACACTGTCTGGAAAGAAATTTCTGATTGTGTTGGACGACGTATGGAACGAAGAGTACGTCGAGATCGAGACTCTGCTAAAGCCCTTGTATTCCGGGAGTGAAGGAAGCAGGATTCTGCTTACACAAGAAATGCCGAGGTCGCAAGAAAGGTCGGAGACCATAATCCGAAGCAGTTAGACATATTGTCGTTGGAGGACTGTTTGTCTTTGCTCGCCTATCACTCCATTGGCGAAGAAAACTTTGAAGGATATCCCGATCTTCGAGAAATTGCCATTGAATTGGCAAATAAGTGTAAGGGGCTGCCTCTTTCTATTAAGGTGATTGGAGGGCTGCTTCGTTTTTCGAAAACGACCCAGAAAATTGGAGAAGAGTTTTACGTCACGGTATTCGGAACTTGGAAGGAAAGATTTCTTCTGCATTGAGGTTAAGCTACATTCACCTCCCCATTCACTTGAAGAGATGTTTCGCAGCTTGTGCATTATTCCCGAAGGATTACATATTCTACCAAGACGAGTTAATTCGACTGTGGATCATACAAGGTTTGTTGCAAAAAGGGACTGCAAAAACTTAACAAGAGGTGGGGATGGAAAATCTTCAAAGGTTGGAGGCTGCGTCTTTCCTTCAGAAAGCAAGTGATAAGAAGACTAGCTACTCAATGCATGATCTTATTAATGACCTCGCGAAATCGATCGATCCCTGCTCGTATTTCAGCATTGATGAGAATAAAGGAGGCTCCACCCTCCATGAAGACAAAGTACGTCATGCTGCAATGGTAATAAAACATCGTGAAGGATGCCTTTCGAAGAGATTTGATGTATTTCATTCTATGAAGAAACTAAGAACGTTTATGCCATTCCAAATCTCAGAATTCCCAGTGCCAAATGTCGGAGTCTCCGAGGACGTGATAAAAGACTTGATCGTGGATATGAAAAGCCTCAGGATGTTATCGTTACGTTACTTTGAGATTACACAGGTACCCGACCGAATTGGATTATTGAAACTCCTGCGTTCGATCGATTTTTCTCACACAAATATCGAAATAATACCGGAATCAATTTGTTACTTGATGGAATTGCAATCTCTGTTACTTTGAGGATGTCATTGTCTTCTGAAACTGCTGAGAAACATTCATAAGCTGGTGAATCTTCTCCATCTCGACATAAAAGGCACAAACAGGTTACAGGAGATGCCGTCGTTTATCGGTGAACTATCTAATCTTGAGATACTCTCAGACTTCGTTGTGGGGAAAGAAGTCGGTCAAGAGTTGAAGCAGCCGGGACCACTCGGATGCCTTCAACGGAAGTTGCATGTTCGTAATTTGCAATATGTACATGACGTCGAAGACGCGAAAGTTGCTAATGTATACGGGAAGGAAGCGATTCTCGAATTTAGATTGGACTGGGGATCGGGTAATGAAATTTCTCGTGAAGGTAACCATCAATTCAACCTTCTACAGCATCTGCAACCTCAGAAGAAGATTGAATCCCTTGTTGTCAATAGATATGGGGCCAAAAGATTTCCATCTTGGTTTAATAATCAGGGCTGTATGCAAAATGTCATGAGCATAACCCTGACAGGTTGTAGAAATGTGGAATCATTGCTACCTTTTGGACAACTTCCCTTGCTGGAAAGTTTGGAAATGAGCGATCTTGAAGGGGTATCTTCCATAGGTCCTGAGTTTTATGGGTCTAAAGGGCCATTTTTTCAGTCATTGAGGAAGTTGAGCTTCGAGAACATGGGTGCCTGGGAGAAGTGGTTGTACAACGGAGGGGATGAGAACGACCAGCCATTTCCCTGCCTTCGCATGCTAATCGTGAATAAGTATCCCAAACTGAAAGCAGGGTGCGCTCTTAGTCTTCCGTCCCTCATCGGGATAAATATTGACGGCTGTGGTAGGGAATTTGTGGCATGTTTGGCAGGCCTTACTTCAATGACCAAGATGAACATTAGGGAAATACCGGAGCTAGTTCACTTTGAGGGGAGTTTGGCAACCTCTTGGGTGGTCGCGCTGGAAGAGATGAAGATTATGAACTGTCCTCAATTTAAATCCTTTGTGAAAGGGAATGGAGGGAAACAAGTTCAACCTAATTTAAAGGTTCTTGAAATGATAAGTTGCGGAGAGTTAGAGGAGCTGGCGGATGATTTATGTGGACTTACATCTCTTAGTGAGATGAGTGTTGGTGATTGTAAGAAGCTGTGTTCCTTTCCTAGTGGGGGATTGCCTTGTTCGTTAAGAAGATTGACCCTTCTTGGCTGCCCAATTCTGCCGCAGTCCCAGCTGATTGGCATCAGGCTTCTGGATTATCTCGAGGATCTTACTCTATGGAATATGGAGGGACTCGTGTCGATTACAGAATTAGTTGGTGTTGGTAGTCCCCTCTCTCGGTCTCTGCGGATATTACAAATTCAGGGTTGCGGAAGCCTTACGACTTTAACGGACAGCTTGCAACACCTGTCCGCACTCTCTTTTCTTAATCTCCGTGCTTTACCAGCATTAGAGATGGAGACATTCCCTTCACCTCCCCGCAACCTGTCCAAGTTTGAGCTTGACAGTTGTCCAAAGGTGAAGTCTTTGCCTCATGGCATGCACCACCTCACATCCCTCAAATCACTATCGATTAAGGACTGTCAAGGCATTACGAGCTTATCATCGAGTGGAGGTCTGCCTCCCAATCTGGATTCTCTTTTTATTAGGAGATGTGGAAATCTGAATCAACGACTTGAGGAGTGGGGGTTGAGAGGTCTCACCACCTTACGAGAATTGAGCATCTTGGGAGTGATGGAGTGTGTGAATGAGATGGAGTGCTTTCCTCCTACTACTGTTGATGGAGACTGGAGTCGCCTCCTCCCTTCATCCCTCCTCCATTTGACTACTGGGGGAATGAAGAAGTTGGAGAGGGTGGGTGGGGGACTCAGACACCACCTCACCTCCCTTCGAATTTTGATTATTGATGTGTGTGAGAGGATGAGGTGTTTACCAGACGATGGCCTCCCTGACTCCCTGGAATGTCTCTACATTTGTGGATGTACGGAGGAGTTGGCGGAGAAATGCAGGAAGGGGAATGGGGAATATTGGCATTCCCACCTCCGACTTATCCTAGAAATTGGGATTGAGTAGGATGCATATGATTTTATGTTAGGGTGTTATGTATTTTTTTTATTCTACTTTTGTAACCTCTGTTTTGGAAAATCAGTCTAGGAGGGTTCCGTAGCTCTGTTTTTAGCAATGGTCTTATGAGCTGAAGGTGGTCGTTCGAGCCACCACTTTTTTATGAACTTCTTCCTTTGAACAGCGATGCAAGAATGAATAATGTGTAACATTTTCGATATCAGTTCACGGGTCGAACAATTCCTTAGAGTTTCTAATTTTAACCAATCTCATGAAAAATGTTTGATGTAACATGACAGCAGCACAAGCATGTGTTACTACTAATGATGAGAACCAACAAAAGCATCACTCCATCACGTCATAATCGTCCAGCTTGTCATTGAATTGAAGAACCTTCCTCTTGATCTTTGAGGAATCCACCCAGGTGACGAAATCTTCTATGTTCCGAGTGACGAGGAACGCGGGGTCGGTGACTGTTTCCGGACCTGCTCGGACGTGACCCTGCTCGATGTACGTTGCCCCTTCCTTCAAATGCTCCGCGAATTTCAACTGCACCAGCACAGTCTACACCTGTAAAGGACGAAGCAGGGAGGCTTAGAAGGCCGTGGCCGCAGCAAACAGAAACTTCCCCATAGCAATCTAAAATTCAGGTCAAATTTAACAAACAATATCGACTGTAAATTTTGTCATGCTTTAGCGAATTGTACGAAAGAAGGAAGGATTCACTTCTCCATCAAACTTTTTAAAATATTCAGAATATTATGTTAGTAAAATATTGATCCGCCTTAGCCAAAATTTTGAAATAATTCTTAATATTTTGAAATCTCATAGCATCATTCTAACTGTGTATCTCAAACTTATAACTAATGTCGTAATTATCTTGCAAAATATCGTCTCAACTTTTTGTTGACTTTATTTCGTTGTCTACAACTTTGAAATCTTTTTTTATAGCCTCGAAAAAATATTTTGAATCTTTTATCACATTCGAATGATAATTTTTGATAAGAAGCGACTAATTTCAAGAAATAATAGTTATTTAGATTTTACTTTCCTTTTTGTGGCCAACCCTCTGTTTGTGTAAGATGACGAACAAGGTGAGAAATCATTAGTAAGATTATATAAATCCGTCAAGTTTATGACTTAGAACAATATCCACCCGCCGCCGTATTCTTTTTTCCAAATATTTATTAAGTCCATATTTTTAATATACCTGATTCATTTCAATCTTTCAAATATTTAGTTAAAATCTTTCCAACTTGTGAATTCATGACTTTCCAATTTAATTTAAAAAATTTAGTATTATAAAGATAAAGAATAATATAAAGTGTACACGTCACTTGCTATACTCTCCGTGGATGAAGATTATTCCCGTCACGTTTCCATCTCATCTGAGGCTCGTCCATCGTGTTTGTTTTTATGATCATCTAAATGGTATTTTCACTTTATATTAACAAACGCAACCCCGGTCAAGGCTAAAATTCCGTGTCTTGGACTCTCGTAAGTTCGGACATAATTTAAAAGCAGATAAACATGTCTAAACAGTAAAATAACATGTACGAAAAAATGTGCACATGTATTTTTGATATGGTTAGTCGTATAGCAGGTTTGAACTTACTATGACTTTACAGAAGCGGTAATCTCCTGCAACAATGATATACTTCCTATTAAAAGAAAAATATCACGAAAATATTTTTTTCAACCTCCAATGGGCATTTCACATCAAATGATGTGATTAGATAATATTTTCAAATTAGATATTTCAATAATTAATTATTACTTATCTTAATTAATATATTAATTCGAATAAAAAATATTTGAATTAATATTAAATTGTTTACCTAGTAAGATAAACCATAAAAGTAAAAAATAAAAGAAAAATTGCTTTATAAAAGAAAAATTAAAAAATATTTTTAACAGTTGGAGGTAAGTCTTAACACTCTTGCAACCTTATTATGGTGTGTGTGTTGAGTGTGCAGAATGGAGTCTCCAGGCGAGCATTCTCGTCGAGAGTAATATTCATTGTTGTAATGAGGGATTTTTGAAATGTCTGGCAGAGCTTACTTCGATAACCAAGATGGCAACTAGGGAAATCCAGGAGCTGGTTCACTTTGAGGGGAGTTTGTCGATCTCTTGGACTGCGCTCGAAGAGATGAGGATGAATAGCGGTCCTCAATTTAAGTTGTCCGTGTGGAAGGGGATGGAGGGTGATAGAGATCAAACGACGAATCCCAATTGATTAATAAAATAATTACAATACATCACTATTAATAGGTATATTGAGAATATTTTGCTCCTATAATCAAGAGGATTTCATGACGAATATCTCAACAATAATCAAATAATATCTAAACCTACTCGTTTCAATCTTTACGTTATCACCCCCAATCAAGCCTCGTAATTTAGGGGGAGATTGTTGTGTTGGTCAACGAATGAATCGCCCACCTAGGGTCTTGGTAAAAATATCAGCTTTTTGATCACGTGTCGGAATATATTTGATGACAATCGAACTGGATTGGACCTGTTCTCAGACGAAATGATATCAATATCAACATGCTTAGTACATTGATGTTGAATAGGATTTGCAGTGAGGTACGTAGCTCCCAAATTGTCGTAGCAAATCAAAAGGGGACGTGAGAGATGAACACGTAGCTCGCGAGCAAGAGATTGACAGTCAGGTAACCTCAGCAATGGCGTAGGCAATAGCCCTATATTCAGTTTCCGTAGAACTTTGAGTGACCATGGCCTGCTTCTTGGAGCGCCAAGAGATGAGGTTGTGACCATGAAAAATTGCATAGCTAGTGAAGTATGCTAAATTATAATGTACACATTATATGCATGCTACTAAAATTTTTATGCTTACAAGAACCAACATAAATAGTTATGTCATACTAAAGTTATTTACATATTCTTAGTACAGTTGTTGTAATTTTTTGTATAAAATAGAAAAGTCAATTTCATTATAAATTTTTGGTTTACTTTACGAAAAATGTGTTATTTAGTAGAGTAGAACATATTTTTTGTACGATACTTTTTAATTGTACGAAGTTGTCACATTTAAGTCAAATCAAAAGGTTATTTAAAAAGCTTTCTAAAAGATCCATCAATTCTACAAAGATTCGATCAAACTTTTTTTTTTAATGGCTTTTTCAAAGCAAGATTTTTTTTCCTTTGTCAAACAATTATTTTTCAAATGGATTCGGACTTAAAAGGATTGTTGCATTAAATACAAATTGAGCAATCCTGATGGAAAAGGATTGCCAGTTCAAGCCCTCTACCAGTAATCTCATCCTCTATCGGTAAAAAACAAATTGACGGGGCAGTTGGTTAATGTCAACCTTTTACAGTTAATTCGTATCGTACGAAATATTTCTCCATTTTTACTAAAAAAACTAACAAAAATTACGTACTAAATACTTCTACATTTATTTGTCGGCAATCCGTTCTCAATATGATAACCGAATTTGGGCCAAATGCGGCAATCCCACGGAAAACGGGTAGATAAGTGTAGAAATACGTAATTTTTGTTAGTTTTGGTCGACCCTTCTTACTCAACGTAAATGAATAGGGTCGTAAACAGTGGTCGATAACGTAAGGTAGACTTATTGATATAAGAAGAAACAATCGAGACTCTTCCTTTTATGGTTATATTATAAGTTGATACTCGCTATATATATATAATAAAGTAAGGAGGCCAATTTTGCATGTACTGATTTTTGTACAATGTATTTTACATGATATTTTAATTATTAATACATGAAAGGATTACCTATCATATGTCATCTGCCGGCAATCCATGCAACTTTTTCGTATTATATGAAATAATTAATTAAAACTTTACGAAATTTTTGCATGATCAGACCCACATCTTCACCTGGCAATCCTACAACATCAATCCTATTTAAAAGAATGGTCAGTTTTTGCTTAAATCAGGCAATCAATCCTATTAGAAAATGATTGCCGATTTTTTCTTAAATCAGGCAATCCTATTATTTTCATGGACCTTTTAAGGATGATGTTCTGGACTTCATGGGGGGTTTTTAAGGAGATACTTTTTGTGCTTTGGATATATAGACGTGAAAGTAAAGCAAAGCAACGAATGAAATGTAATAAAGAGGCCGTCACGAGGGACACGACGACGACCCTTTTTCAAGGGCTGCTCAGCTGTTTTGTCTGTAAGTAGACGTGCAGTCGACGTGAACTCGGGAAATGATCTGTTTGTGTAACGCGTTGTGCATTTGTTTGCTTAGGTTTGTACTACGCATGGATAACTTCCATTTTGTTCTCTCTTTGAAGAAATAAAGAACAATAACAGACTTTCGTGGTTTGGATGAATAACTGGCAAAGCAAAGCGGTTAGCCCTTGAATGTGACTAAGAGGGGTGAATTAGTCTTTTGGTGGGCTTCCCTTTTTGTATTTTTTATTTAATCTGCAAAATAAATAAATTATGTCTACAGGAGGCTGCAGTCACTCACCATTTACGTCTGCCGCAGAAGCCTTCTCTTGGACCTGCGGTATGTCCACCTGACGTTATGGATAGTTTTCTCGGCCAAGTCCTTCGAATTCACAGCCAACGACGCGTACGGAGTGGGTTCATCAATGCACACCTGATGTAAATAAATAGACAAATAAATAATCAACTACACAAGTTGGTGGTCCCTCATGCTTTACATATCTCTGATAGGCAGAGCGCTGGTAGGGCCGGAAGAGTACATCCTGGAAAATGTTACAGGTGATTGTGGGATGTTTGACGTATGAAATGATGTTTGATCTCCCAAATATATTTTATTAGGAAAAGCCTTCCTCCTGAAGAAGCTGCTGCTTGCTTTTTTACTTCCTCCAGGTTGTACACAGAAGGGTATTTACTCAAGGAGATGGCTGGCTGCCCACGGCATTTCATGTTGCTGAAATACCCCAATGGTATGAAACCCTTTTCTTTCATTTTGCATATCCAGCATCAAAGCTATGTGCCCATTCACAGTTGTTATAGTTATATTATCATAGAGTCTCACTTCATGGCGTCTCTTTATTCTATCTTGATAATAATAAGAGATAGTTGAATCTTGATAAAGTGGTGATGTGGTCCTCCCAAATACTTACCTCAAAGTTCCGTTTCCCTTTTTTTTTTGTATTTCTTTTTCGATGATTTGTTAATTTTTGTATTTTGAAAGTTAGTCCTGTGCTCACACTCTTGAATATGGTGAGGCTGCCAATGTGTTTTAAAAAATTCGGCCTTACATAAGTTCTATTTTTCAAAATTAAAAAATGAAAATCAGTGTTTAAATCATCAAATTTCGAACATTAATTATCTTTTTAAAATTTAAAATGGCTTTAATTTTTTATTCCTACTTAAGAAATTTCCAAATTTATTACTTTAGTGCGTAAACTATCATTGAATCGTGGAATCGTTGGGGGACAGACAGTACAATCATGGAAGAAAGAAGGGAAATTCACGTGGGTGGGGGGTGGGGAGGTCTTCTTCCATCATCAGCCTTTCCTTGAAATCATTTTATTTTTACCAAACAAACCAATGCTTGTCAGTTTGTGTAGGATGAATTAAGGCAAGACTCGTGGGAATAATTGCCTTTCCTGTGTCTGAGGAACAAAAACCATTCCGAGAGAGAGAGAGAGAGAGAGAGAGAATATGGATTTCATCTCCCCCATCCTCAACCTGGTCGGCTCTCAACTCATCGCAAAGTATGCCCGGATCCACGGCATCTCCCACAAGCTCCAGTCGTGGGGGGAGAAGCTTCCGTCGATCCAAGATGTGCTGGATTCTGCCGAGGAAAAGCAGATGTACGACGATGACCGTGCTACTGCCCGGTGGCTCGCTGACCTCAGGGACGTCGCCTACGACATGGAGGACCTGCTCGACCAATTCTCTGTCGATGCCAAGCGGGCCGAGTCCAAGGCACAGTCGTCGAAACTCCCTCACTGCCTCGTTGCTTGCTGCTCTCATTTCCGCCTGCGCACCCTGATCTCTCACCATCATATGACCAATGACATCGAGGATGTCGACCGAAGATTAAAGGATGTCTATGAAAGAATTACCGAGCTCCAGTTAGTCCGGAACTTGAGGAGCGAGCATCGCAGCTACCAGCCCCGTTTCAAAACCACATCCCTGCCCGAACCAAAGTTCGTGGGCAGGGAGAAGCAAATGGAGAAGCTGCTCGCTCGATTGACCGGATCCGAAGCAGCAACTGGCAACTCTGTCCGACCCTTTACAGTTGTTTCAATTGTGGGGATGGGAGGACTCGGTAAAACTACCCTTGCACAAGAGTTGTATAATCACGAGTCCTTGGAAAATGCGAACTTCGCAGTCAAAGCCTGGGTCTGTGTCTCCGAAGTCTTTGACATGGCCGCCATCACCAAGTGCATCCTGGATAAGGTAGCCCCGTCTTCATCCAGTGGAGAGAAGGATCTGGATAGCCTTCAGAGTTCTCTGAGAGAAAAGTTATCTGGAAAGCAGTTCCTTCTTGTTTTGGACGATGTCTGGAACGAGAAGTATGAAGAGCTCGAGTCCCTGCTGAAGCCCTTATATTCTGGGAGTAAAGGAAGCAGGATTCTGCTCACAACAAGAAATTTGGAGGTCGCTAGACTGATGGGTGATCGTGATCCAAAGCAGTTGGAATTAATGTCGTTGGAGGAGTGCTTGTCTCTGCTTGCCTATCACTCCATAGGTGAGAAAAACTTTGAAGGCCACCCACATCTTCAAGAGATTTCCGTTCAATTGGCTAAAAAGTGTAAGGGTCTGCCTCTTTCTATTAAGGCGATCGGAGGTATGCTTCGTTTCAAAACTGACGATGAACAGTGGAGGCATGTGTTAAGTCATGGTTCTTGGGACAGAGAGGGGGGAAAGATCCCTCCAGCTTTGAAGTTGAGCTACGTTCATCTTCCCATTCCCTTGAAAAGATGTTTCGCAGCTTGTGCATTATTCCCGAAGGATTACGTATTTGACCAAGACGAGTTAATTCGATTGTGGATCATACAGGGTTTGCTGCAAAAAGGGACAGCCCGAACTCTCCGAGAGGCGGGGATGGAGAATCTCCGTCGGTTGGAGGCCTTGTCATTCCTTCAGAGAACGAGGGATGATAAGAATTTCTATTCAATGCATGATCTTGTCAATGAACTCGCGAAATCAGTCGATGCCCGCTCATATTTCAGCTCTGATGAGTTTAAAGAAGGCTCCACCCTCCATGAAGACAAAGTACGTCATGCTGCAGTGGTTACAAAACGTGATGACAGCCTTTCGAAGAGATTTGAAGTGTTTCGCTCAATGAAGAAACTAAGAACGTTTATGCCATTCCAAATCTCAGAAGATCCAATGCCAAATGTCCGAGTCTCTGAGGATGTGATAAAGGGCTTGATCGTGGATATGAAAAGCCTCAGGATGTTATCGTTACGCTTCTTTTATATTACGCAGGTGCCGGACCAAATCGGAGAGTTGAAACTCCTACGTTCCGTAGATTTTTCTCATACATATATCAAGGTGCTGCCGGAATCCATTTGTGACCTTGTGGAGTTGCAATCTCTACTGCTCCAAGGATGTAATTATCTTCAAAAGTTGCCGACAAACATTCACAAGTTGGCCAATCTTCTCCACCTCGACATAACTGGCACAACAGCCTTGCAGGAGATGCCGCCGCATATCGGCGATCTTAAAAATCTCGAGATACTCTCAGACTTTATCGTGGGAAAAGAAGTCGGTCGGGAGTTGAAGCAACTGGGAACACTAGAACACCTTCAACGAGAGTTGCACGTTCGTAATTTGTTGAATGTAGACGATGTCGAAGACGCAAGGAATGCTAATATATCTGGAAAGGAAGCGGTTATGGAATTAAGCTTGGACTGGGGATCGTGTTCTGAAATTGCACATGAAGATGGCCATCAATTCAGGCTCCTCAACCATCTGCAACCTCCGAGGAAGATTGAATCACTTGAAATATGTCACTATGGGGCCGAAAGATTTCCAAAATGGTTTGGTGATCAATACAGTATGAATTTTGTCAAGAGCATAACCTTGACAGGTTGTAAAAGGTTGGATTCCCTGCCACCTTTGGGACAACTTCCCCTACTGGAAAGTTTGGACATTTGTGGTCTTCAAATGGTCTCTTCCATAGGTCCCGAGTTTTATGGGTCCAGAAGGCCATCTTTTCGGTCATTGAAGAACATTAGCTTCAAGGACATGGGTGCCTTGGAGAAGTGGTTGTACAATGGAGAGGAGGAGAACGACTTGCCATTCCCTTGTCTCCGACAGCTAATTGTGAGGAATTGTCCCAAACTGAAAGGAGGGTGCACTCTTAGCCTTCCATCCCTTGTCGAGACTGATATTTATTGTTGCGATGGGAGATTTTTGAAATGTCTGGCAGATCTTACTTCCATGACCAAGATGGTAATTGGGGAAATCCGGGAGCTGGTTTACTTTGAGGGGAGTTTGTCGACCTCTTGGACTGCGCTCAAAGAGATGAGGATAGAGAGATGTCCTCAATTTAAGACCTTTATTAAAGGGGATGGAGGGAAACAAGTTCCACCTAATCTAAAGGTTCTTGAAATAAAAAGTTGCGGAGAGTTAGAGAAGCTGCCGGAAGAGTTATCTGAACTAACATCTCTTAATGAGATGAGTATTGATGGTTGCGAGATGTTCTGTTCCTTCCCCAGCGGGGGACTACCTGCTTCATTGAGAAGATTGTGGCTTCAAGGCTGCCCGAAAATGCCGCCGTCCCAGCTGATTAGCATAAGACTTTCATATTCTCTCGTGGAGCTTGGACTAGACAATCTGGAGGGGTTTGTGTCGATTACGGAATTAGTTGCTGTTGGTAGTCCCCTTTCTCTGTCCCTGCGGGAATTGGAAATTAAGGGATGCAGAAGCCTTACCACTTTGACGGACAGCTTGCAACACCTGTCCGCACTCTCCGATCTTACACTCAGTGATTTACCAGCATTAGAGATTGAGATATTCCCTTCACTCCCCTGCAACTTGTCCAGGTTTGTGCTTGACAGATGTCCAAAGGTGAAGTCTTTGCCTCATGATATTCACCACCTCACATCCCTCAAATCACTATCCATTATGGGCTGTCAAGGCATCACGAGCTTATCATCGAGTAGAGGTCTGCCTCCCAACCTGGAGTCTCTTCATATTGATAATTGCAGAAATCTGAATCAGCCACTTGAGGAGTGGGGGTTGAGGGGTCTCACTGCATTACGAAGCTTGAGCATCTTCGGAGAGATGGAGTGTGTAGATGAGATGGAGTGCTTTCCTCCTACTACTGTTGGAGACTGGAGTCGCCTCTTCCCTTCATCCCTCCTCCAGTTGACCATTGGGATAAAGGAGAAGTTAAAGAGGGTGGGCGGGGGACACATACACCACCTCACCTCTCTTAGATATGTGTATTTTGGTATGAATGAGCGCCTGAAGTTGTTTACCATACGACGGCCTTCCTGACTCCCTGGAATCTCTCAGGATTTGGGGATGTACGGAGGAGGAGTTGGTGGAGAAATGCAGGAAGGGGAAAGGGGAATATTGGCATTCCCACCTCCGACTCATCCCAATAGTTGATATTAAAGTAAGATACATATATTGAATAAGATGAATATGATTTTAGATGAGATGCCTTTCAATTAATTCGATATTCTATTTTTTTTTCCAACATAAGCAATCAATTGAGCATACACTTTTTTTTTCTCTTATCATGAGTTGGATATCTAATTTTATTTCTCGAATTCATGAATCTCAAATAGTCAACTCGGTTGACAATTTGAAGTGATGAATGTCATTACAGCAGAATGTGTAAAGCTTGAATGAATCATATCTCTATGTTCTTGCGATTATTTTCTCTTTCTATTTTTTATAAGGTGTTAATGGGTAAAGGAAAGTTCCATTAATTTGTGAATAAATTCTAGGAGAGAGTAAAACAAGGCAATCAAAATTTACCAATATAGGCATTGTTTTGGAAAATCAGTATCGGAGGGTGTTTCTAGCGTCGGTCTTATAAGCCGAAGGAGCCGAAGGACGCCGTTCGAGCCACCGCCTATTAACTTCTTCGTTCAGACAGCGATGCAAGAAGGAATTTTTATGTGTAACTTTTTCGATATCACTTCACGGGTCAAAAAAATTCCTTAGAGTTTCTAATTTTAACCAATCTCATGAAAAATGTTTGATGTAACATGACAGCAGCACAAGCATGTGTTACTACTGATGATGAGAACCAACAAAAGCATCACTGCATCATGTCATAATCGTCCAGCTTGCCGCTGTATTGGAGAACTTTCCTCTTGATCTTCGAGGAATCCACCCAGGTGACGAAATCTTCCATGTTCCAAGTGACGAGGAACGCGGGGT
Organism: Melastoma dodecandrum; assembly: GCA_029817715.1. NCBI lineage: Eukaryota > Viridiplantae > Streptophyta > Magnoliopsida > Myrtales > Melastomataceae > Melastoma > Melastoma dodecandrum. The sequence continues at coordinate 263,621 of JARUPY010000578.1, read as the reverse complement.
CGGTGACTGTTTCCGGACCTGCTCGGATGTGACCCTGCTCGATGTACGTCGCCGCTTCCTTCAAATGCTCCGCGAATTTCAACTGCATCAGCACAGTGTATGCCTATAAAGGACGAAGCAGGGAGGCTTAGAAAGCCGTGGCCGCAGAAAATAGGTACTTCCCCATACCAATGTGACATTCAGGCCAAATTCACTACGTTATAGACGGAGGCAGATATAATAGCAGTATGTTATGTTAAAACCACATGAAAAAGGACGAAACAGATAACTTATCGCACAATGCCAAACATTTCTTGGTTGGAATCACCCCCCATGTTGTACCTGCCATACAAACGAAACAGTCCCATTAGCTAATCAAAGAATCGGAGGCTATGAAATGAAAGCAATGAAATTGTTGACCAGATAAAAATGCATCATCCAGGGAGAAGCTGAAAGGACCTACGGATTCCTAAAATAAAACCGATCGACCGTTTCATTAATAGTTGAAAGGTGTCGCGGGTGATCCCGTTTCCGGTTCCATCTAAAATGGATATCCTCCCTCGACGATAAGGATTCGGATTTTGAAAACGTGTCGGAGTCGCCACTAACCTATTTTAAGTTCAGGTTAGAAAAACTTTAGAAAAACTATAGAGATTCGTTTAAGGTTCGGGAATTAGGGATTACTAAATCGTATACGTAGAAAAGGGGAGGCATTAAAAATGCGTTTCTAAGCACTTGAATTTTTAGAGCTCATGATGAGCGGGATTTGTACCATTTCCCGGCTCCCTCATTGTACCTTTGTGCTGGATAGTTAGAAAAGTATCCGGATGTTCCCCTCCTAGTCGTCTGTTCTTCCAAGCGTTTCCTTCTCCTCCTCTCCGTCTCCGAGTCTGGGTGTCTTTCAAGTGTTTGTATGTGTCCAGTGTCTTTCCAGGTCTAACTATTTATAGGAAGCATGTAGTGAATTTATTATTATTTTTTGTTAGATTTCTTATGATTTTGTTTGATTTTATTAGATTTCATTTGATTTTATTTGATTTTGTAAAGATTTTTTATTATCTTCCTGATTTTCGATGATTTTCTTGTGATTTTCTCTGATTTCAGTGATTTTATTATTTGTTTCTATTTTTCATGATTTTCTGCATTTTTGTAATTTTTTATGGTTTTTTTCTGATTTTATTAAAAATTGGGTTATGACACTTGCCCATCTTTGTGAGAATGTTTGGTAAAATTTTCGAATAAATAATTAATAAGAACCCAATTTTTTTGAAGAGGAATGCTCAGGCATTGCGTTTGTTAATAAATGCTTGACTAAAAACGGCGTTGCACTTGTTAGAAAATGCATAGCCAAGAGCAGGAGAAAAGAGGTATCACATTTGTATAAACGTTTAACCAAAAAGAATGGAAAACGGTGTCGCGTTTGTACGAACGCTAACCAGGATGATCGAAAATGGTGTCGCGTTTGTACGAATGCTTCACCGAATTGAAAATGACATCGTGTTTGTTAGTAAACGCTCCGTCGAGTGGTATTGCATTTGTTAGTAAATGCTTAACCAAAATTGGAAAACTGGAAGCGGTGTCACGTCTGTTAGTAGACGCTTAACTGAAAAGAATGGCATCACGCTTGTTAGTAAGCGTTTAACCGAATGAAAATGACGTCATGTTTGTTAGTAAACACTTAGTCAAGCTGGAAGTGGCGTTGTCCTTGTTAGTAAGGGCTTAGCCGAACTGGAGGTGGTATCGTGTTTGTTAGTAAACACTTAACCGACTGGAAGGTATCGCGCTTGTTAGTAAGCGCTTAACCGGATTGAATGTGACGTAGCGTTTGTTAGTAAACGCTTAGCCGAATGGTGTCACGTTTGTTAGTAAACGCTTAGCCGAATGGTGTCACATTTGTTAGTAAATGCTTAACCAAATTGAAAATGACGTTGTGTTTGTTAATAAACACTCAGTCGAGTGGCATCGCGTTTGTTAATAAACGCTTAGCCAAAATGGAGGTTGGTGTCACGTTTGTTATTAAACGCTCGACCTGACCATCTTGAAAGTGGCATAACGTTTGTTAGTAAACGTTTTACCGGATGGTATCGCATTTGTTCGCGTTTTACCGAATGATGTCGCATTTGTTAGTAAATGCTTAACCACAGTAGAAAAATGGCGTAGCGTTTGTTAGTAAACGCTTTAACCAAATTGATGTTGACATCCCGTTTGTTAGTAAACGCTCTGTCGAGCGGCGTCGCATTTGTTAGTAAACACTTAGCCGATTGAAGACGGTATCGCGTTTGCTAGTAAATGCTCAACCGAATTGAAAATGACATCGCGTTTGTTAATAAACGCTTAGTCGAGTGGCGTCGCGTTTGTTAGTAAACGCTTACCGAGTTGAATTGAAGAATGGATAACTTGATTTTAAAGTACTATCACACCACAAGAGTGCTTAACAGTAGTGAAGAGGATCATACCTTAGCATAAAGGCTTGAGATTGTATGCGTCTTCATGTGCACTTCTCGCTAAAATGTTGACTGCGGATGATATGAAGGCAAGATGCTCTATATGCATGCACAAAAATTTCGTTTTTTTTTTAAAGAAACACTTGTGCGATAGAGAATAAAGAAAGGTCTTTCTTACATCTCTCAAGGCTCACTCAAAACATGTTTCTATGCTATCAGAGTGGAAAGATCGATTCCTTTGAAATGAATGCTCAGAGGCTAGTCAAAAGAGACTTTGATTTTGGTTGTAATGTAGGCTTAGTGTAAGACCATGTTTATAGAAGGCTTAATCTTTAAGGAAGAAAGCAAGTCAAAGAATCTCATTGAAGAAGACTCAAAATGCAAAGGCGTCACCTTTAAGCGTGGTTCTCCCAATGTGGACTCGTTCATCGACACAATACTCGAGTGTATGATGATATATGAATTTGTGGAGAAATGTTATAGAAGAAAGATTTTCTTTATTTCCCACAGGGAACGAGGCTTTTGAATTTTAAGCGGTTTGCCCCAAATTGGCGAATCGGGATCAAGGTTCTAAAACTTTTGTCCCATTTTCTTTCTGACACTTTGCTTTTGCGACCGTCTTTTGGTCCTTGTGTCTACATTTGCTTTTCCTTTGAATGATATTAAAGGGCTCTCTTTTCTTTTTTTTTTTGCTTGTTTGTCCCTGTCTCATTTTTTTGAAATATTCAAAAGACTCGGTTATCTGGAATTGTTCATATGTAGTGGAATGGTTGGAAGATGGTAGAGTATTGTGTCGACTTGCGAGATTCATTAGGGATGTATTTCACACTCAAACTTGAGGAAGTGACGCATCTACATCTGAGTCCTATTCGGAAGTCTAGACAACATGAACTCCTTTTACCTCGATGTGAGGCGACTCTTTGACTTGAAGGGGAATTGTGTTTCAAAAAATCTCCACTTTGGCTAGGAATGGCTAGCAATAGTAATGTATTTGAGGATAAGAAAGAATGCTCGATGTCATCCTAGCTAGAGCATTTTCTGTCAAAGGGATTTCCTTCCCACTCCAACGCTATCGTGTCTAAATTTCCTCACAAGTGTTTTCACTCAACTCTCGAAAAGGGTACGTGTTTGGGGATAGGCTTGCCTTTCTCTCTCTAGCACACAAGCGTTCCGTTGGGAAAGTGTTTCAATTTTTTTTTAATAAAATCATTTAGTGAGAATGCATAACAAATGAACATGACATGTTTTATGAAATGATAATTTTACCTATGATGTTCGCCTCGACTGATGCGCTGTAGGGAAAGAGAGGATGTACAATCAAGTTCAATGTGAGAAATTTTAAACTTGAAACGATACTTTTCTTTACCGGTTACCTGACGACGCGTGCCCATTGTCCCAGTTAAAGCATCTGCGAAGGACGTTAACGTTGATTAATCTCAAATTTCATATGATTGGATTAGAACAATACTTTCCTTTACCGGTACCCAACTACGATCGATTGTTGCCCCAGTTGAAGCGTCGTTTATGTAGCATGACTTCTGAGCCTCGTAAATGCTCATTGTTGTAACTTCTTTGCTGTAACTTCTTTGAATGATTGAGCTTCTATCCATTTGGTGAAGTAGTCAATGGATACTAGGATGAATCGATGACCATTCGAAGCTTTTGGATTGATTGGGCCGATGACGTCCATTCCCCACATCGAAAATGGCCATGGTTCAAATAATGGGTACAATCTAGTGGGAGGCACATGAACTTTGTCATTGTAAATCTGGCATTTATGACATCGACGCACGTATGAAATGCAGTCTGCTTCGATGGTCAGCCAGTAATACCCTTGTCGCATGATCTTTTGTGCTAGAGCATATCCATTCATATGCGGTCCACATACGCCTTCGTGGACTTCAGTAATAATTTCTTGTGCCTCGTGCTTATCGACACATCTCATAAGAGTCGCAGTAAATGACTTCTTGTATAACACATCTTCATCTAGAAAGTAGTTGCGAGCAATCCGTCAAATGAATTTTCGCTCTTTTCCGCTGCAACCTTGCGGAAAGTTGCCGGTTTGTAAATAAACTTTGATATCGAAGTACCAAGGTTTGTTATCTGGTTCATCAATGATGGCAGCACTACTCGGGTTGTGAGATATGTCGATTTGCAGGGGCTCGATGTTCAATTGTCCAACCAGTGGGATCATTGAGGCCAGTGTTGCCAGCGCATCCGCGAAGCGATTCTCCGATCGAGGCAAGTAATTAAACTCAATGTCACGGAAGCGTTTGATGATATCTTGAAGGTATTCATGATATGGGAGGAGCTTCGCATCACGAGTACGCCATTGTCCATTTGTTTGGGCGAAAATAAGTGCCGAATCTCCAAAAACGTTGATGTCTTGTATTTGCAGATCGAGAGCATGTTGAAGACCGAGAATGCACGCCTCGTATTCTGCAATATTGTTGGTACATGGAAAAACAACCTTCGATGCAACCGGATAATACTGACCGGTTGGTGATATCACAACGGCTCCTACACCCGACCCATTGAGGTTGACTGCCCCATCAAAGTACATAGTCCATTGTTGATCATCGTCTGCAACTAGAATGTTCTCATCTGGCAACTCAACGTCCAAGGTAGACGCGTTCGGTCCTGGGTAGTCAGCAATATAGTCTGCGATACTTCGTCCCTTGACAGACTTAGTGGTAACATGTCGTATGTCGAATTCAGCAAGTTGTAGTTGCCATTTGGAGATACGTCCCATGAGCGTAGGCCGGCTGAACAGATATTTCAAAGGATCATTTTTCGATACCAGAAGAATTTCGTAGTGAAGGGTGTATTGCCTCAATCGATAGAGTGCCCAAATTAATGCACAACATGTTCGTTCCAGCATCGTATAACGGGCCTCACTGGTTATGAATTTCTTGCTTAGATAATAAATAACGTGTTCTTTGGCACCTTGCGATTGTTGTGCCAAAAGGGCCCCTAGAGACTCATCTTGTACGTTGAGATAAAGCGTCAACGGATGCCCCGGTGTTGACGGAAGTAGTACCGGAGGGTTCGACAGGTATTGCTTGATTTGCTCAAAGGCGGCTTGACATTCAACATTCCATTCAACCGGGGTATCCTTCTTGAGGAGCTTGAATATGGGCTTACATGTTCCAGACAGATTTGAGATAAAACGAGCGATGTAATTCAACCGACCCATGAAACCTCTCACTTCTTTAGCTGTCTTTGGCGGAGGTAAATTCCGAATAGCCTCAACTTTGGCAGGATCGACTTCGATACCTCGGTTACTTACGACAAAACCGAGTAATTTGCCTGACGTTACCCCGAATACACACTTAGCTGGATTTAGTCTGAGTTTAAATTTTCTTAGCTGCTCAAATAGTTTTCGGAGAACAGTAACATGGTCTTCTTTCGCGCGTGACTTAGCGATCATGTCGTCTACATATACTTCAATTTCTTTATGCATCATATCATGAAATAATGCTACCATGGCCCGTTGATAAGTCGCCCCAGCGTTCTTCAAACCAAACGACATTACTTGATAGCAGAACGTTCCCCAAGGGGTGGTAAACGTGGTCTTTTCCTTATCTTCCTCCGCCATCCGAATTTGATTGTAGCCGGAGAAGCCGTCCATAAAGGAAAAGCGGTCGAATCCAGCTATATTGTCTACCAAAACGTCGATATGTGGTAAAGGAAAATCGTCTTTAGGGCTAGCCTAGTTCAGGTCACGGTAATCGACGCAAACGCGAACTTTGCCATTTTTCTTCATAACTGGTACAATGTTTGTAACCCATTGTGGGTACTGAGCGACCTCAATAAAGTTCACCTTTAATAGTTTGTCCACTTCTTCTTTGATGGCGAGTACGAGTTCGGGCTTGTATCGGCGTTGCTTCTGCTTCTTAGGGGGTACTGATGGGTCTGTAGGAATGTAATGTTGCACAATGTCTATGTCGAGCCCGGGCATGTCTGCATAGCTCCATGCGAACACATCCGAATACTCTCGTAGTAGGGAAGTGCGTTGATCAGCTTCATCTTGAGGAAGATCCGAGCCAATGAACAGTTCCTTTGACTCTTCGAGAGTTCCGACGTTAATGACCATTGGTTCGCGGATTGTCACTTCTTTGGGCTCTTCATGACGTTTGAGTTCTTGCTCAAAGCCGTAGTAATCATTAAGCAACTTCTGGTCATGGGTTGAGACATCGCGTTGCTCTTCATATGGATTTTCATCTCCGTCCGAAGCGCCATCCCTGTATGAAGCAATGATTCTTTTATAAGTCCATGAAGGTGTGGCAAAAAGTTGAAGCGGAAGGCGTTAGGTGTCAGAGAGCATGAATAGTTATGAACCATTCTGGGTGAGTGCTCATTTTCGTCATTCGTCTAATGTTGTTTCCCTCCACACTTCAACTCGAAAATTCCTAATATACCGTGTTTATTACATTTTTGGACTTCCTTGCTAGTCCACGGTAAAAATATAGCAAGGTGACGAAGACGTGTTCGCGTTTCTAAAAGCTAGACATAACGAACTATACACGAATTAAAATATTAAAAGTAAATTAGAAAAGACTCGGAACGATTCACCCTTCGACGATGGAGGAGGATGGTGCTTCATCAATAGTGCAGATTGAAAGGTCTTCGAATGATGGGACAAGGTCAACCAGATCCTTCGGGGCCGAGATGAAAGTCTCTCGAAGCGGTGGGCAAATCAAAGATCCATTTCTGTCTCGATAGGGCTTCTGTTGATCGGGATACCGAAAGCCTAGACCGGTAGTCCCAATTTGGCTCTTGATATGGAATGCGAGGGGTTCCAAACTTCCTTGTTCGTGAGTGCCCCCAGGCCCTTCCCAGTTTGGTAGCCATAGTACACTAGCATCCGAGCTGCATTGAGTACTGGGGGCGGGATTTCAGGCTTACTTGCTTCTCTTCGCACCATGTGGATTATTTCGATCGATTGAGCGGTACTCGGCTCTTCTGCTGGTTCCGGTACATACGAAAGATCGATCTCGTTGCAGATAGGGCATCGCATTCCCCTTGGACAGTGATGAGCTTGTCTCCTACGACGAACTTAACCCTCTGGTGCACAGTAGAAGGAACAGCACCTGCTGCATGGATCCATGGTCGTCCTAATAGCATGTTCAACGAGCCCGCGGCATCGAGAACGTGAAAAGTTGTCTCGAATGTGGCTGGTCCTACACTGACAGCTAGGACAATTTCCCCCAACACTCTACGTTTCGCTCCGTCGAAGGCTCGAACAATAAGGTTACTGTCTTGGTATTCCGACTCTTTAATATGAAGTTGCTTCAAGACAGCGACAGGGACGATGTTTACCCCAGATCCACCATCAATCAATACTCACGGAATCATCATATCTCGACACTTGACTGTGATAAAAAGTGCCATATTGTGGACCTTCCCAAGTTCTGGCAAATCTTCATCGGAGAAGATAATGGAGTCTCGAGCGAGAAGGCTTGACATGAATACATCAAGGCAGTTAACTTCGATTTGCGCCGGCACATGGACTTCCATGAGAAACTTTTGTAACACATCGCGATGCTTATCTGAGGAGTTGATGAGATCGAAAAGAGAGATCTGTGCTTGCTGCTTTCTTAACTGTTCGACAATGTCGTACTCACTCGTTCTGATGTACTTCACAACTTTCTTGGCTTCTTCGAGTGGCACCTCACTTATCTTTGGAGCTTCCGGATTCTTCAACGCCTCAATTGAAGGGATAACTCAGCCAGAACGAGTGATTATGTCTGTTTCCTTCTCATTCTCTCCTGATGGACTGGTGACTGAGTTCGTCGAAGCAATAACCTGTGGCTTATATATGAATGGTCGAACCGTGACAGATGGTCGATAAAGGAAGGTGGACGTTACAAGTGGCGTGTAAATAGCAGGCTTTCCATTCTGATCTCCTGGTTGCAGAACGCATACGACTTCTTCGTGAATCGGCCAGTCTGGTACTATAGCGGGAAAAAGAGGTGGTAACTCTTCTTCGAAATTGTCAGTTACTATCATATTCACATGCTCAGACAATGGATTTTGCTGAATATTCGGATGGTTGGCTGGGGTGTCGAAGGCTATTATTTTGTCATCAAGCAGTGACTGTATTTTAAACCTAAGCGCAAAATAATTTCTTGTATCGTGGCCCACACCACCTGAGTGATATAGACAAACTGCATTCGGGTTATAACCGCGGGCTAATGGGTTGACTCGTGTTGGAGGAATCGGGGTGATGTAACCCATCTCATGCAGCCGTTGAAACATGATATCCAATGGATCGGGAAGGGGAGTCAGATCTTCAAATTTTCTACGTGGTTTATCATTCCGGTTGGTATTTTGCTCCAGCTTAGGGACTTGACATTTCTCTTGCGAAGCAACACTCCTCCTATCTGGATGAGTAATCAACGGCTGGTACGTCCTGGGATTTGCTGGAGCATGACTGTTGATATTTCGCTCAATACTCGCAGAAGTTTCGCTTTTTCCTTTTCCGCGAGGTGTTGATTTGACAGTCGAGTTAGCAATAATCCGACCATCCCTCATAGCATCTTCTAGCTGTTCCGCATTTAACACCACTTGACTAAATGAAGAGCCACGATGTGTGAATAGAAACTGGTAAAACTCCCTTGGGAGGAGACGAAGAAATTCATCCACGAGTTCTCTCTCTTTAAGAGGAGGTTGGATCTGCAATGCCTTCTCACGTATTCGTCGAGCAAAATCCTTTATGGACTCGTTGCGGTACTTCTCTAGCTTACGCAAATCGGATATAGTGGGCGCCATCTCAATGTTGAAGCTGTAGTGGTTCGAAAAATCTTGCGCTAGCTCCCTAAATGATGCGTATATTGAGGTGTCCAAAGATAGATACCAGTGTAGTGCCGAGCCAGTGAGACTTTCCTGAAACAGAGCTACTTGGAATAGATCATCTTTGGGTAAATGGACATCTTGTGGAGAAAGTGTTTCAAATGCATTTTCGGACAGCCAACCCCTTTGAATTTCTCAAAATCTGGGAGCTTGAACTTATGAGGTATTGAAATCTGTGGGACTTTGATGTCATAGTCTTCAAGGGAGTATATATTATGTCCTTGGACTGTGTTTAGTCTTTCTTCGAGGCGGGCGAGGCGTTTCTGCTCAGTTTCTTGTAATGATGCGATCCTGGCTTCGACTCTGGCCTCAATGTCAACTTCTCCATCAGGTCGAGGGAATAACTCTTCAAGAACTCCTGCATTTTGTTGTGTCGGCATTTCAGGGATAGTCTCGGCAATATGGACCTCCGGCAATGCGGTAGGTAGAGGAAGAACTCCAGGATATTGGAACGGTTGTGCTGTCTTGGCATGGTGAAGGGTCGTCAATCCCGAAGTGGCGCCTTGTGACGAATGCAAATAAGGGATCGTTGGTGGGGTCATGGTTGATGACAATGGTGTTGTGGGCATTGGAGGAACAAAGGATGGAGTTGGAGGTGTTGTTGTTGAAGAGCTCGCCTGCTGACTGTGGATCATGTTACTCAGCATGTTTTGTAGTCGGGCCATATTCTCACAAAGTTGATCCACTCGTGCCTCCAAACGAGTATTTGCAGTGTGCTCGTGATCCCTATTTTCTGTCAGAGGGACCTGTGAGCTATTTAGAGAGAAACTTCATCCCAACTGATGGTTGTCAATCGGGCTGAAGGGAGCTGATCCGGCGGCTGACGCATATCTAGCTAAAGAGGAAGTGAAACCAACGGACGTTTCTGTGTTGGGCATCATCGTATCAGACGGGGAGACACCTGAGTTGGCCATATGCACCGTCCGGCTTCGAAGCTCGAACGGGCGCGTCCTTGGGAGATTAATTTTGATACCTTGGATTAAAATAAATGAGGATGATGCAAACGAATTGCTATGCGACATACAAATGAGCAACCATGCTTGACATGCCTTTCGGACCAAGGGATTTCTCGTGAGTTCTAAATAAAAATGTCTGGATCGGTCGTTTACGCTCTCAATTGAGGAAGCTAACTATTTTCAACTTAAGTATGACATCATTAATTTTAACCGCCTCTAAAAAGGATGAGTTTGAGCTTAACGAAGGAACTCTCAAGTTAGTGCCACCTCCTTTTCTTTTCATGGTATAAATAGTGAATGAAATTTCCTGAAGTCATCGGAAGGCTAAGAACTGTAATGCCAAAGGTCACATTCGTCAGGGCTCGAGGAAGTTTATAACACTTATTTGGCCTTAAAGCCGCACATATTGTTAACATCTAATGTCGGCACATGCGCAGGAGGGTTGTACTATCACAAATCCCGTTCAAGACAAGAATTTCGTTCAAGAACAAACTTCCATGTAAAGCGAGTTTTGTTCCGGACAAAAATTTCATTCGAGAATTTTTTTCAATGTGATTTTTTTATAAGTTGGTCTATCGTTATAGTCAAATGGTAAACCGATGTCGAAAAGTGGAAAAAAGCATGCTGCATCGAACAGCATTTTAGCCCTTCCCTCCATTTCACGCATTGGACTGCAATTTCTTTCTTATGTTTACTAGCTGCAATGCATTACTTCGTGTGACTGTCTTGATTGTTATTGTTCCATTTTGCGCATTGGATTAGATTGATGCAATCTTGTTTCTAAATTTATTGGCTTGTTTTTTTTTCTTTTTCAGCTAACAGAATCCGAATATGGAAAAAAAGGTGTCGATTCTGAAAGCTTCTACCCTCGCTTCCGTTCCGATGAAATGCGTCAAAGATTGAGTGATGGCGAGCCTGAGAAGCCGTTAACTGTCCACGCAGGCCGTCTTGGAGTTTAAAAGAGTTTGGATTTCCTTAAAAGGTGCGACATTTCTCGGGCGCCTTATGTTCCACTGAGAAAAATTTGATCAACCATCATTTCTTCAGATAATTGGCATTAAGCTATAATAAACCGTCTTTCATCTATATGATGCAGTGTGATGGATAAGCTTCCGGATGTACCAATCGCATTCATTGGTGATGGATCCTTCAGGTAATTCCGCATTTGGTTCTAAGATCAACTATTTTTGCCGCTTGATTATGTGAAATCAGATGTTGTTCTGTAATCACCACCTTTTTCCGTAATGACAGGCCGGAGCTGGAGCGGATGTTTACTGGCATGCTAGCCGTATTCACGGGGATGTTTTCTAGCGAAGAGTTATCTCAGGCATACGCGAGCGGCGATGTCTTCGTGATGCCATCGGAGTCCGAGACGCTCGGCCTGGTGGTCCTGGAGGCGATGTCCTAAGGACTCTCCATCGTGGCTGCACACGCCGGGAGGCTCATCGACATCATCCTTCAGGAGGACGACGGGAAGATCGGGTTCCTCTTCACGCCGGGGGATGTGGACAACTGCGCTGGCAAGCTAGAGCCACTGCTACGTGACAGAAAGTACAGAGAAATGATAGGGAAGGCCGCCCAGGAGGAGATGGAGAAGTACGACTGCAGGGCAGCGACGAGGAAGATAAGGAACAAGCAGTACAACGCGGCCATATGGTTTTGGAGGACGAAGAGAGCTCAGCTGTTGAGACTAATCCAGTGGCTGGCGAAGAGAATATTCTAGTTGTCTCCTCCGGTGATGTGCCGATCTTGAATGACCGGTCTTGGGTCCTTCTGAAGGCAGGTGGTGTGGTGTGTTTTGGTCAGATTTCAAATTTTGTTGTAGATCCCTTTTTCATTTTATCAATTTTTTTCTATTTTTTCTATGGGGCTTTTGTTAACCGAGAGACTTCCCATTTTAGTTCCATTGTGCTTTGAAGACTAAAAATAATAATAATGAGTTATTGCCCGACATTCAGTTTCATGTCATGCAAATTCATAGCAAGATGCATTGAACCAGCCCATATTCAGCTCTGTCGACGATCCTCGTCCGTGATATTGGAAAATTTGAATTGGTAAAATCTTTTCAGATGGGACTCACCTCTTCTCCTCTTAAAGGATCGTCCAATTACATGCCGAAACGTGGACCGACTCTCCATTAGGACCACTTTTTACTTAATGCTCGACTATATTATTATATACGAAAGAAAAAGGTAGGTCGTCATGTTGTACCCACACGACAAGTAACTGATGTATTTGTTAAAATGTCTTTTGCATAATGCTGCTGAGTTTGTGGGACGCCCGAGAGCACATGCGTTTGGGGTTGAATGAATATCAAACCCTGAGGAGGAGGAGACAACCTCACCAGTACTCAAGTGGCTGGCTATGAGAAAGAGAAGGTTGTTGCCCACCCACGTGTTTAAATTATTATTGCCCTTAATTTAGAGAAATAGATTCAAAAGACATGTCAAGAATGTGCTTAAGATGCAAACGGAATAATATATGCAAATTACTAAAATGGATGCAAGCGCACAATGCATATGAATAAATTTAGCAAGAGAAAAGAACAAACCCCCTTCACCGAACCGAGCTAAATTAAAAACACATAGAAAAGAAGGGGTTAGAGTTAGATAAACAATAATAAAAACACGAGTTATGAAAACATGCAGAGGGGAACCCATCAAAAGATTCTATCTATCGTCACGTATGTGGCTTGGACCCGTTCATTAACCGTAAACGGAGAAGTCCGAGTCTGGGTCCATTTTAAATGAAAGGACTCGGATATTCGTCCGGCGGTAAACAGGTGGGTACCCACCTAAAGGTAGAGGCAAACGGCCAATACCAGTCGGCATATGGTATACCCGAACTAATCCTATGGCGCCCTGGATGAAGGCTCATATAGCAGAAGAAAATCAAACATCAAGTAAGAGCATCAAACAAATTCAAACGCAAAACACATACAAAAAGCTAAGTGCCCCTTTAAAAAAAAGGGGTTTTCGACCCTAATTCTCTAAAAAAAAAAAAACCAAGTTTCCCCGGCGGAGTCGCCAAATCTGTCGCGGGTGATCCCGTTTCCGGTTCCATCTAAAATGGATATCCTCCCTCGACGATAAGGCTTCGGATTTTGAAAACGTGTCGGAGTCGCCACTAACCTATTTTAAGTTCAGGTTAGAAAAACTTTAGAAAAACTATAGAGATTCGTTTAAGGTTCGGGAATTAGGGATTACTAAATCGCATACATAGAAAAGGGGAGGCATTAAAAATGCGTTTCTAAGCACTTGAATTTTTAGAGCTCATGATGAGCGGGATTTGTACCATTTCCCGGCTCCCTCATTGTACCTTTGTGCTGGATAGTTAGAAAACTATCCGGATGTTCCCCTCCTAGTCGTCTGTTCTTCCAAGTGTTTCCTTCTCCTCCTCTCCGTCTCCGAGTCTGGGTGTCTTTCGAGTGTTTGTATGTGTCCAGTGTCTTTCCAGGTCTAGCTATTTATAGGAAGCATGTAGTGAATTTATTATTATTTTTTTGTTAGATTTCTTATGATTTTGTTTGATTTTATTAGATTTCATTTGATTTTATTTGATTTTATTTGATTTTGCAAAGATTTTTTATTATCTTCCTGATTTTATTGTGATTTTATATGATTTTCTCTGTTTTCAGTGATTTTATTATTTTTTTCTATTTTTCATGATTTTGTGCATTTTTGTGATTTTTTATGGTTTTTTTTTCTGATTTTATTAAAAATTGGGTTATGACAAAAGGTATTACACAATTCGGTTACAATTGAGTGTAAATATTTACACAACGAAAGCTTTTCATTGAACATGAACATAAGCATGTATAAATCACTTCTATAACCTGTCAAAAACATGCAATAACATTAATCAAATCACTAAGTATGGCAGCTCAAGCTCACGTAACTAATCGCCCATGATATCCTTCGACTTATCTTAAAATCGAGACCTCGTCTTAAAATTCCGACATATACCGTTGCGTTTCCAATTCATTAAGGATCGCAACTAAGTTGTTTCCAACGGCATCCGGGAATATCATATTTTCAGCCTACGCACGCCCCATAAGAGCCTCGTGTTCATGTACTTTCAGCCACGCAACATTCCGCTACCACAGATCAATCCATCCGGGTGCGTTAAACCACTGGACTTTCCTCCTTGCCTTAGCTTTTCGCTAAACTTTTCCAGCCAACTAGGCTGTCTAATACACCATTCCGAGGGTGGATTTCTCCTGTCCAAACCCTCCTTATATCCGCCTCATAAGGTAGCCCCATGGGTGTGTCAATGTACCGTCGTAAACTTCCATTCCGCCCACGATTTTTATGCTTACAAGAACCAAAAATAGAGTGACATTTTCTTATATGTACTTTTCTTTGTATTTCTTTGATTCTGTTTCGTAAGTCACGATAAAAATTTATCATACGAAAGAATCGTTATTTAATACTTACATATTCTTAGTACTATTGTTCAAATCTTTTGTATAAAATAGAAAGGTCAATTTCATCATAAATTTTTTATGTTTTACTTCACGAAAAATGTGGTCATTACTGTTTAGTATTAAAATGAGTATATTTCGTAAAGTATAACAGATTTTCTATACGATACTATTTAATTATATGAAGTTGCCAGATCTAAGTCAAATCATAAGGTTATCTAAAATGTTTTCTAATAGATCCACCAAATCTAGAAAGATTCCAAGAAGATTTCATGAAACTTTTTTTCTTTTTGTAAATAGCTTTAAGATTTTTTTCTTTGTCAAACAATTATATTTCAAATGGTTTCGGACTTAAAAGGACTGCTGCATTATTTTCATGGGCCTTTTAAGGATGATGTTATGGACTTCGGTGGGGTTTTAAGGAGATGAAGATTTTTTGTTAAGGCTGTTCTGCACTTCTCCGCGAACTCCTCCGATCTTGAATTAACCTGCTCAAGTGAATCGAAAACATTAGAGGTATTACCGAGAGGTGTTTGTTGGACCAGCATGCTCCAGCGTCAAAATGGACGAGGGTTGGGTCTGAGTAGCACAGGCTCTCGCTGGTGGTGCCGACAGAGTGGATGGAATCGAAATTTGTCCACCTGTGCTGGTGTGTTTGTTGACAAGATTTTGATGATGAGTCAAACAGCAGGTTTGACCTGCTATGACTTTACAGAAGCTGAAACCTCCTGTAACGAAGATACGCTTCGTAAGAGAGGAAAAATATCACGAAAATATTTTCTTCACCCTCCAAGGATCATTTCAGATCAAGTGACGTGATTAGAGAATATTTCCATAAATAGATATTTCAATAATAAATTATTTATTAATTAATTATTGATTATCTTAATTAAATTATTAATTCAAAAAGAGAATATTCTTAGGAATATTATTTGGATTAATATTTCGTCCAGATACAATGTTTTACTTGTCTGGAACGAATAAATTATTTTGGGAATAAATCGTTGATTATTTCCTTATATAGAAGGTCAAGTTGCTGTTACTGGCCGAACCTTCTGTAACGCATTATCTGGGGATTTAATTGTCAAAATAAGACAAAATTAAATCTGGAGGTTCCAACCAGATATTTGCACGACCCCATCATCATATTTCTCAAGTTGGAAATAAAATATTCTTTCTTTCCAACTATAGAAGGTTGCTGACCGACTTAGGCTCTAACCTTCTGTAAGATGAGATCTCGTGATTGGATGATTCGATTGATCTGAAATCAATCAAATATTGTCCCTAAATGATTTTTACACATTGGGGATGAATCTGGTCACTTTACGTTTTTGGCAAAATAAGTTTCCTTATTTACAGGAGGACGGAACCTCTATATAAAAGAAAAACCTAAAAAACATTAAGAATAGATCAGAGGTAAGTCTTGACATTTTGGCAACGTTAGCGGGTGGTTAACGTGTGTGCGAGTGTGCAGGACGGATTCTCCAGGCGAGAGTTCTCGCAGGAGGTAACTACAGCGGGTTGATCGTGGGTGAAGCCGCTCCGGTGACTTCGTTGCGTACGGATCTGAAGGACTCGACCGGAACTTTGTGGGTGACGTCGGACTGCGTGCATCAGGGCCTGGGGAAGGGTTCGTTGGTGGCGAGTAGGCGTACAGAGTTGGTCGGAGAGAAGGAGTCCGTAGCAGGGGTTCAGTGGTGAGGGATCTCCAACCTTCTGTAGTTGGTTATTTTGTTATCTGTGCGTTTGCAGCAGGTGTGCTTTGGTGAAGCCACTCCGTGGGCGTCGTTGGCTGCAAAACCGAAGGACTTGGCCAGGAGTGCTGTCAGTGAAGCCGGGTGGGCGTACAGCAGGTCGAAGAGAAGGTTGTTGCAGCAGGCGTAAGTGGTGAGGGACTGAAACCTACTGTAGTCGTATTATCTTTATTTGTTTTGCAGATTAAACCAAAAAGACAAAAAGAGAAGCATATCAGAGGCATCCAAACACTTGGATAAAGCGTCATCAGATCTGTTCGCTGATCCACAGAAGGAATAGCCCGCTACAAAGTCACAGAAGGCTGAAGCTTCCAGCCAACGTTCTGTACTTGCTCAAGTCTGGTTGATTTCCTTGTGATTCGACCTAGACACATCCTAAACACAGCAAGAGTGTTTCTTGCATTGGTAAAGCTTGTCTTACCGTCCCGTGGTCAAAGAAATTGTTTTCTTACACCACAGAAGGTTTTACCTTCTACACTGTAATCTCTATACGAGTTATTAGTGAAAAGTGACCGAAAGTGGATGTAGGTGATTTCACCGAACCACTATAAAATCCTTTGTGTTCTGCGACTCATTTCGAAGTCAAATTCACACGTTCCATAATTACAGAAGCTTGAAGGCTCTGTAAATTACAGTAAGTTACTTCCGCTGTGAGGGTTGTGAAAAAGCGTTCAAGAATTCCTTAATTGGACTTAACACTAATTCACCCCCCCTCTTAGTATAATCTTTAGGCCAACAATTGGTATCAGAGCGATGTTCAAGGGAAGCTTAACCGCTCGTTGAGATCTTACAGCAGCTCGAACCTTCTGTACGCTCTCTGAGTACTACTACTTTGCTGAATTCAACAGAAGCTTAGTTCTCTATTTGAATTCAACATTTAGAACAAAAGCAGTTTCAACAGAAGCCTTATAGCTTGTTGATTTCTTATAGGAGGTTGTACTTTCTATTGCTCTCTGTCTCTGCCTTACAGAAGCTTGTGCTCTGTAATTGTCTCAAGTTTATTTTTAATTCTACAGAAGTACTATACTCTGATAGAATTCAAAAATTTGTGATTCAACAAAAAGTTTAACAGCCTGCTGAGATTCTATAGCAGCCTGTACCTTCCATGCGGTAGATTTTTACTATACAGAAGCTTACGCTCTGTTACTATCACTATCTGTCTCTCTTCTACAGTAGCTCATTGCTCTTCTAGAAACCATCCAGTTATCTTTAGACGGCATTCAACAAAAGCTTGAGTGCTTAGTTACATCCTATAGAAGGTTATACCTGCTATACGCATATAACCGATTGATGCGCTGTTTTCTTCTGCTGAAAACTTAAGGTTTCTGCAGAATTAAACTAGTTAGCATTTTTACTCCATTTTACGGAGATTTGATTGCCAGCAATATCTGTTTCAATTTAACAGAAGTTTGTGTGCATTAAGAATCAGTGCAGTACCGTAAAGGTTCTACTATTCTGCACAGAAGTCAAACCTTCTGAAAAATTGTAAAATGGGTGATAATTGCTATATACCGAAACCACACATTGGGAATCCTCCCATTTTTGATGGTAAAAATTTTTCCTATTGGAAAATTCGAATGAGTGCCTTTGTAGATGCAATCGATGATGATTTGTGGTCGTTTATTGAAGACGGTCCACCTATTCTACCGATTGAACTACAAACTGGTCCTGATGGACATCCTACACGGGAGTACCTTAGGATCAAACGACTCACTAAAACGGCTAAGTACTTAATGTTCAGTGCTATGTCGGAAAGTGAATTCGTAAAAGTCTCTACTTGCACTTCGGGTAAAGAAATCTGGGATAAACTTGTCACCATGTATGTTGGGACAAACCAGATTAGAGAAACCAAGATGAATTTCTTAATTCATCAATATGAGAACTTTACCATGAAGAGTGAAGAATCTGTAGAACAAATGTTCCAGAGACTTAACCTTCTAGTAGATGCCTTAACTCACTTAGGCAAACACTATACTAATTCTGAATAAGTAAGAAAGGTTCTACGAACTCTGCCCAAATCTTGGGAAGCCAAGAAAACGGCTATTGAGGAAGCTAAGGATCTATCTACTCTTCGATTAGATCAACTAATGAGCTCCTTAATGTCATATGAAATGGAGAGAACCTCTCAATCTGATGTAAAAAGAGCTTCAGTAGCCTTCAAAGCATCAGAAGAATCAATTGAAGACTCTGACAATGAGGCAGAAGTCGATTCGGATGATGAACTCGCTATGATTGCTAAACGCCTTCTGCGGTTCGCATCCAAAAGACGTTTCAACAAGAGAAATCAGAAACGTGAAAAGCAGAATGATCCTAAGATGATCAAATGCTATGAGTGCAATAAGAAGGGACATTTCAAATCTGATTGTCCTTTACTTAAGGAGAAGGAGAAACCTTCTGTACAAACAAAACCCAAGAAAGCTATGATTGCTTGGGCAGATATTGAAGATTCTGATGATGAGGAAGAACAAGCACTAATGTGCATAACTACTCAAACAGAATCTCAAAATTCTGTAGGAAATCAATTCTGTTTTCGAACAGAAGCTACAGAGAATGAATGGTATCTGGACAGTGGTTGCTCAAGGCATATGACCGGAGATCCATCCAAATTTTCTAAGTTGACTTTACAGAACGGAGGTTCTGTTAAATTCGGTGACAATAGCAAAGGCTCTGTCATCGGAACAGGAACTATTGGAAGTCCTGACTCTATGGTTATAGAAGAGGTTCTGTTGGTTACAGAACTTAAACATAACCTGCTGAGCATTAGCCAGCTTTGTGATAAAGGCTATACTATAACCTTTGATCAAGATAAATGTTCTGGTATCCTAAACAATGAAGTCCGCTTCATTGGAAATCGGAAAAGGAACATCTACACTTTAACACAGGAGAGCTTCTATGCTACAGAAAGCTGTCTTCTGTCTGTCAAAGACGAAACACATCTTTGGCATAGAAGGTTAGGACATTCCAACCTTCAGTTGCTATCCAAGCTTGCTAAAAAGGAATTGGTAAAAGGCTTGCCTAATATCAAATTCGAGCAAGACAACTTCTGTAAAGCTTGTTCGCTTGGTAAGCAAACTAAATCCTCATTCAAGTCTAAGAATGAGATATCTACTACTCAACCCTTGGAACTTCTACATATGGATCTATTTGGTCCGACTAGAGTTCAAAGTATTGGCGGTAGAAGATACTGTCTAGTAGTAGTAGATGACTACTCTAGGTACACCTGGGTCAAGTTCTTGACTCATAAAAGCGATGCATTTGAGTCTTTCATAAAGCTCGCTAAGCAATTACAGAATGAGAATAGATCTTCTGTAAAAGCTATTCGAACGGATCATGGTACAGAGTTTGAAAACCATGATTTTGCTATCTTCTGTGATGAACATGGCATTGATCACAACTTCTCTGCTCCTTACACTCCTCAACAGAATGGAGTCGCAGAAAGGAAAAATCGAACTCTTATAGACATGGCTAGAACCATGATTTGTGAGAGCAATGTTCCACAGAACCTTTGGGCTGAAGCAGTAAATACTGCCTGCTATATCTCTAATAGAGTACTACTGAGACCTAAATTAGAGAAAACTCCCTATCAACTATACAGGGGGAGAATACCAAATATTTCCTATTTTCATGCCTTTGGAAGTCCATGTTTTATACTGAGACCTTTTAAGGACAACCTCGGGAAATTTGATGCTAAATCAGATGAAGGTATCTTTTTAGGATACTCACTGACTAGCAAAGCTTATAGAGTCCTTAACAAAAGGACTTCTACAATAGAAGAGTCAATTAATGTAAAAATTAATGGCTCACCAACAGAAGATAGTACTAATCAAGTAATATCTTTTGAACCTACAGAAATACCTGTAGAACCCAAATCTTCTAAGGAAGGAAGAGAAGGGAACGAACATTCTCTTCACAATTCTGGAAGAGAATTTGAACAAACTGTTGAAAATTCTTCAGAAGCATCATCTTCGCAGAATAATCAACTGAATGATATAAGAGCACCTGCTTTATATCAAAAACGACATCCTATTGATCAAGTCATAGGAGACTTTGATAGAGGCATTCAGACGAGAAGTTCTGTAAACGCCTACTATGAACATTCTGCTTTTCTTTCACAGAAAGAACCAGATGGATTAGATGAAGCTCTAGATGATCCAGATTGGATCCTTGCAATGCAAGAGGAGCTTAATCAATTCGAAAGGAACAAAGTGTGGACACTTGTTCCTAAACCTGATAACCGTTCCATTATTGGAAATAAATGGGTATTCAGGAATAAACTCGATGAGTCAGGTGCTGTTGTAAGAAACAAAGCACGACTTGTTGCCAAAGGGTACTCTCAAGAAGAGGGTATTGACTTTGATGAGACGTTCGCTCCTGTAGCACGTCTAGAAGCAATAAGGCTATTGTTAGCCTATGCTTGCTACAACAACTTTAAGTTGTATCAAATGGACGTGAAAAGTGCTTTTCTCAATGGAGAAATCAAAGAAGAGGTATACGTAAGTCAACCTCCTGGATTTGAAGATCCACAGCACAAGAATCACGTTTATAGACTTTCCAAGGCTCTATACGGTCTAAAACAGGCGCCTAGAGCATGGTATGAGAGACTTAGCTCCTTTCTTATTGAAAAGGGCTATAAAAGAGGAAGAGTAGATACAACTCTCTTTCTCAAACACAAAGGTGATCATTTAGTAGTTGTCCAAATCTATGTCGATGACATTATCTTTGGATCAACGAATGATAAACTCTGTACAGAATTCTCTGAACTCATGACAAGTGAGTTCGAGATGAGCATGATGGGAGAACTTACGTTCTTCCTCGGCCTACAAATTCAGCAGACTGATGAAGGTACTTTCTTACATCAAGAGAAGTACACAAAGCAACTCCTGAAAAGATTTGGCCTAGAGGGCTCTAAGCCTCTGTCTACTCCAATGGCTACAAGTACCAAGATAGACAAGGATGAAAATGGTAAAGAAGTAGATAACAAGCTCTACAGAAGCATGATTGGCTCTCTTCTGTATCTTACTGCTTCTAGACCAGACATACTATTTAGTGTATGTCTCTGTGCTAGATATCAATCAGCACCTAAAGAGTCTCATCTGATAATGGTCAAGAGAATCTTTAGATATTTACAAGGTTCTGTAAATCTTGGCATATGGTATTGCAAGAGATCAGACTTCACTCTCGTTGGGTACTCAGATGCTGACTTTGCAGGATGTAAGATCGACAGAAAAAGTACAAGTGGTACTTGTCAGCTAATGGGAAACATGTTGATCTCATGGTTTTCCAAGAAGCAGACATCTGTTGCTCTATCCACTGCAGAAGCCGAGTATATAGCAGCTGCAAGCTGCTGTGCTCAACTTCTATGGATGAAACAGCAACTTGAGGACTATGGTCTTTCATTTGCTGAAATTCCGATCATGTGTGATAATACTAGTGCGATTCAATTAACGCGCAACCCAGTCTATCACTCACGATCAAAACACATAGAACTCAGACATCATTTTCTGAGGGATAATGTACAACAAGGTTCTGTAAGCGTGAAATACGTTAATACAGACCAACAATTGGCTGGCATTTTCACTAAACCCCTTGACCAGGAGAAATTCTTCTATTTCAGGAATGAATTGGGGATTTGTCATCCATTTTAATAATAGAGATGTTGTACAGCAAGTTCAACGTTCTGTATTAAATATCTTTCGAAAATTTAATTCGAAATGTATTTTTCAAAAGAGTACTCTAGACAATATTATTCTAATGAAAATCTTGTCGAGAAAGAGTCTTTTTCATTAACGTAGATTCTTACAGAAACTACGCATAGAAGGTTATACCTTCTGTTAATTCGACTTTACTGCTTCGAATTTAACAAAATATATTTTGAAACAGAAAGTTAAACCTTCTGTTCAAAAGAATATTTTTGAAAAATCAGGGAAAGAGAAACAGCAGAAGGAAGCACCTGCTACTTCTGACAAGAGTGGACCTACTGCTCCAAAAGCTACTGTTCCACCTTCTTCAACCCTGGAACAACCTCGAGAAGGCTCGTCCTCCTCTTTGCCAAATCTCATCAGAGATTTGCAGCGACAAATTGTTGCACAAACTGAGGAACTTAAAGTCCTCAAGAATACGGTCGCTGAGTTAGTCATTGCTGTTGAACGTCAGGAAAAGCTCCTCCGTGACAATCTCCAGTAATGTGTTCTACTTATTTTTCAGCACCCTAGACCTACTGTAATGGTCTTAAATAAGTGACTGATGATGTGTAACCCTTTTTGGGATGAACTATTTTAATATTTTGCAGTTTGGTTTCATTCTCTACGTCTATTGTGAGAATACCTTCTACAGGAACTCAGATCTCCGATTTCTACCTACTATACTTTTTGATATGACAAAACGGGGGAGAGATTTTGGAGAACTTTAAAAATTAGTAAGTAACAATCAAGGGGGAGATAACACAGAGAAATAGCATATGCTATTCTCAAACCCACAAGAATTCTTGTGATATTTAGCGGGATAGAAGGACAAACCTACTATGAGGTTTATTAATCTTCTATTAGGGTATGCAAAATTTGAGTATAACTCATTTTTGCTGGGAGTGCAGAAGCTCATGCTACTGTCGGGCTAAATATACAGGAGCCTTGTCCCTGTAATCTGTACAAGCTAAATGCTTACACAGAAGCTTTTGCACTCTGCAAAAGTAAAAGCTTCTATAAAGTGTCAAACTCTTACTAGCTCTATCTTAGGGGGAGTTTGATACGTCATCTTGTATGAACATATCTCCTATGGATGAAAGTTTTGTCATCATCAAAAAGGGGGAGATTGTTGACAAGATTTTGATGATGAGTCAAACAGCAGGTTTGACCTGCTATGACTTTACAGAAGCTGAAACCTCCTGTAACGAAGATACGCTTCGTAAGAGAGGAAAAATATCACGAAAATATTTTCTTCACCCTCCAAGGATCATTTCAGATCAAGTGACGTGATTAGAGAATATTTCCATAAATAGATATTTCAATAATAAATTATTTATTAATTAATTATTGATTATCTTAATTAAATTATTAATTCAAAAAGAGAATATTCTTAGGAATATTATTTGGATTAATATTTCGTCCAGATACAATGTTTTACTTGTCTGGAACGAATAAATTATTTTGGGAATAAATCGTTGATTATTTCCTTATATAGAAGGTCAAGTTGCTGTTACTGGCCGAACCTTCTGTAACGCATTATCTGGGGATTTAATTGTCAAAATAAGACAAAATTAAATCTGGAGGTTCCAACCAGATATTTGCACGACCCCATCATCATATTTCTCAAGTTGGAAATAAAATATTCTTTCTTTCCAACTATAGAAGGTTGCTGACCGACTTAGGCTCTAACCTTCTGTAAGATGAGATCTCGTGATTGGATGATTCGATTGATCTGAAATCAATCAAATATTGTCCCTAAATGATTTTTACACATTGGGGATGAATCTGGTCACTTTACGTTTTTGGCAAAATAAGTTTCCTTATTTACAGGAGGACGGAACCTCTATATAAAAGAAAAACCTAAAAAACATTAAAAAATAGATCAGAGGTAAGTCTTGACATTTTGGCAACGTTAGCGGGTGGTTAACGTGTGTGCAGGTGTGCAGGACGGATTCTCCAGGCGAGAGTTCTCGCAGGAGGTAACTACAGCGGGTTGATCGTGGGTGAAGCCGCTCCGGTGACTTCGTTGCGTACGGATCTGAAGGACTCGACCGAAACTTTGTGGGTGACGTCGGACTGCGTGCATCAGGGCCTGGGGAAGGGTTCGTTGGTGGCGAGTAGGCGTACAGAGTTGGTCGGAGAGAAGGAGTCCGTAGCAGGGGTTCAGTGGTGAGGGATCTCCAACCTTCTGTAGTTGGTTATTTTGTTATCTGTGCGTTTGCAGCAGGTGTGCTTTGGTGAAGCCACTCCGTGGGCGTCGTTGGCTGCAAAACCGAAGGACTTGGCCAGGAGTGCTGTCAGTGAAGCCGGGTGGGCGTACAGCAGGTCGAAGAGAAGGTTGTTGCAGCAGGCGTAAGTGGTGAGGGACTGAAACCTACTGTAGTCGTATTATCTTTATTTATTTTGCAGATTAAACCAAAAAGACAAAAAGAGAAGCATATCAGAGGCATCCAAACACTTGGATAAAGCGTCATCAGATCTGTTCGCTGATCCACAGAAGGAATAGCCCGTTACAAAGTCACAGAAGGCTGAAGCTTCCAGCCAACGTTCTGTGCTTGCTCAAGTCTGGTTGATTTCCTTGTGATTCGACCTAGACACATCCTAAACACAGCAAGAGTGTTTCTTGCATTGGTAAAGCTTGTCTTACCGTCCCGTGGTCAAAGAAATTGTTTTCTTACACCACAGAAGGTTTTACCTTCTACACTGTAATCTCTATACGAGTTATTAGTGAAAAGTGACCGAAAGTGGACGTAGGTGATTTCACCGAACCACTATAAAATCCTTTGTGTTCTGCGACTCATTTCGAAGTCAAATTCACACGTTCCATAATTACAGAAGCTTGAAGGCTCTGTAAATTACAGTAAGTTACTTCCGCTGTGAGGGTTGTGAAAAAGCGTTCAAGAATTCCTTAATTGGACTTAACACTAATTCACCCCCCCTCTTAGTATAATCTTTGGGCCAACAGTGTTCCCTTGCCTAAATAAATATTTAGAGGTCTTGAATTGACTTGAGGCTAAATCTTATTGTGCACTTACGTATCAACGTGAATGTCTTGAGTATGTCACTTTGTTCGCTTGTGGACTAAACGAAGTTTTACGAGCATCCTGGAATTGGAAGATTTCACGTGATGATACGAGCGCTTGGTTGTCAAAGCGACTCGCTTGTTGAGATATGTGAAACCTGCTTGTGTGATAATATATTATATTAATTATGAATTTACATAATTTATTTTTCTAGTATTCAACTCGATTGTCGAGTTGGGAGGGAAGGTTTGATAAGCATCCCGGATTGGGAGATTTCATATAATGACACAAGTATTTGGTCACCAAAACGACTCGCTTGTGAGAGCCGTTGAGTCACTTATGTGTTACGTATCGTGAAGTTTGTAACATCTGCTTAGAGCTTGATGGGTAACGCAACCAAAGATTGAAGCTAAATGGGACACCGACCCACACCACTGCCCACTCTTAATCTAAAAGAGTCAACCAGGGGGGGATTCAGAGGTGGAGTGCCCGCAAAACTCCACGGTGTCAGCACAAGTCGTATGGTCAGCGAAAGCCTCCCCGAACAAAATTAGCGGTTTGATTTGAGTCAGGTGGCGCGACTCGCCTACTCTTTTTTTTTTTTTTGTCAGTAAGACTCCCGGTGGTTGGCAAGAACTTTGGCACAGTTTAAAGTGAATCATTCATTAGTGCCCTTTGTCAACTGGGGAGTTGGGTCGGGGCGCCTAGTTTTTTCAATTGCACACAGGGAGTCGGTTAAGGTCGCAAATGCAAAACTCAAGGACCGATATAAACTGCGAGGGGTTGATCGCTACAATTTTAATTCAAGTTATACACTTGCTTGGGAGGTTATTATTGATAAAAATGGATGGTGCAGCAAAGTTGAGAGAGAGCCAACTTTAAAAATAAATAATTAATTAGTTAAAAAAAAAGAGCAGATGGGTAATAGAAAGATTTATTAGCGAGTCAATAAAAGGTTGCTGCTATGTTATTCATTGTTTCATCGTACCAATCAGTATCATCCTCAAACCAATTCCAAAGTGTGACCAACAACAGCACGGTGGAAATGAAGCAGGATCATCATGGCTCTCGCCCCTACAGATAAATGAATAAGACCACTGTATACCATTCCACCCCCACAAGTATATATTTTATGAGCGGGTTTCTTTGTTTTTTGGGAAACGCGCCCTTTCGACGATATTATGGGAATTTTAGAAACTCGAACCGTTTTTCGCAAATTTTTTTAGAAATCAACGGTATATCCGTACAATCCTTGATGTTCTGAAAGATGATGGAATGCGCGACCGGGTAAGAAGATACCGGAATTCACGTGACTACTGATAGTCGTATCCTCTATTCGGGATTGGTGGCCGGGGGGTTGATGAAGGCCGCGTTTAAGATGAAATGAAGCTTTGTTACTTGTTCCGTAAAGATAGGATTCTTTTAGTTTCCAAAGTTCTTTTACTAATACGTCTAAATAAAGGAAATAATCAATTTTTTTAGAAAACTATTTTAAATATTAATTTAAAAGCTTTAATTAAGAAATTTTAAACAACTCCCAACCTCCTCCTATCCCCCCACCTCCCCCCCCCCCCCAATTAACTAACTCAGCCCCTTCAGATCCTGATCTCCTCCCGCGTGCTTACAGTTGATCTTGCGCCATCCTTCTGCTCTTCCTTTGTCTGGAGCTACCCGTTCTTTCCTTCGTTTGGTTTTCTTTGGAGATCTTTCTGAAGCCTGGTTTCTCTCTCCCGACTGGTTTTCTTTATTGTTCGTTTCCAGCGCCGAGGATGGCTCCCGTGGCTGCTGATTCCATCAAGCCTTGAGGTTTCTTTCTTTCTGTCCTCATCTTGCCTCCGTCTCCTTTTTCCCCGCCCCCTATTATTCAGTGTTCGTGGAGTTAGTTCTTGTGTTCCGCATGCTGCTTCTTTGGACTTCGTAATCCTGGTGCCTAGATGATCACGTCTGTACGGGGCTGCCGATCTCTCCCAGCTTATTTCCAGCTAGTGAAATTTGTGTTTTGTGTTCCCGAGATCAAGGACATTTCTCAGTATTTGATCATCTTCTGCTGTTTTGGAAGATGAATCCTATCTCTGTCCTTCTGCAGCATCTGGTCTAGGCTAATTTTTTTAAAGGACTGTTCATAATTTTTATGCTTGAAATTCCACAAATCAAGAGCAGTTTAAGTATTAGGATGTGATGTTTGTTTTCCTGTATTGGCTAATCATTGGTTTGCATATGTGTGTAGATGTCTGTAACGTTGGCGTGGCCCGGACTCCGATGGGTGGTTTCCTCGGAAATCTGTCACCCTTACCTGCCACCAAGTTGGGTTCTATTGCGATTGAAGGTAGAATGTGGTCCCAGATCTCCTCTTATGAGCTTGTGTAACTTAGATAGATCGACAAACTCTGACGATTGTTATTCTGTTACCAATTGAAGCTGCCCTTAAAAGAGCGAATGTCGATGCATCACTCGTACAAGAAGTTATCTTTGGGAGTGTGCTGAGTGCAAACCTGGGACAAGCCCCGGCTAGGCAAGCTGCGCTGGGTGCTGGGATACCGAATTCAGTAATCAGCACGACTGTCAACAAAGTCTGCCGTTCTGGAATGAAAGGTCTCTTCCTAGACCATGAAATTGTGACAGTAGTAGCTGTTCACCTAATCGCTCGGTTATGTTCCACCCTAAAAAATGATTTTACTTTCTGCCGATTAAATGCTGAGTGCATCTTCTCTTCACAGTTACCATGCTTGCTGCTCAAAGCATCCAGCTGGGCATTAACGATGTTGTTGTGGCTGGTGGTATGGAAAGCATGTCCAATGTTCCCAAATATATTTCCGAGGCAAGGTTGGTAAGCTTATTGTTAGTGTGTGTGTTCTCAATTATTGTGCTGGAATCAATTGTTCAGGTCCTCTATACCGTCAAACATATATATAGAGAGAGAGCTAAATTACATGCTGATATATAGAGTCAGCAAAGAAACACATGCAGATAATTGGATGCTAATGTAGTTGGCCTAGATGGAGTTCCTGAACTATCGGTGTACGGTTGATAATGGTTACAACAACTTACTATGAATGGAGCTTGTTCTGGATTGTTCTGAGTAACCCTGATGCAATGTGGTGGTTGTACACAGGAAGGGATCTAGACTCGGACATGATACACTTGTTGAGGCTAAAGGATGGTTTGTGGGATGTCTACAATGATGTTGGCATGGTAGTGTGTGCTGAGATCTGCGCAGAGCAACACTATCTATTTGTGACTGCCAAGTCATCACATCTTATCATCGAGAGGTCTGCCTCCCAATCTGGAATTTCTTTCGATTGGACTTCGAAATCTGAATCAACAAATTGAGGAGTTGGGGTTGAGGGGTCTCGCCGCCTTACAAAGATTGAGCATCTCTGGAGACATCGAGTGTGTGGATGAGATGAAGTGTTTTCTGCCTTGTGGTACTGATGATGCGGGCTGGAGTCACCTCCTCCCTTCGTCCCTCGTCCATTTGGAAATTGTGGGTATGAATAAGTTGGAGAGGGTGGGTGGGGGACTCAAACACCACCTCACCTCCCTTCGATCTTTGATTATTGATAAGTGTGAGAGGCTGAGGTGTTTACCACATGACGGCCTTCCTGACTCCCTGGGATCACTCGACATTTATGGAGGTACGGAGGAGTTGAGGAAGAAATGCAGGAAGGGAAAAGGGGAATATTGGCATTCCCCCCTCCGACTCACCCCAGAAGTTCATATTTAAGTAAGATATTGTGTAAGATTTGATATTATATGTGTTTATGCTACTACTTTTGCATCCTCTATTTTAAGATAATAATTGTACAACTTCACGATCCTCCCACTCGTCATAGTAATTTCGAACAAACGAATTTATTTTCAAACACACGATGAATTTAACTTTGTTATCCCTGTCAGTTCCGTATTATCTTTTCCCGACTCATTTTTCTTTTTTAGATTTGTCGGAGTTGTAGATAATATTTTATGGATGGATATGTTGGGAAATTATTAAAAGATAATGAAATATATAAATTATAAGAAAGTGTGCAGTAGCAGAAGATACAGAGGTTCAGAAAGTGTAGAACCTGGATAGAAAATGGAACCGGCAATCCTATCTGTTGAGGTTTTAACAAAGACTTTTATAAATAACATTTTGAATGCTCTAGCATTTTACAATTATTATAGAAACTTAGATGACAATGTTATGTTCGTTAAATTGTGATGATAGACCAATTACTTTTTCAGGGTAGAGGTTTCAATGTGCAAATTCACTATCAGACTATGTGAGGGCTGCTGTTTCAACCGTATTGCTTATTCACGATAAGGTACCTACCTTTCCATTGACTTTATGCCATGTTTCCCGCTTCTATATTGAGGTGGTGGAGTGCCAAGTCTTGAGTCCAAGTATTTTGGATTTCAATTAGGATGGTATCATGATATCAACTATTGTTCTAACCTTTTACTTGGGAGTTGTCGCGGGTGATCCCGTTTCCAGTTCCATATAAAATGGATATCCTCCCTTGACGATAAGGCTTCGATTTTGAAAGTATCAGGTTATTTAAGCTCGGGTTTAGAAAAGAAATTGATCGACATTTTTAAAAAATGATCTCGAGCTTAATAACACTTAAAATGTCTATGAGAATCATTTTTCGGGCAAGACACGTTTGTACCACTTCTTGCTCCCTATAAAACGCTCCCGTTAGCGTTTGTACCTCACCGTGCCGTTTTAGAATAGGTTTACGGTGAATCTGGGGAGCCACTGATGCCGTAACGTTGGTGAATGCGAAGTCTCTTTAGAGGGTCTTGATCTTCGAGAATCCAAATAATCCCTCGAATACTTCGATATCTTGAATATGTTGAATGTGGTGCGTGCATTGGTTGTCCGCAAGGCACTCCCCCGAGGTACCTGCATAAATATCGAATAAACGAAGTAAACTGTTCGAAGATGGTTTGAAATGGGATTAATTATAACATTGTGTGAGTTATATTAACGAAAGATAACTTGCAGTAAACCCGGTGCACGCAGTTATCGATTGACTAATTGAATTTTAATAAGTAACAATTATGTTATAAGGTGATTGAGGAGAAACAAACTCAAAGGGGTTGAAAAAATCATTTTAAAAATATTAAAAAAATATTTTGAAAGTATGCGTCTCAAAAACAACAAAGTGCAAAAAAGTAAAAACTAATAATAATAATAATAATAATAAAATTCAATATATTTATTTGATAGAATAA
The DNA here is from genome assembly GCA_029817715.1 of Melastoma dodecandrum. Lineage (NCBI taxonomy): Eukaryota > Viridiplantae > Streptophyta > Magnoliopsida > Myrtales > Melastomataceae > Melastoma > Melastoma dodecandrum. The sequence continues at coordinate 233,289 of JARUPY010000578.1, read as the reverse complement.
TAATAACGAAATACCAAAAACCAATGTCAAATTGCTTTTAACAGGAAATGTTTTCTTTTTCGTTGCAAAACCACACACAAGCAAAATTTAAAGAAATAGATTTTAAAAAATATACTTTGAAAGTTTGAAAAAAAATGTCAGAACACCCGTGTTGCGTCCCAAAAGAGAACTTTTAATTAAAATCCGAGGCCTGCACGGGTAAATACAATTAAATAATAAATAAATAAACCAATCGTACAGAGAGGGGAAAGGTATGTTACCAGATTTCTTCCTCTGGTAATATCAGAAATCTCTCAGGAATCCACAATGGCTAGAGCCCTTAGCGTCTCGAAATCGTCCACGTCAGAACAAAAGGGAGTTCTTCCATGAGCGGCCTCCTAGGAAGTGGATTAGCCAGACCTTTGGCGGTGGAATCGGAGAGCCTCAGTTGTAATCTTCAAGATCGTTGGAATCGAAGTCAGAATCATATCACGGGACCTCGGGGGCGGCGAAGGTGACTTTGCTGCTGCCAAATCTGAGAGCGTTGGGATTCTGGTCGCCGTGGCCGGATTGGCGTAGATGGGTCGCTCGCTTTCCTGGTTTTGGTGGGTTCGGATGAGGTAGAGTCGATCGTTGACAGCTGCTGGTGCGCCGATCGCGGGTTGACGGTGTAGTGCTTCCATGAGGGAGCTGCTGGTTCGCCCTCGGAAGCTTACTGGATAGGCCGGATCTGTATTCCCCAAGGAAGATTCCTCGAAGCCGCTGATTTGGAGTCGCTGCTGGAAGGAGATGTCGGGGGAGGATGGATTCACCTCTGTTGGTGCTGGAACTGGAGATGTCCGCCCAAAATGAAGTGGCCGGTGAAGACAAAGTTGGGGGCGGTGAAGATTTCTCTTTGCAAGGACAGCAGCAGCCCCCACGCGAACATATTTGGAATGCTATGAACTTTCACCGGAAGAGTAGATTCGCTGGTCAGGTAGTGGGGAGCCGATGGCATTCTTGGCGGTCGAGAGCGTCGAGGCAGAAGTCGGGGCCTAGTCGATGGTGGCCGCTGGGAACGTTGAGGGCGGGTCGCCTAGATCCGAGGAGAGCAGAGACGTGGCGCTGAGTGGCAACGTATTCTGCCTAACGACTCCTTTGATACGTCGCCAACTTTGTGCTCGTGAAACTCCCAAGCTGGATTAATTGGAGGCTGATGTTTGGGTTGAAGCTGCGACCTCTGCAGTCGTTGTTGAGGAGAGAGGCTGATGCTTGGATTGACGCTGCTGAGCATAGACGTGTGATGGTAGGATTGATTATTTCGACCAGTGGAAAGGAAGGTCATCCGGAGTAAGTTGGTGTCAGCTGCCTCATTGCCAGCGGCGCGGCAACTGGCTGATCGGATCGAGATATATCCTAGGTTGGCAGTTGATTTTGGTGTTATTCGTGATACGAGAGCGACAACGAGGGTTGCGTAGCTTGTCTGTGTTTCCTTTATACATATTTGAAGGAAATTAAAAGTAGACATATTCACCAAAACTTAAAATAGGGGTAAAGGAAGCGGTTTACCGAATCGTCAGGTAACACGAGTTGTAGACGGAGTTGTCGAACGTCTTGCATTCTAGGGGAAACGAGTTGAGGGTCGCGTCGGTGAACGAGGGGGGCTCGGCCGGTTGGGATATGACCTGATGCAATTCATAATGAGAAAGATCGAGAAGAGAACCCTACCTTTGACGATGAAGCCTTTGCTTTTCTGTCTCTTCTCTCAGTGTATGTGTATGTATTGAATCTTCAGTATGTGTCTCTCCCTGGGTCTAACTATTATAGGGAATAGTTAGTGGCTGCATTATTATTTTTTAATTAGATTTTTTTGTGATTTTATGGGATTTTGTGTGATTTTAGACGATTTTTATTGATTTTCGATGATTTTAGATGATTTTAAATGATTTTTTTGAAGATTTTAGATGATTTTTAATTTTTATATACTGAAATAAGTTTCTTATATAAATTTTTCCTCCGCTTCTAGGATCTAATATTTTCCCTTACTCCTCGAGGCAAGAGAAAAGTGGTGATCTCAACAAATATAGCAGAGACATCTTTGACATTGGAGGTTCTTTTACTTTTTGTCTGGCAAAAATATTGTCCCAGGCCTTATGCATGTTAATTCACCTTTCTGTTTCCTGTTCTATGTAGGGTGTTGTGTATGTCGTTGACAGTGGGTTCTCCAAACAACAATTTTATAATCTGGTAACTCAATCTTCTTTCCGTGTCAGATTTATTTTTGAGAGACTAAGATATCATACTGTCCAATTGCTGATTTTAGTTTCACGTTGGAATGATTCTGTACCAATCTGCAGAGAATTCGCCAATTTTTCCCTTTATCTCCTATCTAGGGATTATATATCACATGAATGGTTCTTGCCCAGTGTTGGATGTGATTAATCCAACTGCAGGCGTAGTAGATGTATCTACAAATGTAGTTGACTGCTATTACTTTTCTATGCTTAATCTGCAGATTACAGACATCGAGAACCTTGTGGTGGCACCTATATCTCAGGCATCTGCTAGACAGAGAGCTGGTAGGGCCGGAAGAGTTCGTCCTGGAAAATGTTACAGGTGATTGTGGGAAGTTTGGCGTATGAAATGATGTTTGATCTCCCAAATATATTTTATTCGGAAAAGCCTTCCTCTTGAAGAAGTTGCTGCTTGCTTTTTTAACTTTCAATCCAGGTTGTACACAGAAGAGTATTTTCTCAAGGAGATGTCTGCTCAGGGTATTCCAGAGATTCAGAGATCAAACCTCGTTTCATGCATAATTCAGGTACTGCTGGCCTTAGTATGATCATATTTCAGCCAATCAGGCTGTTGTTTGTGAGTTTTTGAGGGAGAAAGAAGTCCTTTCAATTGTGGTTCAAATGAAAGCACACAGAAATGCCATTGCCTTTGAACGTTTTAGTTGGTGATCTCAAATATGATGTTTGGAGTATCATTGTTTGCAACACTGATCATATTTGAAGGTGCAATATAGGCTCCTAAATTGATCTTGCTGTTGCGTACAAGCTCCATGACCTTCTCCTTGAAGATGAAAGATCTCTCAATTGGATGGCCTAAAACAGGATGGTACTCGTAGAAGTTGGGATTGCCAGCTAGATTCGCTTGGTTCGGTCGCTTTGATGGCGGAACCTCGATCATTTTAGAAGACAACAGATAGTCAAATATTTTTGCAACAGATTCTTGTTTTGCCTTTCCTCAAGAGTTGGGCGTTGCCTCTCCATCCTGGGTGCTTCTGTAAGTGATTGTCCATCTGGCGGAACTTTTCCTTTTGTAACTGGCACTTTGATAGGAGCTGCATCTGTAGTCATTACCTGCTTATTGGTATCCTTGAAAGCGGGCTTACCCCCAGTTCTGTTTCCTGGTCTTACTGTCCCTCTAGGTGGCTCGGGTATTAGGATGTTACTTATGTTAGTCCCAACGAAGCTTAATTCCATGTCATGAGCCTTTGTCGCCAACTCCTCGAATGATCGTGGTTTTAGCCCCTGAAGAATATATCGAATCCTCCAGAGCATGCCTTGAATACACATGTCGATAGACGTTTTTTCTGATAGACGATCCCTACAGTTCAAGCTTAGATTCCTCCATCGTTGGATATAGTCGACGATGGGCTCTTCCTCCCATTGGCGAGTATTAGTTAGCTCAATCATGTTCACCACGAGCCGCATGCTGTAGAAACGATTCAGAAACTCCCTTTCCAATTGTTCCCAACTATAATGGTGCCTGGCTTGAGGTCAATGTACCAATCAAAAGCATTTCCCTTTAGAGAGCGGACAAACTGCTTAACCATCCAATCCCTATCCGTGCCTGCATTGTTGCAAGTTTCAACAAAATGGGCCACATGTTGATGGGGATTCCCCTTTCCATCGAACTGTTGGAAGTATGGAGGCTGATATCCCACGGGCATCTTGAGGCATTCGATTCTTCGACTGTAAGGTTTATAAAATGCCGAAGATGATGACGATTTGCCCTCAAGCTCCCTCTTTACCGTTTCTTTTATGAATTCCATCATCGCTTTTGTCGGAACTGGGTCATCAACAACAGAAGCATGCTTTGCTAAATTATCAACATCCATGACCCCCTTTTCCTTATCAACTTGGGTGCGCGAACCCTCCTCCATAGACGTTTTGTCAGCGTCTTTACTCTCCAGCCTTTTGACAATGTAATCCATTTGCTGCTCTCTTTCTTTCTTGAAGAGCAACATAGCATCCACAGTTTTTGTGAGAGCGGCGACCTGATCTTCAAGTGAAGGAGTATCCGCCATCATCACTGGCATGACTTCGAAGCCTTTAGTTGAATCCGCTTATGGGGAAGAATCCGACGGAGAGTCACTTGACGAGATATTTTCAAAATTTATCTGCGGCATAAGAGACACCAGAACCTTGCCGAAGGGATTGTCATCAGCAGTTGGTTGAGATGACTTAGGAGAAATTGCGCTAAGCATTCCCTTTATCTCCTCAGTCTATTTGCGAGTTTTGGCGACAGATTGGGTATATGTCCATTTTGGAGAGCCTCCCTTGTTAAGAACATCCTTGTAAGATGGGGAAGCCTTAGGGGAGATAGACTTGAGCATTTCTTCTATCTCTTCAGCTTGTTTGCGCGTCAGGGTCATAAACTGGACATAAGTCTACTTTGGAGAGTCCTCGTCATTGAGAGTATTCTTTTCAGCGATATCCTTGTAAGCTGGTGATGCCTTGGGGGAGACGGACTTGAGCAATTCTTCAGTCTCTTAGCTTTTAGAGATAATTGAATTTGACCCTCCAAAACCATTGGATAGCTCAATTCGGCCTGGCTTTGCCGCTGAGCGTAGCTACATTTTGGCGGCCGAAAGCAAGGTTAAGTACGCAGCGTACTACACGCGCTGTAAATACAATGGAAGTAAAAAGAAACAAAACTGAACTGACTTCCACTGGCCAGATTGTTGTCCAACATCTTTGCTCACTACAAAAAGTTTAGAAAAAAACCTTCTCACTATATATAATAAATTTTATTTCTCGAATTATAAATTCTTAAATGGTTGAGTCGCTTGACAATTAGGCATGATGAGGAAATTTCGCATATATTATGGTAAAACAAAGTGGACGTGTCAAGAGAGAGGAACAGGACGACGACACAAGTTGACTCCTTTAAATATAAAAAAAGACATGGCGAAATCCATTGTTTGGACGATAGAGTTTGCTTGAATCATATCTCTATGTTCTTGCAAATAAAAATTACCTGTGACGACGAATCAACAGCCCAGAATCACAATCCTCCCCTCCAAAGACATAATGTAAGCAGAAGCACTGGATGTCATCAATGATACCTTCGGAAGGAGAAAGAACGTAGGAGCACAGGATGCTGGTAAGCTGAAATGCTTGTGTAGACATTAAATTTTTGTCTACTATAATAATAAGGTTTCATACAAAGCCTAGTGGGTGTTAACCAATTTTATGGTTTATAAATGGGCTATAAACCCAACCCATAAAGAAATTAAAATTGGTCATAATCTCAAGCCCACAAAGATACATATTGGTTATAAATTAGAGGAACAAGCCCAACCCAAATAAAAGTATATTGGGCCAAACTAAGCCCAAATTCAAGCCCGGCCCATGGTCCGACCCATGAAAAGTTGTCTACTATGCAATTACTAGCTTCCTAATTTAAATCGACCCTAGAGTCTTATAAATAGGAGGCCTCCTCATTCATTCGAGGGACACACACGACACACACGACACACATAGGTGGAGAGAAGGAGCTCTCGAAGACTCTCGTCGCCTCCTGCTCGTCAAAGCTCTGCCGACGTCCATCGCCTGGTGTTCTTCTGAGGTTCTGCCGGATCACGCCCAAAGGCCTCGACGAATTCGTCAAGATATCGAAGCTCTATCGAATCACGCCCATAGGCCCCGACGACTTCATCAATATTTCATCCCGAAGTTCTGCTGAAATTCTGCCAGAGCTCAGGATCACCACCCATCAACGTTATTCTTCGAAGATCGAATCAGAGGAATCACGTGCTTCATCGTGACTAGAGATAGAGCCTGCTACATATTTTCATACGACAATTTGTACGCTGATATTTCCACGCGAGATTTTAATGTTCACAAATTTCTGGCACGCCCAGTGGAACCATCTCTACCTCTCATCTCTTTACTTTGAGGAATTCACATGGCGCCAAAGATGATTAACGTCAAGAATGCGGTCGCGTACAATCGACTTGCTGTTTTTCCTTCACTCTCATCCGAGGGCTCATGATCTGCTAAGTTTCCAAGGTTGGTCAAGGTTAGAACCATTGTTGAACTATAGGGCCATGTTTATCGGTCAAGGCTAAATTTCCGTACCCATGAGTTCGGACATGTAACCGTCGATATTGGTAACTGTTCGTACACGTCGGAGATTCTATTCAGACATGTGCGTTCTTTTTTATACATGTCGTTTTACTGTTCAGACATGTGTACATGCTTTCATACTATGTCTAAACTCACGAGATTCCTAGACACGGGATTTTACCATTGACCCATGTTTACCTCCGGTCCCCGTGGCTCCACCACCACTGGTTATGCTCTTCTTCATGATAGGAAGACAGTGGTGTTGATGCAGTGGAATAAGCACGGATTTTTTCATTGCCCGGCTAAGATTTGGTTATGTGATTAACGCAGACTTCTTGCCGGTGTACGATGAATAGCATCCAGGTATGGTGGCGTTGTTTGAGTTTGCATCAAGCGTTGGTAGCCTGCTGCTTCGGACTTTTTGTCAACCATGCCACAAAAGCCAGAAATATGGTCGCAGGGAGGTGCCTGCAAAAATCTTCCGCGCGTCATCAACCAAAGAAACCTTTTGGAAAGTTAAAAGTGCAAGATTTGGTCTGCCGCTCGAAAAGCATCTCACGACCGGACCGCGCTCCTGACCTTTGTATGTGAAGTAGGTTCCGATTTTAGTTGGTGGGGCGTTTTCTCTTGCTGACCGGGCTTGGGCTTAGGCTTTCGTCCCTTGTCTCCTGGAAACATTATCGGGCTTGTAGATTGGCTTGGGTTTTCGAATGAGTTGTATACGTACATGCTTATAATCCATCTCATTAACATTTACCATGAATGCTTATCAAAAGCAGATGGACTCCAGGGATCTGTTTAGGATTGAGATGACGGAATCATTGCTTGAGAAGCTATGAGTTATTTTTCACGGCTTTCCGCATTGCCCATCTCTGTTGATGTATAGAACCCATGGTGTTGTGGCATCAATGGGACCTCCTGCTTGCATTGTCTTGTTTTACTCTTTTCTTAGAATTTACCCATTAACACCTTATAAAAAAAATAGAAAGAGAAATGAATCGCAAGAACATAGAGATATGATTCATTCAAGCTGAAATTAATCGTCCAAACAATGGATTGTGTCGTCGTCATTGTTATTATTTGTTCATGACGCATCCACTTTGTTTTACCTTAATATATATATATATGCGTGTCCACGTTCTCTTGAAACATTAACTACTGGGATGAGTCGGAGGTGGGAATGCCAATATTCCACTTTCCCCTTCTTGCATTTCTCCACCAACTCCTCCTCCGTACATCCCCGAATGTTCAGCCATTCCAGTGAGTCAGGGAGGCCGTCGTCTGGTAAACACCTCAGCCTCAGACAGTCAGAAATGCTCAAAGATCGAAGGGAGGTGAGGTGGTGTCTGAGTCCTCCACCCACCCTCTCCAACTTCTTCATTCCCTCAATAATCAAACTGAAGAGGGATGAAGGGAGGTGGCGACTCCAGTCTCCATCATAAACACTAGGAGGAAAGCACTCCATCTCATCCGTACACTCTACCGAGATCTTCAATAATCGTAAGGTGGTGAAACCCCTCAACCCCAACTCCTCAATTTGTTGATTTAGATTTCGAAGTTTAATTGAAAGAAATTCCAGGTTGGGAGGCAGACCTCTCATGATGCCTTCATAGTAAAGACTTCACCTTTGGACATCCGGCAAACCCAAACTTGGACAGGTTGCGGGAGAGTGAAGGGAATATCTCCATCTCTAATGCGGGGCGATTCGAGAGAGTAAATTTCGGAGAGTGCGGACATGTGTTGCATGCTGTCCGTCAAGGTCGTAAGACTTCTGCAATTCTCAATTTTCAATTTCCGCAGAGACCGAGAGAGGGGACTACCAACACCAACTAATTCCGTAATCGACACCAGTCCCTCTAGATTCAAAAGAGTAAGCTCCTCGAGATAATCCAGAAGTTTTCTGCTAATCAGCTGGGATTGCGGCATAATTGGGCAGCCGCTAAGCGGTGTTACTATTATAGCAGGCGTAAGCGGTGAGGGACCACCAACTTTCTGTAGTTGGTTATTTATTTGTCTATTTGTTTGCAGCAGGTGTGCATTGGTGAAGCCACTCCGTAGGCGTCGTTGGCTGTGAATCCGAAGGGCTTGGCCGAGGAAGCTGTCCTTAACGCCAGGTGGGCATACAGCAGGTCCAAGAGAAGGTTTCTGCGGCACGCATAAGTGATGAGTGACTGCAAATTAAACCAAAAAAAAAAAGAAGCCCACCAAAAGACTAATTCACACCCTCTTAGTCACAATCAAAGGGCTAATAGCTTTGCTTTCCCAGCTATTCATCCAAAGCACGAATGTCCGTCATTGTTCTTTATTTCCTCAAAGAGAGAACAAAATGGAAGTTATCCATGCGTAGTACAAACCTAAGAAAACAAATGCACAACGCGTTACCCAAACAGAGAATTTCCCGAGTTCACGTCGACTGCACATCTGCTTACAGACAAAACGGCAGTGCAGCCCTTGAAAAAGAGTCGTCGTCGTGTCCCTCGTGATGGCCTCTTTATTACATTTCATTCGTTGCTTTGCTTTACTTTCACGTCTATATGTCCAAAGCACAAAAAGTATCTCTTAAAAAAAAGAAGATGCCTTACTTATATTTGAGACGAAAATTCGGAAGTTCTTGAAGGAGCACAAAGGATGGTCGTTAAGCTCGCTCTCGAGCCATTTTAACAATCATAATCGCTGTTAGCAGCATAGCATGGTTTATCGATGTACGCTGAAGACCTCATCTGTTGTAGATGATGAGGAGGACGTCGGCCAAACTCAATGATCTAAAGAATCATACCGCCACCAAATAGTCATATCTTAAAAATCAATCAATCATGTATTAGTATTTGTTTCAACATGATCAAGTAAAACTTTCAAATAATTTAAACTTAAAATTTTGAGATATCGTTTGTTTTCATAGTTAAAGGATGATGTTGAGATAACAAAATCGGTAGTAGTTTTATTTTTGTTCTCTCTCATAACTCCAACAACAACAGCATGCTTCTATTACTACTTTTAGTTATTTTCGTAAATCGGTAGCAGTTGCGGCAAGGGAACACACCAGCACAGGCGGACGAATTTCGATTCCATCCACTCTGTCGGCACCACCAGCGAGAGCCTGTGCTACTCAGACCCAACCCTCGTCCATTGTGACGCCGGAGCATGCTGGTCCGACTAACACAACTCGGGAACAGCTCTAATGTTTTCGATTCACTTGAGCAGGTCAATTCAAGATCGGAGGAGTTCGCTGAGAAGTGCAAAACAGCCTTAACCAAAAATCTTCATCTCCTTAAAACCCCACTGAAGTCCAGAACATCATCTTTACTATTGATTCCGAAGTATTTTCTAAAATTACATGAAGAAATATTTCGTATAATACGAATTAATTGTAAAAAGTTGACATTAACCAACTACTCCGTCAATTTGATTTCAGCATCCAGTCCGAATCCATTGAAATATAATTGTTTGACAAAGAAAAAAAAATCTTAATGCTATTTACAAAAAAAAAGTTTCATAAAATCTTCTTCGAATCTTTCTAGATTTGGTGGATCTTTTAGAAAAATTTTTAGATCACCTTTTGATTTGACTTAGATCTGGCAACTTCATATAATTAAATAGTACCGTATAGAAAATCTGTTACACTTTAAGAAATATACTCATTTTAGTACTTAACAGCAATGAACACATTTTTCGTGAAGTAAAACAAAAAACTTTATGATGAAATTGACCTTTCTATTTTATAGAAAAGATTTGAACAATAGTACTAAGAATATGTAAGTAAATTAAATAACTTCGTATGATAGATTTTTGTCGTGATTTACGAAATAGAATTAAAGAAATACAACTATTTATGTTCGTCCCAGTACAAGGAAAAGTACATATATAAAAAAATGTCACTCTATTTTTGGTTCTTTTAAGCATAAAAAAATTGTAGTAGCATGCATATAATTTGTACATTATAATTTAGCTTAGTTCACCAGTATCTTTGTAAAGAAATTCAAAAATTTTTGCAACAACAAAATAAATGTATACATAACATTCATTCTATCCGCAGCAAATGTTCTAATATTTTCATGAAGATTTACAAAAGTTTTGCAATATAAAATTGTGATATTAGACGAAAAATTTTGTCACATAAAATGTGCACAAAAGAAGGAAAAAAAATGTAAAGTTGAGCAAATAAATAGCAATGCGAACAAAATTGGTTATGAACAAAAAATTGGTAGTATGACATTTTTTAGCATATTTCGTATTTCATAGCAATTATTTCTTATATAGTAGCATAAATATTGTTATAAAATGATTGGCATCAAATACAAAATATTTGAAAATTATGTTTTAGAGGTTTTTTCATTTCCAAGACTAACTTTCGTATGATACATTTTTTTTCGTGAACAGTAATAGCAAAAGAAAATAAAACGAAACTAACTCTACAAATAACGAATTCTTTGCTTAGTTTTACAAGAAAAATATATACACGGAATAATTGATATAACTCGTTAAATACGTCTTAAAAATTGCTAAAATACATAAATATTTTGCTTTGGCGCTACAAGACGAAATATCATGCAACAACATCGTATTATACAAAATAATTATAGATCTTTACGAAAAATTGTTCTACAAAAAAAGTTGAGTCCACGAAACTTCCATGAAGCTCTTAATGACATATTGAACCACTTAATGACAATGTTCTTTAGATAACTCCCCGGTGTTCTTCATGCTTTTCTGGAAGATTTGGTGAATCATCAACTATAGCATTGGACCAAATTTGTTCCAAACATTTTGTGAGTATAGAATAGGGGGATTTACTTATATTTCTTTTTTGAAATGAAAAAAAGAATATGGAATTAATTGAAAGGGATAAATTATGTGTTTGGAATGGAAATAAATTCATTAGTGTGCAAATCATGTTTGAGATTTTATCAACATCAAATCAATTACTGAGATGAGTCAGTGAATCGTGGAGTTGTACCATTATTATCTTAATACAGAGGATACAAAAGTAGAAGCAAAAACACACATAATAATATTAATACCCCCCTAATATCAAATCTTACGCGACAACTTACTTAAATATCAACTCGTGGGATGAGTCGGAGGTGGGAATGCCAATATTCCCCTTTCCCCTTCCTGCATTTCTCCATCAACTCCTCCTCCGTACATCGATTAATGTAGAGATGTTCCAGGGAGTCAGGGACGCCGTCCTCTGGTAAACACCTCAGCCTCTCACACTCATCAATAGTCAAAGATTGAAGGGAGGTGAGGTGGTGTCTGAGTCCCCCACCCACCTTCTCCAACTTCTTCATATTCCGAATATCCAAATGGAGGAGGGATGAAGGGAGGAGGCGACTCCAGTCTCCATCGACAGTAGTAGTAGGAGAAATTCTACACTTATCTACCCGTTTTCCGTGGGATTGCCGCATTTGGCCCAAATTCGGTTATCATATTGAGAACGGATTGCCGACAAATAAATGTAGAAGTATTTAGTACGTAATTTTTGTTAGTTTTTTTAGTAAAAATGGAGAAATATTTCGTACACGAATTAATTGTAAAAGGTTGACATTAACCAACTGCCCCGTCAATTTGTTTTTTACCGATAGAGGATGAGATTACTGGTAGAGGGCTTGAACTGGCAATCCTTTTCCATCAGGATTGCTCAATTTGTATTTAATGCAACAATCCTTTTAAGTCCCAATCCATTTGAAAAATAATTGTTTGACAAAGAAAAAAAAATCTTGCTTTGAAAAAGCCATTAAAAAAAGAAAAGTTTGATCGAATCTTTGTAGATTTGATGGATCTTTTAGAAAGCTTTTTAAATAACCTTTTGATTTGACTTAAATGTGACAACTTCGTACAATTAAAAAGTATCGTACAAAAAATATGTTCTACTCTACTAAATATACCCATTTTAATACTAAATAGTAATGAACGCATTTTTCGTACAGTAAACCAAAAATTTATAATGAACTTTTCTATTTTATACAAAAAAATTAGAACAACAGTACCAAGAATATGTAAATAACTTTAGTATTACATAACTATTCTTTCATATGATAGGTTTTTGTCGTGATTTACGAAATAGAATTAAAGAAATACAACTATTTACGTTGGTTCTTGTAAGCATAAAAATTTAGTAGCATGCATATAATTTGTACATTATAATTTAGCATACTTCACCAGTATCTTTCTAAAGAAATTCAAAAAATTTGCAACAACAAAATAATATAGAAAAATAAAAAAAAAGATCTCAAAATTTCGTAAATGTATACGTAACATTCATTCTATCCGCAATAAATGTTCTAATTTATGAACATTTACAGCACAATGAAGGCCGAACATGATGCGCTCCTTCACAATCAGCGTGGCATTTGGTTCCCCCATCATCAGCCCAAAATGTCATTGGCTGCAAATGGCTCTTCAAGAATAAATATCTTCCCGATGGTTCCATCAATAAATACAAGGCGCGACTAGTTGCAAAAGGTTTTCGGCAATGGCTAGACATTGATTACAATGACACATTTAGCCCAGTAGTTAAACCAGCCATGATCCGCTTTGTCCTCTCATTAGCGATTTCAAATCGGTGGCACATTCGACAACTTGATGTCAGCAATGCTTTCTTACATGGAACTCTCTATGAGCTAGTCTTCACGAAGCTACCTCCGGGCTTCAAAGATAATCACTACCCACACCATGTGTATTGTTTGGTCAAATCTCTCTACGGGCTCAAGCAAGCTCCTCGTGTCTGTTTTCGAGCTTTCCGATAAGCGCTTATTTCTCTGGGATTACGGCAATGTATCTCCGATACATCTCTATTCACTCTTCGACATGGTCATTGGGTTCTTCTCCTTTTATTGTATGTCGATGATATCTTGATGGCAGGATCTGATGATGTTCTCCTCACCAGCGTTATACAATAGCTCAGTTTCCAACAGCAATGTCTTCCCTAATCCAACCATTTTTTGCGAAATCATGGGTGCTCTTTAATATGTCACTCTGACACGTCCAGACATCGCATTTTCGGTAAACTATCTGAAGTCAGTTCTTACAACGGCCGACATCAGTGAACCTTCATCAAGCCAAGCGACTACTGCGGTATCTCAAAGGCTCTCTCAACTAAGGATTGCCAATTTGTCCAACCAATACGTTGCAACTTACTACCTATGCGGATGCTGATTGGGAAAGTTGTCCAACGACACGTCGCTCGACCACTGGCTATGCAATTTTTCATGGTCACAACCTCATCTCTTGGCGCTCCAAGAAGCAAGCCATGCTCTCTCGAAGTTCTACGGAAACTGAATATAGGGCTCTTGCTTACACCGTTGCTGAGGTTACCTGACCGTCATCTCTTGCTCGCGAGCTACGTGTTCATCTCTCGCGTCCTCTTTTGATTTGCTACGACAATTTGGGAGCTACGTACCTCGCTGCAAATCCTATTCAACATCAACGTACTAAGCATGTTGATATTGATATCATTTTTTCCGGGAACAGGTCCAATCCGGTTCGATTGTCATCAAATATATTCCGACACGTGATCAGAAAACTGATATTTTTACCAAGACCCTAGGTGGGCGGTTCATTCGTTGAGCAACACAACAATCTCCCGCTGATTGGGGGTGATAACGTAAAGCTAGAAACGAGTAGGTTTAGATATTATTTGATTAGTATTGAGATATTCGTCATGAAATCCTCTTGATTATTGGAGCTAAATATCCTCAATATCCCTATTAATAGTGATGTATTGTAATTACGTTATTAATCAATTGAGATTTGTCATTTGATCTCCATCACCCTCCATCCCCTTCCACACGGACGACTTAAATTGAGCACAACTAATAATCCTCATCTCTTCGAGCACAATCCAAGAGGTCGACAAACTCCCTTCAAAGTGAACCAGCTCCTGGATTTCCCTAGTTGCCATCTTGGTCATCGAAGTAAGCTCTGCCAGACATTTCAGAAATCCCTCATTGCAACAATGAATATTAATCTCCACGAGAATGCTCGCATGGAGACTCCATTATGCACACTCAACATACACGTTAAAATACCATAATAAGGTTGCAAGAGTGTCAAGACTTACCTCCATGCCAAAACCTTCTCAATCGACTTTTTAAAATATTTTTGGATTTTTCTTTTATAAAGCAATTCTGACATTCTATTATTTAGGAAATTTATTTTACCGAACGACCAGATGCATTCTCATATTGCATAAATCATTTGGGAATAATCTTTGATTGATTTCATATCAATCGGATTCTCTTATATCAAGATATCGTATTACAGAAGGTTGGAGACAGAATCGATCAACAACCTTCTATAGTTGGAAAGAAATAATATTTCACCCCAACTCGAGAAATCTAATCATGGGCTAGTGCATTTATAAAAATTAATTTTGTTTTAATTAGATATTTTAATGCCACGATAGCGCATTACAGAAGGTTCGACCAGAACAGTCAAGCAACCTTCTATACGAGGAAATAATCAATCATTTATTTTCAAAATGAAATAATTCATTCCAGATTAGTTTGTCATTGTATCTGGACAAAATTCACATGAAAAATTTTGATTATTAGATATTTCTTATTAATGTGACCTTCTGTAATAGGAAAATTCCAATTTTAGTAATATAATTTTCATACATAGGAAAAATATTTTATTTTTGACTTTTACGGTTTGCATTACTAGGTAAACAATTTAATATTAATTCAAATAATATTCCTAAGAATATTCATGTTTTGAATTAATAAATTAATTAAGACATGTAATAATTAATTATTGAAATATCTAATTTGAAAATATTATCTAATCATGTCATATGATATTTTCTTGATATTTTTTCTTTATTAGGAACTATATCATTGTTATAGGAGGTTACCGCTTCTGTAAAGTCATAGCAGGTGAAACCTGCAAACCTTATTAAAAATAATGTGCACGTTTTTTCGTACATGTTTTTTTACTGTTTAGACATGTCTATCTACTTTTATATTATGTCTGAACTTACGAGAGTCCAGACACATAATTTTAGTCTTGACCGGGGTTGCATTTGTTAATATAAAGTGAAAATACCATTTAGATGATCATAAACACAAACACGATGGACGAGCCTCCGATGAGATGAAAACATGACGGGAATAATCTTCTTCCACGGAGAGTATACCAAGTGATGAGTTCACTTTATATTATTATTTAGATTTACTTTCAGTTCAGTGCTATGTTTACAACAAAATATTAATACAAAATTTTTTTAAATTAAATTAGAAAGTCCTGAATTCACAAGTTGAAAAGATTTTTACAAAATATTTGAAAGATTGAAATGAATCAGGTATATTTACAATATGGACTTAATAAGATCCAGAAAAAGAATATGGCGGCGGGTGGATATTGTTCTAAGTCATAAACTTGACGAATTGATATACTCTTACTAATGATTTCTCTCCTTCTTCGTCTTCGTACACAAAAAGGAAAGTACAATCTAAATAACTATTATTTCTTGAAATTAGTCGCTTTTTACCAAAAATTATCATTCGTATGTGATAAAAGATTCAAAATATTTATTCGAGGCTATAAAAAAAAAAAGATTTCAAAGTCTTAGACAACGAAATAAAGTCAACAAAAAGGATAATTACGACATTAATTATAAGTTTGAGATACACAGTTAGAATAATGCTATGAGATTTCAAAATATTAAGATTATTTCAAAATTTTGGCTAAGGCGGATCAATATTTTACAAACATAATATTCTGAATATTTTAAAAAGTTTGATGGAGAAGTGAATCCTTCCTTCGCTTTCGTATAATTCGCTAAAGCATTACAAAATTTGCAATCGATATTTTTTGTTAAATTGTAAAAACAAAGTTCTTCCCTGGATGATGCATTATGCCATAAGTTATCTGTTCCATCCTTTTGCAGGTGACATACTGCTATTATATCTGCCTCACGCGTTGTGAATTTGGCCTGTATTATAACAGTCACCGACCCCGCATTCCTTGTCACTCGGAACATGGAAGATTTCGTATGAAGATCAAGAGGAAGGTTCTCCAATACAGCGACTATTTGAGATTCTAGAATTCGAGAAATAAAATTATATATCCAACTCTTGATCGCCAATACACGGCGGCATCTCCTGCAAACTTTCTGTGCCGGTTATGTCGAGGTGGAGAAGATTGGACAGCTTGTGAATGTTTCTAGGCAGCTTTTGAAGTTCCTTACACCCTCGAAGCAGTAGAGATTGCAACTCCACCAGGTCACAAATGGATTCCGGCAGCACTTTGATATCTGTATGTGAAAAATCCACGGAACGTAGGAGTTCCAACTCTCGAATTCGGTCGGGCACATTTTTAATTTGAAAGAAGCGCAACGACAACATTCTAAGATT
Source organism: Melastoma dodecandrum (assembly GCA_029817715.1). Lineage (NCBI taxonomy): Eukaryota > Viridiplantae > Streptophyta > Magnoliopsida > Myrtales > Melastomataceae > Melastoma > Melastoma dodecandrum. The sequence goes on along the minus strand of JARUPY010000578.1, from coordinate 216,617 downwards.
CTTCATATCCACGATCAAGTCTTGTATCACATCCTCGGAGACAAAGGCAATTCCCTCTCGCCCTTCTGAGATTTGAAATGGCATAAATGTTCTCAACTTCTTCATTGAGCGGAACACTTCAAATCTCTTCGATAGACAACATTCATAAAACTGTGTGACCATTGCTGCATGACGAACTTTGTCAAGGAACAACACTTCACAAAAGGAGGAGCCTTCTTTAAACTCATCAGAGCTGAAGTATGAGCGGGCATCGACCGATTTCGCGAGGTCATTGATAAGATCATACATTGAATAGAAATTCTTATCATCCCTCGTTCTCTGAAGGAATGACAAGGCCTCCAACCGATGGAGATTCTCCATCCCCGCCTCTCGGAGAGTTCGGACAGTCCCTTTTTGCAGCAAACCCTGTATGATCCAGAATCGAATTAACTCGTCTTGGTCGAATACGTAATCCTTCGGGAATAACGCACAAGCTGCGAAACATCTCTTCAAGTGAATGGGAAGATGAACATAGCTCAACTTCAAAGCTGGAGGGATCTTTCCCCCCTCTCTGTCCCAAGAACCATGAGTTAACACTTGCTTCCACTGTTCATCATCAGTTTTGAAACGCAGCATACCTGCGATAGAGTTAATAGAAAGAGGCAGACCCTTACACTTTTTAGCCAATTGAACGGAAATCTCTTGAAGATGTGGGTGGCCTTCAAAGTTTTTCTCACCTATGGAGTGATAGGCAAGCAGAGACAAGCACTCCTCCAACGACATTAATTCCAACTGCTTTGGATCACGATCACCCATCACTCTGGCGACCTCAGAGTTTCTTGTTGTGAGAAGAATCCTGCTTCCTTTACTACTCCCGGAATACAAGGGCTTCAGCAGGGACTCGAGCTCTTCATACTTATCGTTCCAGACATCGTCCAAAACAAGAAGGAACTTCTTTACAGATAAATTCTCTCTCAGAGAACTCTGAAGACTATCCAGATCCTTCTCTACACCGGATGAAGACGGGGCTACCTTGTCCAGGATGACTACCTTGTCCAGGATGCACTTGGTGATGGCGGCCATGTCAAAGACTTCGGAGACACAGACCCAGGCTTTGACTGCGAAGTCCGCAGTTTTCAAGGACTCGTGATTATACAACTCTTGTGCGAGGGTAGTTTTACCGAGTCCTCCCATCCCCACAATAGAAACGACTGTAAAGGGTTGGACGTAGTTGCCAGTTGCTGCTTCGGATCCTGTCAATCGAGCGAGCAGCTCCTCCATTTGCTTCTCCCTGCCCACGAACATTGGCTCGGACAGGGACGTGGTTTCGAAACGGGGCTGGTAGCTGTGACGCTCGCTCCTCGAGTTCCGGACTAATTGGAGCGAGGGAATTTTTTCATAGACATCCTTTAATCTTCGGTCAATGTCATCGATCTCGTTGGCCATACGATGACGGGAGATCAGGGTGCGCGGGCGGAAAGGAGAGCAGCAAGCGACGAGGCAGTGAGGGAGTTTGGACGACTGTGCCTTGGACTCGGCCCGCTTGGCTTCAACAGAGAAGTGGTCGAGCAGGTCCTCCATGTCGTAGGCGACGTCCCTGAGGTCAGCGAGCCACTGGGCAATAGAAGGGTCATCGTCGTACATCTGCTTTTCCTCGGCAGAATCCAGAACGGCTTGGATCCCGGGCAGCTTCTCACCCCATGACTGGAGCTTGTCGGAGATGCCGTGGATCCGGGCATACTCTGCGATGAGTTGAGAGCCGACCAGGTTGAGGATGGGGGAGATGAAATCCTCTCTGTCTTTTGGAATGGTTTGTCTTCCTCAAACACTTTCACAGAGGAAAGGCAATTATTCCCACGAGTCTTGCCTTAATTCATCCTACACAAACGGACAAGCATTGGTTTGTTTGGTAAATATAATGATTTCAAGAAAAGGCTGATGATGGAAGAAGACCTTCCCCACCCCAACCCAAACACGACCTCTCCACATCGATCTTACTGTTGGTGGCCCCACCCACCCATGTGAATTTCCCTACTTCCATGATTGTATTGTCTGTCCCCCAAACGAAATAACTCCAAATTTCTTCTTCCATGTCTGTCTATCCAATTGTCGGTTAAAAAATCATTCCTTTTAAGACAGAAATCCACGGTAGATTTTTAAATTTAAAAAATGTAAATTCGATACATCACTTCCGATTGAAATTTATTAGTTTAAATACCGATTTTTAGTTTAAACACCTATTTCTATATTTTATATTTAAAAAATCAAATTTTATAAAGACGATTTTCGAAGTGGCTCCGACATGAATATTTCCTTCTTTCGTAAAATTAACAATTTTTATTAATATCAGTTCATCCCATTTTCAAACATGATGTTGTTAACACATTTCGACCAATTCCATAAATTATGACAATTATTAATCAAGAGATTACGTCGCAACAATGTCTAAGATAGATATATGACTAAAGGAATAATTCAGGAATCTTTCGAAATAAGACATTTTTTCGAATGTGAAGAAACGATGAGATTGCGAAATTTTAAAAGTGTTTTTTGAAGTACGATCCTCTTGCAACGGAACTCGGGGTTAATGCTAAGATGGCCTGAACACCTAACATGTGCAATTTCATCTGGTACTTGTTTTAATACCCGAAAGATGAACATAAACATAGGCATTGGCTCAATCCGCAATTGTAGTATTCACTTGATCCGATTCGGGCATTAGGGCGCATAGCATGGAGTGTCAAAGTCCTTGTTTCTGGTAGAAGTGAGGGGCAACTTCAGTCAACCAAGAAGGCTCGATCGAAATGACATTGCGCATGTACCGCCGGTCAGTTGAAACGATAGTTTGATACAGAACCCACTTCGGATTGACTCTGTCTCACAAGAAATGATCAAGTAGCACAAAATTCAGTAAAAAGGAAGACATAGCCACATCTAATACTAACTCAGAGTCAATCGTAGGAGAGGAATGAACGGAGTAGACGTAATACGTAATGCCGACGGGTATGCATTCAACCAAATATATTTTTTGTTGGATGGATATGATGTGCTCACCTAAATAACACCGATGATGGGTGGATGTAAACTTCCTGCGATGCTCTGAGTGTCTTGTACATCCCATTGTGACTATATGGCTTTTCGTTATATAAGCCCAACACAAGAAGCAACAGTATTTCTAGGGATTAAATCCAAAAGGTTGTAAACCAGAGGTTGCGAAAAGCCAATTGAAGGAACTCACTTCAAGACGACATGCATTGGCGAAGAACCCAGCAGTCACCGCCTTCCTTACGGCCTGCGAGATAAAACAAAAATTAATGGGCGAAACAGCCAGCTAAGCTACCATTTCTATTGAACAATGAAACTAAAACAAAATAGAAGTTCTAGCATGGGTCTGCAGAAGTTAACCTGCAAATTTCCTTCACAAGATTTAAGGTCTATGCCTAACCTCTGGGCTATTCTTTGAAGTTGTTCTCTAATTTCAATGACTTTTTTCTGCACAACACAAGCAAAAACATTAAAAATATAACATCATACACAGAGGTTGAAAATTGAGCTCATACCATGGCGTGGTAATTAATATAATTCTTTTAACACCAATTGGATGATTTCCCAGATTCAAGGAATCCTTTGTAGACGTTTAGGAATGTCACATGGTCACCCTGCAAGAAAGAAGAAGCTTGGTCTTCAGGCATTTGCAAAAAGTAGTAAAAACAAAATTGGATATAAACTCATGTAAGGAATGAGATATCTACATAGGGAAGAGCACAAAGAGGTTGTCCCAACTATAAACAAAATGATATAACGTTCTGGCCGAGTTGTGCATGAGAGTATGGATATATTACACATGTACCTCAGCTGCAGCAAAACGCACTTTGGCCTCATCTTATTCCTTGCGTACTCCACGACCAGTGACCCAAATAGACTACCAAGACATAATTTGAACAGTTTGCAAAAAGCTTACTGAAATTGTTTCCAAATGAACTCCATGCATTTACATCTCATCTGAAAGGTCAGAAGGGTTTACTTGAACAGAAAGTACTGCCGAAATTGTGAGAATCTCCTCCGAACAGCCTAGTTGGTTGGAAGACAATATCATCTTCGAAATCATTGGCTCCTAGAGAAAATTGTCATTAGTAATTATTAGCTCCGGCTTCACTTAGAGAAGCAGGTGGGAAGGAGACAAGTTTAAACCAGAATGCTTCAGCTAGTTAACTTCCCAACAATCATCTGGCACCTATGGACGAGGAGGAATCTAGCACTATTCAATAGGCAAGCAACCCCCAATAACCTCTTGGAGACTATACTAGCCAGAGCATCAGAAATCCAAGCTGCACTAGGAGGAAGACCAGAAACAAACACAAGCAGCTACGGCAACCCCAGTGAAAACTCTAATTGGGAACCCTCACGCAGCCTACCATACACACTAAACACAGACGCGTCAGCCCACAGAAACTCACCACGAGTAGGACCTGGGGGGGTAATCAGAGACAGAGGGAGGCTGGATAGGGGGGTAATCAGAGACAGAAAACGCTATCACTCTTCTTTTCCCACCGGATTTTGTGATAGACGAACTTCATAGGGATATCCCCTCATTTGAAACCTATGATGGGGTAACCTAAACGCTTCTATTATGATCTAATCTCATTTCTACCAAAAAAAAAAAAAACACATTGGTAGCCTCACCGTATTCAAGAGTGCGAACAAATTTACACAGCACAGCACTAATTTACAAAAAGTGTGCTACTGTAGAAAATGAAAACTAACAAAATCATCGAAAAGAAATACAAAAGAAAAAGGGAAACCGAACTTTGAGACAAATATTTGGGAGGACCAAATCACCACTTTATCAAGATTCAACTATCTCTTATTATTATCAACATAGAATAAAGAGACGCCATGAAGTGAGACACTATGATAATATAACTATAACAACTGTGAATGGGCACATAGCTTTGATTCTGGATATGCAAAATGAAAGAAAAGGGTTTCATACCAGGGGTATTTCAGCAACATGAAATCCAACAGGTGAAATAAGTTTTGCATCGTCGTCAAGCACCTCAAGAGAACTAAGGGCTGTGATAGCATCAATTTGATGTAGTCCTCCTCTTGCTGGTGCTCTCCTCTGGCCATTAGTAGCCATTGCTTCAAATAGCTCTAACGCGTCATCTGGAGTCTTATTCATAATGGTGCCTTCTGCAGCAGAGTCGATTGTGGACTGGAGTTGCTCCGCTAGCCCGTCGTAAAAACTCTGAACCAACATCCACTTTGGGATGTCGTGGTGGGGGCATAGCCTTTGCAGCTCCTTAAAGCGATCCCATGCTTCGTACATTGATTCACCTGCTAGTTGGCGGAACGAAGTAATGTCGTTCCTTATCTTCACGGTTCGGCTCGGTGGATAGTACTTGGACAGGAAGTGTTTTCGGAGGTCGTCCCATGAGCTGACTGACTCTCCAGGCAGCGAATATAGCCACGTTCTGGCCTTGTCTCGAAGCGAGAACGGGAACAGCCTCAACTTGATTGCTTCTGCCGATACGCCATGATACCTGAAGGTGCCACACAAATCCTCAAAACGCGTTAGGTGCCAGTGTGGATCTTCATTAATTAAACCTCCAAAATTGGAATTTTCAATCATATGAATAATTGAAGGTTTAATTTCAAACGTATCCGCCTGAATTTCAGGACGTAGAAAACCAACATGATTTTGTGGAGTCGGCTGCGCATAGTCCCGCAACGTCCTCGGCTGTTGCTGCGCAGCAATGTCAACAACATTGTTGTTGTTGTTGGCGTTCGCCATGGTGTCCCTTTGACCTCTTCGTAAAATTCGAAAAGTTCGTTCAATTTCAGGGTCAAAGAGTAGCTCTTTATCACCTTTGCGATGTCGCATACACCTGCAAAAGATGAAAAGAAAATCAGTGACTAGAATAAAATTTGTAACCGAAAATTGACTGAAATAATTCTATTTCAGTCCCGGGCAGCGGCGCAAAAAACTTGATCGCTAAAACGCACACGCAAGTATACGGGTCGCGCCAAGTAATAAAGTGATGAGAAAGATCGTTCCCACGAGGACTGATTAGACAGAATCTACTGCCAATAGTCAATTATTGAGTTCAAATTCTAGTCAAGAAGGTTGAGTAATGAAAGGTTGGGTGCAAGAAAGTAAATCGCAAGAAAAATGGAAGCAAGGTTGTAATTCAAATAATAAAGGCCTAGGACTCCGAATCCCCTATCGATTCGTAGATTATCGCACTCTCTCTTCCTCAATTCAATCCGTTTTACCGTTTACTAACCACAATTCCCTAACAATCGCTACACCTCTCTCGAGGCTGTAACTGTGAATTACTAATCACCCGTAAACCTATATTTCTATAGCGAATCACGAATAATCAAAATTCCTTGAGATCCAATTGTTCTCTCGGTTACCTACGAGTGTATATCTCTATACTCCTCTTAGTTAAGCCGATCTCTCGGCCTTAACCTAAGTTATGTTTCCCCTCTTCTAATCCTAAGTCTCTCTCGAGTTCACTTAGGACTAAGAATTCATACAAACCGGCGATCAACCCGATAGGTAAGCATTAAACACAGAAGAAACACAAGTAAACGATAAATCTTCTTGAATTGATTCCGAAAAAGTGGATAACCAACTACACGAGTCGGTTCATCATCATCCTAGAAAAAAGATGTTTAGTTCGACATCACAAACGAAACAAAAAGCAAAGAGAAAAGAAAAATCGTTGAAGTCTCCATCAACGTCTTCTTCTCCTTGTTCCTAGCCGACGTCGGGTGCCAAAACTCAAGTCAGAAGGGGAAGAGAGAAGAGGTCTCGTTCCTCCCCGAAAACCTAAAATCCAATCTTTTTATACCTAAAGCGAATCTAAAAAAATAAAACCTAATTTTCGGGCAATATTATGTCGTGCAGCTGCAAGATGAATTCGTTGCAGCTGCAACGACCTCTCTGAAGCTCTCTTCATATATGCCCAGTCGCACTCGTGCAGCTGCACGGGACTGGCGTTGCAGCTGCAACGACCAGTCTGATGCCCTTCTGCCTCTCGCTTGCAGCTGCACCATGTCCTCCGCCTTCTATTTCTCTTCATCCTTCACCATTTTTGCTTTGTTTTCCGTCATGCCTTCATTTACTTCCTACGATCACGAAGCAAACGTGATGAATGACAATTTACAGCTCATTTGGCAAACAATAACAATTAAAATTCTCGAAACTAACTAGAATTAAGCCTAAATGTGATCATATAACTCTATTTTACTAGAGTTATCAATACTCACAATTTCGGCAGTACTTTCTGTTCAAGTAAACCCTTCTGACCTTACAGAACAGATGTGAACGCATGGAGTTTATTTGGAAACAATTTCAGTAAGCCTTTCACAAATTGATCAAATTATGACTTGGTAGTCTATTTGGGTCGCTGGTCGTGGAGTACGCAAGGAATTCGATGAGGCCAAAATGCGTTTTGCTGCAGCTGAGGTAAGTGTTTAATATATATCCTGATTTAACTTACTTGTTTGAAACCGCACTCATGCACAACTGGGCCAGTACGTTATAATATTTAGCAACTGTATCAATCATATCATTTTGTTTATAGTTGGGACAACCTGTTTGCGCTCTTCCCTACGTAGATATCTCATTCCTTACAGAAGTTTATATCCAATTTTGTTTTTACTACTTTTTGCAAGTGCCTGAAGGCCAAGCTTTTCTTTCTTGCAGGGTGACCATGTGACATTCCTAAACGTCTACAAAGGATTCCTTGAATCTGGAAAATCATCCAATTGGTGTTACAAGAATTATATTAATTACCACGCCATGGTATGAGCTCAATTTTCAACCCGTGTGTATGATGTTACATTTTTAATGTTGTTGCTTGTGTTGTGCAGAAAAAAGTCATTGAAATTAGAGAACAACTTCAAAGAATAGCCGAGAGGTTAGGCATAGACCTTAAATCTTGTGAAGGAAATTTGCAGGTCAACTTCTGCAGACCCATGCTTGAACTTCTATTTTGTTTTAGTTTCATTGTTCAATAGAAATGGTAGCTTAGCTTGCTGTTTCGCCCATTAATTTTTATCTTATCTCGCAGGCCGTAAGGATGGCGGTGACTTCTGGGTTCTTCGCCAACGCCTGTCGTCTTGAAGTGAGTTTTCCTTCAATTGGCTTTTCGCAACCTCTGGTTTACAACCTTTTGGATCTAATCCCTGGAAATACTGTTGCTTCTTGTGTTGGGCTTATGTAACGAAAAGCCATACAGTCACAATGGGATGTACAAGACAGTCAGAGCATCGCAGGAAGTTTACATCCACCCATCATCGGTGTTATTTAGGTGAGCACATCATATCCATCCAATAAAAAAATATATATTTGGTTGAATGCATATCCGTCTGCACTACGACTACTCCGTTCATTCCTCTCCTAGGATTGACTCTGAGTTTAGTATTAGATGTGGCTATCGCTTCCTTTTTACTGAATTTTGTACTACTCGATCATTTCTTGTGGCACAGAGTCAATCCGAAGTGGGTTCTGTATCAAAAAATCGTTTCAACTGATCGGCGGTACATGCGCAACGTCATCTCGATCGAGCCTTCTTGGTTGATTGAAGTTGCCCCTCGCTTCTACTAGGAACAAGGACTTTGAAACTCCATGCTATGCTCCCTAATACCGAAATCGGATCAAGTGAAATCTACAAATGCGGAATGAGCCGATGCCTATGTTTATGTTCATCTTTCGGGTATTAAGTTCCAGATGAAATTGCACATGTGTGTTGTTCCGGCCATCTTAGCATTAACCCCGAGTTCTACTACAAGAGGATCGAACTTCGGAAAACACTTGTGAAAATTTTGCAATCTCATCGTTTCTTCGCATTCGGAAAAGGCTTATTTCCTAAGTTATTCCTTTAGTGATATATCTTAGACAGTGTTTAGAAAGTATAAGACAGGGCGACGTAATCTCTAGATTAATAATTGTCATAATTTATGGAATTGGTCGAAATGTGTTAACAACATGTTTGAAAATGGGATGAACTAATATTAATAAAAGTTGCTAATTTCTTAAGAAAGAAGGAAATATTCAGGCCATGAGGACTAATAATAAACATTATTTACTTGCAACAATAATTTTTTGTTCGTTGTTTTAAGCAAAGACTCGATTCTAACTATTTTAATTTTAGGCCCACTTTTAACAGAGAGGACAAAGACTAGTTCGATAAATATGACAAGTTATTATATTATTTCGTCAAATACGTACATTTTCGAAATGTTTTGACTAATTTTAAAAAGTCAACCTTACAGAATTATATTTTTCATATTTAAAAAATGAAAAAAAATCATTGTTTAGACCACCAAATTCCAACCATTTAAAGAAAAATGTTTATCATTCTCATATTGCCGATACATCACTTCGTCTATCTCTCCTTGATCGCTTAAGTCACGATCTAAACATTCAAACGGATCACCATCTTCATAATCATCATATTCATGACCATCCCCATCGTTATCATCATCCCCATCATTATCATCATCCTCCTCATTATCACCTTCCTCCTCATTATCATCATCCCTATCATTACCATCATAACGGCTACATCCTTCGATCATCGGAGTCAACCGACGACTATTTTCACCTACATTCCTATTTACAGGATTGTCATGCACAACATTAAAGCTCCCCTCATTCACATTTACTCCTACCATCTCATTCCCCACATTACCACCATGCATACTTCTTGAACTTCCTGCCCTCTCTTCATTGCCATAATGAGCAGAAACTGATGTAACATATATTTCTTGAATGCAATCGCCATTGCACATAGCAAATTCGCACAACAATCTCACATCCTCATCATCACCAATAGGTACTAACACAAACTTAATGCCAGACGCGGTATACGAAGGAACGGGATATCTATGACATATTTCCAACCTACTTCCTTCATTCAATCTCATTGCATTAGAGATAACCCTTTCTAATTGCACATAATCGATTTCACCCAGTACCTTTAAACGTTTCAGCGGACCCCTATTATAACCAACTCCTTCACTACTATGAATAACCTTCTCATTTCCATACAACAGTAAATATACGTGCAACATTTAAACGTAAGATAATACTTACGATGTCTAAGAATAACGGCTTCTTTCAACTTTCAAATACCCACAATTATTTAAAAAAAGTACAATTAATCCCTAAATTCAAATAACCCACAAATCAAATAACACATAAATCAAATAACACTCAAATTACCCTAATTTCAAATAACCCTAAATTCAAATAACCCACAAATCAAATAACACATAAATCAAATAACACTCAAATAACCCTAAATTCAACTAACCCTAAATTCACCTAACCCTAAATTACAAATAAACCAATATCTAAATCACCCTAAAATCAACAAAATCTAAATTAACGACAATAAACACTTACAACGGACGGAAGGAGTACGAGGATGTCGGAGGCGGGAAGGACGAACGGGTGGGAGGCGGAGGCGGATCTAGGGCAGAGGGAGGGACGGACACGGACGGGTCGGAGGCGGGAGGGCCGGACGCGGAGGGACGGAGGCGGGAGGGACGGACGCTGTCGGAGGGCGGAGGCGGATTTGGAGAAAGAGGCTGGTCCGTCTAGAAAGAGGTTGGAGAAACCTTTACCTTTCTATCTTGATAGTGGCGATACGGGAAAGGTGATTGTGGAGGAGGACGATGATGTTAGGATTACGGACGATCCTGAATCTGTGGTTGAATTTCGTAAAGGGATGAGGTTCAAAAATAAGAAAGAACTCATCAAGACGGTGAACATATTCTGCATCAAGAACCATTACAATTACGATATCGTCGAGACGGATTAGGTCGGGTCGGATTAGACTAAGCTGGTTGGTCCAAAATTTTTCTGAGATTCTGGTATATGCCACTGAGAAGGTGGTTCAGATGTACATGAGGGCGTACATCCTCCAGCTTATAGGTGGGATGTTGTTCACTACTAAGTCGGACAACTTAGTACACCTATTTTGGTTGCCACTATTAGCTGATATTGAGAGGACAGGACAATATAGCTGGGATAGTGCATGCCTAGCCTGGTTATATAGGAGCTTGTGCAAGGCGTCTTACCATAAGGAGTCACAGATCGAGGGCCCACTCATTTTATTACAGATTTGGGCATGGGATAGATTCCCGCATGTAGCGCCTTTGAGACGTCGTACTCCTTTCGTAGAGGATATGCCTCTCAGTTATCGTTGGGCCGTAGCAAAGGATGTGCGCACGGTGGCGACCCATGTGCTTGCATCGTACAGAGAGCCTTCAACAGGCAAAGCAGTGATCATATACACCTTATGATTGAATAAAGCAATTACGTTTGATTGTGTAATATGTCCCTTTAACTTTCTCATTGAAATATGCAGGTGATTTGGCATCCCTACCCCGAACAATTGATAGATATGCTTCCAGCTTACTGTCGGTCCGGCGAGATGATTTGGCATGCCCGAATACCACTTATATGCTTCTATAAAGTGGAGTGACACTTTCCAGACAGAGTAATCCGTCAGTTCGGCGATCTGCAGCTGGTACCCGATCAGTGCGACACCAGCAAAGCCCTTCATCGCATTGATCTTCGCAGGAAGAATATGAACAACTGGAGGGAGATCCACCGACAGTTTCTGGATATCTGGGAAGATAGGCTCAACTATGCCATGCCGCTGGTGTGGGATTCTCGAAAGAAATACTCCAAGTGGTACGCGAATCACACTCGGCAATATATTTCCCAAACAGGATCCATACCGAGTAAAATGGTAAGTACATTACTTCTTTCTATTCGATTTTTCTTGTATAACATATATTCATTTACGTCGTTCTTATTGTGTGATAGCTGAATAATTTTAGAAAGATAAAGCTGAAATCTGATCAGCCGAAGCTCGTCTCTCGTACCGAGGACTCCATGGAAATGCTCAGAGAGTACGGACCGGTTAGATTATATAGTCGAACTGGCTGCTTGGAAGACCAACCAGCGTTTGACTTCGTGCCGCCACATGAGGGACAACATTTCGAGGGCGATGAGGGACAGCCAATTGACGGTGATGAGGAGATGCCACATGACGGACAGCCCTTCGACAGAGATGAGGACATGCCACCAGCATATGACGATCCCGTATTGACGAGGAGGGTCATGAAGTACGGGAATGCATGCTCATCTTGCAAATTTCTCACGTGGATGCCGAGTACTGCACACCACACTTCGAGATTGGGTCGAGTTCGACTCCAGGAGCTCCGATTAAAGGAGCGAGAGAATTTGGATAAGTTCAATAAAATTTCGAAGTTTCGTTACAATTAAACTCAACTAATATAAGCTTTTCAGGTACGACCATTCCCAAGACCCATCTCAAGTTACACAGTTGTACCCGGGCGACTCGTCGGAGCAGCGTCCCGTTATCATGCCATATGTGAGGAGGAGATCGAATAGACATAGAGAGAATTAGAATTGTGTTTGTATTTGAAAACAATTATGTAATTAGATGTTTGAATGTATTTCAGTGATGTTTTGGATATGACTAAGTGCATTTTTTTACATGTGATGTGTTTTCGATGTATGGAACTATGAATGTTTCGATCGAACAGGGATTGTTCCCAAAAGAAATTTCACTCCAACATGGTCGGGGAAACCCGCCCCTTGTTAAAGTAGGAAAGGGGCGGGTTTTCGGAACCCGCCCCTTGTGGAAGTAAGATGGAAATTCCTAAGTATCCGGGAGGCGCGTTTTGGGAACCCGTCTTCGAAGACGGGTTCCCAAAACGGTTCATCCGTACAAACCTCCATGGAAGAAGGGAAATTCACGTGGGTGGGGGACCATACCAACAGTACGATCGATGTAGAGTGTGGGTTGGAAGGTCTTCTTCCATCGTCAGCCTTTCTAATAATTATATAGCAAAATATATATTTTTAATTTTAAGTATAGTCGAATTTTTTTTGTGTTTATATTTTTGTTTATTATATAAAAACGTTCGCAATTTTGTATTGTACATTTCTTTTTAGCCAATTCGTGACGGCGTTACCCTGGAATCCGGCGTTGTTGGCATAGCGTCATACGTTGTGATTTTTTGTCCAGGTAGAATTGTCACATCAAGATACACATAAGATTCCGTTACTTCCACGTCATGGTAAGGCGTAACGCCGTTACGAATTGGCTAGGAAAAATGTACAATACATAGTTGCGGACATTTTCATATAACAAAGTAAAATGTTGACAGAAAAAAAAGTTTGATCATACTTAAGACTACAAACATATATTTTTCTTTTTTCTTTCACATAGTATTGTCACCTCAAACTACCAAGTAAATGTCAGTAATTCATTTTTAGAATTAATACAAAACTGATACTCGGGAATTGATCGTTAATGCGTTATCATGTCCAATCATCACTCATACCGTCGATCTGATAAAATATCTACATGGCGGGCCATGTAGATATTGTCCGGAGTCCATCCTTTCAGTCTTTTATTTGGCCGACACGAAACGACTTGTCTGTTTCTGTAAGATGGATGGATGGATGGATGAGCAAACAGGACTAGTGGGTCAGTTGGTTTAATAATTATATGCCTCTGTGAAGGAAGACAAACTATTCCAAAAGACAGAGAGAGAGAGAGAATATGAATTTCATCTCCCCCGTCCTCAAACTGGTCGGCTCTCAACTCATCGCCGAGTATGCCCGGTTCCACGGCATCTCCGACAAGCTCAACTCATGGGGTGAGAAGCTGCCCAGGATCCAAGCCGTTCTGGATTCTGCCGAGGAAAAGCTGATGTACGACGATGACCCTGCTATTGCCCTGTGGCTTGCTGACCTCAGGGACGTCGCCTACGACATGGAGGACCTGCTCGACCACTTCTCTGTCGCAGCCAATCGGGACGAGTCTAAGGCCCAGTCCTCCAAACTCCCACACTGCCTCATCACTTGCTGCTCTCATTTCCACCCGCGCGCCCTGATCTCTGGCCATCATATGGCCAATGAGATCGATGACATCGACGGTAGATTAAAGGTTGTCTATGACCAAATTGCCTCGCTCCAATTAGTCCAGAGCTCGAGGAGAGAGCCTCGCAACGACCAGCCTCGTTTCAAGACCTCTTCCCTGCCCGAGCCAAAGTTTGTGGGCAGGGAGAAGCAAATGGAGGAGCTGCTCGCTCGATTGACCAGATCAGAAGCAACTCGAGGCTCCGTCCAACCCTTTACAGTCGTTTCAATCGTGGGGATGGGAGGACTCATTAAAACTACCCTTGCACAAGAGTTGTATAATCACGAGTCCTTGAAAACTGCGGACTTCGCAGTCAAAGCCTGGGTCTGTGTCTCCGAAGTCTTTGACATGGCCGCCATCACCAAGTGCATCCTGGACAAGGTAGTCCCGTCTTCATCCAGTGTAGAGAAGGATCTTAATCAGCTTCAGAGTTCTCTGGAGAGAAGTTATCTGGAAAGAAGTTCCTTCTTGTTTTGGACGATGTCTGGAATGAGAAGTATGAAGAGCTCGAGTCCCTGCTGAAGCCCTTGTATTCCGGGAGTAAAGGAAGCAGGATTCTGCTCACAACAAGAAACTTGGAGGTCGCTAGACTGATGGGGGATCCTGATTCGAAGCAATTGGAATTAATGTCGTTGGAGGAGTGCTTGTCTCTGCTTGCCTATCACTCCATAGGTGAGAAAAACTTTGAAGGCCACCCACATCTTCAAGAGATTTCCGTTCAATTGGCTAAAAAGTGTAAGGGTCTGCCTCTTTCTATTAAGGCGATCGGAGGTATGCTGCGTTTCGAAACTGACGATGAACAGTGGAAACAAGTGTTAACTCATGGTTCTTGGGACAGAGAGGGGGGAAAGATCCCTCCAGCTTTGAAGTTGAGCTACGTTCATCTTCCCAATCACTTGAAGAGATGTTTCGCAGCTTGTGCATTATTCCCGAAGGATTACGTATTCGACCAAGACGAGTTAATTCGATTGTGGATCATACAGGGTTTGCTGCAAAAAGGGACTGCCCGAACTCTCCGAGAGGCGGGAATGGAGAATCTCCGTCGGTTGGAGGCCTTGTCATTCCTTCAGAGAACAAGGGATGATAAGAATTTATATTCAATGCATGATCTTATCAATGACCTCGCAAAATCAGTTGATGCCCGTTCATATTTCAGCTCTGATGAGTTTAAAGGAGGCTCCACCTCTTGTGAAGTGTTGTTCCTTGACAAAGTTCGTCATGCAGCATTGGTCACTCAAAATTTTGAACATTGTCGCTCAAAGAAATTTGAGGCGTTTCGCTCAATGAAGAAGCTGAGAACATTTATGCCATTTCAAATCTCATATGTGCAATATCGAAGGGCCTTTGTCTCCGAGGATGTGATACAAGACTTGATCGTGGACATGAAGAATCTGAGAATGTTGTCGCTACGCTTCTTTAAACTTAAGCAGGTGCCTGACCAAATCGGAGAATTGAAATTGCTACGTTCCATAGATTTTTCTCATACGAACATCCAAGTGCTGCCGGAATCCATTGTGACCTTGTGGAGTTGCAATCTCTACTGCTCCGAGGGTGTGAGAAGCTTATGAAGTTGCCAAGAAACATTCACAAGTTGGTCAATCCTCTCCACCTAGACATAACCGGCACAAAAGTATTGCAGGTAATGTCGCCACGTAACGGCGATTTAAAAAATCTCAAGATACTCTTAGACTTTGCCGCGGGAAAAGAAGTCGGTCAGGAGTTGAAGCAAATGGGACCACTAGAACGCCTTCAACGAGAGTTGCGCATTAGTAATTTGTTTAATGTAGACGACGTCGAAGATGCGAGGATTACTAATATATCAGGAAAGGAAGCGGTTCTCAAATTGAGCTTGGATTGGGGATCGTGCTCTGAAATTTCACGTGACGATAGCCATCAATTCAAGCTCCTCGACTATCTGCAACCTCCGAGGAAGATTGAATCACTTGAAATATGTCACTATGGGGCAAAAACATTTCCAAAATGGTTTGATAATCATTACGGTATGAATAATGTCATGAGCATAACCTTGACAGGTTGTAAAAGCTTGGATTCCTTGCCACCTTTGGGACAACTTCCCCTGCTGGAAAGTTTGGACATTTGTGGTCTTAAAATGGTGTCTTCCATAGGTCCCGAGTTTTATGGGTCCAGAAGGCCATATTTTCGGTCATTGAAGAGCTTGAGCTTCAAGGACATGGGTGCCTGGGAGAAGTGGTTGTACAACGGAGAGGAGGAGAACGACTCGCCAGTCCCTTGTCTCCGACAGCTAATCGTGGTTGGGTGTCCCAAACTAAAAGGAGGGTGCACTCTTAGCTTTCCATCACTCGTCAAAATTAATATTGATGGCTGCGATGGCAGATTTTTGAAATATCTGGCAGGCCTTACGTTGATGATCAAGATGGAAATTAGCCATATCCAGGAGCTGGTTCACTTTGAGGGGAGTTTATCGACCTCTTGGACTACGCTCGAAGAGATGAGGATTAAGAAATGTCCTCAATTTAAGTTCATCGTGGGAGGGGATGGAGGGAAACGAGTTCCACCTAATCTAAAGGTTCTTCAAATAGTAGATTGCGAAGAGTTCGAGATGTTGCCGGGAGAGTTATCTGAACTTACATCTCTTAATGAGATGAGAATTGAAGGTTGCGAGAGGTTATGTTCCTTCCCCAGCGGGGGACTGCCTGCTTCGTTGAGAAAATTGGAGGTTCAAGGCTGCCCGAAAATGCCGCAGTCCCAACTGATTCGCATAAGACTTTCGTATTCTCTCGTGAAGCTTATACTAGACAATCTGGAGGGGTTGGTGTCTGTTGGATCGTTTATGTACACTAAGAGGGGGGTGAATTAGTGTTTGTCACTTTTTCGCCCTTTCTCGGTGTAAGCGGAAACGTACTGTATCACAGCAGAGCGTTTCTCAGAATGAGAAATACCTTACTGTAACTGTTACGATTTGGTCGAGTAGGTTTTCGTACGAGTGTTGCGCGATCGTAATGGACACAGTGATTTATAGTGGTTCAGCCTTAATTGACCTACGTCCACTTTCCACCAACAAGGTGATTCCACTATATAAAATAATGGGTGCAAAAAGCCCTTGCACTAGGCGTATGTTCCTCTCACAAAGTGAGATTTAGAATCACGTACAATAGATGATCACTCCTGGCAACGGTCAGCTCCTCACACAATGGACGTCTTCTCGTTTCCAGCAGAATGATGCTTATCCTCAGCAGTTGGTAGCTCAATGGATTCCACACAGCTCGTTGTCGCTTAATATAAACCTGACTTATCAAAGAACACAGACAACGTTATGTTAGAGTATAAATCCTCACAGATAATTCCTTACGGTGAAGAATGTATTCTCAGAGAGCAGCTCGTTTCTGCTTCACAGCGAAGGATTGCTTCAGCACTTTATCGTTCAGCAGAGGATTTCCACACAAATCTTGTCTCTCCTTAAGATAAGCCTGCACTTGCTTAAGAGACAACCACAAAGTTGAACCACAAAGATCACGAAGATAGGAACCACAAAGATCACAAAGAAAACCACAAAGCCACTTAGAAGGTATCCGTCCTACACTCAGTTCGGACGTGCACGGTTACCACAGCCGTGACTAACTGCACTGCACACCCAGTGCCTAGGGTGGAATTTTCTGATCCGTTGGCTTCCACGCAACCTGCTTTACTAACCCTCTGTATCAGGCGTTCAAGACTTCTGCACAGCACCCCTGTGCTCGGGAGGAACTCTTTCCACTCCGGCGGCGTTCCCAACTCCTGCTCTACCCTGCAGGCACGAGACTTCTGGCACGCACCCGCAAGTGCGTGTCTAACTGCTCAAACTCCATAGGCTCGAGACTTCCCTGCGAAAAGACACGACAAGAACGGCTTCTTGCCGATGGGTCAGCAACCGGTTACTGAATTCAGAGCAGGTATTCACTTAGCTTCCCTCAGACGATTCGCCGGCTGCTCGTTGAACGCACCGAGGACACCTAGTCCCTCTCAGACGATTCAAGGGATCTGACCTCAGCCCCTTGACACTCTCACACGCAACTTGCAAGAGAAAGAACCAGGAGACACTTAGCACCTTCCGCTCTCCGTCGACGCACAAAGCTCACACAGACCACACAGACCACACAGATGCACACAGGCAAAGAGAAAATGTCGTCCTTGGTCTAATTATAAAGAAGAAGGAGGACGGAAATCGTCTAGGCAATCAACAAGATTTATTGCCAAAACTGGCCGTGAGGACACAGCAACGGTCTGCTCAACGTTCGCTGTCCCATAAAAGGAAAGATCCAACGGTAACTTCATCCATTCGTATCAATTAGATAATTTATTTCCAATCTATATTATCTTATCTGATCGATTGTGATAATCAACAATATTTGTCTTGATATTTTCTCCCATTACAGCGAGACGTTGCTGCAGAGAATCAGAGATATATTTTGTTTCCAAAAATAACAATTGGAAAGATAATCTCAATATATTTTGTTGCCTAATAGTTTATAATAAGATCATTAGGCTACGTTAAACGAACCTAGGCACTCAGAATAATTATCTGAGATAGATTAAAATAAATCTTGGAATAAATCATGATTATTAAAAATATGTTTCCATATTTTCAACTTCTATGCGTAATATCACAGTAACAGTGTACTGGAACGCAATAATATATGACTGCTACTAGCTGTGGTTCAGCAACGTATTGCTCAAGCTCATCACTAAGAATGAACACATAACTTGTGAAACATTATTACTGACCACCAGTAACATGTCGCTTACCACCAGTAGCATGTCGCTTAAGTTCATCATCAAAACCAGGTCAACATTCTCCCCCTTTTTGATGATGACAAAATATGGACTTAGGGATCGAGCTTGTGTCAACTCCCCCTTAAATCCTTAACTCCCCCTGAACTTATTCTTCTCCCCCTTTTTATCATATCAAAAAGAAAAAAAAAAGAGGATAACAAAGGATAGTTTTATTACTAGTGTAGCAAGAATATGCTAGCACCCAAAAGACAAAGTCAGCAGCCAACAGTTGCTGCGATGCATCAAAACGAAACAGTTATTAATCAAGTTCAGAAATAGAAGAGCATAGCTCATTCTATAACAACAAAGCAGACGCCTAAAGATAGAGGAGAGTAGCTCAATCCTAAACGGAGAGCATGGCTCAATCCTCGGCATTGTCAAGCAAGGTCTGGACCATATTTTCCAGGCGGGTCAGCCTCTCAGCAAATCCATCCAGCCTTTCAAGAATGGAGCGCCTGGTGTAGTTTAGTTCCTCACAGAGGACTTTCTGAAGCTTGGAAGAAGAAGGGGACTCATCCTTGGATAAAGAAGCCGCCTTCTCACGTTCAGCATAGCGTTGCTTGCCAAGTGCAGCTGTGGACTTGCCACGGACAGAAGCAGCGATCTGTCGCTTGGTTGGTTTCTTGACAAAAACACCATCCACATACTGGTAGCCCATACTTGCTACAGAGTTAGCTCCAATAACCTGAGTAGTCCAGGTGTCCATTTGATTTACAGGAACAATCTGCTCCCCATAGAACTGCAGCAATGCTGTGATAACATGTGCAAATGGAAGTGCCCTGTTCTCGTCCTGAACACAAGATGCCATATGGCCAAATATCACACTTCCCAAGTTCACAGGAATACCTCTTTTAAGATGAACCATCAGATTCCAATCTCTTGGCATGACAGTGTCGATGCTGCCAATCCGAGGGGCCAAGCAAGACATTACTGCCTTGTGAAACATCCGGTTGCTGAAACTCAGCCCGGTGTTCTGCAGATATCCGCTGACAGCAACCACCTCACCATCGTTGATGGTCTGATAAGCTTCCAGCTTTCCTTCACTGATCACCCTCAGGTTGTTAACAAGATCAGATTCAAAGAGGCGGCAGACATCAAACACAGAGAAAACAAAGGTTTTCTCATCTACCAACACCTTGATGAATTTAATGAGAGAATCTTCCTTATGAAAGGTAATATTGGCATAGAATTCCTTGACCTTTGAGATGGAACTGATGCCATCATATTCACAAAAGGATCGCCAGGTCAACCTTTCAAACATCTCAGCAAAGCAGAGCTCATGTTGAGTAAAGCAATCAAAGTCTACACGCTTGCATGCAGCAATGTTGCGCTTGGTCATGTTTCTATTCGGCATAGTATCATCAGCAAGAATCCGATTTAATTCAGCCAGAGAAACATACTGATCAACCGCAGGAATAAAAACAGAAGAATCTGCATTTCTCACTTTCTTGTGAATAGGAGAGCCAGAATGCATACCATCCCTTATACCAGCATAAGGTCGCTTCATCCTGGTGCGAGAGGCAACACCAAGAGAAGAGCGAATCGGAGGAATCTGAACAGAGCCGATCACCTCCACATTCTCATCCTCGTCAGGAGTCTTTTCAGCCAAAGAGTCCTGTTCATCAGCGCTCTGGAAATCCTCAGGATCCTCAGCGCTTTTCTTGCCTTTTTCGGCTTGAGTCTCCTCATCAGTAGCAGGGAGTTTGCTGCTTTGGGAGACGCAGAAGTAGACTTGGTAACCGCCTCCGGTGGAGCGGTTTCCTCCTCAACAACGAGGGTTTTCTCCGTAGCACCCTCAGGTTCGCCAAAAGTGGTGGCATCACCAGTCGAAGCCACATTGTCCTTGGCAGGAACCGGAGCAGGTGTCTCCTTGGTCTCAGTGACCACCGGAGCAGGGGTTTGCATCATCGAGGGCTCCCCCTCAGTAACTGACGGAGGCTCCACAACAGGTAGTTGCTGGGCAGAAGCAGCCACAGCCTATGACCGTTTCTTGGGAGTTCCCTTGCCCTTTCCAGATTTCGCGGATTTGGGTGCCATTTTCAGAGGAGAAATGGAGAAGAAGGAAGAGGGTTGAGGTTGAAGAAGAAACGAGGGAAGTTAGGGATTTGAAAAGAAACCGTAGGTAGTTTTAGTTTTTATAGAATATTGAAAAGAGAAAAGAAGGAAATAAAAGATATAGAAATTTTGGTTGGCACCCCATGAATATTTCTGCATCATTTTTAGGAATTTTATATTCCTATCGAGAATTTCTCAAGAATGACAATATCATCTTAGAGATTGGGATTACATATCCCTAATTCACTTCGTAAATATTCAAACCTTTCCTTGTCAAGCGGTTTAGTAAGAATATCAGCAAGCTGTTGCTCAGTATTTACATACTGAATATCAACTTTACCGCTTTGTACATTATCACGTAGAAAGTGATGTCTTAACTCAATATGCTTAGATCTTGAGTGATAGACAGGATTTCGTGATAAATTAATTGCACTTGTGTTATCACACATTATTGGAATAGAATTAAAATGAAGATCATAATCTTCGAGCTGTTGTCGCATCCATAGTAACTGCGCACAGCAACTAGCTGCTGATACGTATTCAGCCTCAGCTGTGGATAAAGCAACAGTTGTCTGCTTCTTAGAGAACCAGGAAATAAGCATATTTCCCAATAGTTGGCAAGTGCCAGACGTGCTTTTCCTATCAATACGACATCCAGCATAGTCAGCATCTGAATATCCTCTAGGATCCAGCAACGATTCTCATGGATACCACAGACCTAAGCTAACAGTTCCCGCGAGGTATCGAAAGATCCTCTTAACTGCAGCAAGGTGTGACTCTTTTGGAGCAGACTGATATCTAGCGCTCATACGCTGAACATGATATCTGGTCGTGAAGCAGTAAGATATAGCAATGATCCTATCATACTTCTGTATAGTTTGGAATCAATTTCCTTTTCACTTTCGTCTTTATCAATTTTGGTATTACTACCAATTGGAGTTGACAAAGGTTTAACATTCTCAAGATTAAATTTCTTGAGCAACTGTTTGCTGTACTTTTCTTGATGGATGAAAATTCCATCTTCCGTTTGTTTAATTTGAAGTCCGAGGAAGAAAGTAAGTTCTCCCATGAGACTCATTTCAAATTCTCCTTTCATAAGATCAGAGAATTCATTACATAATTTTTTATTAGTTGAACCAAATATAATGTCATCGACATATATTTGAGCAACTAAAAGATCAGCATCATGTTTCTTAAGAAACAATGTTGTATCAATTTTTCCGCGCCTATATCCCTTTGCTATAAGAAAGGAACTAAGCTTTTCGTACCATGCTCGCGGAGCTTGCTTAAGCCCATACAAAGCTTTAGAGAGCTTATAAACATGATTACGATACTTTGGATCGGTGAATCCAGGAGGTTGTTCAACATAGACTTCCTCTTTTATATCACCATTTAGGAAAGCACTTTTCACATCCATTTGAAATAACTTAAAGTTATTATAGCAAGCATACGCTAGGAGTAAGCGTATTGCTTCTAGACGCGCCACTAGAGCGAACGTTTCATCATAATCGATGCCGTCTTCTTGTGAGTAACCTTTTGCTACAAGTCTAGCTTTGTTTCTTACAACATTTCCAGACTCATCAAGTTTATTTCGATAAACCCATTTTGTTCCAATAATGGAACGATCATTGGGTCTAGGTACTAAACTCCAAACTTTGTTTCTCTCAAATTGGTTCAGTTCCTCTTGCATAGCAAGAATCCAATTAGGATCATTAAGCGCATCATCAATGCCTTGAGGTTCATCTTGAGAGATAAAAGCAAAGTGTTCATAGTACAAACTCGCTGTATTGCGGGTTCGCACTCCTGTGTGCAAAGAACCTATTACTTGATCAATAGGATGTCTTTTCTTATATAACGAAGGAACACGATTCTCAATTTGAATATCCTGGAAATCACCAGAAGCATTTTCAGTGTGTGCAGCAGGCACTTGCTGTACATCTGCTACAGTGTTTCCGTTCGGATTATTGTCAGCAATCATTTGCTGGGAGGTTTCATTTGATGTTGTTGTTGAGGATTGTGCTACTGCTTCCACAGCAACTTCCTCCTGTGTCAGAGAGTCATCAATTTTAACATTGATAGACTCTTCAACAGTTAGAGTTCTTTTATTAAAAACTCTATATGCTTTGCTCGTTAGGGAGTATCCTAAGAATATGCCCTCATCAGATCGAGCATCAAACTTTCCGACACCATCTTTAATGGGTCTCAAGATATAACACTTACTTCCAAATGGATGAAAGTATGAGATATTAGGCTTTCTGCCTTTATATAACTCATAAGGCGTTTTACCTAAAGAGTGCCTCAAATGAATACGATTTGAGATGTAGCATGCTGTGCTTACAGCTTCAGCCCAAAGATTTTTAGCAACCTCACTTTCCAGCAACATATTTCTTGCCATGTCTTGTAAGGTTCGATTCTTTCGCTCTACAACTCCATTTTGCTGTGGAGTATATGGAGCAGAGATATTATGGTTTATACCATATTCTTCACAAAAGGAAGTAAAGTCATGGTTTTCAAATTCGGTACTATGATCCGTTCTTATGCTTCTTAGAGAAACACCTTTCTCATTTTGAAGTTGTTTGACTAAAGATTCAAAGGTTGCAAACGCATCACTTTTGTGAGCTAAGAATTTAACCCAAGTGAATCTGAAAAAGTCATCTACCACAACTAATCCATAACGTTTACCTCCAAGACTTTGAGTCCTTGTTGGACCAAATAAGTCCATATGAAGTAAATCAAGCGGAGCTTTGCTTGAAATCACATTTTTACTTTTAAAGGATACATTTGTTTGTTTGCCAATAGAACAAGCTTTGCAAACCTGATCATTGTCAAACTTGATTTTAGACAATCCCTTAATAATGTCCTTTTTGACAAGTTTGGACAGCAAGTCGTAGTTAGCATGTCCCAACTTTCTATGCCACAGAGTAGCTTCGTCCTTAACGGACAAGAGACAATTTTCTCTAGCGGAGATGTTCTTAAAGGATAGGATATAGATGTTTTTCTTGCGTTCACCAACGAAGCAAGTGACACCATCCCGTGAAACGTTACATGTTCTCTCATTGAAAGAAACATTGTAACCTTTATCGCACAATTGGCTGATACTAATCAAATTATGTTGGAGGCCTTTAACATAAAGAACTCCTTCAATGGTTAGGGAGTTAGAACAGCAAATGGTTCCTGTTCCTTTAACCATCCCTTTTCCATTATCACCAAAAGTGACAGCACCACCATCCTGGAAAACCAGTGTGGAGAATAAGGAGACATCTCCTGATATATGCCTCGAACAGCCACTATCTAAGTACCATACATGGTCCTTAGTGATGGACTTGAAGCATCCCTTCTCAGTGTCAGCATCAGTTTGCGCCATATAGCAGATGTTTGCTGTTTCGTCATCCTGATCTGATTCTTCATCACTATCACTCCAAGATGCCATCATGGCATTTTTCTTGTATTTTGAAGATTTGCCCTTCTCATTCAAAAGTGGGCAATCTGGTCGCATATGACCAGGTTTGTTGCACTCATAGCATACACCACTTTTACTTTGGTGTGGTTTAGTATTCTTCTTTTTAATATCTCGCTTTCCCTTAAAGCGATTTTTGCGAAGATATCTTTTGAATTTCTTTGCCATCAAGGAAACTTCATCCTCAGAATCAGATGAAGATTCATCCTCGGATTCATCGGACATTTCGGTACTTCCCTTGAATGCAACAGCATTGATCTTCTTATCATCAGCAACCTTGTTCTCATTTTCGTACGCAACGAGAGAACCAAGCAACTGTTGAAGACTTAAGTTTGTCAAATCTTTAGCTTCTTCAATTGCCGTCTTCTTGGCTTCCCAAGTTTTAGGCAATGAGCGAAGTATCTTTCTGACCAACTCAGAATTAGAAATTGTTTTGCCAAGTGATTCGACGGCATTAGTAATTTCGGTGAGTCTATCAAACATTTGATTTATTGACTCATCCTTTTTCATCTTGAATGCTTCGTATTGAGTTACTAAAGTATTTATTTTGGACTCCTTGACTTGTTCTGTTCCTTCATAGATCAAAGCAAGTCTATCCCACATTTCTTTCGCTGTCTTACAAGTAGAGACGCGATTGAACTCATTTCCAGCAAGAGCGCACACTAAGTAGTGCTTTGCTTTAGTGTTCAGCGAGATAATTCTCTTTCTTTCAAATTCATGTCGAGAGTCGCTGGAATTAGATGGA
Organism: Melastoma dodecandrum; assembly: GCA_029817715.1. Classification (NCBI taxonomy): domain Eukaryota; kingdom Viridiplantae; phylum Streptophyta; class Magnoliopsida; order Myrtales; family Melastomataceae; genus Melastoma; species Melastoma dodecandrum. Next base: position 191,605 of record JARUPY010000578.1, on the reverse strand, counting down.
GGAATTACAAGATCTCCTTCCATTATAATCTGCCAGCAATCGGCATCTTTTGCTCCTATGAACAACTCCATTCTCATTTTCCAATATGAGAAATGTTGTCCAGCAAAGAGCGGTGGACGTTCGGTCGAATGACCATCAGTCAAGAGCATTGACATTCTGTTCAGTACTCAGCAGCACCTTACTGTGCTTAATGTAAGACTGTCAGCAACAAGCTGTTTTGGTTCAGCAACAGAGTTCTGTACTAGCAATCACACAGAAAGCTTTCCAGCAAACCCGCTCTGATACCAATTGTTGGATCGTTCATGTACACTAAGAGGGGGGTGAATTAGTGCTTGTCACTTTTTTGCCCTTTCTCGGTGTAAGCGGAAACGTACTGTATCACAGCAGAGCGTTTCTCAGAATGAGAAATACCTTACTGTAACTGTTACGATTTGGTCGAGTAGGTTTTCGTACGAGTGTTGCGCGATCGTAATGGACACAGTGATTTATAGTGGTTCGGCCTTAATTGACCTACGTCCACTTTCCACCAACAAGGTGATTCCACTATATAAAATAATGGGTGCAAAAAGCCCTTACACTAGGCGTATGTTCCTCTCACAAAGTGAGATTTAGAATCCCGTACAATAGATGATCACTCCTGGCAACGGTCTGCTCCTCACACAGTGGACGTCTTCTCGTTTCCAGCAGAATGATGCTTATCCTCAGCAGTTGGTAGCTCAATGGATTCCACACAGCTCGTTGTCGCTTAATATAAACCTGACTTATCAAAGAACACAGACAACGTTATGTTAGAGTATAAATCCTCACAGATAATTCCTTACGGTGAAGAAAGTATTCTCAGAGAGCAGCTCGTTTCTGTTTCACAGCGAAGGATTGCTTCAGCATTTTATCGTTCAGCAGAGGATTTCCACACAGATCTTGTCTCTCCTTAAGATAAGCCTGCACTTGCTTAAGAGACAACCACAAAGTTGAACCACAAAGATCACGAAGATAGGAACCACAAAGATCACAAAAAAACAAAAAAACCACTTAGAAGGTATCCGTCCTACACTCAGTTCGGACGTGCACGGTTACCACAGCCGTGACTCACAGCACTGCACACCCAGTGCCTAGGGTGGAATTTTTTGATCCGTTGGCTTCCACGCAACCTGCTTTACTAACCCTCTGTATCAGGCGTTCAAGACTTCTGCACAGCACCCCTGTGCTCGGGAGGAACTCTTTCCACTCCGGCGGCGTTCCCAACTCCTGCTCTACCCTGCAGGCACGAGACTTCTGGCGCGCACCCGCAAGTGCGTGTCTAACTGCTCAAACTCCGTAGGCTCGAGACTTCCCTGCGAAAAGACACGACAAGAACGGCTTCTTGCCGATGGGTCAGCAACCGGTTACTGAATTCAGAGCAGGTATTCACTTAGCTTCCCTCAGACGATTCGCCGGCTGCTCGTTGAACGCACCGAGGACACCTAGTCCCTCTCAGACGATTCAAGGGATCTAACCTCAGCCCCTTGACACTCTCACATGCAGCTTGCAAGAGAAAGAACCAGGAGACACTTACCACCTTCCGCTCTCCGTCGACGCACAAAGCTCACACAGACCACACAGACCACACAGATGCACACAGGCAAAGAGAAAATATCGTCCTTGGTCTAATTATAAAGAAGAAGGAGGACGGAAATCGTCTAGGCAATCAACAAGATTTATTGCCAAAACTGGCCGTGAGGACACAGCAACGGTCTGCTCAACGTTCGCTGTCCCATAGAAGGAAAGATCCAACGGTAACTTCCTCCATTCGTATCAATTAGATAATTTATTTCCAATCTATATTATCTTATCTGATCGATTGTGATAATCAACAATATTTGTCTTGATATTTTCTCCCATTACAGCGAGACGTTACTGCAGGGAATCAGAGATATATTTTGTTTCCAAAAATAACAATTGGAAAGATAATCTCAATATATTTTGTTGCCTAATAGTTTATAATAAGATCATTAGGCTACGTTAAACGAACCTAGGGACTCAGAATAATTATCTGAGATAGATTAAAATAAATCTTGGAATAAATCATGATTATTAAAAATATGTTTCCATATTTTCAACTTCTATGTGTAATATCACAGTAACAGTGTACTGGAACGCAATAATATATGACTGCTACTAGCTGTGGTTCAGCAACGTATTGCTCAAGCTCATCACTAAGAATGAACACATAACTTGTGAAACATTATTACTGACCACCAGTAACATGTCGCTTACCACTAGTAACATGTCGCTTAAGTTCATCATCAAAACCAGGTCAACAGTGTCGATTACGAAATTAGTTGATGTTGGTAGTCCTCTCTCTCAGTCTCTGCAGGAATTGAATATTTCGAATTGCAAAAAACTCACCACTTTGACGGATAGCTGGCAACACCTGTCCGCCCTCTCCGGGCTCGGACTCTATAATTTGCCAGCATTAGAGATGGAGATATTCCCTTCACTCCCCTGCAATCTGTCAGGGTTATCGCTTCGGAACTGTCCAAAGGTGAAGTCATTGCCTCATGACATACACCACCTCACGTCCCTTAAATCGCTAGATATTGATAACTGTGAAGGCATCACGAGCTTATCATCGAGAGGAGGTCTGCCTCCCAATCTGAAGGTCCTTACCATACATGGATGTAAAAATCTGAATCAGCCACTTGAAGAGTGGGGGTTGAGGGGTCTCACCGCCTTACAAGGTTTATGATGAGATGGAGTGTCTTCCTCCTAGTGTTTATGATGGAGACTGGAGTCGTTTCCTCCCTTCATCCCTCCTTTGGTTGACTATTGCGTGTATGAAGAATTTGGAGAGGGTGGGTGGGGGACTCGGACACCACCTCACCTCCCTTGAAGCTTTGAATATTTGGGATGAGTTGGAGAAGAAATGCATGAAGGGGAAAGGAGAGTATTATTCCCACCTCCGACTCATCCCGGAGTTGAACGTTTTCTATTAATTCCGTATTCTTTTTTTCCAAATGAGCAATTGAGCATACACTTTTTTGTCTTATCACGAGTTGGATATCTAAGTTTATTTCTAGAATAGCAAAAATAGTCGACTGGCTTGACAATTAGACGTGATGAATATCATTACAGCAGAATGTGGACACGCATGAGAGGATATATTATTAACAATATATTAACAACTAATGACGACGTCAGAATCCATTGTTTGGAAGATAAAGCTTGAATGAATCATATGTCTATTTCTCCGAAGTCTTTGACATGGCCGCCATCACCAAAAGCATACTGGACCAGGTACCCCCGTCTTCGTCCAGTGCGGAGAAGGATCTTAATCAGCTTCAGAGTTCTCTGAGAGACAAGTTAGCTGGAAAGAAGTTCCTTCTTGTTTTGGACGATGTCTGGAACGATAAGTATGAAGAGCTCGAGTCCCTGCTGAAGCCCTTATATTCCGGGAGTAAAGGAAGCAGGATTCTGCTCACAACAAGAAACTTGGAGGTGGCTAGACTGTTGGGTGATCCTGATTCGAAGCAGCTGGAATTAATGTCGTTGGAGGAGTGCTTGTCTCTGCTTGCCTATCACTCCATAGGTGAGAAAAACTTTGAAGGCCACCCACATCTTCAAGAGATTGCCGTTCAACTGGCTAAAAAGTGTAAGGGTCTGCCTCTTTCTATTAAGGCGATCGGAGGTATGCTGCGTTTCAAAACTGACGATGAACAGTGGAAGCAAGTGTTAACTCATGGTTCTTGGGACAGAGAGGGGGGAAAGGTCCCTCCAGCTTTGAAATTGAGCTACGTTCATCTTCCCATTCACTTGAAGAGATGTTTCGCAGCTTGTGCATTGTTCCCGAAGGATTACGTATTCGACCAAGACGAGTTAATTCGATTGTGGATCATACAGGGTTTGCTGCAAAAAGGGACTGCCCGAACTTTCCGAGAGGCGGGGATGGAGAATCTCCATCGGTTGGAGGCCCTGTCATTCCTTCAGAGAACAAGGGATGATAAGAAATTCTATTCGATGCATGATCTTATCAATGACCTTGCGAAATCAGTCGATGCAAGCTCATATTTTAGCTTTGATGAGTTTAAAGAAGGCTCTACCTCTTGCGAAGTGTTGTTCCTTGACAAAGTTCGTCATGCAGCAGTAGTTACACAATTATATGAACGTTGTCGCTCGAAGAGATTTGAGGCGTCTCGCTCAACGAAGAAGCTGAGAACATTTATGCCATTTCAAATCTCTAAAGAGCGAGAGGGAATTGCCTTTGTTTCTGATGATGTGATACGAGACTTGATTGTGGACATGAGGAATCTGAGGATGTTGTCGCTACGTTTCTTTAAGATTAAGCAGGTGCCAGACCGAATCGGAGAATTGAAACTGCTACGTTCTGTAGATTTTTCGTATACAGATATCCAAGTGCTGCCGGATTCTATTTGTGACCTGGTGGAGTTGCAATCTCTACTGCTCCGAGGGTATAAGGAGCTTCAAAAGTTGCCGAGAAACATTCACAAGTTGGCCAATCTTCTCCACCTCGACATAACCGATACGAAAAGTTTGCAGGAGATGCCGCCGCATATCGGCGTTCTAAAAAATCTCGAGATACTCTCAGACTTTATCGTGGGAAAAGAAGTCGGTCGGGAGTTGAAGCAACTGGGAGCATTAGATCGCCTTCAACGAGAATTGCACGTTCATAATTTGTTGAATGTAGAGGACGTCGAAGATGCGAGGATTGCTAATATATCTGAAAAGGAAGCGGTTCTCAAATTAAGCTTGAATTGGGGATCGTGCTCTGAAATTTCACGTGACAATAGCCATCAATTCCAGCTCCTCGACTATCTACAACCTCCGAGGAAGATTGAATCACTTGAAATATGTCACTATGGGGCAAAAACGTTTCCAAAATGGTTTGATAACCATTACAGTATGAATAATGTCATGAGCATAACCCTGATAGGTTGTAAAAGCTTGGATTCCTTGCCACCTTTGGGACAACTTCCCCTGCTGGAATGTTTGAACATTTGTGGTCTTCAAATGGTGTCTTCCATAGGTCCCGAGTTTTATGGGTCTAGAATGCCATTTTTTCGGTCATTGAAGAGCTTGAGCTTCATTGACATGGGTGCCTGGGAGAAGTGGTTGTACAACGGAGAGGAGGAGAACGACTCGCCATTCCCTTGTCTCCGACAGCTAATCATGGAGGGGTGTCCCAAACTGAAAGGAGGGTGCACTCTTAACCTTCCATCCCTCGTCGAAATTAATATTGATGGCTGCGATGGGAGATTTTTGAAATGTCTGGCAGGCCTTACTTCGATGAACGAGATGGTAATTAGGGAAATCCAGGAGCTGGTTCACTTTGAGGGGAGTTTGTCGACCTCTTGGACTGCGCTCGAAGAGATGAGGATTGAGAGATGTCCTCAATTTAAGTTCATCGTGGGAGGGGATGGAGGAAAACGAGTTCCACCTAATCTAAAGGTTCTTCAAATAGTAGATTGCGGAGAGTTCGAGGAGCTGGTTCACTTTGAGGGGAGTTTGTCGACCTCTTGGACTGTGCTAGAAGAGATGAGGATTGAGAGATGTCCTCAATTTAAGTTCATCTTGGGAGGGAATGGAGGGAAACGAGTTCCACCTAATCTAAAGGTTCTTCAAATAGTAGATTGCGGAGAGTTTGAGGAGCTGGTTCACTTTGAGAGGAGTTTGTCGACCTCTTGGACTGCGCTCGAAGAGATGAGGATTGAGCAATGTCCCCAATTTAAGTTCATCTTGGGAGGGGATGGAGGGAAACGAGTTCCACCTAATCTAAAAGTGCTTCAGATAGTAGATTGCGGAGAGTTCGAGAAGCTGCCGGAAGAGTTATCTGAACTTACATCTCTTAATGAGATGAGAATTACAGGTTGCGAGAAGTTATGTTCCTTCCCCAGCGGGGGAAAACTGCCTGCTTCGTTGAGAAAATTGGAGGTTCAAGGATGCCCGAAAATGCCGCAGTCCCAGCTTATTAGCATAAGACTTTCGTATTCTCTCGTTGAGCTTAGCCTATACAATCTAGAGGGGTTGGTGTCGATTACGAAATTAGTTGATGTTGGTAGTCCTCTCTCTCGGTCTCTGCAAAAATTGGAAATTGAGCATTGCGAAAGCCTTGCGACTTTGACGGACAACTTGCAACACCTGTCCGCCCTCTCTGATCTGGATCTCCGGCATTGCCCAGCATTAGAGATGGAGATATTCCCTTCACTCCCCTGCAACCTGTCCAGGTTTACGATTGTCAATTGTCCAAAGGTGAAGTCTTTGCCTTATAACATGCACCACCTCGCATCCCTCAAAACAGTAAATATTTATAATTGTAAAGGTATCACGAGCTTATCATCGAGAGGAGGTGTGCCTCCCAATCTGGAGGTCCTTACCATACATGAATGTAAAAATCTGAATCAGCCACTTGAGGAGTGGGGGTTGAGGGGTCTCACCGCCTTACAAGAATTGAGGATCTGGGGAGAGATGGAGTGTGTGGATGAGATGGAGTGTTTTCCTCCTAGTGTTTATGATGGAGACTGGAGTCGTTTCCTCCCTTCACCCCTCCTCCATTTGGATATTCGAAATATGAAGAAGTTGGAGAAGGTGGGTGGGGGACTCAGACACCACCTCACCTCCCTTGAAGGTTTGAATATTTGGAACTGTCCAAGACTGAGGTGGTTACCAGACGACGGCCTCCCTGACTCCCTAAAAAGTTTCTTCATTGAAGGATGTCGGGATGAGTTGGAGAAGAAATGCATGAAGGGGAAAGGAGAGTATTGGCATTCCCACCTCCGACTCATCCCGATGTTTAGTGGGAATTGAGCATACACTTTTTTTTCTTATCACAAGTTGGATATATAATATTATTTCTAGAATCGCAAAAATAGTCGACTCGCTTGACAATTAGACGTGATGAATGTCATTACAGCAGAATGTGGACACGCATGAGAGGATATATTATTAACAATATATTAACAACTAATGACGATGCCAGAATCCATTGTTTGGAAGATAAAGCTTGAATGAATCATATCTCTATTTTCTTGATATTAATTTCTCTTTCTATTTTTTATAAGGTGTTAATGGGTAGCGTAAATTTACCAAAGCTAATGATCACCTGATTCCCTTTACCAAAGCTACGGGGAGACTAAAACAAGGCGGAGCAGATCAGCTAAGGGCTCAAGCACAAGCAATACAAACAAATCAATTAATTAATTATAACCCTCCATCTCACATATGTCAACAAAAAAAAAGGAAAAAAATGATCCCCATCTAACATTAGAGAAATGTCACACACACGAATTCAACCTCAGCACTTTCCTGGTGTAGCTCTAGCCACGCCAGCGGCCGATTTAATCAACAACAACTCCATACCAGTGGAGCTGCTCTTCAAAGGCAGCGACTATAGTTCCTTCTCAGCTTCACGCAAGAGGACCAAAGCCTCCCTTTGTTGGAAACGCTGGCGGGCACTTGCTGCAATCTGTCGAAAAATTCGACAGACTCACCGGGAAAAATCGTGACTCTCTGAGAAAAAAATCTGAAACGAATTTAAAGGGCAAATTACTAGAGTACTCATCTCCCCAAATTAAAACAAATCTACACCACAACAACAATCTCTTAATCTACCCATTAAAAAATATATTAAACTCTAGATTAAATTTTCCGACATAAATTGTTTTAAATTAATTTTATTTTCTTTCCACTCACCTTAAAATTGATTTTCTTCATAACTCCAAGAATGTTGCTCATCTTGTAGAAAACATCCACTCTAAGAGGCTTTGTGAAAATATCCGCAACTTGATCAACAGGATTCCTCGCCAACGCTTCAGCAGATTTGTTGTGACAAAGATCGTGGTTGTTTCATTCTCTGTCAAGCCTATCTCCTTCAACATTCTCCTTAGCCAGATTACGTGACAAGCGCATGCCTATTACATCTGACCAATGTTTTCTCTTTTCATCGTATCTTGGCTGATTTGTCAGCCAAATAAGCTTGCTAGCATGTTGATGCGATTATCTCTGTTCCACAGGACTAATTGTTTTACCTTTGTACTCGGGGCTTCCGCGGGCTGAACAGGTGACTGATTAACAAGTTGTTGCTTTTATGGAAGGCTTATACTGAAACAAGTTTCTTGCTTAATTTTTTCCTCTTCTAGGATTTAATATTTTCCCCTACTCCTCGAGGCAAGAGAAAAGTTGTGATATCAACAAATATAGCGGAGACATCTTTGACATTGGAGGTCATTGACAGCGGGTTCTCCAACAAGTAGCTCAATCTTCTTTCTGTGTCAGATTTATTTTTGAGAGACTAAGATATCATACTGTCCAATTGCCGATTGTAGTTGTTGGAATGATTCCGTACCATTCTGCAGAGAATTCGCCAATTTTTCCCAGTTAATTTTTATCTCCTGTCTAGGGATTATACATCACATGAATGGTTCTTGCCCAGTGTAGGATGTGATTAATCCAGCTGCTGGCGTAGTACATGGATCTACAAATGTAGTTGACCGTTATTACTTTTCGATGCTTAATCTGCAGATCACAGACATCGACAACCTTGTGGTGGCACCTCTATCTCAGGCAACTGCTAGACAGAGAGCTGGTAGGGCCGGAAGTGTTCGTCGTATGAAATGATGTTTGATCTCCCAAATATATTTGATTCGGAAAAGCCTTCCTCCTGAAGAAGCTGCTGCTTGCTTTTTTACTTCCAATCCAGGTTGTACACAGAAGAGTATTTTCTCAAGGAGATGGCTGCTCACGGTATTCCAGAGATTCAGAGATCAAACCTCGTTTCATGCGTAATTCAGGTACTGCTGGCATTAGTCAGATCGTATTTCAGCAAATCAGACTGTTCGAGGGAGAAAGAAGTGCTTTCAATTGTGGTCCAAATGGAGCACACTGAAAAGCCATTTCCTTCTTTGAACGTTTTAGTTAGTGATCTCAAATGATGGAAATTAATTGGTAAAATAATCGGCTCAGGCATTATTTTTTATGTAGGAAAGAGGTTTTTACCATTTTTTTCTTTTTCATCTTACAGTTGAAAGATCTTGGGATAGATAATATACTAGGCTTTGACTGGCCAGCTTCTCCATCGCCAGAATCAATGATTCGGGCACTTGAGATACTCTACTCTCTTGAGGTGCTTGACGACGATGCAAAACTTACTTCGCCTGTTGGATTTCATGTTGCTGAAATACCCCTGGTATGGAACCGTTTTCTTTCATTTTGCATATCCAGCATCAAAGCTATGTACCCATTCACAGTTGTTATATTTATATTATCGTAGCGTCTCACTTCATGGCGTCTCTTTATTCTATGTCGACAATTATAACAGAAGTTGAATCTTGATAAAGTGGTGATGTGGTCCTCCCAATTACATACCTCAAAGTTCCGTTTCTCTTTTTCCTTTGTATTTCTTTTTTGATGATTTGTTAATTTTCGTTTTCTACGATAGCACACTTTTTGAAAGTTAGTGCTGTGCTGTGTAATTTTATTCACACTCTTGAATATGGTGAGGCTGCCAATGTGTTTTAAATTAACTAGTTGAAGCATTCTGGTTTAAACTTATGACATATGTCTCCTTCCCGCCTACTTCTCTAGAGTGAAACACGAGGTAATAATTACTGATGATGACGAGTTTTCTGCAGGAGCCAATAATTTCGAAGATGATGTTGTCTTCCAACCAACTAGGCTGTTCAGAGGAGATACTCACAATTTCGGCGGTACTTTCTGTTCAAGTAAACCCTTCTGACCTTACAGAATAGATATAAACGCATGGGGTTCATTTGGAAACAATTTCAGTAAGCTTTTCTCAAATTGATCAAATTATGGCTTGGTAGTCTATTTGGGTCGCTGGTCGTGGAGTACGCAAGGAATTCGATGAGGCCAAAATGCGTTTTGCTGCAGCTGAGGTACGTGTTTAATATGTATCCTGGTTTAACTCACTTGTTTGAAACCGCACTCATGCACAACTCGGGCAGAACGTTATAATATTTAGCAACTGTATCAATCATATCATTTTGTTTATAGTTGGGACAACCTGTTTGCGCTCTTCCCTACGTAGATATCTCATTCCTTACAGAAATTTATATCCAATTTTGTTTTTACTACTTTTTGCAAGTTCCTGAAGGCCAAGCTTCTTCTTTCTTGCAGGGTGACCATGTGACATTCCTAAACGTCTACAAAGGATTCCTTGAATCTGGGAAATCATCCAATTGGTGTTACAAGAACTATATTAATTACCACGCCATGGTATGAGCTCAATTTTCAACCTCTGTGTATGATGTTATATTTTTAATGTTGTTGCTTGTGTTGTGCAGAAAAAAGTCATTGAAATTAGAGAACAACTTCAAAGAATAGCCCAGAGGTTAGGCATAGACCTTAAATCTTGTGAAGGAAATTTGCAGGTTAACTTCTGCAGACCCATGCTAGAACTTCTATTTTGTTTTAGTTTCATTGTTCAATAGAAATGGTAGCTTAGCTGGCTGTTTCGCCCTTGATTTTTATCTTATCTCGCAGGCCGTAAGGAAGTCGGTGACTGCTGGGTTCTTCGCCAACGCCTGTCATCTTGAAGTGAGTTCCTTCAATTGGCTTTTTGCAACCTCTTGTTTATAACCTTTTGGATCTAATCCCTAGAAATGCTGTTGCTTCTTGTGTTGGGCTTATGTAACGAAAAGCCATATAGTCACAATGGGATGTACAAGACACTCAGAGCATCGCAGGAAGTTTACATCCACCCATCATCGGTGTTATTTAGGTGAGCACATCATATCCATCCAATAAAATATATATATATATTTGGTTGAATGCATATCCATCAGCACTACGACTACTCCGTTCATTCCTCTCCTAGGATTGACTGAGTTTAGTATTAGATGTGGCTGTGTCTTCCTTTTTACTGAATTTTGTGCTACTCGATCATTTCTTGTGACACAGAGTCAATCCGACGTGGGTTCTGTATCAAACTATCGTTTCAACTGACCGGCGGTACATGTACAACGTCATCTCGATTGAGCCTTCTCGGTTGACTGAAGTCGCCCCTCACTTCTACCAGAAACAAGGACTTTGACACTCCATGCTATGCTCCCTAATCCCGAATTGGATCAAGTGAAATCAACAAATGCGGAATGAGCCAATGCCTATGTTTATGTTCATCTTTCGGGTATTAAAACAAGTCCCAGATGAAATTGCACATGTGAGGTATTCAGGCCATCTTAGCATTAACCCCGGATCGCACTTCGGAAAACATTGTAAAACTTTTGCAATCTCATCGTTTCTTCGTATTCGGAAAAGGATTATTTCCTAAGTTATTCCTTTAGTGATATATCTTAGACAGTGTTTAGAAAGTATAAGACGGGAGACGTAATCTCTTGGTTAATAATTGTCATATTTATGGAATTGGTCGAAATGTGAACAATAACATCTTGTTTGAAAATGGGATGAACTGATGATATTAATAAAAGTTGCTAATTTTTTAAGAAAGAAGGAAATATCCATGTCGGGCCACGTGGACTAATAATAACCATTATTTACGTGCAACAAAAATTTTTTGTTCGTTGTTTTAAGCAAAGACTCGATTCTAACAATTCTAATTTTAGGCCCAATTTTAACAGAGAGGACAAAGACTAGTTCGACAAATTATTATATTATTTAGTCAAACACATACGTTATTAAGTTTTGAAATTCTTTGACTAATTTCAAAAAATCGGTCGGGCCGATTTTATGCTTTTAAAGAAATCGGCCATACGAAGTCCGATTTTTTAAATTTAAAAAATGAAAGTCAGTGTTTAAATCACCAAATTCTAATCACTTTAAAGGAAGTAGTTGTTTCGAACACCTATTTCCATTTTTTAAATTTGAAAATCAGCCCTTCAAAGGTGAATTTACTTTATGTCTTTGAAAGGTGAATTTCCAGAAGAGAGTTGAAACTCCTACGTTCCGTGGATTTTTCCTATACAAATATCAAAGTGCTGCCGGAATCCATTTGTGACCTGGTGGAGTTGCAATCTCTACTGCTCCGAGGCTGTGAGGAGCTTCAAAAGTTGCCGAGAAACATTCACAAGTTGGCCAATCTTCTCCACCTCGACATAACCGGCACAAAAGTCTTGCAGGTAATGCCCCCATGTATCGGCAATCTAAAAAATCTCGAGATACTCTCGGACTTTATCACGGGAAAAGAAGTCGGTCAGGAGTTGAAGCAACTAGGACCACTAGAACGCCTTTAACGAGAGTTGCACATTTATAATTTGTTGAATGTAGATGACGTCGAAGACGAGAGGATTACTAATATATCTGGAAAAGTAAGCGGTTATCGAATTAAGCTTGGATTGGGGATCGTGTTCTGAAATTGCACATGAAGATGACCATCAATTCAAGCTCCTCGACCATCTACGACCTCCCAGGAAGATTGAATCACTTGAAATATGTCACTATGGGGCCAAAAGATTTCCAAAATGGTTTGATAATCAATACAGTATGAATTATGTCATGAGCATAACCCTGAGAGGTTGTAAAAGCTTGTATTCCCTGCCACCTTTGGGACAACTTCCCATGCTGCAAAGTTTGTACATTTGTGGTCTTCAATTGGTCTCTTCCATAGGTCCCGAGTTTTATGGGTCCAGAAGGCCATTTTTTCGGTCATTGAAGAGTTGGAGCTTCAATGACATGGGTGCCTGGGAGAAGTGGTTGTACAACGGAGAGGAGGAGAACGACTTGCCATTTCCTTGTCTCCGACAGCTAATCGTGGAGGGGTGTCCCAAACTAAAAGGAGGTTGCACTCTCAGCCTTCCATCACTCGTCGAAATTAATATTGATGATTGCGATTGGGAGATTTTTGAAATGTCCGGCAGGCCTTACGTCGATGACCAAGATGGAAATTAGCCATATCCCGGAGCTGGTTCACTTTGAGGGGAGTTTGGCAACCTCTTGGTCACGCTGGAAGAGATGGAGATTATGAAGTGTCCTCAATTTAAGTCCTTTGTGAAAGGGGATGGAGGGAAAAAAATTCCACCTAATCTAAAGGTTCTTGTAATTAAACATTGTGGAGAGTTAGAGAAGCTGCTAGATGATTTATGTGGGCTTACATCTCTTACTGAGATGAGTGTTGTTTATTGTGAGAAGCTGTGTTCCTTTACCAGTGGGGGATTGCCTTCTTCATTAAGAAGATTAAACCTTCTTGGCTGCCCAATTCTGCCGCAGTCCCATCTGATTAGCATCAGCCTTCTGGATTACCTCGAGGAGCTTACTCTATGGAATCTGGAGGGACTCGTGTCGATTACGGAATTAGTTGGTGTTGGTAGTTCCCTCTTTCGATCTCAACGGAAATTGGTCATTTGAAATTGCAGAAGCCTTACGACTTTGACAGACAGCTTGCAACACCTGTCCGCACTCACTGGTCTTAATCTCTTGGATTGCCCAGCAATAGAGATGGAGATTTTCCCTTCATTCTCCCGCAACCTATCCAGGTTTAAGCTTGTCAGATGTCCAAAGGTGAAGTCTTTGCCTCATGACATACACCACCTCACATCCCTCAAAACACTATATATTCAGAAGTGTGAAGGTATCACGAGCTTATCATCAAGAGGAGGTCTGCCCCCCAATCTGGAACGGCTTTACATGGATGGATGGAAAAATCTAAATCAACGAATTGAGGAGTGGGGGTTGATGGGTTTCACCGCCTTACGAAAATTGAGAATCTGGGGAGAGATGGAGTGTGTGGATGAGATGGAGTGTTTTCCTCCTCCTGGTGGAGCTGATGGTGACTGGAGTCGACTCCTCCCTTCATCCCTCCTATGGTTGTCTATTGGGGGTATGAAGAAGTTGGAGAGGGTTGGTGGGGGACTCAGACACCACCTCACTTCCCTTCAATCTTTGACTTTTTATGAGTGTGAGAGGCTGAGGTGTTTACCAGACGACGGCATCCCTGACTCCCTGGAATATCTCAGCATTATTAGATGTACGGAGGAGTTGAGTGAGAAATCCAGGAAGGGGAAAGGGGAATATTGGCATTCCCACCTCCCACTCATCCCAGAAGTTGAATTTGAATAAGATGTTGTGTAGGATTTGATATTAAGGGGGTATTATTATATGTGATTTTGCTTCGACTTTTGTATCCTCTGTTTTAAGCTAATAATTGTACAACTTCACGATCCTCCCATTCGTCCCAGTAATTTCGAATAAACGAATTTATTTTCAAACACACGATGAATTCAACTTTCTAATCCCTACCAGTTCCGTATTATCTTTTCCAGATTCCTTTTTCTTTTTTAGATTTGTCAGAGTTGTAGATAATATTTTATGGATGGATATATTGGGAAATTATTTAAAATTAAAATATATAAATTATAAGAAGGGTGGAAGTTTAATTTTACAAATTAGGGTTTAGGGTTTAACCCTAAACAAATTCGTCCCAGTAATATCTTACATGAAGAAGAGCGTATCCACTGGTGGTGGAGCCATGAGGACTGGAGTTAAACATGGGTCCACGCTAAAATTTCCTTGTCTATAAATCCGGTGAGTTCAGACATAGTATGAAAGCATGTACACATGTCCGAACAGTAAAAAACATGTAGAAAAAAGCACGCACGTTTCTGAACAGAATCGCTGACATGTCTGAACAATTGCCAATATCGGCGGTTACACGTCCGAACTAATGGGAGTTCCGGACACAGGATTATAGCCGTGACCGATAAACATGGCCCCGTAGCTTTTAGAGATAATTGAATTTGACCCTCCAAACCATTGGATAGCTCAATTCGGCACCCTTCAAGAAAAGTTTCTGGCTTTGCCGCTTAGCGTAGCTACATTTTTGCGGCCGAAAGCAAGTTCAATTACGCAGCATACTTCACACGCTATAAATACAATGGAAGTAAAAAAAACAAAGATTGTTCGCTCCGGAAGTGACCGCTAGACAAGTCGGATCCAAACACGCCAGAAAGCTCAAGCAACTGGTGCTCGCAAGTTCGTTGTATGGTCGCCGTATGAGTGAAGAAAGAGAGGAGAAGGCAGCGGACAGACACCCTTAAGCGAAAGCACTTACGGATTCACATACCATGTAAAGGCCGAATTCAACAATTTGGGAAAAGATTCACATCGAATTCGGGAAAAGATTCATATACCACGTAAAGGTCGTGAGAGTTGGGAAACAGGCAAAGTTTCCATAACCCATTAGTGGCGGCTTCTCCAGCCTGGTGAGAGAAGCGGGGGATATGTTCCGCGGGCGAAATGCCTAATTCACCCTAGAAACGGACAAATTCAGGTACGCGATATCCCCTTGAAAAAGGATAGTCCCAATCGATGTTGTCATGGTAAGGAGCTCAATAGGATTCAACCTCGTTCATATCGTTTGCTCCAGGAATCACTTGCACAACTAGTTGGGCCAGGAAATCTCTTATTTCGGGCTTATGACCAGGTGTAGCCATCGCCTCCTGCATAGCCATCCCTCTTCCACGCATTTCGAGTATTTCTGAAGAGATCATTTGTGTTGGCCTCTGATAGTCGTTATACTATCGGTTGCTCACTGGTTCATGTATAAATAGCTTTTATTTTTGTTTGCTTAAAATAATAAATATTTAGAGGTCTTGAATTAACTTGAGGCTAAATCTTAATGTGCACTTACGTATCAACGTGAATGTCTTGAGTATGTCACTTTGTTCGCTTGTGGGCTAAACAAGGTTTTACGACCATCCTGGAATTGGAAGATTTCACTTGATGATACGGGCGCTTGGTTGCCAAAGCGAGTCGCTCATTGAGATCCGTGAAATATGCTTGTGTGATAATATATTACATTAGTTATGGATTTACATAATTTATTTTTCTAGTATTCAACTCGGTTGTCGAGTTGGGAGGGAAGGTTTGATAAGCATCCCAGGATTGGGAGATTTCACATGATGATACATGTATTTGGTCGCCAAAGGGACTTGCTTGTTGAGATCCGTTGAGTCGCTTATGTGATACGTGCATTGGAGTTTGTAACATCTGTTTAGAGCTTGATGGTACAACTAATAAACTTGTGGGAGATCTTAAATTTATGATGATATATTATTTCAGTGGGAGCACTTTAACTTAATCATCTAATTGTTTTTATTAGTGGGAGTTATTGTTGACGCTCATTAGAGCATTATCCAACATTATATTTTTTGGAAATTGTGTTGGATGTTGAGGCTTCTTACATACACCACTCTCGTTAATTGAATTATTCTTTTTAAAAGGTCGAATGGTATTGTTTTGAAACTGCCGCAATCGATGATAAATTTGAATAATTATGCTAATTACTATGATATTAGTGCGGTGTCGACTGATTTCTAACCAAGGGGAATGCCACTAGAAGTTCAGTTGGATTTTATACGTGGTTCACTATTTTGATTTACTTGGTTAGCGGGAGCATCACATTACTATCTTATTTGATAGACATGATTATTTGACTGTCGTATTTGACACATGCTTTGTACGTGTGGAATATCAGATTTGATGATCGTTGATTATCTGGTTTATTCTGCGCACATTGTTAAAAGTCTTAAGATATGGTGTCTATCGTGAGCATGACGGTTATGTCAAGTTTGTACGTCTCGTATGACACCATGAATGTTTTCTTGAGATATTTATGTTTTGAGACATATAGAGCAGTAGTACTCGATTTATTTCATCCGGCTTCTTTGAGGCATAAAGTTTACGGATGATTACCCTGGTTTCACCGAGGTATACAGGTTACAGAGGGTATTCTCTGACCTTGGTTCAATATGAAGATGACAGATATATTTGGTTGCATCCGGGTTATAGATGTCTACTCCGGTTTCACTACGTATTCAGGTTACAGAGATGGTTTTCTCTAACTTTGTGAAACATTAAGGTTTCGGAGGTAGATGATTTCATCTGGCTTTTCTGAAGCATTAAGGTTACAAATGTGTACTTTGATTTCTCTGAAGTATAAAGGTTACGGATTATGCACTCCGACTTCAGAGAAATGTAAATGCTACAGAGTTATTTGGTTCTTTTAAAGAAAATCTTGAGACTTGGTGCTTGGTCTTGAGTATGACGGTTTTGTCAATATATTTTGTCTCTTATAAAACACAATGCAGTTTGCGCGCATTAAGGTTTATAAGACATATTACAGAGTAGTTATGCTCTATTGTCTTTCTAGCTCATTATGGGCATAAGGTTACAGAAAGATGATGACCGGCCGAAAATAACATCATTCAGATCACATTCAGGGATGTTATATTCGGCTACGCCACCACATTGACCTATTGACGTTAGTGTTGCCGACGCTTGCGATCATGGTTGTTCGACACCGTTAAATGGTGTAACGACGGCTATGGTTCAGTGTTAGTAGGATGGATGGTCGGGGTTGTTTTTGAGATGTTGTCTCGTATATTGTGTTTTTTGCTATGGTCATATTGTATACATCCTGAGAGTCATTTTCAAAACTAAAATGTTTTTAAAAGCTTTGTAATTGATCATAGCCCAAGTGGGAGAATGTTAGAATTTTATTTTACTTTTTTATTATTTTATTTTGTTTTATAAAAATTCTGTTGGGCTATAATCAATTACTGATTTAAGTTTTCGAAAACCGGGCTGTGTTGAGACAATGCATTATAGCTCGTTCAGTTTGGGTGATCTTTTATTTGAGCATTTGTGGCATCTCGGTTTGTTATTGATGTAGGCTGGACGGCATTCGGTGTAGGCCCAATGTATTGACGTAAGCACGTGATGGAAGGGTCCGTCACACCTTATATTAACAGATGCTAGGTCCCCTCTCCCACTTGCCCTAACCTTAACAGTGGTGCTCCATCGGCCGTCGGTAAGTCAGGGAGAGGAAGACCCAGATCACCGGTTTTGCCCTGTGTTTTGTAGATTTTGTCGGACAATGCTAGAGATTGCATTAAAGGCTTGATAATCGAGTTATTATAGAGGTATGTTAACGTTAGGTACGTAACTTGTTTTCCACACGTTTTGTGTCCTAAATTCGATTAGAATGATCATGGATTGGATTGATTTTCTTACATAATTTGCAATGTTAAAAAAAAAAAAAGAGTATCATGAGCAGAGTCGGAGGCTACCATTATGTAATCATTAGCATATTATGACTTCCTGGGTGACAGTTGATGCATGTGATCCAGGTCGAACTGAGGATAAACTCTCACAAACACATTATCGAATGTAGTCGAAACGTGATTTTTACATGTATCTCAGGTATTTATATTGGTTATGGGGTTTGACCTAAATAAAACCATCGGCTGTAGCCAAAATTTTGAAATACTTTTTTATAGTCATAAATATCTTATGATATTATTCTAACAGTGAATTCGTGGACCCAACTTTTTCTTGACTTTATTTTGTGAACTAAATTTTCAAAATCTTTTGTTTATAACCTTAAATCAATATTTTGAATCTTTTATCACCATTTATTAATTATATTTGGATGATAGTTTCCTGAAAGAATACGAATAAGAAATCACTTGCAGAGAATATCAATCCGTCAAGTTTATGACTTACAAGTCATAACAATATCCACCCACCATAATTATTTTTTTCTGAATGTTTTTCAATCATGAGAAAATATTTCCAACTGGTCTTGTTAATGTGTTTGGGGACATCATACATTGATTGAGAGAATATGGGTTTCATCTTCCCCGTCCTCAACCTGGTCGGCTCTCTACTCATCGCCGAGTATGCCCGGATCCACGGCACCTCCGACAAGCTCAACTCATGGGGGGAGAAGCTGCCCAGGATCCAAGCCTTTTTGGATTCTGCCGAGGAAAAGCAGATGTACGACAATGACTCTGCTACTGTCCGGTGGCTCGTTGACCTAAGGGACGTCGCCTACGACATGGAGGACCTGCTCGACCACTTCTCTGTCGAGGCGAAATGGGAGGCACCCAAGTTGCAGGCCCTGTCACGGTTGTCGAAACTCCCTCACTGCCTCATCGCTTGCTACTCTCCTTTCTGCCCGTGCGCCCTGATCTCTGGCCAATGAGATCGATGATATCGACCGAATATATTAACAAATCCATTGGAAAGAGGAATGTAGTCCGATAAAAGTTGCTTAAAATCATCAATTCTCTTTTTAATTTGAAAATCTTAGTCTGACTCGAAGTAAAATTTCGACCTGGATATCGAGGTCGCCACCCTTGGACTTTGGACAATCTTACAACTGCTTTTTTCCGTATGGTTGTAGCCCCCTGACCCCTTAGTTAAAACATAGTACAGTAATTTCAGAGATTAGAAACGTATGCGGCCGCCAGCTTGGCACACAAGCCTCGAACCTGGTCTATGCCTCCCAAAGGTGGAGTCTTTGCCTTATAACATGCAGGACCTCACCTCGTTTGAATTGATTGTTATTAACTGCCAAGGCATCACGAGCTTTTCATCGAGAGGAGGTCTGCCTTCCAATCTGGAACGGCTTTACATAGATAAATGTAAAAATCTAAATCAACAAATTGAGGAGTGGGGGTTGAGGAGTATCACCGCCTTACGAAAATTGAGAATCGGGGGAGAGATGGAGTGTGTGGATGGGATGGAGTGTTTTCCACCTCCCACCGATGATGATGGAGATTGGAATTGCCTCCTCTCATCGTCCCTCGTCCATTTGGAAATTGTGGGTATGAAGAAGTTGGAGAGGGTGGGTGGGGGACTCAGACACCACCTCACCTCCTTTCAATCTTTGTTTATTATTGAGTGTGAGAGGCTGAGGTATTTACCGGACAACGGCCTCCCTGACTCCCTGGAATCTCTCAATATTAGGGGATGTACGGAGAGTTGGTGGAGAAATGCAGGAAGGGGAAAGGGGAATATTGGCATTCCCACCTCCGACTCATCCCAATATGTTGATAAAACGCATAATTTATCCCTTTCAATTAATTCCGTATTCTTTTTTCCCAGACTCATTTTCTTTTTCTTTTTTTTTTTAAGATTTGTCGTTTTATCCTTACCAAACTTGTAGAAGAATCTTCGTTCGATAGTTAGTTTATCACTAGTTTCTTATTTTATGGATGGATATATTGGGAAATAATTAAAAGATAATGAAATATATAAATTATAAGAAGAGTGGAAGTGTAATTTTACTTTAAACTGAGGCTAGAAAACTTTCCAAATCGTCCTCTCGGGGCTGGAAAAAACCATCTCACTCTATATAAGTAGGACTTGCTTATCCATTTTTTCCAGATAAGTAGCTTGTTTTAACTTTCTTTTTGTCCATAACTTGATATGATGAAAAAATGGAAGCAGGATTTTCCTTTTCATAGTAAATGACAACGAGATGGATTATAAGCATGTACGTACGAAATACTTCACGAAAATGTAACATTCCACTTAATTCGGATTTTTAGGATACATTTATACAAACTTCCCATTTAAAAAAAAATGTTTTCCCATGATATCCACTTTCTAACCATCCACAGACAACACCAAATTCTAGAATCCGAATATTAGAATAAAAATAACGTAACAAATCAACAGTATCAAAAATATATACATAAGTAAATGCCCCTGTCCTATGCACACAAAATGTTTGGAAAGAATTTTGTACAATGCCATAGTTGATGTTTCACCGAATCTTCTAGAAGAGCATGAAGAACACCGGGGACAGAACATTGTCATTAAGAGCTTCACTTGTCAGATTTAATCCACAAAAACTGGGAACACACATGTCGAATTACAGAGGTCAAAGTCTAGATTCGGAAGCGTACCTAATGAATCCATTGGAAACCTGGAGAGCCTGAACGCCTATGTTTTGGTCTTCCAGGCCTTTACGATTTTGACGAATGTAAAACTGATTAGGGTAATGGGATGCCCTATAGTTGTCTTATATTCGCATGGCCTGGAGACCATAACCCCTCATTGACAATTAAGTTCCTGAGGTTAATAATCTCTTTAATTCCACCCATCACAAAATAAGAGATTATTGCGGTATCTGCACAATATACCCCTACACTTAACGAGACGTCAATTGGACCCTCCTAATATTGATATAAATTAGATAACTTAATCAGGCCCAATATCCGGATAGTTTGTGTATGACTGAACATAAAGGTCGAGCCACCTAATGAAATTATTATTTCTAACAATCTCCCACTTGGACTGACTGATAAAACCGAACAGTCATAACACATTAAATGAGATCTCCATAAAACATATCCCTAAACAGTCTGGTCCATCAAGCATATCAGTATCAGGACTAAAGCGGATTTCGCTGTCATTAATCGCAGCTAAACCTTCAATAATCACAAATACCAACACACTTGACGACATAGACCAAGTATAGGTGCATAGCATAGAAATTACATAAGATGTGATCTGTACATGCCTATTTCCAACTGGTCCTCCTAAGGTGAGATCCATAAATTTTCAATCCAGAGTGTAACCGAAACTGAAAGCTAAACCAAAGCTGAAACTGAAGTTCAAAAGTGTACGTACAACTTAAATTAATCGAAGCAACATCTCCCACTAAACCATTACATCATCTAGTGACATAACACCCATACGAGCAACATGTTGGGGAAAGATCCTGGGTGGTAACGGCTTAGTAAACGGATCCACAATCATGGAAGACGTACCGATGTGCTCTATAGATAAAGAGCCACTCTGAATCCTGTCTTTTACAGCCAATAACTTGATGTTAATGTGCTTAGACCTCGAAGAGCTCCTGTTGCTGTTGGAGTACATTACTGCCGACTTATTGTCACAGAATAACTTAAGCGGTCTCTCAATGCTGTCAATGATGCGTAGCCCTGTGACAAAATTCCACAGCCATACCCCATGATTGGACGCCTCAAAACAAGCTATATATTCTGCTTCCATGGTTGAAGATGCTGTGAGCTTCTGTTTAGCACTCTTCTAGGAAATAGCTCCTCCAGCTAGCAGATAAATATAACCTGACGTGGATCGTCGACTGTCTTGGCATCCACCGAAATCGGAGTCAGAATACCCGATGATCTCCAACTGATATGATCTCCGGTAAGTGAGCATGAAATACTTTGTTCTCTGTAGATATCTCAAGACTCGTTTGGCTGCTGTCCAATGATCCACGCCCGGGTTACTCAAGTACCTCCCCAACAACCCTACTATGTACGCAATATCTGGACGCGTACAGACTTGAGCGTACATCAGACTCCCAACTGCCGACGCATAAGGAATCTTCTGCATCTCCTAAATCTCAAAATTATTCTTGGGGCACTGATTGAGACTGAATTTGTCTCCTTTAGCTACAGGGGTATCTTCTGGTCTGCAGTCCTTTAACCCGTACCTCATCAGGACTTTCTCGATGTAGCTCTTCTGTGATAATCCAAGAATACCCCGAGAGCGATCTCGGTGAATCTGGATCCCTAATACAAAAGAGGCATCACCAAGATCCTTCATCTCGAATTTCTCCGAGAGAAATTTCTTAGTTCCGTGCTATAAGCCTACATCGTTACTTGCAATCAATATATCATCGACATACAGAACCAGAAAAATGAACTTACTCCCACTGAACTTGTGGTACACGCATTCATCAACGATATTAGCCTCGAAACCAAATGAGACTATGACCTGATGAAATTTGTAATACCACTGACGAGAAGCCTGCTTAAGCCCGTAGATGGATTTCTTAAGTTTGCACACCATCTTCTCTGCATCTTGCGAAGCAAAGTATTCTGGCTGCACCATATAAATCGTCTCATCAATGTCGCCATTGAGAAACGCTTTCTTTACATCCATCTGATGTAGCTCGAGATCAAAATGAACCACAAGAGCCATAATAATCCTAAAAGAGTCTTTCGAAGAAATCGGAGAGAAAGTCTCTGTATAATCAATGCCTTCCTTTTGAGTAAAGCCTTTGGCAACTAAACGAGCCTTATATCTCTCCACATTGCCCTTAGAATCCCTCTTGGTCTTAAAAATCCATTTGCAACCAATGGGTTTCACACCAGTGGGCAGTGGAACGAGATCCCAAACGTCATTGTCAGCCATTGATTTCATCTTATCCTTCATGGCATCAATCCTCTTCTGAGATTCGGAGCTCCGCATGGCCTCACAAAGGTTGACCGGGTCATCCTCTGTCATTCCAATGCCTTCCTCATGCTCCTGGAGATATACAACGAAATCGTCCGAAATCGCGCTTCTCCTCTCTCGAGTAGATCCCTAAGTGGCACTATCTCTTGAGGTTGTGGAATTTGTTCATCTGGAATAGCCTCTTCAGCCTGAAGAGGGAGTACCTCATTGTCGTCTTGTCGCACCAGATCAAGATCTGGAACAATAACCGAAGGAAGAGAAATTGTTTCCTCTTCAAAGACGACATCCTTAACCTTATCTCCCCCTTCAAACTCAACATCCTCAAAAAATCGGGCATTTCCGTCTCAAAGAACGATCTAGCAGTGGGATCAAAAAACTTGAAACCCCTAGACTTCTCAGAGTAACCAACAAAATAACAATTAACCGTTCTAGAGTCCAGTTCTCATGTGGCCTGTAAGGCCTTGCCTCAGCTGGACAACCCCAAATGTGTAAATGCTTTAAAATTGGCTTCTTGCCATACCATAGTTCATAAGGGGTTTTCTGAACAGCCTTAGTTGGCACTCTGTTGAGCAAATATACTGCGGTCTTAAGTGCTTCGCCCCAGAGGGAATCTGGTAAGGTAGAATGACTAATCATACTCCTCACCATGTCCTTAAGTGTTCTGTTTCGTCTTTCAGCCACACCGTTCATCGTAGGACTACCCGGCATAGTGTACTGAGGGACGATACCGCATTCCTCTAGGAATTTAGCGAAAGGACCTAGACGTTGTTCACCTGATCCGTCATATCTGCCGTAGTATTCACCACCACGGTCAGACCTGACAGCCTTAATCCTTCTACCTAGTTGGTTGTCAACTTCAGCCTTATACGCCTTGAACGTGTCCAGACCCTGAGACTTCTCACTGATCAGAAATAGATAGCCAAACCGAGAGTAGTCGTCTATAAACGAAATGAAATACTGTTGGCCATTCCAGGATGCCGTAGAGAAAGGCCCACAGATATTTGTAAGCACAAGTTCTAAGACATCCGTACTCCGGTTGGCATCAAGGTTCCTAATGTTTGTCTGTTTCCCCTTAATGCACTCAATGCAGACCTGTAGGTCCGCCATATCAGGGATATCCAGAACTCTGTCCGACACAAGCCGCTGAATGCGCTGTTTGGAAATGTGACCCAAATGCTTATGCCACAAAATGGCAGAATTCTTATCAGTTAATTTACGCTTTGTACCACGAGAACTGAAGCACAAGGTTTTATTAAATGAGGCCGCTGTATCCAATAAATAAGTCTGTCATATGTTGATAATGAACCGGTACCAATAGTACGGGAACCATAAAAGAGACTAAACTGACAATTTCCGAAGGAACAAGAATAACCAAATTTGTCCAATGTAGAAACAGAAATCAAATTTCGTCTAAAAGATGGTACTACAAAAGTCTCCTTCAAGTCCAGATAGGAACCAGTCCTCAATAACAGCCTAAAAGTCCCAATGGCCTCTACCTTCACTGACTTGCCGTCTCCCACGTAGATGAATCTTTCAGCATCAACTGGAGCTCGCCAGTTCAGGCAACCTTGCATAGAGACACTAATGTGAGTAGTAGCACCAGAATCTACCCACCAAGTGCTCTCAGGTACCAAAGCTAAATTAACTTCAGAACAAACCAAAGTGGGAAGATTACCCTTCTTCTTGCGCCAGTCATGGTATCCGGCACACTGAATCTTTTTATGCCCCTTGTCCTTGCAGAAGAAGCAGGTATCAGAATCCAAAGGAGTGACTTCCTTCATCTGCTTCTTCTGTTGCGGGGCAACCGCAGTAACCTGAATGCTCTTCCTCTTCTTAGCATTGTCCTTACGTGCGGACGCCAAGTGAGCACTCTCAGTCTTATCTCGCTTCATTCTGTCCTCTTCCTGCACTAGGTGAGAAATGAGCTCATTGAGGCTCCATTTCTCCTTTTGACAGTTATAACTGACCTTAAAATGACTAAAGTGTGCAGGAAGGGATATCAAAACCAGATGCACCAACAGATCATCCAAGAGATCTAGCTTGAGTGCCTTAAGTTTGGAAGCAATGTTAGACATCTCCATGATGTACTCACGTATGTTCCCCTTGCCGCTATATCTTTTTGTGAAAAGAGACACTAGAAGCGCACTCGTCTCAGCCTTTTCGTTTTTCTCAAAACGCTTCTCTATATCGGCTAGGAACTGTTTGGCGTCTGTCGCATTGGACATAGCGCCCCGAAAACTGTCTGGAATAGCACGCTTCATGATCATCAGATATAGGCGATTAGATCTCTCCCACCGCTCATAGTTCTGTTTAACAGTAGCCGAACTATCATCTGAAGGAGCGGCGGGGTGATCAACCCGAAGTGCCATGTCCAAATCCATGACAGCGAGATTGATCTCAATGTGCTCTTTCCAGGGTCTGAAGTTTATGCCGTTAAGCACAGGGATGGAGTTCAGTGCAGCACTGACGTTGGTAGTATGAGTAACAGCTGAACAGAGAACAAACCGAGTAAATGTATCAGCTCACTCAATCAATAACCAAATAAAGGGAAATATGAATAATGACAAGTCCCATTAAGACACCAGTGCAACATTAACACCCTATCGAAGGACCGCGATGTCAACTTGCAAGCGGTGTCCCAGTGCAGCAATTAGATACGGACCGTCAATCCTGTCAAACAAATAAGCCTTCCGAGGGGCCGACTCAATGTTCACATGGATATCCAAATGATAGTCTCGTGTCTAATACTACGGGTGCATGTATGGAATTCGACCAAACAGTGCCTTCTGAGGGGCCGATCACTGTCCCCATGAAAACCAAACATGCCATCTTATATTCAAAATGGGTTTCCCTGCACGAGAGAGCTCCGAGGGGAGATGTCGCTTTAGTCCACCCACTTTAAAATACAGACTTCCAGAATATGCCACTACTTTTCAGATTTAAATAACCGATAAAATTTAATATGAAATGCTCGAAATCGGGACTGAAAACTCCCAAATTCAGCACGAAACTTAACTTAATTATACCCGAAAGTCACTTTATGGGTTTAAACCGGTTAAAATTGAACCGGACGGACGAAATCGTGCCCCGAGACTGAATCCACGGACCTCGGTTGTGGAATCCAGTGCCGTAACAGCCGCCGGAGACCTTGTCGAACGCTCAGCCGGCGTAATCCGAAATCATAAAATCAATCCCTCGGTGAAACACGAGGATTAAACACAAAATACAACATATTCGAACATAATAATAAAATTCAGGAAAAAGGAACGCAAGAACAGAGGCGGATGAACAAAGATCTATTCCCCTCCCCCCCTGGTTTTTTTTTAAAGGAGGATCTCCCCCTTTCTACAAAAATCTCCCCCCTTTAAAAAAATAATCAAAGCACAACAAAAATTCATCCTTTTCCTGATTAATAAAAAAAAATATTAAACCATAATTCTCAATAAGTCAACACATGAAAGGCACTGATACCACTTGTCGGATTTAATCCACAAAAACTGGAAACACACATGTCGAATTACCGAGGTCAAAGTCTAGATGCGGAAGCGTACCTGATGAATCCATTGGAAACCTGGAGAGCCTGAACGCCTAGGTTTTGGTCTTCCAGGCCTTTACGATTTTGACGAATGTAAAACTGATTAGGGTAATGGGACACCCTATAGTTGTCTTATATTCGCATGGCCCGGAGACCATAACCCCTCATTGACAATTAAGTCCCTAAGGTTAATAATCTCTTTAATTCCACCCATCACAAAATAAGAGATTATTGCGGTATCTGCACAATATACCCCTATACTTAACGAGACGTCAATTGGACCCTCCTAATATTGATATAAATTAGATCACTTAATCAGGCCCAATATCCGGATAGTTTGTGTATGACTAAACATAAAGGTCGGGCCACCTAATGAAATTATTATTTCTAACATCACTATGCCAAGTAGCCGAGCATTATACGGATTTGCAGTAAATACGATCATAATTTGATTATTTCTCAATTTATTAGTCTCTCTTAAGTGTCAGTTCCTAACATTGGCCTTCAATTTACTTTTCGAGAAGTTGTTCTTAGTCGCGACAAAAGTCAAATATTTCCTAAATTTTTAAACTCCTGGTTTTGAACCACGGCAATTAGAAGAAGTCGGGATTAAGAAACGAAAACTTCAAATACTTTTTTTTTTAATTTTGTTTTTCCTTTTTATTATTTTATTTTGTTTTATAAAAATTCTGTTGGGCTATAATCAATTACTGATTTAAGTTTTCGAAAATTAGGATGTGTTACGATATACGAGATAATGCATGATAGTTCGTTCAGTTTGGGTGATTTTTTATTTGAGCTTTTGTGGCATCTCGGTTTGTTATTGATGTGAGCTGGACAGCATTCGGTGTAGGCCCAGTGTGTTGACGTAAGCTCGTGATGGAAGGGCCCGTCACACCTTATATTAACAGGTTCTAGGTCTCCTCTTCCACCTGCCCTAACCCTAACAGTGGTGCTCCATCGGCCGTCAGCAAGTCAGGGAGAGGAAGATCCAGATCACCGGTTTTGCCATGTGTTTTGTAGATTTCGTCGGACAACGATAGAGATTGCATTAAAGGCTTGATAATCGAGTTATTATAGATGTATGTTAACGCCAGGTACATAACTTGTTTTCCGTACGTTTCATGTCCTAAATTAGGATGATCCTGGATTGGATTGGTTTTCTTACATAATTTGCAATGTTAAAAAAAAAGTTTCGCAGAGTCGGAGGCTACCATTATGTAATCACTAACATATTATGACTTCCTGGGTGACAGTTGATACATGTGATCCAGGTCGAACCGAGGATAAATTCTCACAAACACTTCGGGATGATTGAACCATTATCGAATGTAGTTGAGACGTAATTTTTACGTGTATCTCAGGTATTTATATTGGTTCTGAGGTTTGACCTAAATAAAACCATCGGCTGTAGCCAAAATTTTGAAATATTTTTTATAGCCTTAAATATCTTATGATATTATTCTAACAGCGAATTCGTGGACCCAACTTTTTCTTGATTCTGGGTCCATTATAACCCAATAATGGACCCAGTTGGGTTATTTCCAACTTTTTCTTGATTGTCAATAACAGCGAATTCGTGGACCCAGTTGGAAATATTTTCTCATGATTGAAAAACATTCAGAAAAAAGTAATTACGGGGGTGGATGTTCTTATGACTTGTAAGTAAAAAACTTGACGGATTGATATAATTAATAAATGGTGATAAAAGATTCAAAATATCAATTTAAGGTTATAACAAAAGATTTTAAAATTTTAGTATTGATTGTCATAATCCAATTTTTTTCAAACAAGATAAAATCAAATCAAGTCACTAAAATCAAAATCAAATAAAATAAAATCAAATAAAATCAAATGAAAAAAAATCAAATAAAATCGAATGAAATAAAATCAAATAAAATCGAATGAAATAAAATCAAAATGGGGAAATATAATATTGCATTGCAAAAATACGAAGGACAAAAAAAAATATAAAAAGGGGGAAGAAAGACAGAGAGACACACGAAAAAAAAAGACATACAGACACAAAGAGAAGAGAAAGAAAAACAAAAGCTTGGTCGTCAAATATAGTATTCTCTTCTCGATTTTCTCGGTAGGAATTGCATCAGGTCATATCCTAGCCGGTCGAGCCTTCTTCGACGCAATTATTCTTCGGCGACGTCGGATAATTCTTCCATCAAGAGTTTTTAATATCTGGTAGCTTCTTTCCTTTGTTTCTGATTGATTCTATGAATTTATCTACTTTTGATTCGTTTTGCATTTTTTGATGAGTAATAAGTGTTCGCCTCCATTAAATCCGACCAGATTCAAATACGTCAGGAGTGATGGTTCGAAGGCGTCGCCATCACATGGCTGCAACTCCATGGATTGATGGTTAGACCCAGCCGCCCCAAGTGTGAAACCTTGCAAGCTTCCCCGCCGGTTCAATCCTGTGAAGTCCCTCCACATGATCAAGCCAAGGACACAACAGCAACCCCTATACGGCCCATGCAATCGTTGGCTTCCGCTGCCCGCCGACGATGCTGCCATCGACTCCACTGCCGGGGTTTCTTCTGTCAACCGTCACTGCTGCCGTCTCCGTCTCTTCGATCAGTCCCGCCTTGCTGACTCCATGACCAGCGGCCTCTCCTCGCCGTCGTCCCCCACGTCCAGCACCAACAACAGCAGCAGCACCAGCAGCAGCGACAGCAGCACCAGCAGCAGCAGCCTATCTTCTCAGCAGCAGCAGTAGCAGCAGCAGCAGCAGCGAGCCTCGCACCAGCAGTGGTGACAATCACGGCCAAAGGAAAAACTAGAGGTTGCAGTTCGTACCAGCCTGTGCCTCGCCGATTCATCAACTGCACATATTCAGATTCGATTTCCACAAGTACATCGACTGATCCCTGGAGGAGGATTTCAAGGTTGTGGTTGGGATCAGCCCACCCATCTGGTTGTTCGCGGTGGTGTTCCTCCTTTCAATACCCACGGATGGAGAGAGGGGAGGTCGTCAAGGGTGTCCCCATCGTCGAGCTCGGCGACCACCTCTTCTGGCTCGACTGTCTCTGCGTCCCCCGTCTCTGTCTGTACACGTGCAGCAGCGGCTGCAGCGGCCACTGTCAACTCCTCCTCTGCCCATCCTCCTCCCTCTGCTCCTAGGGACCCCTTGGAACCTTCCAATTCCAGTCGTGATCATCGCAAGTCCATCTACGATAACTCCGACAAGGGTAAAGAGAAAGAACACGATTCCCGATCGAGTAACCGAGATTGAGGCTGGGAAAGGGAGAAAGAAATTGAAAGAACTCTTAGGCTGAATATTGACCGTGATGACGAAGACAATGACAATGAAGGCGGGGTTGGGATTTTGCACCAGAACCTGATATCTGCTAGCAGCGCCTTCCAGGCACTGCTTAGAGAGCTTGGAGCTGGAATTGGACGATTTCCTTCCTTCTCCAGGAATTGGGTCTGCATCCTCTTCTCATCAGAGGGTAGGCTAAAGAAAATACTTTCGGGATTGTGCTCTGATGGCGAGGAAGGCAGGCAGGGCATTTATACATTGAGCAGTCTCTGCAAGCATTGAAGAAGATATCACAGGAACACCCAACAGCATGTCTACGAGCTGGCGCTCTCATGGCCGTGCTTTCATACCTGGATTTCTTCTCAACTAGAGTTCAGCGAGTGACATTGCAGCCAATATGTGCAAGAAACTCCCCCCTATGCACCTGTTTTAACCAGACCACCCGCGACAGATTTGGCGACTCCGTTGGGGACACTTGGGTAATTTTCTAGAGGATTAGGGTCGAAAAATCGATTTCAAAATTGGGGGGCAGCCTAGCTTTATGTGGAGTGTGTTTGCGCTTTACTTTTCCGATTGTCTCTGCTAGGCATATAGTGAGTTGTCCTAAAACCCAGGGACACCTAAGTTTATGGGTATACCTGCCATATGAGAGAAGTTGTCTACCTCTTTACCTGCGGCATATACCGACTCACCTTTTGTCCGAAGGTGAGTCAAAAGCCAGTCTAGATAGGCATGTGCTTGAAAGCCATACAAACTTTTATGACTCTAACAATTTATTTTTGTGCATGCATTGTTTGATATCACATGATCGATATTTTTTAATGCTTGATTTTTCATGTTACATGAGCCTTCATCCCGGGCGCCATAGGATTAGTTCGGGTATACCATATGCTGACGGCTATTGGCCATTTGCCTCTACCTTTAAGTGGGTACCCACCTGTTTACCACCGGACGAATATCCGAGTTCTTTCATTTAAAATGAAACCAAACTCGGATTCCTCTGTTTACGGTTAATGAACGGGTCCAAGCCACATCCAAGACGGTAGATAGAAAATCTCATACTTATCTACATTAGTTTTGTCCATATGGTCTGAATTGATGCTTCTTGTTATATTAACCACCATTTTTCTCTTACTTTCAATTTCGCTAGCATGCCTTTGTTCAACGAGCGAATATAAGGGAAGTGATTTCTACACCGAGTTTCCTTTTTATGCTCGCATTTTGTCACTTATGCTTGCATATTGTCGAACTTGATCATTCTACATACATTCAAAGTTTTCGAGTCATGATACTTTAGAAAAATGCCTATGTATATGCATAACATTGATGCATGTCTAAAAAATTCTTTATAGATCTTTAGACGATACACATAGATTTTCAACATACTTCGAATTCACTTTTCGTCATTTTACTATCACCTGGCTTTGACAATTTTTCTTAAAAGAAAAAGCTTCGCCCGATTTTTTTTTTTCTGTAAAAGGGCATAAGTGTTCATTGAGTGTTGACGCATATCTTGCATCCACGAACATAACTTTCTTCATTCGGACTACTGCGTCATATTTTACTTTTGGTCGAGGTACCCATATCTATAGAAGTTGGACTACTCATCAGCCACGAAAGATTTGGATGTCCTCTCTCCTCAAAGAGTTGAACTGTGCAACAACATCATTCCAGCTCGACTTTGTCACACATGTTATTTCCAATTTATTGGTTAAGGTGTATTCCTTCCAATCTTGCTTATTGTTTAAACCAATCAAAGCATGTCATCTACCATCTAGATTTCGGTTTTTTCTTATGCAGGCAGACGAGCATCCCCTCTTCCAATGAGGCATACGATGAACATTCAATTAAACCGAATGTTAAAGTCCAAGAAGCAAAATTCATTCAACCAGTTTCATAACACCAATGCTAGGTCTACAATCACCATCAACATTCGAAGAACAAACTGGGAAAGATCGTCACAAAGCAACTAAAATGACATCATGGAGTTTGTTCAACACCAATGTCAAAAGAATACAACAGAGCATATTCTCCCAACCATCGAATTCAGAAAAGGAGAGCATGACCCCGTCAAACCAAACTGGGTCAACATTATTCTCAAAGCATATGATGGGGCAAGCTTCATCCCATGGGAATCAACATGCCTTCAAGAGTGCAAGTTCAAAGTACTAGAATCGGGGCAATTCAACGACAGTTCACCAATGGATCACCGTTACTCAAACTTGTTCAGTTTCTCTACAACATTGATTGGGAACTCAGACTATGATAAACTCATCATAAGGGAGTGACATTCTAATTTTCTTTCAAATAATCTCATTGTCAAACATTCATTTTTTTTTTTTATGTTTCTTTGCAGAATCTCCGGATCCTTAAATCAGAACAAGCACATCATCAAGCTTTGGAACTACTAAAAGTTCAAGCTCATCAACTTACTAAGCTGGGGCAGCGCATCCATCACGAAATGCTCTCATATACCGAAAGACAACACACTTCAACTGAGGATTCCCGAGGAAAGTTCTTCTGCAACTACGACATTCCATATGCTTTCAAGCAAATACGCACAAGAGGCGCTCTCATCCTAACAAAGATAGACGGAGTTGTTCCATTACAACCGGATCGATGAACTAGAAAAATCAACCCAAGAGACTCAACCTATGGGGTCGCAAGCCATGTCGAATAAACGGTGAAAGCAAGTATCGTTCTAATTTAAATCACATTAAATTAGAAACTAATCAATGTTATCTTTCTTCGCAGGTACTTTAACTGGGGCAACGATCAATCGCCTCGGGTAAACGGTAAAGGAAGTATCGTTTCAACTTAGATATCACAAAATCAAAAACTAATCAATGTTTCATTTCTTTTGCATAGGCTTTTACTGGGGCAACGGGCACGCGTCGTCAAGTAACCGGTAAAGAAAAGTATCGTTCCAAGTTTAAAATTTCTCAAATTGACCTTGATTGTACATTCTTTCTTTTCCCTATAGGGCATCAAGTCGAGGCGAACATCACAGGTAAAATTATCATTTCATAAAACATGTGTTATGTTCATTTGTCATGCATTCTCACTAAACGATTTTATTCAAAAATTTGAATCACTTTCCCTAGCGGAACACTTGTGTGCTAGAGATAGAAAGGCAAGCCTATCCCCAAACACATACCCTTTTCGAGAGTTGAGTGCAAACACTTGTGAGAAATTCAAACATGATAGCATCGGAGTGGGAAGGAAATCCCTTTGACGGAAAATGCTCTAGCTAGGATGACATCGAGCATTCTTTCTTATCCCCAAACACTTTACCATTGCTAGCCATTCCTAGCCAAAGTGGAGATTTTTCGAAACACAATTCCCCTTTCAAGTCAAAGAGTCGCCTCACATCGAGGTAAAAGGAGTTCTGTAGTCTAGATTTCCGAATAGGACTCAGATGTAGATGCGTCACTTCCTCAATTTTGAGTGTGAAGTACATCCCTAATGGATCTCGCAAGTCGGCACAATACTGTACCATCTTTCAATCATTCGAATGCATCCAAACAATTCCAGAGAACCAAGTCTGTTGAATATTCCAAAAAAAAGAGCAAAAAAAAAAATGAAATGAAAATGAAAATTAGACAGGGGCAAACAAGCAAAAAAAGAGAGCCCTTCAATATCATTCAAAGAAAAAGCAAATTTTGACACAAGGGCCAAAATACGGTCGCAAAAGCAAAGTGTCAAGATAAAAGGGACAAAAGTTTTAGAACCCTGATCTCGATTTGTCAATCTGGGCAAACC
Organism: Melastoma dodecandrum; assembly: GCA_029817715.1. Taxonomy (NCBI): domain Eukaryota; kingdom Viridiplantae; phylum Streptophyta; class Magnoliopsida; order Myrtales; family Melastomataceae; genus Melastoma; species Melastoma dodecandrum. The sequence continues at coordinate 158,075 of JARUPY010000578.1, read as the reverse complement.
GCTTTAAATTCAAAAGCCTCGTTTCCCGTGGAAAAAGATAGAGAAAATTATTCTTCTACAACATTTCCCCACAAATTCACACTCTCATATGCCATCATGCCCATACCCTTGAGTATTGTGTCGACGAGCAAGTCCACATTGGGAGAACCATGCTTAAAGGTGACGTCCTTGCATTTTGAGTTTTATTCGATGAGATTCTTTGACTTAATTTCTTTCTTAAAGATCAAGCATTCTATAAATATGGTCTTACACCAAGCCTACATTACAACCATAATCAAAGTCTCTTTCGACTAGCCCTTGAGCATTCATTTCAAAGGAATCGAACTTCCCACTCTGATAGCATATAAACATATTTGAGTGAGCCTTGAGAGATGTAAGAAAGACCTTTCTTTATTCTCTATCGCAAAAGTGTTCCTATTTTTGAGAAAAAAAAAAAGAAATTTTTGTGCATGCATATAGAGCATCTTGCCTTCATATCATCCACAGCCAGAAATTCGGCAAGTCACATGGGAGATGCAAATAATCTCAAGCACACTTCATGATTCCAAGGCTCAAGCCTTTATGCTAAGGTATGACCTTTTTCACTGCTGTTAAGCAATTTGGTGGTGTGACAGAACTTCCAAGTCAAGTTATCCACTTCCAAGTCGGCTAAGCGTTTACTAACAAACGCGACGCCATTCGACTAAGCGTTTACTAACAAACGCTACGTCACATTCTTTTCGGTTAAGCGCTTACTAACAAGCGCGATACCTTCCAGTCGGTTAAACGTTTACTAACAAACGTTATACCACTTTCCAGTCGGCTAAGCGTTTACTAACAAACGCGACGCCATTCGACTAAGCGCTTACTAACAAACGCTATGTCATTTCAATTTGGTTAAGCATTTACTAACAAATGCAACACCATTCGGTTAAGCGCTTACTAACAAGCGCGATACCTTCCAGTCGGTTAAACGTTTACTAACCAACGTTATACCACTTCCAGTCGGCTAAGCGTTTACTAACAAACGCGACGCCATTCGACTAGGCGTTTACTAACAAACGCAACGTCATTTTCAATTTGGTTAAGCATTTACTAACAAATGCGACACCATTCGGCTAAGCGTTTACTAACAAACGCGACACCATTCGACTGAGCGTTTACTAACAAACGGTACGTCGCATTCAATCCGGTTAAGTGCTTACTAACAAGCGCGATACCTTCCAGTCGGTTAAGTGTTTACTAACAAACACGATACCACCTCCAGTTCGGCTAAGCCCTTAATAACAAGGACAACGCCACTTCCAGCTCGACTGAGTGTTTACTAACAAACATGATGTCATTTTCATCCGGTTAAACGCTTACCAACAAGTGTGATACCATTTCTCAATTCTTTTCGGTTAAGCGTCTATTAACAAACGTGACACCACTTCCAGTTTTTCAGTTTGGGTTAAGCGTTTACTAATAAATGCAATACCATTCGGTTAAGCGTTTCAACAAACGCGACACCACATCCATTTCGGTTAAGCGTTTATTAATAAACGCGATACCATTTTCAATTCTTTTTGGTTATGCGTTCGTTCAAATACTACACCTCTTTTCACCGGTTCTTGGTTATGCATTTTCAACAAATGCGACGCCATTCTTGGCTAAGCGTTTATTAACAAACGCGATGCCTGATCATTCCTTTCCAAAAAAATTGGGTTCTTAATAATTCTTTGCTCGAACACTTTTACCAAACATTCTCACAAAGAGGGGCAACTGTCATAACCCAATTTTTTTCAAATAAGATAAAATCAAATAAAATCACTAAAAAATCAAAATCAAATAAAATCAAATAAAATCAAATCAAATAAAATCAAATGAAATAAAATCAAATAAAATCGAATGAAATAAAATCAAAATGGGGAAACATAATATTGCATGGCAAAAATACGAAGGAAAAAAAAAACTATAAAAAGGGGGAAGAAAGACAGAGTGACACACGAAAAAAAAAGACAGAGACTGATACAGACACGAAGAGAAGAGAAAGAAAAACAAAAGCTTCGTCGTCAAATATAGTATTCTCTTCTCGATTTTCTCGGTAGGAATTGCATCAGGTCATATCCTAGCCGGCCGAGCCTTCTTCGACGCAATTATTCTTCGGCGACGTCGGATAATTCTTCCATCAAGAGTTTTTAATATCCGGTAGCTTCTTTCCTTTGTTTCTGATTGATTCTATGAATTTATCTACTTTTGATTCGTTTTGTATTTTTTGATGAGTAATAGGTGTTCGCCTCCATTAAATCCGACCAGATTCAAATACGTCAGGAGTGATGGTTCGAAGGCGTCGCCATCACATGGCTGCAACTCCATGGATTGATGGTTAGACCCAGCCGCCCCAAGTGCTGCAAGCTTCCCTGCCGGTTCAATCCTGTGAAGTCCCTCCACATGATCAAGCCAAGGACACAACAGCAACCCCTATACGGCCCATGCAATCGTTGGCTTCCGCTGCCCGCCGACGATGCTGGCATCGACTCCACTGCCGGGGTTTCTTCTGTCAACCGTCACTGCTGCCGTCTCCGTCTCTTCGATCAGTCCCGGCTCGCTGACTCCATGACCAGCGGCCTCTCCTCGCCGTCGTCCCCCACGTCCAGCAGCAACAACAGCAGCAGCCCCAGCAGCAGCGACAGCAGCACCAGCAGCAGCAGCCTATCTTCTCAGCAGCAGCAGTAGCAGCAGCAGCAGCAGCGAGCCTCGCACCAGCAGTGGTGACAATCACGGCCAAAGCAAATACTAGAGGTTGCAGTTCATACCAGCCTGTGCCTCGCCGATTCATCAACTGCACATATTCAGATTCGATTTCCACAAGTACATCGACTGATCCCTTGAGGAGGATTTCAAGGTTGTGGTTGGGATCAGCCCACCCATCTGGTTGTTCGCGGTGGTGTTCCTCCTTTCAATACCCACGGATGGAGAGAGGGGAGGTCGTCAAGGGTGTCCCCATCGTCGAGCTCGGCGACCACCTCTTTTGGCTCGACCGTCTCTGCCTCCCCCGTCTCTGCCTGTACTCGTGCAGCAGCGGCTGCAGCGGCCACTGTCAACTCCTCCTCTGCCCATCCTCCTCCCTCTGCTCCTAGGGACCCCTTGGAACCTTCCAATTCCAGTCGTGATCATCGCAAGTCCATCTACGAAAACTCCGACAAGGGTAAAGAGAAAGAACACGATTCCCGATCGAGTAACCGAGATTGAGGCTGGGAAAGGGAGAAAGAAATTGAAAGAACTCTTAGGCTGAATATTGACCGTGATGACGAAGACAATGACAATGAAGGCGGGGTTGGGATTTTGCACCAGAACCTGATATCCGCTAGCAGCGCCTTCCAGGAACTGCTTAGAGAGCTTGGAGCTGGAATTGGACGATTTCCTTCCTTCTCCAGGAATTGGGTCTGCATCCTCTTCTCATCAGAGGGTAGGCTAAAGAAAATACTTTCGGGATTGTGCTCTGATGGCGAGGAAGGCAGGCAGGGCATTTATACACTGAGCAGTCTCTGCAAGCATTGAAGAAGATATCACAGGAACACCCAACAGTATGTCTACGAGCTGGCGCTCTCATGGCCGTGCTTTCATACCTGGATTTCTTCTCAACTAGAGTTCAGCGAGTGACATTGCAGCCAATATGTGCAAGAAACTCCCCCCTGATGCACCTGTTTTAACCAGACCACCCGCGACATTGATATTTTTGTAAACATAGAAGTGGAAATAAAGTTAAAGAATAATATATAGTGAAGTCATAACTTGCTATACCATCCACAGAAGAAGATTATTACCGTCAAAGTCGACATGATTGAGAGGAACAAAGATTTCCATCTCCCCAGATGCGTGTTTGTGTTTATGATCGTCTTAGTGGTCATTAGAAGTGTTATGTGTTGAGGCCGTTTTCACCATATATTAACAAATCCATTAGAAAGAGGAATGTAGTCCGATAAAAGTTGCTTAAAATCATCAAAAATTCTCTTTTGCATTTGAACATCTGACTCGAAGTAAAATTTCGACCTGGATATCGAGGTTGCCACCCTTGGACTTTGGACAATCTTACGAGTACTTTTTTCCTGTATGGTTGTAGCCCCCTGACCCGGTAGTTAAAACATAGTACAGTAATTGCAGAGACTAGAAACGTATGCGGCCGCCAGCTTGGCACACAAGCCTCAAACCTGGTCTGTGCCTCCTTGTTATACCTTCTTCTCACCGAGCCTTTGGAGTAGATGGACTCGGACGAACGTCTCCTAGAGGCTTCCTTTAGGCGAGGTGAGCGATAAACCACTGGTTCATACTCGGCTGAGGTCCCAAGCTTCTGCAAGTACCGCTCCGCTAGAAACCACTTATTTTTGTTCCTTGTTTTTAAGCAAAAGACTCGATTCTAATTTTGTTTGTTTAATTAATTCAAAGGGGAGGGTTGTTGATTTTATAAATAATATTAAGAAAGTGGTCGGCCATGTGAACACGTCACGTTGTAAGAAGGGATTGATCGATTCCAACCAAAAGGAAGAATATATTTATTTATTGGATGCCTCTGATAATAACTAAAAAAAACAAATGTCATCATCAAGACACGTGGGAGTAGGGGAAAGTCTTTGGGTCAGTTGGTTTAATAATAATATGCCTCTGTGAAGGAAGACAAACTATTCCAAAACATAGAGAGATAGAGAGAGAGAATATGGATTTCATCTCCCCCGTCCTCAAACTGGTCGGCTCTCAACTCATCGCCGAGTATGCCCGGATTCACGGCATCTCCGACAAGCTCAACTCATGGGGTGAGAAGCTGCCCTGGATCCAAGCCTTTTTGGATTCTGCCGAGGAAAAGCAGATGTATGACAATGACTCTGCTACTGTCCTGTGGCTCGCTGACCTCAGGGACGTCGCCTACGACATGGAGGACCTGCTCGACCACTTCTCTGTCGAAGCCAAGCGGGACGAGTCCAAGGCCCAGTCGTCCAAACTCCCACACTGCCTCATCGCTTGCTGCTCTCCTTTCCGCCTGCGCCCCCTGATCTCTGGCCATCTTTTGGCCAACGAGATCGATGACATCGACCGAAGATTAAAGGATGTCTATGAAAAAATTCCCTCGCTCCAATTAATCTGGAACTCGAGGAGCGAGCATCGCAGCTACCATGCCCATTTCGAAACCACATCCCTGTCCGAGCCAATGTTCGTGGGCAGGGAGAAGCAAATGGAGGAGCTTGTTGCTCGATTGACCGGATCCGAAGCAGCAATTGGCAACTCTGTCCGACCCTTTACAGTCGTTTCTATCGTGGGGATGGGAGGACTCGGTAAATCTACCCTCGCACAAGAGTTGTATAATCACGAGTCCTTGAAAACTGCGGACTTCGCAGTCAAAGCCTGGGTCTGTGTCTCCGAAGTCTTTGACATGGCTGCCATCACCAAGTGCATCCTGGACAAGGTAGCCCCGTCTTCATCCAGTGTAGAGAAGGATCTGGATAGGCTTCAGAGTTCTCTGAGAGAGAAGTTATCTGGAAAGAAGTTCCTTCTTGTTTTGGACGATGTCTGGAACGATAAGTATGAAGAGCTCGAGTCCCTGCTGAAGCCCTTATATTCCGGGAGTAAAGGAAGCAGGATTCTGCTCACAACAAGAAACTTGGAGGTCGCTAGACTGATGGGGGATCCTGATTCGAAGCAGTTGGAATTAATGTCGTTGGAGGAGTGCTTGTCTCTGCTTGCCTATCACTCCATAGGTGAGAAAAACTTTGAAGGCCACCCACATCTTCAAGATATTTCCGTTCAATTGGCTAAAAAGTGTAAGGGTCTGCCTCTTTCTATTAAGGCGATCGGAGGTATGCTGCGTTTCAAAACCGACGATGAACAGTGGAAGCAAGTGTTAACTCATGGTTCTTGGGACAGAGAGGGGGGAAAGATCCCTCCAGCTTTGAAGTTGAGCTACGTTCATCTTCCCATTCACTTGAAGAGATGTTTCACAGCTTGTGCATTATTCCCGAAGGATTACGTATTCGACCAAGACGAGTTAATTCGATTGTGGGTCATACAGGGTTTGCTGCAAAAAGGGACAGCCCGAACTCTCCAAGAGGCGGGGATGCAGAATCTCCGTCGGTTGGAGGCCTTGTCATTCCTTCAGAGAACAAGGGATGATAAGAATTTATATTCAATGCACGATCTTATCAATGACCTCGCGAAATTAGTCGATGCTCGCTCATATTTCAGCTCTGATGAGTTTAAAAAAGGCTCCACCTCTTGTGAAGTGTTGTTCCTTGACAAAGTTCGTCATGCAGCATTGGTCACACAGTTTTTTGAATGTTGTCGCTTAGAGAGATTTGAGGCGTTCCGCTCAATGAAGAAGTTGCGAACATTTATGCCATTTCAAATCTCATATGGGCAATATCCAAGGGCCTTTGTCTCCGAGGATGTGATACAAGACTTGATCGTGGATATGAAGAATCTGAGAATGTTGTCGTTACGCTTCTTTAAAATTGAGCAGGTGCCAGACCGAATTGGAGAGTTGAAACTGTTACGTTCCATAGATTTTTCTCATACAGATATCCAAGTGCTACCGGAATCCATTTGTGACCTGGTGGAGTTGCAATCCCTACTGCTCCGTGGGTGTAAGGAGCTTCAAAAGTTGCCAAGAAACATTCACAAGCTGTCCAATCTTCTCCACCTCGACATAACCGGGACAAAAGTCTTGCAGGAGAAGATGCCACCACGTATCGGCGATCTAACGAAACTCGAGATACTCTCAGACTTTGTCGTGGGAAAAGAAGTCGGTCAGGAGTTAAAGCAACTGGGACCACTCGTACACCTTCAACGAGAGTTGCACGTTCGTAATTTGCTCAATGTAGATGACGTCGAAGATGCGAGGATTGCTAATCTATCCAGAAAGGAAGCGGTTCTCAAATTAATCTTGGATTGGGGATCGTGTTCTGAAATTGCACATGAAGATGACCATCAATTCAAGCTCCTCGACCATCTGCGACCTCCGACGAAGATTGAATCACTTGAAATATGTCACTATGGGGCCAAAAGATTTCCAAAATGGTTTGATAATCAATACAGTATGAATTATGTCATGAGCATAACCCTGAGTGGTTGTAAAAGCTTGGATTCCCTGCCACCTTTGGGACAACTTCCCCTGTTGCAAAGTTTGGACATTTGTGGTCTTAAAATGGTCTCTTCCATAGGTCCCGAGTTTTATGGGTCCAGAAGGCCATTTTTTCGGTCATTGAAGAGCTTGAGCTTCAAGGACATGAGTGCCTGGGAGAAGTGGTTGTGCAACGGAGAGGAGGAGAATGATTTGCCATTCCCTTGTCTCCGACAGCTAATCGTGGAGGGGTGTCCCAAACTAAAAGGAGGGTGCACTCTTAGCCTTCCATCACTCGTCGAAATTAATATTGATGGCTGCGATGGGGGATTGTTCACATTTCTAGCAACCCTTACGTCGATGACCAAGATGGAAATTAGCAATATCTCGAAGCCGGTTCACTTTGAAGGGAGTTTGGCAACCTCTTGGGTCACGCTGGAAGAGATGAAGATTGTGAAGTGTCCTCAATTTAAGTCCTTCGTGAATGAGGATGGAGGGAAAAAAGTTCCACCTAATCTAAAGGTTCTTGAAATTAAACACTGTGGAGAGTTAGAGAAGCTGGCGGATGATTTATGTGGGCTTACATCTCTTAGTGAGATGAGTGTTGGTTATTGTGAGAAGTTGTTTTCCTTTCCTAGTGGGGGATTGCCTTCTTTGTTAAGAATATTGAAGCTTAAAGGCTGCCCAAATTTGCCGCAGTCACAGCTGATTAGCATCAGGCTTCTGGATTATCTCGAGGAGCTTACTCTAATGAATCTGGAGGGACTCGTGTCGATTACAGAATTAATTGGTGTTGGTAGTACCCTCTCTCGGTCTCTGCGGAAATTGAAAGTTGAGAATTGCAGAAGTCTTACGAGTTTGACGGACAGCCTGCAACACCTGTCCGCACTCTCTGATCTTAATCTCTTAGATTGCCCAGCATTAGAGATGGAGATATTCCCTTCACTCCCCTGCAACCTGTCCAGTTTTAAGCTTGACAGATGTCCAAAGGTGAAGTCTTTGCCTCATGACATGCAACACCTTACATCCCTCAAATCACTATCTATTTATGACTGCCAAGGCATCACGAGAGGTCTGCCTCCCAACCTGGAAATTCTTTCTATTAGACTTCGAAATCCGAATCAACGAATTGAGGAATTAGGGTTGAGGGGTCTCACCGCCTTACGAAGTTTGAGCATCTCGGGGGAGTATGTGGATGAGATGGAGTGTTTTCCTCCTAGTGTTTATGATGGAGACTGGAGTCGCCTCCTCCCTTCATCCCTCCTCCATTTGGCTATTAGGGAAATGAAGAAGTTGAAGAGGGTGGGTGGGGGACTCAGATACCACCTCACTTCCCTTCGAACTTTGTTTATTTATGAATGTGAGAGGCTGAGGTGTTTACCAGAGGATGGCCTCCCTGACTCCCTGGAAGGTCTCTACATTTGTGGATGTACGGAGAAGTTGAGGGAGAAATGCAGGAAGGGGAAAGGGGAATATTGGCATTCCCACCTCCGACTCATCCCAGAAGTTTATATTTGAGTAAGATATTGTGTAAGATTTGATATTAGGGGGTATTATTATATGTGTTTTTGCTTCTATTTTTGTATCCTCTGTTTTAAGATAATAATCGTACAACTTCACGATCCTCCCACTCCTCCCAGTAATTTCGAACAAACGAATTTATTTCCAAACACAACTTGAATTTAACTTTCTTATCCCTACTAGTTCCGTATTATCTTTCTTAGACTCCTTTTTCTTTTTTTGATTTATCGGAGTTGTAGATAATATTTTATGGATGGATATATTGGAAAATTATTGAAAGATGATTATATATATAAATTATAAGAAGGGTGGAAGTTTAACCTTACAAATTGGGAAACGGTTCAATTCGTCGTTTTGGGGGTTGGAAAACCTTATCACTATATATAATAAAATATGTAATTTTATTTCTCGAATTATAAATTCTTAAATCGGTTGACATGAAGAAGAGCATAACCAGTGGTGGTGGAGCCATGGGGACTGGAGGTAAACATGGGTCAACGCTAAAATCCCGTCTCTATAAATCCCGTGAGTTCAGACATAGTATGAAAGCATGTACACATGTCTGAACAATAAAACACATGTAGAAAAAGCGCGCACGTGTCTAAACAGAATCGTCGACATGTCTCAACAATTGCCAATGTCGACGGTTACTTGTCCGAACTCATGGGTGTCTCGGACACGGGATTTTAGCCGTGACCGATGAACATGGCCCCGTAGATTTTAGAGATAATTGAATTTGACCCTCCAAACGATTGGATAGCTCAATTCGGCCCCCTTCAAGAAAATTTTCTGGCTTTGCCGATTAGCGTAGCTACATTTTGGCGGCTGAAAGCAAGGTCAGTTACGCAACATACAGTGGAAGCAAAAACGAAACAAAGACTGTTCGCTCCGGAAATAACCGCTAGACAAGACGGATCCAAACACGTCGGAAATCTCGAGCAACTGGTGCTCGCATGTTCGTTATATGGTCGTCGTATGAATGAAGAAAGCGAGGAGAAGGCAGCGGACAGACACCCTTAAGTGGAAGCACTTACGGATTCACATACCATGTAAAGGCCCAATTCCTCAATTCGGGAAAAGATTCACACCGAATTCAGGAAAAGATTCACATACCATGTAAAGGTCGTGAGAGTTGGGAAACAGGCAAAGCTTCCATAACCGATTAGTGGTGGCTTCTCCAGCCTGGTGAGAGAAGCAAGAGATATGTTCCGCGGGCGAAATGCATTCTTCGCCCTAGAAACAAGCAAATTCAGGTACACGATATCCCCATGAAAATGGATAGTTCAGGTCGATGTTGTCATGGTAAGGAGCTTAATAGAGTTCAACCTCGTTCATATCGTTTGCTCCAGGAAGCGCTTGCTCAACTAGTCGGGTGAGGTAATCCCTTATTTCGGGCATGAGACTAGGTGGAGCCATCGCCTCCTGCATAGCCATCCCTCTTCCGCTTATTTCGTGTGTAATCCCTCAAATTGTGGATTCCTTCATTTGGCCACTTTTAATCACTTAAAATGAGTTCATTTGTTTTAGTTTAAAGCCCAAACCCTTATATGTAAACCTAGGCCTTATAAAATAGCGTTAAAGTGACCAGACCATTTTAAATCTTATTCTTTTAATAGATCAAATAAAATTACGAAATTATTTTTAAATCCTTTGCATAATCATCTGTTAACTAATTTATAGTAATTTCTTTTATTCCTTTCCCTTCTTGAACATGCCTTATCGTATTGTGGAGTCCTCATCACACAATCTTAGGAAAAATCATTCCAAAAAGAAGAAAAATAATCACATTCCCTTAATTCTTCAATCAGACATCCATTCGCCCAAGGGAAGGCAACTGCAGATTTTTTGGGATAGATTGAGGGATCGTAATCTTTGCATTCTGTCAATTCCCCTCTCCCTATACTTCAATTATATAATACACAGACACACACACAGACAAAAAAAGATGCGCTCCACCCCTCAGAGATTCTCTAGAGCCTCGAACTTCAGACGATTGTTTCGGTCCAGCAACCAAAGCTTGAAGGAACCCCCGACATCAACTTGAACCCAACCGGCAGCCCGGCTTTCTTTCTCCAAGCAGCCGCAAACGGCCAGAGCTCTTGTAGCAACAGTTCACCAGCTGCGATGGACATTAGTGGAACCCAGACCAGCGGCAACGACAAGCCCCAAGATTAGCCTTTCTTATTTTCCCGTCGACGACAAGTACCAACGCCTAAACTTCTCGCAGCTGCACATTAGCACCGCGAGAAGTCGTTTTGCAATTTGATCGACTTACCTACTTGTTCAGGACGAAAAGAAACAGGTACCAGATGACACGAGCTCATCCGGCGGCGAACCCGTCTTCTCCTAATGTCTTCAGAATCAGTAACAGCAAAACCCGTCTTACCAACAATCCCGAGATCCGGAACCACAGCCGAGGTGCCGCGTTTCTTCGAGCCCAATCTCACTCTCTCTATGCGTGTTGCTGAGTCCTTAAAGGTAACGTCCTTTCCTTTTTTTTTAATGTTAACCGTGTTTAATTAATTGTCTTCCTTTTTGTTTTCAACAATTAAATATTTGATTGGATTAACTGTTAATTAAATATAACCAATTTTTCTTCTCATCATAATCAAATTTTTAGGCAATAGTTTGTCGATGTTCAGATTGTTTTATTTTGTCATCGAGTCCTTTTTAAGATTACATACACATATAAAAAAACAAAAAGAAAAATATTTTAATTGAAATTTCAAGTTTTTGTCCACATAAGAATATTTTAAATAACAAAAATCGATTTTAATTTGAAATTTCAATTTTTGTCCACGAGAGTTTTGATAAAATATTAATATTAATTTTAGTTAAAGTTCGAAATTATTTTAATCGTGGTCACTTTCGAATTATTTTAATCTGACAACAATAATCCTTGTTTTCTTTTATCGATTAATATATTCCCACAAGTTATTTTATTTTTTTTTAAAAGAAAATAATTATCCGAGTTATGTTTTTTAAACCGAATGTGATTATTTTTATCATTCAATGTTATTATGGTATGTTCCTTACACACACGCCCAATTTCATTGTTGATTTCCATAAAAAAATCATCAACAATTTCGAGGATTCGACAAAGCGACCCCGAAAACAAAGCTCGAAGACTGGAGGCGCGCAGGGAACAAACCGTGGTGGAAGCACGTCTCAAAAGCAGCCCCAACCGATGGTGCCTTAGCCGATGACATGCCATCTAGGCGGGCCTCAGGTACATGAGGGAGGTGCGAACCTCCCGTTTTTTTTTTATTTCCACATGTAATGGGTCGCGGGCCCAAGTGCATAGGCCCACGATCACCACCCTTCCCCGCTTCCTTTGATCTCAATAATTGTTTGTGCCTGTCCGCATGCCTTAGGCCCATAGGTTTATCATTGCATGTTATTTGTAAAACAAATAAACATGAGTTCGGGCCCAAAAAACCCGGATCGGGTCGAACGCCCGTTAACCAGGAACAAATTCTTTGGAGCAAACGCTACCTTTTTGCATGTCTAAGTGTAAGAGTCAGTAATTAAGGATCCTCGAACCACTGTTTTTTTCCGACTTAAAACAGATTTTATAAATAAAGTCGGTGGCGACTCCATATAGTTTACCTAGGTTAAACAACAACACCACCTTTTTACGGAGCCATTTTGGATGAGGAACTGACGACACGAGCTGCTCCCGATTTCTCCCGAAAGTTCCTTCCTTGGATCATGCTTCGCCTTTCGCCAGCCGCCTCATAGGAAAATGGAGACGGTTGGCGAGGGCCCGAGCAGGTCCAGTTAGGAACCCAGGGATAGATCACCCAATTACCTTCCGCAACGTCTGACGCTCGAGTCGCGACGTCGACCGGTTGGGCCTTGGGGAGCGGACCCGGATCCTCGGGTCGTCCGAACCGCCACGCGCGTGCTAGGCCGGAAGGCACGCGTACATCCCAGATGGCGACTCCATATGGATTCTTTTCGAACGCTCTTACATTTTCAATCCTTATGCAAAGAGTAGTTCTTGTTTGCGCATGTCCTTGCTTGGCTCGGTACCCTTTGTCTGCCCTCATAGTTTTGTTTGTTTACCGCTTACTAGGCATGTCTAGGAGTGCCCGAACCAGGGGTTAGGATTTTTAGGAGGGTAACCGAGAGGCCCAGCCTGCTGCTCTTTGCGGAATGGTTTTTCGCCGGGGCCCCGCCTCCCTTAGTCCGAGGGAGGTTTAGAACCCTTCATCCGATAGTCTAGTATTGTTTGTCCATTACAGGTACCAGACGTCGCATATGCATTTGTTTGTTACTAAGTAACTGCTACCTGTGCAGGGACAGGTCTTGTATGTGATAAATTGTAAGAACTAATTTTGTTCATTTTACAGCGGTTTGGCTTGGTTGCGGGGGTTTCCTCAATTGCTTTACTCCCTTCCCTATTTCCCCTATTTAAATTATTACATTCATTTGCATTCATTCTGCACGAGTGTCTGATCAATAATTGATGCATCAACACATCTATATTTGTTCAATGTCATTTCTCTTCAAACGTAAATAACTCACGTGCGAATTCACCTCATATTAGGATTTGGATTGGATCGTTGTTACAATTGAATGACGTTCAAGCATACAGGTTGACCTCATGGAGTCAATAGTTCTACGCAAAGGTATTCCATCTATCGATTTGCTTCGACGATGGGTCGATGTGCTCAGACCCTCAGAACGGGAGTTCATGCAACAAAAACTTGGAGGTCTCTTTCACCTTATCCGCATGAAAGTCGACTGGTTCTTGCTTCAGCATCTCGTCGCTCGCTGGGATCCCGGGAGCTATACCTTCAGATTTGGCACTTTAGAACTGGCGCTGACTTATGAAGAATATGGGGATCTATCTGCACTCACTCCTCACTCGGGAATTCTCCCCCTACCCTACGACGACAAGCCAAGGAACTACATAGCTCATCTTCTTCAAATCTCTCCAGCAGTTGTACATAGCTTGTTTACTGCAGAAGGACACATCAACGTAAACAGACTCTTCGAGTTGCGTAACACGTCGTATGAACCACGCATAGGAGATGGTCAAGGCTCAGCGATGGCATTTGTTCTCTTGTTCACAGGGACGATACTCTACCCGTACAGTGAAGCATTACTCAACAAGCGAACGGTCTATCTGACGAAAGCGATCCTCGAAGGAAGGCCTTTTCTTCCCAATTTGGTCGGCGAAACAAATTACAGCTTCACCCGGATCACGCGGAGAGCTAGAGAAAGTTTGCAAAATCACAAGTTCACATTCAGCCCGACACCACTCCAAGCATGGTTCTATATCCACATCGGCATCACCGGGGAATCATTCAGACGAGAACAGTTTCCAGATTTGCTCGATCGCATATCAGAGTGCATTCGGCTTCCGACTCGTACCTTTGCAGGGGTTCAAGCTCTTTTCCTCTCTCTAGATCCAGAGGACTTCTACCGGATGGCCAAATGCTTCGACGTGGACTGGGCAATCATAAGCTCATCAGATGGAGATTACATCCCGATCGTCGGGATTACCGGGACGTCCTACTACTGTCAGGCGCGGGTTATGCACCTGCTCGGGGGAACTCTGCGGATCATAACAGCACAAACTAAACCATTTGATCCGATCGACCGGACAACCCACCACCAAGGGGCGTGATTCGGCAAGCAACGGCATACCTCGCACTTATGTGGATGACTCTCACAGAGAAAGAGTTCGAACCTTCCTCAAAATGTCAGAAGGATATCGACGCCCAGTCAGCTCGTTTCCAGAGGAAGCGCCTCACTCCCTAGGATCGCATTTGAAGATTGACTCTATCATAACGGGCTTGAAGGCCCATTTCATCTTTTATTCGTTAAACTTCTTAGTACTATTTGTAATAAACTTCAGCTTAGATGTCATTTCGCTAACTTGTTTTCTCTCTCTTGGATTGAGTTCATTGTAACTACGATCCATTCCTTGCATTAGACATGATCATGCATCATTACATATCATGCATCCAATGTATAACATTACTCAACGCTAATTCAACTCTTTTACCCTAAGGTACCAAAATTAATCTTCTAAAGACACGTCTGTTCGAGCTGCGAAGCCGGACAATACGTATGGCTAGCTCAGGAGTTTCCTCGACTGATATGATGACGCACAACATAGGATCAACTGCAGCGACCGCTACTTCAACTCCCATCGTCGTCGTGCCTTCATCAGCAGAAACACCCGTGGTTTCCCTGGAAACTTTTCCACCATTGTCTTCCCAAGCCACGGTCTTCCCCATCGGGAGGTCATCGGGAGGAAATGCTTCTTCGACATACATCCCACCGATAACTTTCACCGCACTAGCAATACAGAGATCAACGGTGCCAATTGCTGCGTCATCCCCACCGGCACCACCTACACCGGCCCAAAGCGCCGACGACAATTCCCTAGGAAACAAAGTCGAATCACTCACTGCAGAGTTGTCATCTTTGAAGACGATGATGACCGAGCTACTCCAATGACAGACTGCAGCCATAACTGCTCCTGTTGTCACCCAAAACCCCCATCTTCCTCCTATCATATCTGGATCTACCACATCTACAATGCCACCTTACTACCCACATTTTCAACCAAGTCTAATCGCTTCATCAAGCCTTCCGTCCCCCTATAACCATACCATCCCCGAATCCGCTATCTCCGCAAGTTTAACACCTTTCTATTACCCATGCATGCGTGGACCGCCCTTTCCGTCAACCACAACACCACCATACCTTCCACCATACTACCCCTCAACCATCCGTACCAGGGCCAACTCCCTATCAATCAGCACCACTTGGGCCATCACCCTA
Organism: Melastoma dodecandrum; assembly: GCA_029817715.1. Classification (NCBI taxonomy): domain Eukaryota; kingdom Viridiplantae; phylum Streptophyta; class Magnoliopsida; order Myrtales; family Melastomataceae; genus Melastoma; species Melastoma dodecandrum. The sequence continues at coordinate 142,684 of JARUPY010000578.1, read as the reverse complement.
TTTTCCTGTCACCCCTACAACTGCTGGCTTCGGGATCCCCATACCGATCACAATGTCCTCGGCAGCACATGCGGGACCGACCGTGCCAAACCTACGAAACCGTAACGCGACTATCGTGAATGAACTATTTGACGAACAACAGCAGGCCGACGCCTTCGAGACAAGACTCGAGGCTAAGATCGCCTCTATGTAAGAAGAAGAGGCGCGTCGTATGGCGAGGATGGAAGAGCACCTCAACGCCATTCAGGGACACCGAGCTCACAACTGGGAGTACGCCAACTACCAGATTCCAATCCCACCAAAGTTCAAAATGCCTGAATTTGAGAAGTTTCGGGGAAACGGATGTCCAGAGCTACATCTCAAGGACTTTTGTCACAAGATGGCTGTGTGCCCGGCAGTTGACAAGCTTCGCATTGCCATGTTTCAAGAGAGCTGTAATACCCTAAATTTTAAATAATAATAATAATATAAAATCCAAAAAAAAGAAAATAATCTCAAACAGATATCTCCAATCATCGGGGGGGAGATATTTTTTTCCCTCTAATTTCTCTTTACACGTTATCTCAACGATCCCCTTCCAAAAAAAATATATCGTTACCTCCTGACAAAAAAAATCTTCGGACAGATATGGAAAGATACGATCCTTCCAGGTTCTTCAGACAATCCCCTATCAGATAATAAAAAAAAAAGATTAGACGTCCCTCCCCTGGGAGACGCTCCTCCCCTCTGAGGAATCGGAGGCCAACTCCTCCCCCCGACAGATACAATTGCAAGCCAACTCCTCCCGACATTCACACAGAAACCGGAGCCAAGGACTCCCCCTCTCCAGTTTTGACGAGCCAAAGCCTCTCGACCAGCCTACCAGCCGATACCCTCCCGGCGTCGTTCATCCTCATCGGGCCACCCTGGGGCGAGGTAACCTCTCGGGACGTTGCGCCCCTGGATGAGCTCGTCGCTACTGGAAACGCAAGCAAAGGACAGCCGGTGCGCCATCCTCCGCCGATACTTAACAACAACGGAAACAGGTCGTAACTACCTAAACTCCTCTCAAAATATATATTTGCCCATCCCTCAAACCTCAAAGCTTACCTGATAGCTTTGGAGGTCGATCTTGCATTCATTGGAGGTGTTGGGACATCTCCCACCCTTTTGTTTTGGCCGTTTTCTATAATAACCACTCCAAAGGAATTTTTTTTTTTAAGAGGTTGCAGACATTTTCCGACCAAATGATCTTTAATGAGTGAAGGTCTTAGAGATATTTTTTATTTTATTTTATTTTGATCGAGGACCAAGTTATGCCCCCCGAAACAAGCGCCACCTTCGCTAGCCGCGACAGAACAGTCTGTCGCATTGTTACTTCTAGGGGCATTTTGGGAGATCTAGTCGTTGGATCTTGTTCAAATTTTGAGCAAGAAACTAGACTTCAAGACGGTTGTTTAGATATATAAATAAACCGTTGAATTTTCTGTAATAACAAGATACGACCTCGTGAACAGACCATACGCCAAATGAGGTCTGCCAAGCGTAGCTACTTCACTCTTTACGCAATGCCGGCAGATCAAACCGTTGGAATGTTCTCAAATTTTGTAGATGTGTTCTTCACTTTCTATGGTAATTTAGACATATCATATGCATTTTTTTCATCATCCGGATGCAAGGTTTCCCATTTTTGTTTTCAAAATGATTCTCGGCCAAAATCAGATCGAGTTCAGAGAACCATCTTCACTTTGAGTCCATATGCCTGTTGATCCCACCGTTGGATGTTTCTCAAAAAATTTTTTAAATCTTCCTTGTTTAATCATCTTTATTTTGACATATTATACGCATTTTTTCACGATATGGATGAAAAGATGTCAATTTTTGTTCCCACGGCTCTAGTCAGCCAGGCTGGACAGCCTATCTAGATCACTTCCGATTTTTTGCACAAGCATATCTCATTATTCAACGTTGGATTCAGCTGAAATTTCACAGAAATACTCTTCGTTTCATAAGCTGTCTATAGAATTTTTTGCATCTCGATCGGTAATTCGATGATTGAGATATGATGGGAATGAAACCGCGTATATAAATTGCTTTGATTTTGCGGATAGCCAACTTCGTTCCTTGGTCTCGAGAGATTGTATAGTTGGATTTTGATGAAATTTTGCATGCAGGTTCTTCATTAAGTTTCGGATCTATGGGTTCATGTGTCATTAATCGAAGGATCCTAGCTCAAGTTACGAATTATTTTGCAAGTTGTGCACAATTTTACTACCTTATGTTTGTATCTTATTTTGCATGTACAATGAGCACGCCATTCGGAGGGTTCGACACCAAAGTTTCGAAGATTGACTCGAAGGTGCGTGTGTCAAATCGCGTGGATCTCGCCGTGTATAAAAACCGTGATGTCAAGATTATAAAGCGGCCCCAACCGTCATTTCAGGTACATGAGGGAGGTGCGGGCCTCCCAATGTTTTGTTATTTTCACATGTAACGGGTCGTGGGCCCAAGTGCATAGGCCCACGATCACCACCCTTCCCCGCGCCCTTTGATCTAAATAATTGACATGTGGTTGCGATGTATGGTGTTAGGCTTTTAGGATTTTATCGTCGCATGCAGTTTGCTAAACATACATGAGTTCGGGCCCAAGAAGCCCGAATCGGGTCCAACGCCTGTAAAACATTAACATGAGTTCGGAGTCATGCCCGGATCGGGTCCAACACCCGTTAACCAAAAGCAAACTTTTGGAACAAACGCCACCTTTTCGCATGTTTAATGTAAGAGTTAGTAATTAGGGATTACCGAATCCAACTCTGGTTTTCCGACTTAGACCAATTTTCAAAAATAAGTCGGTGGGGACTCCATAATCGTTTACCTAAGTTAAACAACATTTTTACGAAGCCATTTTGGATGAGGGACTGGCGACACGAGCCGCTTCTGATTTCTCCCGAAAATTCCTTCTTCGGAAAATGCTCCGCCTTTCGCTCGCCGCCTCTTAGGAAAACAAAGACGGTTGGCGAGGGCCTGAGCACGCCTAGTTAGGAATCCAGGGAGGGATCACCCGATTCCCTTCCGCAGCGTCCGACGCTCGAGTCGTGACGTCGACCGGTTGAGCTTTGGGGAGCGGGCCCGGATCCTCGGGTCGTCTGAACCGCCGCGCACGTGCTAGGCCAGAAGGCGCGCATACATCCCGGATGGTGACTCCGCTGGGGACTCTGTATGTGGATTCCTTTCGAACGCTCTTACATTTTTAATCCACATGCGGAGAGGTGTTCTTGTTTGCGCATGTCTTTGCTTGGCTCGGTGCCCTTTGTCTACCCTCATGGTTGTGTTTGTTTACCGCTTACTAGGCATGTCTAGGAGTGCCCGAACCCAGGGTTAGGATTTTTAGGGAGGTCACTGAGAGGCCCCGCCTGCTGCTCTTTGCGGTATGATTTTTGGCCGGGGCCCCGCCTCCCTTAGTCTGAGGGAGGTTTAGAAGCCTTCATCTGAGAGTCTAGTATTGTTTGTCCACTACAGGTACCAGACGCTGCATATGCATTTGTTTGTTACTAAGTGACTACTACCTGTGTAGGGACAGGTCTCAGGTACGCTTTGCCTTTGATAAACTGTAGAGCTAACACTACTTATTTTGCAGCGGTTTGGGTTAATCATAGAGGACTTCAAGAATCCTATTTTCTCCCTCCCTACCTATTTATTGCTTACTGCATTCATGTATTTGCATAACCACATGAGTGTATGTTCGATTGCAGTAGTTACATTATCATGTCATTCACAGTAATCACTCCATTACATCACTACGTCTCATTTATAATTGCAGTTACATAATGCATACTTTTCTGCATATACGAGTGCGATTAAGTATTATCACGAATTTATCATGCATCGAATACATTGTTGCATGATACTAATCGAGACATTCTCTCTATTTTCCTTCCGAGGTTTAATTCTCCAACATGGCTCCTCGAATGGGACTAGGGACAAATTATGATATTACAAATCTACAAGTACAAGAATGCCAAGGATTTATTGACGACTACCAAGGCCCAAAGTCGAACATCTAACAACATGAAGACCAATGTTTCCATTACAGCTACCAAGGTTCAAAGCAGTGCGTGGAACGACATGAGCCCAAAGTGATATCAACGGCTACCAAAGTACTAAGCCAAGCATGAACACCAAAGATCACCCAACGGCTACCAAGGTTCAAAGTCGAATCTACAACAACATGAAAACCCCAAGGAGGTTACATCTCACCGGCCAACCGCAGTCAACATCAGAGCTAATGACGAGCCCATAGAGCTGTTCACGGACATGCTACAATCGAACACACTGGAGACATCACACCCCTACTGATCCGACAATCGCTCTAAAGAAACAAAAGCGATCTCACTACGTCATCAGTCGGCACAACCTTGGCACCAACGAAAACTTCCATTACAGACAGGGACGATTCCCCAGCATACAACCCGAGCATCGATTCTCAACATGGGGCAGTCGTTCAATCTACTTCTCAAACTCTCGCCCTCGACATCGACAATCTTGAGAAGAGTCACAAGAGACAGATCTTCTAGCTTACATCCCGTCGTCGGCTTTCTTCACTATGCCAACAATACATTATAGCACAAGGGGCAAACCTCGGCCTTCCCAACGACCCTGCGATATCAGGACACCTGCGAACAATCAACCTTCAAATACGATCACTTGACGTCTACGGAGATTGAACCTCATTGTTTCTTCTACAACAAGAACTCGACGAACGTCGGACCTAAAGCTTCTCCACGACAAAAACATGAACATGGATCAGATTCTTCAAGAGACGGCAAATACATAGCGTGACCGGCATCAAAAGCTCTCATTTGCATTACCCGCTTTCCAACAGCTCAAGACATATCTGGCAGGGCCACAGAAATTCAAACTGCCAACACTGGGGCATCCATTTATCTCAAAACACAAGATGAATCGTCCGGGGCAACGCTTACATAACAGCTTCCCGCTACACCAAAGGACATGCAATCTACCTAATGATGACGCGTACTCGAACTAGGGCAACTCTCATCAACCTCATCCATGGTACCTAAGTGATCAATCCAGCAGAAATTCAATTACTAACTCTCTGGAACTCGTCCCAAGGAGAAGGCCCACCACATGAGAGGCTAGTTACCCGCCCAGACCCACCTCAACGGGCAATCAACAATGCATTCTCATACAGATCTTGCGGAACGCACGAGATTCCAGAAGACAATTTACTTTGAAATTACAAAGGATCGTTCGCTGTTAAGCACTCCCTTTCAAGAAAACAACCTCATTAATGGAGAAAAACTGCCACAAGCACTCAACGCACACAGTCTTCGACATTACAACACATGAAAGGGAGTATTTATTCCTTGATCAATACTTCCTTGAAAAAGTAATTTACACGAGCTCACTTATTTTAGCCCTTGTCACATGTTGACGAAGGCGTGGGTGGCGGGGGGTAAAGTTTCGAGCCAAAGCCTTGAAACAGTTTTGAGCCAAAGCTTCAAAATATCATTCGTTGTCAACAAAACAACAGAACAACATGTACAGGAGCACCCTAAACCTCCAAGTAATATTAGAGCAAAACATCAAGCAATCTTGAAGAAATTCTCGTTTTCAAGACAACGAATCACATAAAAGGGAGTATTTGTTATTTAACTAATACTTTCTACGCAAAACAGGTTACACGAGCTCACTTGTTTTGCCCTTCGGCTTGTCTTATAGGTACATGAACACCCTAGACAGACTACGAAGGCGAGGGTGGGAGGGTAGAAAATTTTCGAGCCAAAGTTTCGAAACAGCCTTCGTTGGCAAAATAATGACGACGGCAACACGAGAACAATCCTGTGGCAAATCCCCGACCGATCCTGGGGCAAATCTCCGAGTGATCATAGACATATCTCCGAGCGACCCTGGGGCATATCTCCAAGCTATCCTAGGACGAGAATGAGCAATCTTGGATAACTCTCAGTTGACAAAATGGCAAATAACATGAAAGGGAGCATATGTTCCTTAACAAATGCTTTCTTTGCAAAACAAGTTACATGAACTTACTTGTTTTACCCTTCGGTTTGTCTCATAGGTAGATAAACAACCTAGGCAGACCAGAAGGTGAATGTGGCCAGTTGGAAAATTTTTAAGCTAAAATCTCGAAACAGCCTTCGTTGACAAAACAACGACATACATGAAGGAAGCATTCGTTCCTTGATCAAATGAAAACAAATCACATGGGCCTACTTATTTTTGTCCTTGTTACATGTAGGTACGACAACGTCATGTCATGACAATCAAGACAACTTTCGAATCAAAGCTTTAAAGCAACATGTCATCAACAAGACCACAATTACATGAAAGGGGTACATGAGCGTCCTAGGCAGACAATGAAGACAAACAATAAAGCTTTAAACCAGAACTTTAAAACAACCTTCGTCAGCAAACTTCTTTATATCCCCAAGAAATCAACTGGGGCAAAGAACACTGACGATAAACATGAAAAGGGAGAATCATTCAAATCTTACTCTCTTCATCAAGGTAAGTGAAATTACATGAGCCCATTTCGTTTACGTCCTTTGTCTCTTGGGCAGGTACAAGAGCTCCTCACACGAATGGTACACAACTCCTGTGACAAAGGCGAGGGTGGCAAACCTTCAAGCCAAAGTCTTGTCGCAATTTCGTCAAATCCTTCGATTTCTACAGACGAAGATCAAAGGGAAGTATCAAAGCTCCACTTCACCTTTCTTATAAATGAAATTATATGAGCAAATTTCATTTCTACTCTAAAAGAATCAAGTTGCACGAAGACACTCGTTTTCTTGTCATCTGTTTGATAGGTACATGAACAACCTTATAGAACGGATACAAAATCAGAGTGGCCACTTCGTCAAACCTTCGATTCCATCGGATGAAGACGCAATGACGAAACCTTACAAAAGGGAAGTACCAAAATCCTACACTACTTCACCTTTCTTATAAATGAAATTACATGAGCAAATTTCATTTCTACTCTAAAAGAATCAAGTTGCACGAAGACACTTGTTTTCTTGTCATCTGTTTGATAGGTACATGAGCAACCTTATACAACGGATACAAAACCAGAGTAGCCACGTCGTCAAACCTTCGATTCCATCGGACGAAGACGCAATGACGAAACTATACAAAAGGGAAGTACTAAAACTCTACTTCACTTTTCTTATAAATGAAGTTACATGAGTAAACTTTATTCTTACTCTAACAGAAAAAAGTCACATGAACTTACTTGTTTCTCGCCATCTGTTTGATAGGTACATGAGCATCTTTATACAACAGACATCAGGTAAGAGTAACGATTTCGTCAATCCTTTGATTCCTACGGACAAAGACGCAATGACGAAACAAAATAAGGGAAGTATCAAAGCTCTACTTCGCCTTTCATATAAATGAAGTTACATGAGCAAACTTCATTCTTACTTTAAAAGAAACAAGTTACATGAGCTCACTTGTTGTCCGCCCTTTGGCGAGTGTAGATACATGAACATCCTGCATTACGAACAAAGGCGTGGGCGGTCGGGTGCAAGATTTCGAACCAAAGCTTCGAGGTTGCCTTTGTTGTCACCAAGGATGATCATATCGAAAGGGAATATCAACTATAATACTCTCTAACAAATTTCTTATCATTTCCCAAACGGAGTCGTACCTCCATTTCCCCAGCTGGAGTCGGTTACAAACACCGCATTCCTCAACAAGAATAGAATATACAAGCATATTCTTCCAGAACGACCATCGAGATAGGCATATTCATCTCATATCCCCAGCGAATACCCAACTTTATTATAATCTCCCCAAGCGGGAGTCGAAGTACATGAGCTAACTTCACCTCCGTCTGTTGTCAAATGTGTAGGCACATGGACTCCGCACAATACGGTACAAACTCTTAGGCAACGGCGTGAGTGGTCGAGTGGAAGCCGTTCCGAGTCTAATCTTAAAGACTATGACAGGAGCATGAAAGTGCAAACACTTTCCCCGCGAAGCTTGCACAAGAGCACCACCTTAGTACGACGTCTCCAAAGAGGTTTGTTTACCCAAAGGTATTCATTTCCTAAGCATTTGCATGATCATTTACCACATTATAAAAATACTTCTGGGCGAGAATTGGAGAAGGAAAACCCATTCCCCAAATACTTACCCAAAGAGAGATGAGCGTAAACACTGTGAGGATTCACCCACACAAGCGTCCGGGTGGACAAGGAATCCTTTGACAAAACATGCTCATACTGGGATGAGATCAAGTACTTCTTCTCTATCCCAAACACAAAACATTGACCATTGCTAACCCTTCCGAGCCAAAGTCGAAGTTTCTCCACACACTACTCCCTTTAAGTCTAAGGACCGCCTCGCACTGAGGTAAATGGAGATCATGTAGTGAGAAACCAGAAGCAACGGACCACGGAGGCAACACTTCCTCAAGGTTCAAGCGAAGAGGCCCCATTAACGAACATGCACACCAGTTGAGATGTTCCCAAAGATAATTGTCTTTATCAACACAATGAAAATCCTCAAGGAGTCCAAAGCATCTCCAACAAAAATCGACAAGAACAGAAAGTGGGGCAATTTCCTACAAATCGTCCAGAAAAAAGCAAAATCAGCGCAATGACCAAAGTCTTCAAGAACAAAGCGCAACAAAAAGAAAATAAAAGAGCAAGCTAAAGCACCAGGGCCAACATGAACGGTCACAAAAGCAAAGGTGTTACCTCCCGGACAAAACTAGGAGTAGACTTCCCCAAAGCAGTTTTCCAAAGTTCTAGTTGATCGACCATCAGTACTCAACGACGTGTCTCAATGGGCATACTGTCTGGTAGAGGGAAAATTCGCTTGGACGGTGGAACCTCTATGGTACAGCAGCTTCCGATGAGGTCCTTAGACTCGTTCCTTCAAAATGAAAAATTTCAGATTCTCTATCTAAAGGCCTTATGCCAGAATTACATTACAACCCAGACAAAGACTCCTTCGATCAGTACATGAGCATATGAGTCAAAAGGTATTCTAGAATCCAACTGTGACAAATTTCAGAATAAATAGTGAACCGAAAGAAAAGTCAGAAGCCTTCTCTGACTTTGCTCAGAAGCATCCAAATAAATTGTCAAAATAAACCATGGCATAAATAAATGTCATAATCATACATGTTTGATTATTCCCGTATTTCACGGGGTCTCCTTTATTACTGACATTTTTCTTGATGTGATCCCAAAGTACAGGTCTATCAATGATACGATAAGCCCACAATTTGGGGTATTATTGAAGTCTTTGCGAGAAAATTTTTCCAAACTTCCCTCGCAAAGAGGGGCAACTGTAATACCCCAAATTTTTTTCAATGATTTTCTTTCATTTATTTTATTAAGATTTTAAGTAAAAAATTACAAGAACCCATTCAAATTGAAGCCCTAGTCCATATACATGGACATTGACCTTCAATTTCGTGAATGACATGGCCAAGGTCCATTTAAAAGACCAACTTTATGGCTATTTTTTTCAAATGAGGAATTTTTATTTTATTTTATTTGTCATTATCTACATTCAATCAAAATCATCTGCATTGATCATGTTTAGCTGATTCATCGTATCCCCTTTGATTATTTTTCCTTTTCTGAATTCTCATAAGATGATTTGAGAGAAAACATTTGTTACCCAAAAATAGAGAAACAATCACTCTTTTCTTTCATCACAAAATTTTTTTCTCTGTATGGCTGAAAATCCTCTTTGGATATTTAAATTCATCCACCAGACAATTAGGAACGAGAGACACAATCTCCAATCAAACGATACCCTTCAGACAATCAGACGCTTCCACCTCAGAGAGACGCTCCACCCCTCAGAGATTCTTCAGCACTCCCTTCAGACGTTGGTTCCACCCTCTCCATCCATTGACCCCAAGGTAGGTCTAGCCATGCCCACGGAGACCCCCAACCAACCAGACCGCGAATAACTCAACGCAGCTTCACAAATCGATGGTCGCGGCAAGGACAAATGATAGCTGCCCCGAATGACTCCCCTCGTTGTCTCCATGAATCTGCTCAAGGAACTCGCCCCGGTGTCTAGGATCTGCCTTCCCTCGTCCAAAGACAAGGGAAACTCAACTACCACCTTCCATAGCCTCGTAGCTCCGTTGAAGTGCTCCTTTTTGCTTTGACGTTTTCTTGTTTGCGCAGGTGCAAAGGTTGGACAGCCGACAACCAACTCCCGGAGACATCCTGTGGTCGCACAAACAGGCCAAGACTCTCACATCCCCTCCCCTTCATACGTCCCGGCATGATGGGACATGTCGCAGCCCCTCCATCGAGCCAAAATAGCTCGGTAAGTGCGAGTATGCCTCGGATCTGCCTGCGTAACCTTTACTTTTTTCTGCATATCTTTCTGTGTACTTGTCGGAATTACGCGAAACCGGTTGCATTTGTTTCCTAACTTAAATACGGTTCTAAGGACACCAACCAAGCTCAATTTAAGTTCGTACCCTAGGATTTTCGAACAAAACATTATACTGATTGCAAACAACCGAGTTTCGCACTTTTGGATATGTTCGTTTACATTTTCGCCATACGTCGAACTTCAAATATATTCTAGACATGTCACACTAGCATTTACATATGAATGGAGTGTTTTCGAAAAACCTAAACATCCCTAGGTTCGGGTCTGCATGACGACAGTTCACTCTTTCACTCATAACTTTCTTTCTAGAACTCTTATTGACCTAAAACATATGCCACTAGATTCCTGACTTAAAGAGATTTGTTTTGAGTATAAGTGGATTCATTTTCATGGAATGAACTAAAAGTTATATACATTTTTTCTGAGAGGCAGCAAAACTGTCGAAGGTCCGGATCTACATGTTGATCCTTTACTCTTTCACTCATAACTTTCTGTCTGGAACTTGTATTGACCTAAGACATGCGCCATTAGATTTCTGACTCAAAGAGCTTTGTTTTGAGTATAAGTAGGCTCATTTTTATGAACTGAACTAAAAGTTATACACGTTTTTCTTAGTGGCATCAAAACTGTCGAAGGTTCAGATCTACATGTTGGTCCCTTACTCTTTCATTCATAACTTACGTTCCATACTTCGTATTGACATGAAACTTATACTATTGAATTCCTGGCTTTGTACATCTCTTTTCTTTCCTTTGTTTTGCATGTAAAACAACGAGGAATTCGTTACCAAGGGATATCCATTTTTTGACATCACTAAAGATCAACATCAACGGGCCACACAACGCCCCGTTATCTTCCGACATCATGGAAGATCGACATCAACGGGCCATACAACGCCCTGTAAGTCTCACTGCGACTTACAATAGTTAATTTTAATTGTTTCAAATATTCAATTAGAATTTTCTGACCACCGTATTCTGGTTTGATTTGCATGAAAATCAATCGAGCTTCACGGGAGTTCGACAAAATGAATTTCGAGGACTGGAGGCGCGCGAGGAAACCCATGGTGGAAGCACATCTCAAAAGCAGTCTCAATTGACGAGCCCGACCGATGTAAAGCCATCCTAGCGGGCCACATGTACATGAGGGAGGTGCGGGCCTCCCATTTTTCATTATTTCCACATGTAACGAGCCGTGGGCCCAAATGCATTGGCCCACGGTCACCATCCTTCCCCGCCCCCTTTGATCTAAATAATTATTTTTGCTTGGCCGCATGCCTTAGATTCATACGCTTATCGTCGCATGCTGTTTGCCAAACACACATGAGTTCGGGCCCAAAAAGCCCGAATCGGGACCAACGCCTGTAAAACATTGACATGAATCCGGAGTCATGCCCGGGTCCAACACCCGTTAAACAACAGCAAATCTTTTGGAGCAAACGCCACCTCCTTTTTCGTATGTTAGAATGTAAGAGTTAGTAAATAGGAATCCCCGAATCCTACTCTGGTTTTCCGACTTAAACCAGCTTTCAAAACTAAATCGGTGGCGACTCTATATAGTTTACCTAGGTTAAACAACAACCTTTTCACGGAGTCATTTTGGATGAGGAACGGACGACACGAGCCGCTCCCGATTTCTCCCGAGGCGAGGGCTCGAGCAGGCCCGGTTAGGAACCCAGGAAGGGATCACCCAATTTCATTCCGCAACATCCGACGCCCGAGTCGTGACGTCGACCGGTTGGGTCTTGGAGAGCAGGCCCGGATCCTCGGCAACTGGGAGTACGCCAACTACCAGATTCCGATCCCACCAAAGTTCAAAATGCATGAATTTGAGAAGTTTCGGGGAAACGGATGTCCAGAGCTACATCTCAAGCACTTTTGTCATAAGATGGCTGTGTACCTGGCAGATGACAAGCTTCGCATTGCCATGTTTCAGGAGAGCTTGGCGGAACCGGCACTGCACTCGTATTACACCAAGGATGTGAGCCAGTACGTAACATTCAAGGAGTTGACTCTCGACTTTCTCAATTACTATAGTTTCAATGTAGAAATGGCACCCACGATATCAGACTTGCGGAAACTGAAAAGGTACCGCTCCGAGGACATAAAACAATTTGCTTATCGGTTCAGGGAGATGGCTTCGCAGATTAAGCCGGCTTTGAAAGAAAAGTAGCTGATAAATGAGTTCTCAAGCGTGAGTACTTACCTTACATGATTGGTCAGACCATCACAACCTTTGCCCAAGCGGTCATCAATGCCGATAAAACTCGACGGGGTGAACCGAGAAGGGTTGATTCCCTCCCCTTCAGTAAAGCCAGCCGTCAAACCAAAGCCCAAGGAGCTCGTCGCAGCTGTCGAGCACAATAAGGCAGCGGCACCGCCGAATTCATATGCACCGAGGTCATACACCGCAGTTACCATTAGACCCCCCGTGCCTGTGGCGGCCAATCCTAGACCGCCCGCTCCCGTTATGATGCACCAGTAGCCAAGGCCTGCATGACAAGAGCGTCCCCGACGCAGATTGGAGGACCTGGTTCCGACTCCCGATCCATTAGATGTCATGTTCACCTTGCTGAGAGACATGGGCTTCATCTCACTCGTGGACCCCAAACCAACCAACCCTTCCTCTTTTTGCTACAACCCCAAGGCGAGTTGTCAATATCACTCTGGAGCATTGGGGCACGACACCAAGGACTGCATCGCACTCAAATTTAAAATTCAAAACTTGTTGGACGACGGCATCATTACGCTCGCAACACCGGCCACCACTCCAAATGTCATGAACAACCCATTGCCCGAACACGTCAATTACGTCGGGGCAAACCCCTTCGCGCCGCTGACTGATCATGAAGAAGAGGTGCATTTACACGAGCTTGAGCAAGAGACTACTGAACCTGCCAATGTAACTGAGGTCAATCGAGGACGAGGCTGGAGACGCCTACTTCGCATGTGCACTCACTATATATCACCCAATGTGACTATACTCCTGAACCTTATGCCGACATATATTAGACAGGCCAAGAAACCGCACCTCTGGGTTCCGATTGTTCCTCCTAGAATTGAGGTACAACCTCCAAGAAAGCGAAAGGAGTCTGATGTTGAAAAGGTGGATGATACGGAGGACAAGACTCATGAGTTTGAACGAGAAGAGTATATCGACATGATCGAGTCCAACCGTAATCGTGGTCGAGGCCGAGGACGTGGAAGTGGATCCTATGGAGGAGATACACACCCTCTACAGATGCATGTCACTATACCGGACATTTTCCCCCAAGTACTCCCTCGAGCACCATATGTCTACATCCCATTGGGTCTAGCGCAACCGGAGATGCCGCCTCAAGCACCTGCACTGATACAGATGGAACCAAGGAGTCCAATTGTCATTGGTCCAAGTGGCGTGACACTTAGCATAGAAGTCGAGCTCATCACCCGTTCAAGAAGAGTGGTACCGGCTCCAGAGCACCAACTGCAGCCTGAGACTTCAAAGCCCAAGGCACCGTCGAACGAACAAATTCGCAAGGTGATCTACTCAGTGAAAGAAGCGACTACAACATTTTGGAGCAGCTAAGGAAGCAACCTGCCCATATCTCTCTCTTTGACTTGATCCATTCTTCCGATAAGCACAGGGAGATGTTGGAGAAATTTTTGGCCGAAGTACACGTACCGGAAAAGATTGAGGTCAACGCGCTGGACTCGTACATGAACGGCATGCTGGCAAACAATGCCATCACCTTCTCGGAAGATGACCTCCCGGAAGGAGGATGGGACCACAACAGTCATTTGTTCATCACGCACAAATGCCGCGATACTATTGTTTCCAAGGTGCTCATCGACGGAGGGTCCGGAGTCAACATCATCCCACTCGATGTGGCTCATAAGCTCGGTATCAACATGGAGAAACTCCCACCTTCCAGCCAGACCATTCGAGCTTTTGACGGCGCAAAACGTCAGGCCCACGGTGAGGTGACCCTAGTCAAAGTGGGGCCCACTCTCTTCGCCTATGTATTCCAAATTCTTGAGATTGCCGGATCCTACAACATGCTGCTAGGACGTCCGTGGATCCATCAAGCCGGGGCAATCCCTTCTACTCTACATCAGATGGTTCGTTTTTCTTCAGACGGCAAGCTAATCACAGTTAAAGGGGAGTGTACCATGGAATTATGCCACGAAATTGACATGCCGTACGTCGGAGAACCAACTAGCGAACCATCGACTGCTCAAGCAATCGAGATGGTAAACATGGTTAGGAGGAACTTCAGGTCAGATCCCCTAATGGGCCGGGGCAACCGCAGCGCTGCTCGACAGTTCATCAAATTCGAATACCTGCCTGGTCAAGGACTCGGAGCTCAAGGGCAAGGCATCCGACATATGATCAACATACCTACCCAGTTGGGGACGCGCGCTCTTGGATCCAAGCGCAATGAGCCACAGAGGCCTAAACCAACAATCCAGGACATGCGCGGTGGCGGCAAGTCAGCCATCCCTTTTGTTCGTTCGTCAGCAACGACAATGGAAGGTGAGATCCTCTCCGAGCAGATGGAGGGAATGAAGATTGAGGCACAAGAGCCCGAAGAAGAAATCAACATGATGGAAGCGTCGAACCCAACTGAGTCAGACATGAAGCTCGAAGGGTGAACCTTTCCAACTTTACTTTTTGCACTTAGAATAATTGTGTCTAGAATAAATTGCTTTGCTACATTCTGGCCGCGGACTAGTAAGGTCGTCCGTATGTAACGCGACCCTAGTTAGTGTCTGTGGGATCGGGACGCTGATGATAAAGGGCGAATCTTCGGAAACGAAGAGGACCCCGCTGAGGCTTGATCTCACAACGTTTTATTTTTATTCTAGAACGCTTGACTTATCATAGTTGTCACGTAGTATAATACCTCAAATCTCAAGTAATTCAGCTACAACCATGACATTGACTTGTTTCTTTCATGAAGGAATGACGCTTCAGACATACCTGAAAACAACCCCAAACAAGATGAGGTGATTGTAGATAACCCGAAGTCCCTCGATGGATACCATGGTCTTGAGCTAGGTCTCCAACGACATAAAGAACCAAAGGAGATAACATTGCAAGAACCCAAATCAATCAACATTGGAACGGACGATGAGCCCAAATTGCTACTCAGATGAGGCTGAGAGTATCGTCAACGTACTCAGGGAATTTTCAAATATCTTCGTTTGGAGGTATGCGGATATGCCAGGACTAGACCCGGAGATAGTGGAGCACAAAATCCCCACTGATCCACTAATCCGTCCCACTAAGCAGAAACAGTGTCGGTACAAGCCCGAGCTAGCTCTTGCGATCAAGGAAGAGGTCGACAAACTCCTCAAGGTTAACTTCATCGAGGTAGCCAAGTACCCACAATGGGTCGCTTACATCGTCCGCGTCATCAAGAAAAACGGGAAGGTTCGAGTCTGCGTCGATTACCGCGACCTTAACAAAGCGAGTCCCAAAGACGACTTCCCTCTACCGCACATCGACTTGCTGGTAGACAATACCGCTGGTTTTAAGAGGTTTTCTATTATGGATGGATTTTCCGGTAACAACCAAATACATATGGCTGAAGAAGACAAGGAGAAAACGACTTTCACAACACCCTGGGGCACATTTTGTTATCGGGTCATGCCTTTCGGACACAAGAACGCTGGGGAAACTTATCAACGCACAATGGTGGTCATGTTCCATGACATGATGCACCGAGAAATCGAAGTCTACATCGATGATATGATCGCAAAATCCAGAGCAGCAGAAGACCACATTATTGTTCTCCGTAAGCTATTTGAACGACTTCGCAAGTACAAGCTTCGTCTCAATCTGGCCAAATGTGTCTTCGGGGCAACATCAGGCAAACTTCTAGGGTTCGTTGTCAGCAGCAAAGGCAACGAAATCGGCCCCGACAAAATTAAGGCAATTCGAGATCTCCCAGCACCAAAGTCAGTTAAGGAGATTCGGGGTTTCATGGGTCGCGTCAACTACATTGGAAGGTTCATCTCTAACTTGGCAGATACGTGCGAACCCCTGTTCAAGAAACTAAGGAAAGATATCAAATTTGAATGGGACGATGATTGCAAAACCGCGTTCGAGCAGATAAAAGCCTACATAACATAACCACTCGTCCTCATCCCGCCAAAGCCGGGGCACCCTCTCACGCTCTACCTCATAGTTCGAGAAGAGTCGTTTGGAGCCGTGCTTGCCCAACAGCTGCCAGGCACCAAGGAAAACGCGGTGTATTACTTAAGCAAGAAATTCACGGATTGCGAGTCTCGGTACACTGTGTCAGAATGTACCTGTTGCGCACTCGTCTGGGTGCTGCACCGACTCCGATAGTACACTCTCCACTATGAGATCCTACTAGTATCTGAAAATGATCCCCTCAAGTATCTCTTCGACAAACCAACATTGATAGGAAGAGTCTCCAAGTGGCAGTTACAGCTAGTTGAACACGACATTAGATTCCACTCAACTAAGTCAATCAAAGGTAGAATAATCGCTGATCACATTGCGGAATATCTAGGGACGAACAATTCGCCTTTGGAAATCAAATTACCAGACGAAAACATCTTCCTCATCGAGTCACAACAGCGGTGGACAATGTATTTCGACGGGGCAGTCAACTCTTCTGGTTTAGGTATTGGAGCAGTGGTGATATCCTTAGACGGACAATACTATCCAACAGCTGCTAAAGTCATTTTCCCCGCACAAATAACATTTCCGAATACGAAGCATACATCATTGGCCTATTACGTGCACTCGATATGCGAGTCCGATTTCTTGACGTTCATGGAAATTCAGCACTCATCATCTCCCAAACAAAAGGGGCATGGCGCACACGGGACCCAAAGCTCATCCCATATCAGGACTACCTACAAACACTAGTCCGCCAATTCGTTGATATTGAGTTCAATTACCTCCCACGGGCAGATAATCGTTTTGCTGATGCTCTTGCTGTTCTTGCATCAATGATTCCATTAGCAGGAGAAATGGACATAGAGCATCTTCGCATCGACATCGCTGAAGACCCAAGTTGCATGCATGTCGAGCCCTGCCAATCTGTGGACTCACCACCGTGGTTTACAGACATCAAAGCTTACCTAGAAACGAGCGCTTTTCCCCAAGGCAGCGTAGGAAAGGACCGCAAATTCATCCGAAGGATTGCAAGGAGCTACTTCCTTAATAGCGACGTGCTCTACAAGAAGTCCTTCACGACACCCCTCATGCGGTGCGTCACCGAACAGGAAGCCCAGGCCATCATCTTCGAAGTCCATGAAGGTGTTTGTGGGCCACACATGAACGGTTATGCTCTCGCTCAGAAGATCATGCGTCGGGGATGCTATTGGCTCACAATCGAGGCCGGCAGCGTCAAATACGTCAAAACCTGCCACAAATGTCAGATCTACAGCAACAAGGTGCACGTCCCTCCAACAAAGCTCTACCCACTGTTTGAACCGTGGCCGTTCTCAATGTCGAGCATGGACGTCATCGGACCGATTAATCCCAAGGCATCAAACGGACAACGGTTCATACTGGTCGCCATCGACTACTTTACTAAATGGATCGAAGCACAATCTTTCAAGGAAGTCACCGCGAATAACGTCATACGTTTCACGCGGAGAAACAACATCGCCAGATACGGAGTTCCAGAGCTGCTCGTCACTGACAACGGCACAAACTTCAACGGCAAACAAATGGATACTCACTCTATGCACTGAATTTCGAATCAAACACCTGAACTCTTCACCATATCGTCCACAAATGAACGGCGCAGTTGAAGCTGCCAACAAAAACATGAAAAGGATTCTTCAGAAGACAGCAATCACATATCGAGATTGGCACGATAAGCTTCCTTTCGCGTTACTCGCTTACCAGACGACGATGCGCACTTTGACTGGGGCAACTCCTTTCGAACTCGTCTATGGCACTCAAGCAATCATTCCAGCAGAGGTCAAGCTACCCACTCTCCGGATCTCGTTCTAAAGCAACCTGACCGAAGAAGAGAAGGCCAATCACCACCTTGCCCACCTTGACTTCATCGATGAGAAACGACTTGCCGCAATCGACCACATGCAATGTTATCAACAACGCATGTCTAGGGCATTCAACAAAAAGGTCAAAGAGGTCAAGTACAAACCAGGAGACCTCGTCCTCAAACGAATCTTTCCAAACGTCAAAGATCCTAGGGGAAAATTTGCTCCAAACTACGATGGGCCATTCGTCGTCAAACATGCTTTCTTAGGACGAGCGACCATCCTAATAAAGATGGATGGAGGAGAACTGTCACAACCAATCAATGTAGACGCTCTCCGACGTTACTACACCTAAATGGTGTCAGAGTTTCAAATTAGTAGTATTCATGAAAAAGGGAGAATCTTACAATTACTACTCTTTTCATTAAATTAAATGAGATTACATGAGCTTATTTCGTTTACGTTCTTTGTCTCGTGGGCAGGTACAAGAGCTCCTCGCACGAATGGTACAAAAATCCTGCGACGAAGGCGAGGGTGGCAGGGTGACAAAGCTTCAAGCCAAAGGCTTGTGGCAGTTTCGTCAATCCTTTGATTCTTTCGGACGAAGACGCAATGACGAAACCATACAAAAGGGGAGTACCAAAACTCTACTTCACCCTTTTTATCAATGAAGTTACATGAACAAACTTCATTTTTACTCTAACAGAAACAAGTCACATGAACTTACTTGTTTCTCAATCTCTTTTTGATAGATACATGAGCTTCCTTACAAAATAGACATCGGGCAGGAGTAATCTTCGTTAATCCTTCGATTCCATCGGACGAAGATGCAATGATGAAACCACTAAAAAAGGGGAAGTATCAAAGCTCTACTTCATCTTTCATATAAACAGAGTTACATGAGCAAACTTCATTATTATTTTAAGAGAAACAAATTACATGAGCTTACTTGTTATCTATCCTTTGCCTTATGTAGGTACATGAGCATCCTACATTACAGACAAAGGCGCAGGCGATCGGGTGGAAAATTTTGAACCACAGTTTCGGAGTTGCCTTTGTTTTCACCAAAGATGTTCATATCGAAAGGGAGTATCATCTACACTACTCTCTAACAAAATTTCTTGTCATACCTCCATTTCCCCGGCTGGGGTCGGTTACATATACCACATTCCTCATCAAGAGTTGAATATACAAACACATTCCTCCAGGACGACCATCGAGATGGGCATATTCATCTCATTTCTCCAGCAGATACTTTACTTTATCTCCCCAAGCGAGAGGTGAAGTACATGAGCTAACTTTGTCCCCGTCCGTTGTCAACTGTGTAGGCACATGGACATCCGCACAGTACGGTACATGACTGGAACATGAGAATGTGAACAACTTCCCCACGAACCTTACGCAGGAGCACCACCTCAGTATGATATCTCCAAAGAGGTTTGCGTATCAGAACCTATTTATTCCTTCAGCTTTTGTGTGCCCATTTGCATACAATTTGAAAAGATTTTTGATAATACGATAGCTTCTGAGTGAAAGTAGAGAAGGCAAACCCATTCCTAAACACCTACCCTAGAGTGATGAGTGCAAACACTATGAGGGTTCACATGTAAACGTCCGGGCGGACAACGAATCCTTTGACAAAAGATGCTCAAACCGGGATGAGATCGAGCATTTCTTATCTACCCCAAACACAAAAATTGACCATTGCTAACCCCTTTCGAGCCAAATTTGAAGTTTTCTGTATACACTACGCCTTCTGAGTCGAAGGACCGCCTCACATTGAGGTAAATGGAGATGCTGTAGTAAGAAACCGGAAGCAATGGACCACATAGGCGACACTTCCTAAAGGTCCAAGTGAAGAAGCACTGTCAACAGACAGGTACAGTTGAGACGTTTCCAAAAATAGTCATCTTCATCAACACCACAAAAATCCCTGAAGAGTCCAAAGTATCTCCAACAAAAGAAAAGAGGGCAAGACAAAAAAAATAGAGGCAAAATTAGCGCAGTGATCAAAAGCAAAGCACAATGAACAAAAAAGCAAATTAAAGCACCAGGGCCGACATGAACGATCGCAAAAGCAAAGGTGCTAACTCCCGGACAAAACGGGGAGAAGATATTCCCCAATACATATTTCCAAAGTTCTAGTATATCGGTCATGTCTCCAACGGTACATCTCAACGGACCTCCTGTTAGGTAAATGGAGAATTCGCTTGGATGGTGGAACCTCTATTGTACAACAACTTCCAATGAGATCCTTAGACTCATTCGTTCAAAATGACAAATGTAGCCTCTACCTAGAAAGGCCTTATGCCAAAGCTACATTACAATCGTACAGAGACTCTTTCGACTGGTACATGAGCATCCAAATCAATGTGATTCTGAAGTCTAACCGAGATATATTTCAGAAAAATAAAAATGAGCCGTGAGAAAGTCAGAAGCCCTTCTTCAACCTCGCTCATAAGCGTCCAAATAAACTTCGTCATCACATACATATGTTTCACAATCAAACATGTTTGATCTTCGTATTTTGCGATGCTTTATTTATTGCTAATCATTTTCTTGATAAGTTCCCAAGGTACAGGTCGATCAAGAACACCACAACTCCACAATTTGAGGTATTAATAAAGTCTTTGTGAAAAAATCTTCTCAAAGATTACCTCCCAAAGAGGGGAAACTGTAAGCCCTCAAATTGTGGATTCCTTCATTTGGCCACTTTTAATCACTTAAAATGAGTTCATTTGTTTTAGTTTAAAGCCCAAACCCATATATGTGAACCTAGGCCTTATAAAATAGCATTAAAATGACCAAAGCTCATTTTAAAACTTATTCTTTTAATAGATCAAATAAAATTACGAAATTATTTTTAAATCCTTTGCATAATCATATGTTAACTAATTTATAGTAATTTCTTTTATTCCTTTCCCTTCTTGAACATGCCTTATCGTATTGTGGAGTCCTCATCACACAATCTTAGGAAAAATCATTCAAAAAATAAGAAATATAATCACATTCCCTCAATTCTTCAATCAGACATCAATTCGCCCAAGGGAAGGCAACTGCAGATTTTTTGAGATAGATTGAGGGATCGTAATCTTCGCATTCTGTCAATTCCCTCTCATCATACTTCAATTATATAATACATAGACACACACAGACAAAAAAAGATACTCTCCATCCCTCAGAGATTCTCTAGAGCCTCGACCTTTAGACGATTGTTCCTCCCCTGCATCTAGCGACCCCAAGGTAGGTCCAGCACCATAGCTTGAAGGAACCCCCGACATCAACTTGAACCCAACCGGCAGCCCGGTTTTCTTTCTCCAAGCAACTGCAAACGGCCAGAGCTCTTGCAGCAACAGTTCACCAGCCGCGATGGACATTAGTGGAACTCAGACCAGCGGCAACGACAACCCCAAACTTAGCCTTTCTTATTTTCCCGTTGTCAACAAGTACCAAGAAGACGGGTTCGCCGCCGGATGAGGTCGCGTGCACCGCGAGAAGTCGTTTTTCAATTTGATCGACTTAGCTACTTGTGCAGGACGAAAAAAACAGGTACCAGATGACGCGACCTCATCCGGCGGTGAACCCGTCTTCTCCTAATGTCTTCCGAATCAGTAGCAGCAAAACCCGTCTTCCCAACAGTCCCGAGATCTGGAACCACAGCCGAGGTGCCGCGTTTCTTCGTGCCCAATCTCACTCTCTCTGTGCGTGTTGCTGAGTCCTTAAAGGTAACGTCCTTTTCTTTTTTAATTTTAACCGTGTTTAATTAATTGTCTTCCTTTTTGTTTTGAACAATTAAATATTTGATTGGATTAACTGTTAATTAAATATAACCAATTTTTCGTCTCACCATAATCAAATTTTTAGGCAATTGTTTGTCGATGTTCAGATTGTTTTATTTTGTCATCGAGTCCTTTTTAAGATTACATATACATATAAAAAAAAAACAAAAAGAAAAATATTTTAATTGAAATTTCAATTTTTTGTCCACGTAAGAATATTTTAAATAACAAAAATCAATTTTAATTTGAAATTTCAATTTTTCACATGTCTAAGTATAAGAGTCAGTAATTAAGGATTCTTGAACCACTATTTTTTTTTACTTAAAACAGATTTATAAATAAAGTCGGTGGCGACTCCGTATAGTTTACCTAGGTTAAACAACAACACCTTTTTACGGAACCATTTTGGATGAGGAACTGACAACACGAGCTGCTCCCGATTTCTCCCGAAAGTTCCTTCTTTGGATCATGCTCCGCCTTTCGCCCGCCGCCTCATAAGAAAATGGAGATGGTTGGCGAGGGCCCGAGCAAGCCCAGTTAGGAACAGGGAGGGATCACCCAATTACCTTCCGCAGCTTCTCACGCTTGAGTCGCGACGTCGACCGGTTGGGCCTTGGGGAGCGGACCCGGACCCCCGGGTCGTCCGAACCGCCACGCCCGTGCTAGGCCGGAAGGCGCGCGTACATCATGTATTTCTGAAGAGATCATTTGTGTTGTTCTCTATTTGATAGTCGTTATACTATCAGTTGCTCGCTGGTTCATGTATAAACAGCTTTTATTTTTGTTTGCTTAAAATAGTAAATATTTAGTGGTCTTGAATTGACTTGAGGCTAAATCTTAATGTGCACTTACTTATCAACGTGAATGTCTTGAGTATGTCACTTTGTTCGCTTGTGGGCTAAACAA
This sequence comes from Melastoma dodecandrum, assembly GCA_029817715.1. Lineage (NCBI taxonomy): Eukaryota > Viridiplantae > Streptophyta > Magnoliopsida > Myrtales > Melastomataceae > Melastoma > Melastoma dodecandrum. The sequence continues at coordinate 119,631 of JARUPY010000578.1, read as the reverse complement.
GGTTTTACGAGCATCCTAGAATTGGAAGATTTCACCTGATGATATGGGCGCTTGGTTGCCAAAGCAACTCGCTCATTGAGATCCATGAAATCTGCTTGTGTGATAATATATTACATTAATTATCGATTTACATAATTTATTTTCTAGTATTCAACTCGATTGTCGTAAGCTCGCGATGGAAGGGCCCGTCACACCTTATATTAACAGGTGCTAGGTCCCCTCTCCCACTTGCCCTAACCCTAACTGTGGTGCTCTACCAGCCGTCGGCAAGTCAGGGAGAGAAAGACCCAGATCACTGGTTTTGCCCTGTGTTTTGCAGATTTCGTCGGACAACGCTAGAGATTGCGTTAAAGGCTTAATAATCGAGTTATTATAGAGGTATATTAACGCCAGGTACGTAACTTGTTTTCCGCATGTTTCGTGTCCTAAATTCGATTACGATTATCCTGGATTGGATTAATTTTCTCATGTAATTTGTAATGTTAAAAAAAAAAGTTTCATGAGAAGAGTCTGAGGCTACCATAATGTAATCATTAACATATTATGTTTTCCTGGGTGACAATTGATGCATGTGATCCAAGTCGAACTGATGATAAACTCTCACAAACACATCGGGATGATTGAATCATTATCAAATGTAGTCGAGACGTGATTTTTACGTGTATCTCAGGTATTTATATTGGTTTTGTGGTTTGACCTAAATAAAATCATCGGCTGTAGCCAAAATTCTGAATAGCCTAAATTTACGTGAATTTGACCCTCCCAACCATTGCATAGCTCAATTTCGCCCCCCTCAAGAAAATTTTCTGGCTTTGCCGCGTAGCGTAGCTACATTTTGGAGGCCGAAAGCAAGGTCAATTACGCAGCATACTTCACACGCTGTAAATACAGTGGAAGTACAAAAGAAATAATGATTGTTCGCTCCGGAAGTAACCGCCAGACAAGTCGGATCCAAACACGTCGGAAATCTCGAGCAACTGGTGTTCGCAAGTTCGTTGTATGGTCGCCGTATGAGTGAAGAAAGAGAGGAGAAGGCAGCGGACATACACCCTTAAGCGGAAGCACTTACGGATTCACATACCATGTAAAGACCGAATTCCTCAATTCGGGAAAAGATTCACATACCACGTAAAGGTCGTGAGAGTTGGGAAATATGCAAAGTTTCCATAACCCGTTAGTGGCGGCTTCTCCAGCCTGGTGAGAGAAGCGGGGGATATGTTCCGCGGGCGAAATACCTTATTCGCCCTAGAAACGGGCAAGTTCAGGCACACAATATGTCTTTGAAAAAGGGTAGTTCCGATCGAGGTTGTCATGGTAAGGAGCTCAATAGAGTTCAACCTCGTTCATATCGTTTCCTCCGGGAATCGCATGCTTAACTAGTTGGGCCACGTAATCCCTTATTTCAAGCATGTGACCAGGTGGAGCCATCACCTCCTGCATAGCCATCCCTCTTCCACGCACGGTTTGGAGAATGTACTCAGAGTGTCGATAATCCTCAAGAGGACGAAAAGGCTCGTTCTTATTGGCCACCGAGATCTGTGGCCCAAAATTTCTGTTGCTAAACATTATGATTTACCATAGGGAGTCGTCTGCTTCCCCTCTCCTCCTATTCAGGAGGAGACAACTCATGCAAACGTGAGCCCGGCCAGCTGGAGGGATCCGTTGGATGAGAAAGTATATTGAGGGTCGGGAACAATCAACCGAACCGCGGTCCATCTGTTCGACGGCCCTCTTTTTTTATTTTCCCTGGGCTGTAGATTTCATCTCATTGTTAGAGTGGCTTCCATGTTGGCATGGGACGTAATCTCCGAAATTATAATTCCCGTTTCTTCTTGATTCTACGAGTATCATTATTATTTGTTTAACGAATTTTATAAAACGTCGGTTGGCCGTGATTAAAACTTAATTAGTGGTGAGTGCGTCGGGCTGATAGACTAATTTTGGGGATCTACGAAATTACATTATGTGAATAGCCATGAAATAAATTTCATGAATGAAATGAAGAATCCGTATTCCTCAAAGTGGGTGGGAATAAGGATTCCACAGAATGATAATTATGGATTCAATGAATTTCTATTCCATCCAACCAAAACCTGGTTTTAAATGTATTATAAAGTAACCAATTTACGAAAATAACTAAATTGATACTAAATTGATCTTTCCTCCTCCTCATCATCTACAACAGATGAGGTCTTCAGCGTAGATCCATAAACCATGCTATGCTGCTAATAGCGATTATGATTGTTAAAATGGCTCGAGAGCGAGCTTAACGACCATCCTTTGTACTCCTTTAAGAACTTCCGAATTTTCGTCTCGAATATAAGTTAGGCAGCTTCTTGTTTTTTTTAAGACAGACTTTTGTGCTTTGGACATATGGACGTGAAAGTAAAGGAAAGCAACGAATGAAATGTAATAAAGAGGCCGTCACGAGGGACACGGCGACGACGATGACTCTTTTTCAAGGTTTTTACTACTACACATTTTGGATAACTCTCATTTTCTTCTCACTTTGAGGAAATCAAGTACAAATGACAGACTTTTGTGTTTTGAAGGTATAGCTGGGAAAGCAAAGCAAAGAATGAAATGAGATAAAAAGGACTCGACGATGACTCGACGATAAAAAAGAATGAAAGGAATAAACTTTTCCATGGAAAAGTTTATTCCTTCAACGGTTTAAAGAGTAAAAAGAAGCCTTGGACTACGAGAAACTAAAGATTACGAAAAAAATTGCAAAAATTTCCTTAGAGGATTTCCTTTCTCCAGTCCTCAAACTCATCGGCTCCCAACTCATCGCTGAGTATGCACGGATCAACGGCATTTCCAAAAAGCTCAAGTCATGGGATGAGAAGAGTTTTTTACTAAAAAAAACACCAGAATTAGTAAACAGTTACTAATTATCGGCATAATTCGTACAGTAAAAAGTAGTAAAATTTACTACATTTTTTACTAATTTTGCGCTGACTTTACTAAAACATTTCCGTTAGTAACGTCAACGCAGAATTAGTAAAAAAAGTAGTAAATTTTACTCTTTTTTTTACTAAAACTAGTTTGACTTTACTAAAATACGAAAAATTTTAGTAAAGTCAACGCAAAATTAGTAAAAAAATGAGTAAAATTTACTACTTTTTTTACTAATTCTGCGTTGACGTTATTAACGGAAATGTTTTAGTAAAGTCAGCGCAAAATTAGTAAACTTGAACTGCTATTAACAGTAAAAAAAATTAGTAAAATTTACGTACTTTTTCACTAAGTTTGCGTTGGCTTTACTAAAAGTTGACCGGATTTTAGTAAATTTTACTACCTTTTTTACTAATTTTGCGTTGACTTCGTTAGTAACGGTCAACTTTTAGTAAAATTTACTACTTCTCTTTAGTATTAATTAGTAAACTACGTAACCGTTACGTGGAAGTACCGTTAGCCGCTTCCAGAATAAATGATATAAAGAGGACAGACACGACGATGACTCTTCTTCGTGGAAAGGCTTTATTGACGGACAATCTTAGAGACAGACATGGAAGAAGAAATTTGGAGTTATCTCGTTGGGGGGAACAGACAGTAACCAATAAAAATCAAGTGGGTGGGGAACAGACATACTAACAGAAAACGACAACGACTTGGAAATTCTCCCAAATAGTACGATGTAGAGAGGTCGTGTTGTGTTGGGATGGGAAGGTCTTCTTCCATCATCATCAGCCTTTTCTTGAAATAATTATATTTACCAATCAAACCAATGCTTGTCTGTTTGTGTAGGATGCTTGTTGAATGAATTAAGGCAAGACTCGTGGGAATAATTGCCTTTGCCTCTGTGTAAGTGTTTAATTTTGCCACGCCCAAGACGGCATGCCTGACATCCCGCGATGCCAGCTCACTCCAACGCTGATTCCAGCAGTCCGTTCTTAGCAAGACTCCTGGACAGCCTATCTCTGCCGCCTTCTTTTCTAAGCTTTCTTTTTCGACTACAGGCGTCTCCATCTCCTCCCTGACCATCCAGGAATATATTTCGGGGTAGTGCCTTGCGGACAACAAAGGCGCGCATCCCATTTGGATTCTCGAATATCAAGACTCTCTGAAGATGGTTTCGCACTCATCAACGTTCGCCATTAACGGCTCGCCAGGTTCGCTGTAAAACTATTTTAAAACAGCATCGAAACGTACATCACTAACGATTGCGTTCTAAGGAGAGCGAAGAATGGTACAAAATCCCTTGTTCTACACCTGGTTCTCCCTCAAATTCAATTAGGCTTAAAGTTATTAAGGGCTTTTGAAAATTATGTGATTGTTTGTGTTTTGCCCAAATAAAATATTTTTAATCACAAAAAATTTTTTAGAAAAATGGTTCACATAGACTCTCAAGTTTAATGAGCTCGAGATTATTATCTTTAAAACATAACGTGAGCTTTCTTTTCAAAACCGAGCTCTAAATAAATTCAGGATCTTAGAAACACACTTTTAAGCTTTATTTTGTAATGCATGTGATTTAGTAATCCCTAATTCCCGAACCATAATAATTCTCTAAAGTTTTTTTTAACCTGAACTTAAAATAGGTTAGAGGCGACTCAGATAAATTTTCATAATCCGAAGTCTTATCATCCAGGAAGGAAATGCAATTTAGATGGAACCAAAAACGGAATCCACCCGCGATAAATTTGGCGACTCCGCTAGAAAACTTTCGTATTTTTTTAGAAAATTAGGGTCGAAAACTCGTTTTAGTTCAGTATACCATATGCCAACGGATATTGGCCGTTTGCCTCTACCTTTAGGTGGGTACCCACCTGTTTACCGTCGAACGAATATCCGAGTCCTTTCATTTAAAATGAACCCGGACTCGAATTTCTCCGTAATGAACGGGTCCAAGCCACATCCGAGACGGTAGATAGAAAAATCTTATACTTATCTACATTTTTTGTCCATATGGTCTGAATTGATGCTTCTTGTTATACATTGATCATCATTTTCTCTTACTCTCAATTTCACTAACATGCCTTTTGTTCAACGAGCGAATATAAGGGAAGTGATTTCTATACCGAGTTTTTTTTTTTTACGCTTGCATATTGTCATTTATGCTTGCAATCGTCGAACTTGATCATTCTACGGTTAGGAAACTGCCTATTCATTTGCTTAATTTTGATACATGTTAAAAAAAATATACTCTTTCGAGACATCTACAACGATGCTCATATCTTTTCAATGGACTTCGAACTCGTTTTACCATTGCCTGGCCTTGACAATTTCTGTGAAAAACTTCGCCTCATTTTTTAAAAGAAAAAGGGTATATAAGCGTTCATTTGGCGTTGACATATATTCTGCATCCATGAACATAACTTTCTTCATTCAGAGAGGTACCCATATCCATCGAAGTTGAGCTACGCATTAGCCACGAAAGCTTTGGACGTTTTCTATCCCCAAACAGTTCAAATGTGCAACAACATCATTCTAGCTCGACTTTGTCACACACATTTCATTTCCAAATTATTAGTTAAGGTATATTCCTTCCAATCTTGCTTATTATTTAAACCTATCAAGCATGTCATCTACCATCTGAATTTCAATTTTTCTTATGCAGATAGACGAACATCCCTTTTTTCAACGAGGCATCCGATGAACATTCAAGTAAACCAAATATTAAAGTCAAAGAAGCAAAATTCATTCAACCAGTTTTATAATGTCACCATCCACAACACCAGTGCTAGGTCTACAATCACCATCCGCATTCGAAGAACAAATTGGGAAAGATCGTCACCAAGCATGACATCGTGGAGTTTGTTCAATACAAATGCCAAAGAAATACAACAAAACATGTTCTCCCAACCATTGACTCGGAAAAGGAGAGCATGACCGTATCAATCCAAAACTGGGGCAACATTAATCTCAAAGCATATAATGGGGTAAGCTTCATCCCAAAAAAATCGACATGCCTTCAAGAATGCAAGTGCAAAGGAAGTATCGTTCTAGTTTCTTTTTTTGCATTCAAAATTGAACATTTATTGTATTTATTTTCTTTGCTAGAACTGGGGCAATTCAAAAACAATTCCCCAATGGACTTACTCAAAGGCAAGCCATGATTTGGAGATCGTCAATTCTACCGAGGCAAGCTTCTTCCCAAAGAAACTTACATGCTTCATGAGCATCGACACACTGTTCTTGGATCCTCAAACTGAGACGAGACTAACCCTACAAGGAATTGACGATTCAATTCTCTTTTCAATCACTTCGAAATCAAAGAATACTACTGCACACAGTTTCAATTTCATTATATTGATTGGGAGCTCATACTAGGATAAAGTCATAATAAGGGAGTGACATTCCAATGTTCTTTCAAATAACCTCATTGTCAAATATTCATACTATTCTTTAATGTTTCTTTGCAGAATCTCCGGATCCTTAAATCAGAACAAGCACATCGTCAAGCTTTTGAACTAATAAAAGTTCAAGCGCATCAACTTACCGAGTTGGGGCAGTGCATCCATGTCAAGTCAACCCATATGTTGTCAAGTAAATACGTCCCAGTAATTCGAACACATATAGAGGGAAATTATTAAAAGATAATATATATATATATATATATATGGTGAAAGTTTAATTTTACAGATTAGAAAACTCTTCAATTCTTCCTTTCGGGGGATGGAAAACCTTCTCACTCTGTATAATAAAATTTTTAATTTTATTTCTCGAATTATAAATTCTTAAATCGGTTGACTCGCTTGACAAAATTAGGCATGATGAACGTGATAAGGAAATTTCGCTGGGTCAGTGACTGTTTTCGGACCTGCTCGGAAGTGACCCTGCTCGATGTATGTCACCGCTTCCTTCAAATGCTCCGCGAATTTCAACTCTACCAGCACCATCGACAGTCTATGCCTATAAAGGATGAAGCAGGGAGGCTTAGAAAGCCGCGGCCACAGAAAATAGGTACTTCCCCATACCAATGTCACATTCAGGCCAAATTCACAACGTTATAGGCGTGAGGCAGATATAATAGCAGAATGTCACCTGCAAAAAGATGGAACAGATAACTTATCGCATAATTGTAAGAAGAACTCATCCAATTCAGGATTACGAATTTAGACCAAGAAAAGTGTGGAAAACAGAGTATCGTACCTGGCGTTAACGTACCTCTATAGTAACTTGATTATCAAATCATTAGTGTGATCTCTATTCTAGTACCGTTACCCCACAAGATCTACAAAACACAAGGTGAAATCGGTGATCCGGGTCTTCCTCTCCCTGACTTGCCGACGACGGATGGAGCACTAATTATTAGGGTTAGAACAAGCGAGAGAGCACCTAGCACCTGGGTGTGACAGACACTTCCATCACGGGCTTACGTCAACACACGGACCTACACCATAAGCTGTCCAAACCACATTAATAATAAAACCTGTGATGCACAAAAGCCCCACCAAAATTATCACTCTAACATTAATGGGCTATCATGCATAGTCTCGTACACTATAACATAACCAGTTTTACGAAAACGTAAATCAGTAATTGATTATAGTCCAATAAGAATTTTATAAAATAAAATAAAATAATAAAACTAAAAATAAAATTCTAACGTTCTCTCACTTAGGCTATGATCAATTACAAAGCTTTTAAAAAATTTTAGTTTTGAAAAATGAGACTCTCAGGCTGTATACAATATGGCCGTAGCAAAAACACAATATACGAAACGACATATCAAAAACAAACCTGACCAACAATGCTACTAACACTGAACCATAGGTGTTGTCACACCATTTAACGGTGTTGAACAACCATGATCACAAGCGTCAGAAACACTAACATCAATAGGTCAATGTGGTGTTGTAGCCGAAAATAACATCCCTGAATGTGATCTGAATGATATTATTTTTGATCGGTCCTCATCATTCTGTAACCTTATGCCCATAATTAGCCAGAAAGACAATAGAGCAAAAATGCTCTCTAATGTGTCTCATAAACCTTCATGCGCGCAAACTGCAAAGTGCTTTATAAGAGACGAACTATATTGACAAAAACGTCATACTCAAGACCAAGCACCAAGTCTTAAGATTTTCTTTAGTACTCAAAACAACTCTGTAACATTTACATTTCTCTAAAGTCGGAGTGCACAATTCGTAACCTTTATACCTCAGAGAAATCATAGTACTCATTTGTGACCTTAATGCTTTAGAGAAGCCAGATGAAATCATCTCCGTCCGCAACCTTAATGTTTCACAAAGGCTAAGAAAACATTCTCTTAACCTGAATATTTAATGAAACCGGAGTAGTCATCCGTAACCTTTACGCTTCCTAGGAGCCGGATGAAATCAAACATATTTGTCACCGCTACATTTCACCAAGGTCAAAGAATAGCCTCTGTAACCTGTATACCTTGGTGAAACCAGAGTAAACATTCGTATACTATACGCTTTAAAGAAGTCGGATGAAATAAAAACTGAGCACTACTACTCAGTATGTCTCAAAACATATATCTCGATATAGCCCTAATGGTGTCAAATGAGAATATACAAACTCGACATAACCATCATACTTAAGATAGACACCAAGATCTTGAGAATTTCGACCATATGCACATAATAAATGAGAAGTCAATATCATCAAATCCGATAATCCACATGTACAAAGCATGTATCCAATACGATTGTCAAATAATCATGTCTTTCAAACAAGACAGAAAAGCGAGGCTCCCACTAACCAATTAAATCAAAATAATAAACCACGTACTATAATATTAAAAGCCAACTACGCTTCACGTGGTATTCCCCTTGGTTAGAATTCAATCAATATCGTACATACAACACAATGAATAATATAAGTGCTTTTATGACTTATCTATCTATTATGTCATTTTCGTAATTAGCAAGAGTGGCTTAAGTAAGAAACCTCAACATTAATAACTCAATATAACCTTATGTTAGACCATGCTTTAATGAGCCTTAATAAAAACTTTCACTAATCAAAACAATCAAATGATTAAGTTGAGGAGCTTATATCCTAAAGAATTCAAGAGCATCCACGAGGTTATTAGAACACAATATTTGAAGTTCTTATTTTTTTTATGTTGTCATCAAGCACTAAATCAATTTTGTGCTAATCAATTATCACTAACTCGACAATCGAGTAATTACATTCATCAATGATATAATTATAAATCAAGTGTCGTGCAACTAACACAACACACATCACATATGAAGACTCCACGGATCTCAACAAGTGAGTCACTTTGGCGACCAAACACCTATATCATCATGGAAATTTCTCACTCGTTGAGAACACGTGCGATTGTGAGAAAACTTCAGCTGTCACTCTGGTCGAGCCACTTTGGCAGCAAGCAACCCGAGCACAAATATAAAGTAACTCACCCGAATGAAGCGCCCGTGAAACACCTCGTCAGTCATTGCAAACGAGCCACTTTGGCAGCCAAACGCTTACAGCACAAGTACGGCGAAACTCCACTTGCTTACATTATCACACATACAAAATATTTTAATGTACGCCAAACCAACGGGTCAAATAAATATTCGGCAGTCTCAAATAAAATAACGACTGCATTTATGATTTAGCAGGTCTCTCAACAAATATTATTCAAATAACTTGATCACCATCATATGCATAAACATATTTTCATCAATTTAACTATCTTTTTTGGCTAACAAAAGATGATACAACACCAATAGTCAAACTAGACTAACAAATCTCATTATCCAAAATAATATAGTCGTGCTCCAAAAATGCTATCATGTGTCCATTGATCTCTTGCACGCATATTATTTCATATGGATGGACATGCATTTAGTTTGACGTGTTCTTATGCGGTATTCCAAAAAGCCTCCCATACTTTTATAAATTAAAATAAATATGACCAAAAGACACACATGAAAAGGCTTTTCTTTTCAAATTAAGTATTCATTAAATTTTTAGGCCTTTGTTATTTTCAAATAGATTCCCTATAGTCTTGGCTTAATCTCGCCCTTATCTCCTTCAGACCTATTGGACTGCACACTTGAGGGTCAACTATGGCAAGAAGTAATTCCTACACTTTTATTTATGTATTTATTTTATTTTACATCAAAACATCTTCTTATAATTCAATCCCTTCTTAGTCGTCATTTCCTCCATCGGTCTTGCTGCCCGAAATAGGTTGCATTATGGGATTTCAACCCTTCATCCAAATTCTCAATTGTACTCCCGTTAGAATGGCAACAATTACCGTTTTGTCTGCGGAAAAGACACATCCTGGGAAGGACTCAAAAGGCGAAGCCGAATGACTCCAGTAACCAATCCAAAGCTATTGACTTTTAACATAAGTTTCTAGGAAGAGTAGAGAAGGTAGGCGGTGGCAGTGAGGGGAAGTAGCAAAGATGATCGGAATCAGAAGATTATGGAAGAATCATGGCGCAGCACCACCCCCGTGGTAAGATCGCGACAATGCGGTACTTGAGTCGGCGACGCAGCTGGAGGAAGAGTAGGAAGAGGCAAAAGGCGGAGGAAAATTACTGCTAACACATTTCTCATGAAATGGGTCATTAAAATTAGACCTACGTGCACGACCCAGAAACCCAGATCCTTCCATTTCTCAGGGATAAATACTATACGAATTGGGTAACCTAGAAACCATAATTCCCAGACAAGGGGGGAACAAAACAAGGTCAGGAGCTTATCCGGTTAAGAATCCAAAGATATTCTGGGACAGGAAGACTAAGGAAGAGCACACAAGGGAAAGCAAACAAAACCAAAACAAGCACGACGTCATATCCGATGTTGTCATCGTCGGAGACTCTGCATCCGAAAACGTCTCTCTTTTATGATCTCCATGACCTTTCATCGTCAACTCGCTGTCCAATCTTAGGAACAACTAAAATGAAGTATGCTTCCTTAGGAAAACAAGGGGTTCTTTACTTCTAGCTAGACGAACAATCATATGAAATAATATGACGATCCGAAGTAGCAACTGGCAACTCCGTCCGACCCTTTATAGTCATTTCGATCGTGGGGATGGGAGGACTCGGTAAAACTACCCTCGCACAAGAGTTGTATAATCACGAATCCTTGAGAAATGAGGACTTCGCAGTCAAAGCCTGGATCTGTGTCTCCGAAGTCTTTGGCATGTCCGCCATCACCAAGTGCATTCTGGACAAGGTAGCCCCATCTTCATCCAGTACGAAGGATCTGGATCATCTTCAAAGTTCTTTGAAAAATAAGTTATCTGGAAAGAAGTTCCTTCTTGTTTTGGACGATGTCTGGAATGACAAGTATAAATAGCTAGAGTCCCTGCTGAAGCCCTTATATTCTGGGAGTAAAGGAAGCAAGATTCTGGTCACATTAAGAAACTTTGAGGTCGCCAGAGTGATGGGTGACCATGATCTGAAGCAGTTGGAGGAGTGCCTTGCCTATCACTCCATAGGTGAGCAAACCTTTGAAGGTCACCCACACCTTCAGGAGATTTCTGTTCAACTGGCGAGAAAGTGTAAGGGTCTGCTCTTTCTATTAAGGCGATCGGAGGTATGCTGCATTTCCAAAGTGACGATGAACAATGGAAGCAAGTGTTAACCCACGAATTCTTGGGACAGAGAGGGGGGAAAGATCCCTCCGGCTTTGAAATTGAGCTACGTCCACCTTCCCATTCCCTTGAAAAGATGTTTCGCAGCTTGTGCGTTATTCCCAAAGGATTATGTATTCCACCAAGACGAGTTAATTCGATTGTGGATCATACATTGTTGCAGAAAGGGACTGCCTGAACTCTCCGAGAGGTGGGGATGGAGAATCTCCGTCTGTTGGAGGCCTTGTCATTCCTTCAGAGAATGAGGGATGATAAGAACTTCTATTCAATGCATGATCTTATCAATGACCTCGCCAAATCGGTTGATACCCGCTCATACTTTAGCTATGATGAGTTTAAAGAAGGCTCCACCTCTTGGCAAGTGTTGTTGCTTGTTCATCATGCAGCAATGGTCACTCAATATTATGAATATTGTCTATCGAAGAGATTTGAGGCGTTTCACTCAATGAAGAAGCTGAGAACATTTATGCCATTTCAAATCTAAGCAGACCAAGAGCCAATTGCCTTTGTTTCTGATGATGTGATACAAGATTTGATCGTGGATATGAAGAGCCTCAGGATGTTGTCGTTGTGTTACTTTAACATTACGAAGGTGCTTGACCGAATTAGAGAGTTGAAACTGCTACGTTCTGTAGATTTTTCTTATACGGCTAAAGAAATGCTGCCGGAATCTATCTGTGATCTCGTGAAATTGCAATCTCTACTGCTCTGAGGGTGTGGGAAGCTTCAAAAGTTGCCGAGAAACATTCACAAGTTGGCCAATCTTCTCCACCTCGACGTAACCGACACGGAAAGTTTGCAGGAGATGACGCCGCGTATCAGCGATCCAAAAAATCTCGAGATACTCTCACACTTTATTGTGGGAAAAGAAGTCGATCGGGAGTTGAAGCAACTGGGAGCACTAGAATGCCTTCAACGAGAATTGTGCGTTCATAATTTGTTGAACGTAGATGACGTCTAAGGCGCGAGGCTTGCTAATATATATGGAAAGGAAGCAGTTATGGAATTAAGCTTGGACTGGGGATCGTGTTCTGAAATTGCACATGAAGATGACCATCAATTCAAGCTCCTCGACCATCTGCGACGAAGAAGATTGAATCACTTGAAATACGTCACTATGGGGCCAAAAGATTTCCAAATTGGTTTGATAATCAATACAGTATGAATTATGTCATGAGCATAACCCTGACAGGTTGTAAAAGTTTGGATTCCCTGCCACCATTGGGACAACTTCCCCTATTGGAAAGTTTGGACATTTGTGGTCTTCAAATGGTGTCTTCCATAGGTCCCGAGTTTTATGGGTCCAGAAGCCCATTTTTTCGATCACTGAAGAGCTTGAGCTTCAAGTACATGAGTGTCTGGGAGAAGTGGTTGTACAACGGAGAGGAGGAGAACGACTCGTCAGGCATTCTCACCTTCGACTCATCCCACAAGTTGATATTAAGTAAGAGGCAGATAATTTGATATTAGGAGGGGTACTAGTAGTTTATTATTTCCTTAATCATATGACGATGTGTTTTGAGTAGTTCAATAACTGACATTTCTCCTCTGATTAAAACCGAACATGTGAACAATCCTTTTTTAATGGGAAAAGAATTCTTACCACCTATCTCTATTTGTCGTAATATTCAATTCATTCAATTAACAAATCAAACGTTTTTAGTCTTCCGGAATACATTCTCGGCCTTCCTGCGAGCTACCACGCGGGATCTGTGACTGTTTCCAGACCTGCTGGGATGTGTATTTGTGTAAGAAGGAGGAGAAATGATTAGTAAGATTATATGGATGACCTCCTCCTGGTGTTCTTCTCACCATGCATTTTGGATAGAGATGTAAACAGCCCCCCAGGCCCAAGTTGTTGGCTGTCTAATTTTGTTTGTTTAATTGATTATATTAAGCAAGTGGCAGGCCATGTGAACATGTGACTGAATGATAACAAAACAACAACGACTAGGTGGAAATTATTATTTTATTGTAATGCAATTATCTCTTTTTCGAGGTTTGTTTGTTTAATTGATTATATTAAGCGAGTGGCCGGCCATGTGAACATGTGACTTAATGATAACAAAACGACAACGACTTTGGCAGGTTAGGTCTAGGTGGAAATTATTATTTTATTGTAATGCAATTATCTCTTTGTCTCTCCATTTATTAACTTTTACACGTCTCCCCAAGCAATATCAATATCATCTCATCATCATCAGCCTTTCCTTTAAATAATTATATATTTTACCAAACCTATGTTTGGTTTTATAATCCCCGTACTAAAAAGAATATCCAGCCAATTACAAATCAAGTACCTTAGACATCCCACGAGATTTTTTAACAGTGTCGGATCCACCTTTTCTCCACCGTCAATTTTGCATAATTTAGCTCCGACCTCCATTAGGGTAAACACTGGTTTGCTATTCGACATATTGAATTTGTTAAGAACCTCCTTCATATATGCTTGTTGACAAACAAAAATTCCATCATCCGGTTGACACAGTTCTAATCCAAGGAATGACATTAGGCCAATATTTGTCACCTCGAATTCTCAGACCATATCATTCTTGAAATCTTCAAAGAAAACAGAGATTATTTCCTGTAAAAATAAGATCGTTTATGTAGAGGCATACGAATAAACAATATTCAATTTTATCGATCTTCACATAAAGTGCATACTCAGTAGGACATCTTGCAAAACCTTTCTTCCCAAAGTAGGCATCAATCCGACTATACCATGCTCCATGCACTTTCTTGAGACCGTACAAAGCCCTTTTCAACTTTAAAACCTTTTCTTCTTGTCCTTTCACCACATAGTCTTTTGGTTGCTCCACAAAGACATCTTCCTCAAGAAAACCGTTAAGAAACTCTGACTTCACGTCCAATTGAAATGTTATCCAGTTTCTTTTTGCCGCAAAAGAAAACGAATCTGATTGTTTTTAAACGAGCAACCGGAGCAAATCCTCCTCATAGTCCACTCCACGTCATTGCGCATACCCCTTGGCGACAAGTTTCGCTTTATATTTTTCCACGACACCTTCGGCATTATTTTTCTCCTTGAATATCTACTTCACACCAATCGACTTTTAACCCACGGGAAGAGAAGCAAGTTTCCACGTGTTGTTCCTTTTAATGGCTTAAATCTCCTCGTCCATAGCTTGTCTCCATTTCTTCTCCTTACTAGCTTCTTCAAAACTCAAAGGAGTCGTTTCGGCCAAAAACCAAAACCTAGAAATATCATCGTTTACCTCCGTGTTTCGTAAAGATCTTGAATAGTTTTCATCCTTCGCGATCCTTCGTTAGAGCTTCCATTTAGAGAAGATGCATTAGGAGGTGTCTTCGGCGTCATCGGAGGAACTGCAGGCTGTTATGTTTCTTCTCCTTGAATTTCATCATCGAAGAATGGAAAAAATCTGTCGACGACATCTTGTGATTCTCAATTCATCAAACTCCATATCACGACTCACAACAATCTTCTCGTTGATAGGATTGTAGAGTTTGTACCTCTTTGATTTTTCATCATTGTCGATTAACACATTTCTCACTTTTATCATCAAGTTTATTCTCTCTTAATGCGGCACATGCTTGTAAGCAATACTCCTAAAGATCCTTAAGTGAGATACATCCGGCTTCTTTCCGCTTCATGCTTCAATGGGTGTTTGATCTTTAACGCTTTTGGTCGGGCAACGATTGATGAGATACACCGTACAAGCCACTGCTTCCGCCCAAAATTCCTTAGGCATCTTCTTATTTTTCATGATGCTCCGCGCCATGTTGAGATGATGCGGCTCTTTCCTTCAGCCACTCTGTTTTGTTGCAGTAATCTTGGAACCGTGAGGATGCGCCTAATATCATGTTCTTCAAAAAAATGGTTAAAAGCACTAGAAATAAACTCTCCCCCTCTATCGGTTCTCAATGCCCGAATTACATAACCACTCTCTCTCTACAAAAGCTTAACATTGTTACAAACATCAAAATACATAGATTTTTCTTTCAATAAATAACCCAAGTCTTCCGGCTAAATCATCGATAAAAAGTAAAAAATATTTACTTTTACCATAAGACGACGGCTTGTTCGGTCCACAAACATCAGCATGAATTAATTCGAGCGGTTTCGTCACTCTTGACGTTGCTTCTTTCAAAAAGCTTTCTTCTCGTGTTTGCCGAGAAGACACGCTTCACATAGTTTATTCGGATGATCGATCAAAGGCATCTCCTTCACCATCTTCTTTTTGGACATCATTTTCAGGCCACCAAAAATTGTGATGTCTCATCCTCATATGCCAACACCATGCCGAATCCTTCACATACAATTGCAAACAATTCGGCTCTATGGACCGGAAACATCCTATTATTCGACATCGTCACCTTCACAATTAAGTTAGCGCTCCCGTCTCTTAGCCAAAGAGTACGATCCTTCATCTGAATCTCGTAACCCCTTTCCATTAGTTGCCACAGACTCAAAATATTGGTCTTCAATCTAGGGATATAATACACATAAAAAATAACTTGTGAGTATCATCCTTTAACCAAATCAAAATGGTACATTTGTCTTCGATCTGAATTTTTAACCATCTCCAAACGACTTGGCAGGTTAGGTCTAGGTGGAAATTATTATTTATTGTAATGCAATTATCTCTTTTTCTATTCCAACAAACCTAATTTTGTTTGTTTAATGGCCTCTTTATCAAAATTATCCCCATATTTACAAAGTTTTTCAAATCTTCCCTAAGGTTGAGGAAATATCTCTCTGTATCCAGAACTTAGACCAAGTTTCAAAAATATCCACTGAAGTCTCAAGGTTAGATTTTCTGAATGGCTGGAGAAGGAAAATCCTCTGGAAATCCTTCCGGGACTCCATCTCGATTGGAGTTCGTTTCAGAGTCTAGATTGTCTCCTTTTGGAATTAGCAAGAGTATAAATGATGTATTAACTCAGCTAACCATTCAGGGGAGTACAGAAAGTCTAGAAAGCCGAAACCAAATGGCAAGGGAAGTAGGCTCTTATGTTAATAACATACTAGACGCTCTGGAAAGAGAAAGAGGTTTAAAAAGGCCTGAAGCCGAGGCGACCTCTGGACTGGAAAGTACAACAGGAAATCCAGTCGAAAGATTGAATCTGGGAGGAAGAAATTCCAAACAGAATCAAGGCAAAAGTGTGGAAGAAATGTATAAGGAGTCAGTGGCTCCTTTCATTTTAGACACACAAAAGCGAAGTGCAAACTTGAACTCTCAAAGTGGAGAGTTGGCAAAAGACTTAAGGAAAGCCTTAGGTCTGGCAGAAGATGCTCCGGTTCATTTAGACAACAGAACGTTTAATGAGCTGGTAACTGCGAAGAGGGAAATTTACAGGCCCGATTATCCACACAGGACTAAACAAGAGTTTGTCCCTAGGGATAATGTTTTGAAGCCTATAATTACCCCTGGTGCTTTTCTGGACATAGATTGTGAAAAACACGTATCTGAAAAGATAGATGAGTGGTTATCACTTATTCGAATGACTGCATCCGCAGGGATATTATCCCCTGGATCTGTCTATGAATTATGTGTGGCAGCCCTCATGGGAACGGCGCAAAAATACTGGAAATCTTTGGTGGCTCATACTGACATCAAAGAGCAGTCTTTCGTTATCCACTGAAACGGTGGAAAAAGAGCAGTCATTGACTGCTCTGGTTAAACTACAGATCTGCTGTACGCGCGCCTTCCGGCCTAGCACGCGCGCGGCGGTTCGGACGACCCGAGGATCCAGGTCCGCTCCCCTAGAGTCTTCCGGTCGGCGTCGCGACTCGAGCGTCGAACGCTGCGGAAAAGACCAGGGCGGTCCCTCCTTCGATTCCTGACCGGGTCTGCCCAGACTCATCGCCTATCGTCTCCATGCTCCATAAGAGGCGACGGGCGAAAAGAAGCGCATGGCCCAAGGAGGAAGCTTTAGGAGGTTCCAAGAGCGGCTCGCGTCGTCAGTCCCTCATCCAAAATGACTTCGTAAAAAAATGTGTTGTTGTTTAACCTAGGTAAACTATTACGGAGTCGCCACCGACTTAATTATAAAAGCTTGGTTTAAGTCGGAAAACCAGAGTAGGGTTCGGGGATCCCTAATTACTAACTCTTACATTTAAACATGCGAAAAGGTGGCGTTTGCTCCAAAAGTTTGCTTTTGATTAACGGGTGTTAGACCCGATCCGGGCATGACTCCGGACTCATGTCAATGTTTTACGGGCGTAGGACCCGATTCAGGCTTTCTGGGCCTGAACTCATGTGTGTTGGTTTAGCAAACAACATGCGACGATAAAATCCTAAAAGCCTAGGAACATGCACCGCAACCACAAATCAAGTATTTAGATCAAAGGGAACGGGGAATGGTGGTGATCGTGGGCCTATGCACTTGGGCCCACGACCCGTTACATGTGGAAATAACAAAAAAAATCGGGAGGCCCGCACCTCCCTCATGTACCTGAGATAACGGTTGGTGCCGTTTTAATATCTTGACATCGCGGTTTTTACACACGCGGAAAGATCCACGCGCCTTCATGTAGTCTTCGGTCTTTGGCCCCCGCCTTGTTGGATCATCGCATTCGGGGCGTTGTGAGCCTGTTAGTATTGATTCCTCGAGTTGGCGAAGAAAGATGTCGTGAATCCTTTATGAGGGGATTGGCAATCATCCGTCACTGCAGGGGGAGTTCGATTTTGTCGAACTCGAAGGGTGCCATAACCCGACGAAATCAAAGTGAGGCTATAGCTCCATCTCCGTGGGTCAGTGGCCGAAATGGACGCTACGTTAACGGGAGTCTAATAGCTGAGGTCGGGGAGGCGCCGACGGAGAGGGTTGAAGAGCCAGTGACGTTGGGAAGTGGGTTCGCCGCTGTTAAATCCGGAGTCGTCGGGGGGCTGGACGGTCGAGATGGGAAGCCGCTTTGGGGCAGGAGCGTCACGGTGGCGGGATGGGTCCGCCGCCGGTTGCTGGATCTGCGGGCATCTAAAGAAGATGGGTTTGCCGTCGGTTCGGGAGAAGACCGGGAGGACGGGTTGTTGTTGCTGCCGGCCCTGGGGATGCCCAGGGGAGGCGGGTTCGCTGCTGGGACTCCTTGGGGGCGCGATCGCGATCGCATCTTCCTGTTGCTGGGGCCGTCTTTGGGGCCTTCTTGTTCGCCTCCGACCTCATGACCTTGGCTGGAGGGTGACGGGGATACGGTCGGGGAGGAGCACAAACCTTTAGTCCTTCGGCCGGAGGGAGTCCTCTAAAGGAGAGCTCTCGTGGGTCTCTCTGGAAGGTGACTCCAATTCTCTCCCCCTGTCAGTGTTGCGTTCCCCCTCTGTATATAGGTGGTCTGTTCTCTCTGAAGCTGAGTGGTCGTGTCTGTATGTCTTCCTACCTCCAAACTGTCCCCCCCCCCCCCACTATCTTTGTGTTTAAGGAATTTCTGTGCCCCCAAATCTCGAACCCTTTTGGACTTTCGTGGGGAAGCCGTTATTTTCTCGTATTATTTCCATTGGAAAACAAGCAGCGTGTCATATCCTTGGCATGTCTTGGCCTAGCAATGTTTCCTTATGCGGTTCCTGGCAAATTATGTTGGCATCTGAAGTCACGGTCTGCAGCGGCGTCGTACTCTTTAGCTTCGCTTAGTACCAAAATATACAAACGCACGACACGTTTCCTCGGGACTGGTCATGTTCATTTCGGCCGAAGTCCTGGAAGGTAAATGAATCGTATTCCTTCCTCAGGAAAGGTCGTTGAGGTGGCAGCCCAAAAGTCCATCATTGAAGGCAACTACTGATCCACGTTTATTGAATGTTAAGGTCCATTGCGATGGAAATGTAAATATCCTCTTCCTGCTGCAACTCCGGGAGTCACTTGGAGGGTTTGCCCGTGTTTGCTATGAGAATATGGAGAGGTGACTAATTGATATTCTCAGCGGAACAAGGCGTTTTGAGTGCCTCATGCTTGGCGGCAGACTCGTGGTGGTCTCCTTCCACAGTTTAGAGGATGGGATCATGGAACAAACTTTCACTTCCGTCGCCAAGCCATGTCAGACAAGTGGCTCCACCCTCATGTTCATTGGTGGGACGAGGAATGAATGCTGAAGATCCCAAATTATTAATCTTTGATTCATGCTTTCAGTGACAACAAAAGGAAAGTTGATTGATAATTGATGTTGACTTTGGTTTCCCCAGGAGGTAAGCGGCATTTCACTTACAGAAATATAACTTCCCCAGCATTGCTCAATTCCATATCGTGAAGGATATGTCTGAGGACCACGCTGGGATCCTTCGAAGAAATAAGAAATGGTGTCTGCACTTTCCCGGGAGCGAGCTTTGCTGCAAACTGAACTCCCAGGCATTTGGACCTTGGGTATCAACTGCTTTATGCCATCGAGCTGTGTCGGCCATACCGAGAAATAGGTAATGACGACAAAGCTCGCGCACATATCCATTATTTTTGTCCTTTTGAGATATCGACACCGATTCTCGTCGAAATAAGCCTCAGTGTACAAAAATGTTCACAAAATTCATGGTCCATTTCCTTGGTGAAATGACAAATGCATCCCCAATCCAAACATAACTCTGGACATCAAGTTCAGTAACTCCAGATCATGTGCTCGGCTTCATCTGCAATTTTCTTTAAAACATGGTCCGCTTTTCTGGGGAACGAAAAGTGACCCTTAAACCAGCTCAGCTCGTGACAAATTTGATGATTGACAAATCAAAGTTTTAACCTTAGCTGGACTCATAAAACTATTAAAAACTTCCTCATGCATCGGTTGGTGTCGAAAATAAAGATCCTGGAAAACGAGCATCAACAGGCAGGCAACATCTCATTTTTCTTGCATCAAATCATTACCATTTCCCTTTTTGGATGGTCTTTTCTTTTGTTCTTCTTTTCTCAGTCCATTATCTGAACACATTTCAGTCTCCACACTTACAATCCCAAGAGTGAGCAAGCCAAAATACTTTGTTTTACTTTCCTTTCCACATGACGCACTGAGAGGTTGGCCTCGTCTTCTGTCGCCCGGCCTTGAGTGGGCACGTCGCGGCCAATGGCGGGGCCATACAGTTGTACTGCAGGTACATCGAGCTACTCGTCGAGATGTTGGCCGTGGGACTGATCTCTATACCTGTCAGGAAGTTGTGTTGTAGGTATAGCACCTAAATCCCGACCTTAAGCAACCGGCCAACCAAGTTCCCCGGGACGCGCCCAATGAACCTGCCTGAACCGTCGGACAGGTCCCGTGAAGGCGTTGCGCTGCAGATGGAGGTTGTTGATCGGGAACCCGAATATGCTCAGGTCCAGATAGTTAAGTTATTCTAGCCGGTTCAGTGGCCCGTCGACTGGGCCGCTTAGCTTGTTCCACGAGAGCGATCGGTACTACAGGGATGGAGGGAGGAAGAATGGCCCGATCGAACTTGTAAGGCCGTTGCGCTTTAAGTCAAGCCGGGTTAGCGAATGGGAGATGAATGGAGGGACGGAGCCAGACATCTTGTTGTGGCAGAGGATCATGTTCGACAACTCTGATAATTTGGGGTATCGACAGTTTGCCCCTCCTTGCGGGAATATCTTAGAAGATTTTACCGCAAGGATATCATAGATACCCCAAATTGACCGTTCATGATGGACCTGCACTTTGGGATCTTATCAAAAAATTGTTAGTGACAAATAAATTTTCATGAGATACAAGGAGTAACGAAATATGTGTGTTTGTGACATGTCTCTTCTGAGCATCATTGAAGAAGGACTTCTCCCTTCTCTCAGGTTCGCTCTTATTTCGGAATGTCGTCCTAGTTGGATTTCAAAATTCCCTTGACTTGGATGCTCATGAGCCGGTCAAATGAATTATTGCCTGTTTGGAATGTGGTTATGTCATATGGCTTTAAAAAAATGAGTTTAAAGACCTCATCAAAAGCTGTAGAGATTTCACCGTCCGAGCAAATTCTCCATTTTTCAGATCGTGGGCCGGTCGAGGCGTTCCATCATGTTTAATGAATGGCTCACTGGTATTTGTTTTCCCTGTATTAACATCTTTGCTCTTGCGACCGTCTATGTCGGCCCTGATGTTTTAATTGTGCTATTTTATTTTGCGCTTTGCTCTTCATGACCTCAGTCTTTGCGCTAATTTTGCTTTTTTCTTTCTCAACTACAGGGATATGCCCCATATTTATTGAAAATATTTTCTAGGAATTTTTTTGGGAACTTTTTGAGCTGATGGGGATGTTTTGTCCTTAGGAACAACTCGACTGGCTCACAAATCTGTTGAAGGTACCTCTTTGTTCGGACCTTGAGGAAGTGTCATCTCTACATTTCGCTACTTTTGGCGTTACAGGATTTCCAGCAACTTTGGTGCGAGGTGATCTGTAGACTCTGTGAGAGTGGTGAACACAGAAACTTTGGTTCTGAGGCAAACAATAATTGACGTGTTTGGGATAGGGAAATAAAAAGAAGGATTGTTCTCATCCCGGTTTGAGCATCTTTCGTCAAAGGATCCCTCATCCGTCTAGACGCTTTTATAGGAAATTCTCACGGTGTTTGCACTCGTCTCTCGAGGGGTGAGTGTTTGGGAACGGGCTTGCCTTCTCCAATTCTCGCCCAGAAATATTTGTGAAAATAGATAGTTAAATGCAAATGGCACACGGATACCTTTGAATGACCTGTTTGGAGGTATTTTACCAAGACAGCGCCCATGCATGTACGTTTGTCCCGAAGTCATGTCTTTGTCCTCATGTGGCCGTTCTTGATGATGACAAAGGCAATTTCGAAACTTTGGTTCGAAATTTTCCACCCAACCGCCCGCGCCTTTGTTCGTGATGTAGGGTGCTCATGACCTACAAATGCCCAAAGGGCGGATAACAAGTGAACTCATGTAACTTGTTTCTTTTAAAAATGAATTTGCTCATGTAACTTCATTTATATGAAAGGCGAAGTAGAGTTTTGATACTTCCCTTTGTATGTGTTTCGCCATTGCATCTTTGTCCGGAGGAATCAAAGGATTGACGAAGTAGTTACTCTTGTCTGACGTCTGTTGTGTAAAGAAGCTCATGTACCTCCCTTTTGTATGATTTCATCATTGCGTCTTCGTCCGATGGAATAGAAGGATTAAGAAACTGCGACAAGGCTTTGGCTCGAAGCTTTGCCGCCCTACCGCCCTCGCCTTTGCCATAGGAGTTTTGTACCATTCGTGTGAGGAGCTCTTGTACCTGCCCACGAGGCAAAGGACGTAAACGAAATGTGCTCATGTAATTTCGCTTAGTTTGATGAAGACTGTGTGATTCTCCCTTTTCATGTGTATTGTAAGTGTTCATTGCCCCAGTTCTTTGGGGATATAAAGAAGTTCGTTGACGAAGATTGTTCTGAAGCTTTGGTTTGAAGCTTTATTGTTTGTCTTCACTGTCTGCCTAGGGCGCTCATTTGTTTTGAAGCTTTGGTTTTCACTGTTTGCCTGGGACGCTCATGTATCCCTTTCATGTAATTTGTGGTGTTGTTGATGACATGTTGCTCCAAAGCTTTGGTCCGAAATATGTTGATTGTATGTCTAGGATGTTCATGTACTTCTCCTTTTCATGTGATTCGTTCGTTTGTCAACGGGGAATTAATCTTGTCCCAGGATAGCTTGGAGGTGATGCCCCAGGATCGCTCGGAGATATGTCTATGATCACTCAGAGATTTGCCCCTGGATCGGTCGGGGATTTGTCCCGGATCGCTTGTAGATTTGTCTATGATTACTTGGAGATTTGCCCCAGGATTGTTCGAAGATCTATCCTATGATTGTTTGGAGATTTGCCCTGGATTGTTCACGTAGTGTCGTCTTCATTGTTTTGCCAACGAAAGCTGTTTTGAAACTTTGGCTTGAAACCTTTCCACCCCTACCACCATCGCCTTCGTCGTCTGTTTAGGATGTTCATGTACCTGCAAGACAAGCCAAAGGGTAAAACAAGTGAGCTCATGTAACTTGTTCTGTAGAGAAGGTATTAGTTGATGAACGAATACTCCCTTTCATGTAGATTGTCGTTTTGTTGACAACGAAGGATACTTTGACGCTTTGGCTCAAAATTATTTCCAGGCTTTGGCTCGAAACTTTACCACCCTGCCACTCATGCCTTCGTCAACATGCGACAAGGGCTAAAATAAGTGAGCTCATGTAATTTATTTTTGCAAGAAAGAACTGATCAAGGAATAGAGACTCCCTTTCATGTATTGTAATATCGAAGAGTATCTACGTTGAATGTTTGTGACGGTTCTCTTCGATAAGATGATTGATCTTCAGTTGAATATCGTGAATGTACAAAGTTGATAGAGCTATGCGGTGGGCGTGGGCGATGACCGTAACTGTGGTGGGCGGGCTAGGGAATTGGCCGCTCATGTGGTGGGCCGAGATGCTTGTTTCTCGTCAATGCGTGAGGCGGTGACCGACCTTTTCCTCTTTTCTTTGGTGAGAGTTGGTGGTTGACTACTGTCAGGATGTCCGCTTGGGTGCCGTAAGGAATTCAAAGGGAATTGCCCCAGTCGAAGTATACGTCGTCGTTTGGTAGACATCATGTTCTGTGGTATTTTGTAAGCTGTTGTGTGAGCCCCAGACGAGACATCTTATACCTGCGAGGTAAAATGGATGCCTAAGTGTTAGCAGTTTAAATATCGGTAAGTTCATCATGTATGCTTTGAACTGTTGGAAGGCGAATAGAGCGAATGGGGGCTTCTAATGCCAGTTACGCTATGTGTTCGACGTCGCTTGAAGAATTTGGTCCATGTTCATGTTTTTGTCGTTGAGATGCTGATCCGACATTCTTCAAGTTCTTTGGGAAGTTTGATCTTGCGAGGTTGTTGTGAAGACGGGTTTGCCCATAGTGCTAGAATGTTTTGTTGGCACCGTGAAGAAAGCCGACGAGTCCTTGTGCCAGATTGTGGTGACTGATGATGTAGAGGGATTGCTTTTCTTTCCTTGGAGCGATTGTCGGATCAGTAGAGGCGCGATGTTCCAACGTGTCCGGTCTTTGCATGTCCATGAACGGCTCTTTGGTTTGTCGTTAGTTTTGATGTTGATAGAGATTGGCCTTTTGAAATGTAACCTCCTTGGGGTTTTTAGGTTGCTGTAGATTCGGCTTTGAACCTTGGTAGTCGTTGGGTGATCTTTGGTCTTTGTTTTTGGCTTTGTACTTTGGTAGCCATTGATAACACTTTGGGCTCATGTCGTTGGACACACGGCTTTGGACCTTGGTAGCTGTATGGAAACTTTGGTCTTAATGTTGTTAGATGTTCGACTTTGGGCCAGGTAGCCGTCGATAAATCCTTGGCATTCTTGTGCTTGTAGATTTGTAATATCATGCTTTGTCCCTAGTCCCGTTCGAGGAGCCATATTGGAGAATTAAACCTTGGAAGGAAAATAGAGAAAATGTTTGGATTAGTATCATGCAACCATGTAATCGATGCATGATAAATTTGTGATGATACTTAACCGCACTCGTATATGCAGAAAAGTATGCATTATGTAACTGCAATTGTAAATGAGACGTAGTGATACAATAGAGCGATTACTGTGAATGACATGATAATATAACTACTGCAATTGAACATACACTCATGTGGTCATGCAAATACATGAATGCAGTAAGCAATAAATAGGTAGGGAGGGAGAAAAGAGGATTCTTGAAGTCCTTTATGATTAACCCAAACCGCTGCAAAACAAGGAGAGTTAGCTCTACAGTTTATCGCAGGCAAAGCGTACCTGAGACCTGTCCCTGCACAGGTAGTAGCCACTTAGTAACAAACAAATGCATATGCGGCGTCTGGTACCTGTAGTGAGCAAACAATGCTAGACTCTCGGATGAAGGCTTCTAAACCTCCCTCGGACTAAGGGAGGCGGGGCCCCGGCCAAAAACCATACCGCAAATAGCAGCAGGCTGAGCCTTTCGGTGACCCCCCTAAAAATCCTAGCCCCGGGTTCGGGCACACCTAGATATGCCTAGGAAAGCAGTAAACGAACACAACCATGAGAACAAACAAAAGGCACCGAGCCAAGCAAATACATGCGCAAACAAAAACTCCTCTCCGCATGTGGATTAAAAATGTAAGAGCGTTCGAAAAGAATCCACATGCAGAGTCCCCAGCGGAGTCGCCATCCGGGATGTACGCGCGCCTTCCGGCCTAGCACGCGCGCGGCGGTTCGGACGACCCGAGGATCCAGGGGCAAATCTCTGAGTGATCATAGACATATCTCCGAGCAATCCTGGGGCATCACCTCCAAGCTATCCTGGGACAAGATTAATTCCCCGTTGACAAACGAACGAATCACATGAAAAGGAGAAGTACATGAACATCCTAGACAGACAATCAACATATTTCGGACCAAAGCTTTGGAGCAACATGTCATCAACAACACCACAAATTACATGAAAGGGATACATGAGCGTCCCAGGCAAACAGTGAAAGCCAAAGCTTCAAAACAAATGTCATCAACAAGACTACATGAGCGCCTTAGGCAGACAATGAAGACAAACAATAAAGCTTCAAGCCAAAGCTTCAGAACAATCTTCGTCAACGAACTTCTTTATATCCCCAAAGAACTGGGGCAATGAACATTTACAATACACATGAAAAGGGAGAATCACACAGTCTTTACTCTCTAAGCAAAATTACATGAGCACATTTCGTTAACGTCCTTTGCCTCATGGGCAGGTACAAGAGCTCCTCACACGAATGGTACAAAACTCCTATGGCAAAGGCGAGGACGGTAGGGCGGCAAAGCTTCGAGCCAAAGCCTTGTCGCAGTTTCGTTAATTCTTCGATTCCATCGGACGAAGACGCAATAGCGAAAAAAAAAGGGAAGTACCAAAACTCTACTTTACCTTTTTGTATATGTGAAATTACATGAACAAATTTCGTTTCTACTCTAATGGAAACAAGTTACATGAATTCCCTTGTTTTCTCGCCGTTGTCTCTTAGGTACAAGAACAACCTTACACAACAAACAGAGGGCATGAGTAACGCTTCACCAATCCTTCGACTCCCTCGGATGAAGACATAACGACGAAATCATACAAAAGGGAAGTACCAAAACTCTACTTCACCTCTTTTACAAATGAAGTTACACGAGCAAACTTCATTCTTACTCTAACAAGAACAAGTCGAACGAACTCACTTGTTTCTCGGCATCTGTTTGATAGGTACATGAACTTCCTTACACAACAGATGTCAAGCAAGAGTAACCATTTCGTCAATCCTTTGATTCCTACGGACGAAGATGCAATGACGAAACACATAAAAAAGGAAAGTATCAAAACTCTACTTCGCCTTTCATATAAATGAAGTTACATGAGCGAACTTCATTCCTACTCTAAAAGGAACAAGTTACATGAGCTCACTTGTTGTCTGTCCTTTGCTTAGTGTAGATACAAGAGCATCCAACATTACAGACAAAGGCGCGGGCGGTTGGGTGGAAAATTTTGAACCAAAGCTTCGAGATTGCCTTTCTCATCACCAAAGATGACCATACCAAAAGGGAGTATCATCTACACTGCTCTCTAACAAAATTTCTTATATTTTCCCAAATGGAGTCGTATCTCCGTTTACCCAGCTGGAGTCCTGCTTCGTTCAAGCTGGAGTTGATTGCATACACCGTACACAAGCATATTCCTCCAGAACTATCATTGAGACGGACATCTCCACCTCATCTCCCCAGTGGATACTTTATTTCATTGTTATCTCCCCAAACAAGAGTTGACGTATATGAGCTAACTCCGTCTCCGTTCGTTGTCAACTGTGTAGGCACTTGGACATCCGCACAGTACGATACAGACCCCTGGCAGAGTCGTAGGTGATCGGGTGGAAGCCGTTTGATTTTAATCTCAAAAAACATGACTGGGGGCATGAAAGTGCAAACACTTTCCCCTCGAAAGTGCACAAGAGCACCGCGGAGGTTTGAGTATTTAAACCTGTTTATTTCTGAAGCATTTGTGTGCTCATTCGCATATAATTCGAAATTATCTTTAATAAAATGTTTCTGAGCGAGAATGGAGAAGGCAAGCCTATTCCTAAACACTTACCCAGAATGATGAGTGAAAACACTGTAAGGATTCATACACAAGCATTCAGGCGGATAACGAATCCTTTGACAAAAGATGCTCTAAACCGGAATGAGATCGAGCATTTCTTCTCTATCCCAAACACGAAACATCAACCATTGCTAGCCCCTTCCAAGCCAAAGTTGAAGTTTTCATATACACTACACCTAACAAGTCTAAAGACCGCCTCATATCGAGGTTAAAAGGGAGATCTTGTAGCTAGAATCCGGAAGCAACTGACCGTAGAGGCAACACTTCCTCAAGGTTCAAGCGAAGAAGCATCATCAACAGTCAAGCTTGCCAGTTAAGTCATTCCCAAGGAAGGAACTTCTCCAACAATACTACAACAAGTACGAATTCCCAAGAAGTCCAAAGCATTTCCAAAGAAGACTATCAGGAAAAGAAAATAGGACAAATCCCTATGGTCTAGTAAAGAAAAAGCAAAATCAGCGCAAAGACCAAAGTCTTCAAAAGCAAAGCGCGAGTTGAAAGTCAAAAGAGCAACATAAAGCACCAGGCCCGACATTGACGGTCGCAAGAGCAAAGGTGACATTTTTTTTCAACAAGTCAAACAAAAACATTCCTCAAAGCGGATCATCAGCACCTAACACTAGGCCAACTATTCATCCCTAACGGAATGCCTAAACTGGCGAGCTGTTCGGAGGATGGAGAATTTGCTTGAACGGTGAAAACTCTATGGTCAAGTAGCTTCCGATGAGGTCCTTAGACTCCTTCTTTCAAACGATGAATTTAAACCTTTAATCTAAAGGCCTTATACCAAAGCCACATTACGACCCAAACAAAGACTCCTTCGACTAGTACATGAGCATCCAAGTCAAAGGAATTCTGAAATCCAACTGAAATGGCTATCAGAAATGAGAGCGAAACACGAGAGAACCAACAAACCTTCTCTACTCTCGCTTGGAAGCATGCTTTTAAAGAAAGAACAAAACGAATCATAATGTGCATATACATTTAGCTATTAAAGTCATCGTCATGACTAATGATTTTCTTGATGAGCTCTCAGGATACTTGTTAACCAAAAGATAGCCTCAAAGCATAATTTGAGGTATTTACGATATCCTTACGAGAGAATCTTCTCAGATTCCCTCCCAAGGAGGGGCAAACTGTAATACCTCAAATTTACTCATGACAATCAATCTCCAACCATACAAAAGGAGACCATTGGAACTACGCCTACAATTGAAAAGAAGATGCCGCAATCCACTTGGAAAGTTGAGGCCGGATCAATCACAAAGACCGCAACTCCTCCTTCGATGCATCGCCGGAGTTCGCGGCAACATACTCGCCAGCAGCCCACAAACAGCGGCGAACCAGCTCCTCCATTACAGCAGCGAAGCAACTCTCCAAGCAGCGCCAAAGCTGCACCAGCAGCAGTTCTCCAGATGCGATTCACCGACAACAACCTGCACTATTAGCTCAGCAGCAATCACTTCCAATGGCGTCTCAGAATTGTCAACAGTTTAGGACGCAGAAATTTCATCAACAAGGAAGAATTCCGTACCCACCAACTTCACAGCTCCCATCTCAGGTTCAGCCGTCTCAGCATTGCGACGGCCTGATTCCCAGCCGGCACACTATCCCAGTCAGCCGCTCATACAAACAGAAACACAGGTTTAAAATTCGCAGAGGACACAATCGTCAGCCATTATGAACTCTAGCGAAGTCCGCCGGGAGCCCAAGGCGCTCCCGACCTTACCATTCGGAACCTCAGTCATATCAATATCAGAAAAGAAATGGAACCTCATCCACGGTAACATCACCTACCTTCAAGTCAGCCCACATTTCCCCGAAGAGCCCAAGGTAGCTCAGCCCGGAATAATAGGCCAAACCCACAAAGGCACGATTTTGTTGGCCGAGTATCTCAAACAACCACTCGTAACGACTGCCGACTTGATGATGAAAACCAAGGAAGCGTCTTCCTGCACAGGAAGAAGAAGAGTTTTGTAACCTACATACTAATAATTAGCCCAATAAATGATTCCCTTGGCTGATTTTTTTTTTATTCAAAGCTGCTATAAGTCAAAGGTAATACTCACCTTCAGAGACAGAGGACCAGAGGGACAAGTCCCTGCTCCTTCCCTACCGCATCCTCACCATCCTCCAGCAAGGTAAGTCCATGCCAAAGACATGGAAGCCCCGTTCAGCCAACCCAGATCAGATCCTTGACCATCCACAAATACACCTGGATTCGACAACGTCGGCCTATGCCGTCAACCCACAGCCAGCATCCGACAACCCCAAGGCGACATCCTTTTTGTAGTTCAATTCCAGCAATCCCCAAGGTGGTTCTCCGCTGCCCGCAGTCAGCCCGGCAGCGATCAAGCGACGCCCAAGCCTCCTCGCAGATCCCGCTCCGTCGACACCCTAGACGGAGTCCCCGCGGCCTCCTCCTGTGGTAGCTTCGGTTGAAATCCCACTCTCGCGACTGTGGGGTCAAAGAGATTGGCCTTCTCCTCAGCATCCCGCAAGGAGCACCTAATCCCTCATCATCGGCGTTCCTCGACCTCAGCGATCCATAGATCCCTCCTGGTTACATCTCCCGAGTCAAGGCAACCACAACCACCCCGTCATTTCCTGCAATCTCCTCACCAAGGTAAGAGGAAGAAGGCGTCAACGGCAACAACCCACAACGGCAACCCCACCTCCTGGACGGCAACCCAAGCAGACCTGTCAACGGTGACCTCTGCCCCGTCCTCTACGAAGCCCGACCTTCCCCGAGTTCAAGCGCCAAGGACGCCACACCCTCCGGCGGGATCCAGCCCCTGTCGAGAACTTACAGCGGCGACCCATCTCCGCTCTCCTCCTCCAAGTCCGGCGCCCACGGACTTTCGTCTTCCCACCAGCAACGGCTAAACGGCCGCGATCCGCTGCCCCGGAGACAGAAACCTCTCCTTTCGGGGTTCCCTGACGGTGGCGGACCCCCCCCGGCGCCCCCATAGCGGCTGCCCATTCCTCCTGAAGTTCCAACTCCACGGCGACAGTGGGCTCACCTCTGTCCTCAGCCACTACCGCCCTAACCCACATGGAGATACCCGAATTCCGAGCTCTAAGAGGTAGCGAGGAGAACGTAGGAATCAGACATCTCAAACAGAAACTTACCAAATAACCTCTCCTACTTTCATCACGACGGGGATCCTTTATCGAATCCTAGCCAAGACCGCGGGACTAGAAGTAAGTTGCCCAAGTGCACCCAGCCTCCTGGGTTTCCGGACGACCCGTTGCCAAATACTCTCAAGGAGCGGCCTTCCTGCGCTTCCCAGCATCATCAACAATGGCGATGATCTTCCTCAGACATCCAAAGACAGCCTCCCCCTTTGTTCTCCCCGACTGTATCGGCGTCTTCCAACATATTCGAGCTCAACGTCACCCCAATATCATAGATCCCAGCCTCTCAAATGCTCTCTCCTTTTCAAAGTGGTCAAATCCCGCCGTTCCCGGAGCTGCCAGCTGAAGAATTGCCTTTCCCGGACGTCCTGTTGAAATTCGTGGAGGTGATCTGCCATCTCCCTCGACGCTCCAACAACGGAGCTCCCATCCTTCCGACATCCTCCCCAGCGGAGTCGCCATCCGGGATGTACGCGCGCCTTCCGGCCTAGCACGCGCGCGGCGGTTCGGACGACCCGAGGATCCAGGTCCGCTCCCCTAGAGTCTTCCGGTCGGCGTCGCGACTCGAGCGTCGAACGCTGCGGAAAAGACCAGGGCGGTCCCTCCTTCGATTCCTGACCGGGTCTGCCCAGACTCATCGCCTATCGTCTCCATGCTCCATAAGAGGCGACGGGCGAAAAGAAGCGCATGGCCCAAGGAGGAAGCTTTAGGAGGTTCCAAGAGCGGCTCGCGTCGTCAGTCCCTCATCCAAAATGACTTCGTAAAAAAATGTGTTGTTGTTTAACCTAGGTAAACTATTACGGAGTCGCCACCGACTTAATTATAAAAGCTTGGTTTAAGTCGGAAAACCAGAGTAGGGTTCGGGGATCCCTAATTACTAACTCTTACATTTAAACATGCGAAAAGGTGGCGTTTGCTCCAAAAGTTTGCTTTTGATTAACGGGTGTTAGACCCGATCCGGGCATGACTCCGGACTCATGTCAATGTTTTACGGGCGTAGGACCCGATTCAGGCTTTCTGGGCCTGAACTCATGTGTGTTGGTTTAGCAAACAACATGCGACGATAAAATCCTAAAAGCCTAGGAACATGCACCGCAACCACAAATCAAGTATTTAGATCAAAGGGAACGGGGAATGGTGGTGATCGTGGGCCTATGCACTTGGGCCCACGACCCGTTACATGTGGAAATAACAAAAAAAATCGGGAGGCCCGCACCTCCCTCATGTACCTGAGATAACGGTTGGTGCCGTTTTAATATCTTGACATCGCGGTTTTTACACACGCGGAAAGATCCACGCGCCTTCATGTAGTCTTCGGTCTTTGGCCCCCGCCTTGTTGGATCATCGCATTCGGGGCGTTGTGAGCCTGTTAGTATTGATTCCTCGAGTTGGCGAAGAAAGATGTCGTGAATCCTTTATGAGGGGATTGGCAATCATCCGTCACTGCAGGGGGAGTTCGATTTTGTCGAACTCGAAGGGTGCCATAACCCGACGAAATCAAAGTGAGGCTATAGCTCCATCTCCGTGGGTCTGTGGCCGAAATGGACGCTACGTTAACGGGAGTCTAATAGCTGAGGTCGGGGAGGCGCCGACGGAGAGGGTTGAAGAGCCAGTGACGTTGGGAAGTGGGTTCGCCGCTGTTAAATCCGGAGTCGTCGGGGGGCTGGACGGTCGAGATGGGAAGCCGCTTTGGGGCAGGAGCGTCACGGTGGCGGGATGGGTCCGCCGCCGGTTGCTGGATCTGCGGGCATCTAAAGAAGATGGGTTTGCCGTCGGTTCGGGAGAAGACCGGGAGGACGGGTTGTTGTTGCTGCCGGCCCTGGGGATGCCCAGGGGAGGCGGGTTCGCTGCTGGGACTCCTTGGGGGCGCGATCGCGATCGCATCTTCCTGTTGCTGGGGCCGTCTTTGGGGCCTTCTTGTTCGCCTCCGACCTCATGACCTTGGCTGGAGGGTGACGGGGATACGGTCGGGGAGGAGCACAAACCTTTAGTCCTTCGGCCGGAGGGAGTCCTCTAAAGGAGAGCTCTCGTGGGTCTCTCTGGAAGGTGACTCCAATTCTCTCCCCCTGTCAGTGTTGCGTTCCCCCTCTGTATATAGGTGGTCTGTTCTCTCTGAAGCTGAGTGGTCGTGTCTGTATGTCTTCCTACCTCCAAACTGTCCCCCCCCCCCACTATCTTTGTGTTTAAGGAATTTCTGTGCCCCCCAAATCTCGAACCCTTTTGGACTTTCGTGGGGAAGCCGTTATTTTCTCGTATTATTTCCATTGGAAAACAAGCAGCGTGTCATATCCTTGGCATGTCTTGGCCTAGCAATGTTTCCTTATGCGGTTCCTGGCAAATTATGTTGGCATCTGAAGTCACGGTCTGCAGCGGCGTCGTACTCTTTAGCTTCGCTTAGTACCAAAATATACAAACGCACGACACGTTTCCTCGGGACTGGTCATGTTCATTTCGGCCGAAGTCCTGGAAGGTAAATGAATCGTATTCCTTCCTCAGGAAAGGTCGTTGAGGTGGCAGCCCAAAAGTCCATCATTGAAGGCAACTACTGATCCACGTTTATTGAATGTTAAGGTCCATTGCGATGGAAATGTAAATATCCTCTTCCTGCTGCAACTCCGGGAGTCACTTGGAGGGTTTGCCCGTGTTTGCTATGAGAATATGGAGAGGTGACTAATTGATATTCTCAGCGGAACAAGGCGTTTTGAGTGCCTCATGCTTGGCGGCAGACTCGTGGTGGTCTCCTTCCACAGTTTAGAGGATGGGATCATGGAACAAACTTTCACTTCCGTCGCCAAGCCATGTCAGACAAGTGGCTCCACCCTCATGTTCATTGGTGGGACGAGGAATGAATGCTGAAGATCCCAAATTATTAATCTTTGATTCATGCTTTCAGTGACAACAAAAGGAAAGTTGATTGATAATTGATGTTGACTTTGGTTTCCCCAGGAGGTAAGCGGCATTTCACTTACAGAAATATAACTTCCCCAGCATTGCTCAATTCTATATCGTGAAGGATATGTCTGAGGACCACGCTGGGATCCTTCGAAGAAATAAGAAATGGTGTCTGCACTTTCCCGGGAGCGAGCTTTGCTGCAAACTGAACTCCCAGGCATTTGGACCTTGGGTATCAACTGCTTTATGCCATCGAGCTGTGTCGGCCATACCGAGAAATAGGTAATGACGACAAAGCTCGCGCACATATCCATTATTTTTGTCCTTTTGAGATATCGACACCGATTCTCGTCGAAATAAGCCTCAGTGTACAAAAATGTTCACAAAATTCATGGTCCATTTCCTTGGTGAAATGACAAATGCATCCCCAATCCAAACATAACTCTGGACATCAAGTTCAGTAACTCCAGATCATGTGCTCGGCTTCATCTGCAATTTTCTTTAAAACATGGTCCGCTTTTCTGGGGAACGAAAAGTGACCCTTAAACCAGCTCAGCTCGTGACAAATTTGATGATTGACAAATCAAAGTTTTAACCTTAGCTGGACTCATAAAACTATTAAAAACTTCCTCATGCATCGGTTGGTGTCGAAAATAAAGATCCTGGAAAACGAGCATCAACAGGCGGGCAACAACTCATTTTTCTTGCATCAAATCATTACCATTTCCCTTTTTGGATGGTCTTTTCTTTTGTTCTTCTTTTCTCAGTCCATTATCTGAACACATTTCAGTCTCCACACTTACAATCCCAAGAGTGAGCAAGCCAAAATACTTTGTTTTACTTTCCTTTCCACATGACGCACTGAGAGGTTGGCCTCGTCTTCTGTCGCCCGGCCTTGAGTGGGCACGTCGCGGCCAATGGCGGGGCCATACAGTTGTACTGCAGGTACATCGAGCTACTCGTCGAGATGTTGGCCGTGGGACTGATCTCTATACCTGTCAGGAAGTTGTGTTGTAGGTATAGCACCTAAATCCCGACCTTAAGCAACCGGCCAACCAAGTTCCCCGGGACGCGCCCAATGAACCTGCCTGAACCGTCGGACAGGTCCCGTGAAGGCGTTGCGCTGCAGATGGAGGTTGTTGATCGGGAACCCGAATATGCTCAGGTCCAGATAGTTAAGTTATTCTAGCCGGTTCAGTGGCCCGTCGACTGGGCCGCTTAGCTTGTTCCACGAGAGCGATCGGTACTACAGGGATGGAGGGAGGAAGAATGGCCCGATCGAACTTGTAAGGCCGTTGCGCTTTAAGTCAAGCCGGGTTAGCGAATGGGAGATGAATGGAGGGACGGAGCCAGACATCTTGTTGTGGCAGAGGATCATGTTCGACAACTCTGATAATTTGGGGTATTGACATCTGCGATATGTGCTGGTTTGATAGCTACGTGTGTGAATTCCAGAAGTATTACTACAATCTGGATGTAGTATCACAACAGTTCATATTGGGAACCTTTTTTGCAAAACTTCCTGAACCTTGGCCGGAAGTGGCGCAAAAGGCCTATGAATTACTTCTGAGTGAGGAAAAAATTGTCTCTGGACTCGGAGGTAAGATTCAGGCGGTTAAGTACGCGATGAGGAAGGCGTGTATTGAGCTCCAAGTTAAGGAGGCAGCTAAGAAGCTACCTTACCTGAACAAGAGCTGTTGTTCTCAGATAGAGTATGTGCCTGGAAGATACGGATGCGATACTCGCAGTACTCCAGGAGACTCTTTGAAGAAAAGGAACTTTCCTCGTAAGAAGAAGTTTGTTGGGTACAACAAAAAGAAAGTTTGGCCCAAGAAGGACTTCCAGCGAAAGCAAAAAGGAGGTTCTGCTTACAAGCCTAGAAGGTTTGTAAGGAGACGGGATAACCTAAAAGACAAGGATAGGATCGATGCCTTCAAGCGTAAGCATGGCAGAGAGCCTAAGTGTCCAAAGGGGAAACCGTTGAGTAGTTGCAATTGCTGCTGGTTTTGTGGATCAAAAGACCACAAGGCGGATGGTTGTCCAAAGAAAAACCAGAGGAGAGAAAGACTCCGTATGGTGTTCTTAGACGACAGGAGTCAGGAGGAAGAAGTCCTTGCTTATGAACCCATAGATGAGCAAGAGATTTCCGACTTAGACTCGGAAGTAGAATCAATATACGAGGTAGTATCAGACTATGATACAGACTCGGGAGATGATTCTGATCTTTGAAAGATGCATCTGTTCATGATGAGAGCGGTGCAAAACGAAGATGGTGATGAGATGGTTCCATTGGAAGCATCGAATCAGGTACTGGAGGAATTCCATCAGTACGAAGATCCATCCCAGTCAGTGCTGGAATGGAGGTTGCCTAATGTTAATGTGAGGGAAGTCTATAACGTATCGAGATTTA
Organism: Melastoma dodecandrum; assembly: GCA_029817715.1. NCBI lineage: Eukaryota > Viridiplantae > Streptophyta > Magnoliopsida > Myrtales > Melastomataceae > Melastoma > Melastoma dodecandrum. The sequence continues at coordinate 83,633 of JARUPY010000578.1, read as the reverse complement.
ATTTTAGATCGATAATAAATATCTCACAAACAGAAGCAACGGCTCAAGTTACAAGCACAGAACTTGAGACTTTGGATATCCCATTACTCAACGTACAACGCATCAGGGAAACTATGCAACGTGCGAGAGGTGCATATAACTATATACACATAGGGTTGATCCAAGTAGGATTAATTCTGCTGTTTCATTTACCAGCGGATAGTCCTGTGGTAGCAGCAGTGATCGATAAACGTTGGCGAGAGTTTAGAGATCAGCTGATATCAGGAATACAGGCCAACCTTGCACATGGCCCTCTATGGTTCCAGGTCCATCCAAATTTCATGATGGCCCTGAACGATCGCTGTTTGGGAAATTCATTAACCCTAAGAATCAAATCGATGAATATGGATAGAATGAATTCCCAGGCCAAGTTTTTGGCGTATCACACTAGAGTGATTTACCGATTGGTAAATACCACTAGTCCAGGTGTGAGGAACATCTCAAGGCTTACTGAGTTGTTCGAGGAAGGTCAAAATAACTACCAACAATTTCACAGGCGTGAGGTAAACCCATTAGAGTTAACCTGGCCAAGAAATTGGGTTATGACTGAACCTGGTAGTAGCTCAAGACCAATTAGTGCGGCTAATATCCGACAAAGAGGTAATGAGATTACTTTAATGTTGGGAGAACCGTCTAGAGAAAGTTTTAGAGCTGATAGGCATCTGCCTATGAGGATGCCACTCCTGAGAGAACCGAGAAGTCAATCGTTCTCTGAACTTTCTTCTAGAGCTAGTGATGTGGGAGAGGACATAATTGTGTCCCGACCAGCAGAAGCGTCTTCTCCACCACTAATAGAAGAAATGTCTCGAAGATCTACGGATTCAAGGACCCCGTCTCAACATACGGGATGAATCTTGGGATATAGACAGGTGTCACTACCAGTCTATGAAGACCCGGTAGATCAGACGAGAGAGGAATCTATACGGATGCTAAGGGTTACCAATATGGAATACTCGTTATCCAAGATTCCTGAAGTTTGTAAGGTTATTGAGCAAATAGCCGAGCAAAGGTCTATACCAATAGACGAGATCTGGAGGATGATAGAACCATCCCAGGAAGTTCCTCAGAATATTGGGTTTAGTGTTAGGAAGAAAGACATGAGCACATATGTGGCTCTAACTTTCAAATTTCCTGGATACTATGAGTATTCTCTGGATACTTTGATAGACACTGGGTGTAGCATAACTTGTGCTAGACTCAATGCTCTACCAGATGAGTGGTGGGAACCACTGTAGAAACCCATCCACATGGTTAACGTCGATGGTATGGCCACAATTGTTGGCCATAAGGCAAGTAACGTGTCTGTCTTTATTGGTGGACAAAAGTTCATCATTAAAGAGATTCTTGCACATCCTTTACTAGAGGCGGACATCATTATTGGTAACGCCTTTTTGAAGGGTCAAAAGGAAAACCTTCCTTTCGTGCAGAATGAAAATGATGTTTCCATCGGTGGGGTAAAAATAAGTATTCTACAAGAGCCTAGACATCGGTTAAAATTTGGCTTTATCCGGTAAAACGGATAGAATACTGTGGCGATATCCCATGTGAAAGAGCTTTCAGAGTGCGAGCTCAACGTGGTGATATACGGTTGGATGAGAACGATTCATGGGAACAAACCCTGTTTTCACCAACGAATACCAGGAGTTCTAACTGGTATGACGACTTGTTTCCAAAACAAGAAGTGTGCATGGCTGTTAAGTTAATGGGAACAAAATGGGATAAGTTCCTAATAAAACTGGCCGATAATTTTAGTGAAGATCCACTAAAGTTATGGACTCGAAATGGCCTAAAGGCTAGATTAGAGTTGAAGGATCCCGGAACCATTATAAGAGCCAGAAACATTACGTATACGGCTGAAATGGTTGAGGAGTTTGATAAACAAATTCCTGAGTTGCTTGGAAAAGGCTTGATTAGGGACAGTTACAGTCCACATTCTAGTCCTGCCTTTATGGTTATTAATCATGCCGAGCAGGTGCGAGGTAAAGCACGAATGGTTATAGATTATCGTCAGCTTAATAAAGCTACCAAGGACGATGGCTATAAGATTCCCACTGCGGGAGACTTAATTGATAGGGTAAGTCTGAGCCAACCAAAGTTCTTCTCTAAGTTTGACTTGAAAAGTGGATACTGGCAAGTCAAGATGGAGGAAGAATCGGTTCCTCTAACTGCCTTTAATGCTCCGCAAGGAATGTTTGAATGGTTAGTAATGCCGTTTGGCCTGAAGAATGCCCCAGGCGTATTTCAGCGCAAAATGGATAATGCTTTCAAGCAGATCCAAAAATTTTGTGCGGTCTATATTGACGATGTGCTAGTCTACAGTCAGACTGAGGACGACCACATGAGGCACCTAGATAAGGTGACTGATATCTTCCGACGGGAAGGTATGATTCTATCTGAGAAGAAGATAGAATGGTTTAAGGAGTCAGTTAACTTCTTAGGCATGGAGATTGAGCAGGGTAAGATTAAACTGCAAAATCATATTGCCGAGAAAATAGTTAATTTTCCTGACAGACTTGAGGATAGAAAGCAAGTCCAAAGATTTTGTGGATGTGCTAACTATGCAAGAAAGTTTGTGAAGGATCTTTCCCGAGATCTAAGTAGAATTTCGAAGAAAACTTCTTCGACTAATCCTTGGATGTGGGAAGATGAAGACACTCAATCAGTTAGAAGGATTAAAGCGAAGGTAAAGAATTTGCCACAACTAGCTTTACCATCTGACAAAGATGAGTTAGTCTTGGAAGTTGATGCTTCTGAAGAATATTGGGGTGCGGTCCTTAAAATTAAGGGACGCAAACCAGAACCGGTATGCAAATACTGGTCGGGAAGCTTCAAGGGGTGCGAATTACGGTACCCGATACATGAAAAAGAAGTGTTAGCCTTAAAATACGGTATAAAGGCTTTCTACATCTTTTTGGCACCGAAAGGATTTTTAGTGCGCTCTGACTCGACCTATGTTAAAAGGTTTATGAGTCTGAACCTTAAGGAAGCTAGGCAAACTAGACTCTTAAGGTTGCAAGAATGGTTAAGCTATTATAAATATGAGGTCGAATACATTCGGTCCGACCACAACATAATAGCTGACTCTCTCTCTAGAGAACTTGCAAACACCTCTCTTTCTAAAAATTCTGTAGATGGATCCTGCTGCAAAAAGAAAGATATGCTGGGGATGCAAGAAGGAAGGACACTCCCGAAAGGTATGTCTTAACAAGGGAGATAGTGAGCATAGTGATGCTGGTTCCATTTCAGGAACGAAGGCAGCAGTTCTCTGCTGGCAGTGTAAGCAACTAGGACATCGTTCTTACGAATGTCCCAAGAAGCTGAAAACTGCGGATTCCCAGAAGGGGAAGGCTGAACTTAAGGAGAAAGCAAAAGCTGACTCCAAGAGTAAGGCGAAACTAGATCTCCAGAAGGAGATGGCTAATCCCAAAGAAGCTGAGGCTAGATCTGAGGGAAAAGCGAAGGTTGTATCCCAGAAGGGGATGGCTGAACCCAAAGAAAAGGCAAGAGCCAATTCTAAGGGGAAAGCGAGATTTTCCCAGGAAGGGAAGACGGATCTGAAAGAGAAGGGTAACACCAACTCTGGAGGAAACGTGAAGAAAGATCTTCAAGAGAAGGTGGCAGACCCGAAGGAGGAAAGCTCCAAAGGAAATGCGAAAATGGCAGATCTGGGAGAAAGGCGAAAGCTGAGTCGCAGGAGAAAGCCAGAAAGAAGAGGAAAGCCAAGAGGCTTGGGTCTTCTGGTCCAAAAGGGGGCGATTCCGCAAAGTAAGGTCCTAAGAAGGACAGTAAGGTTGAAGAACCTTGGTGGTCTCCTTTGACCATGGAACAGTTCAATTACTGCCGAAACCACTTGGTCAAAGAGCAGAAAATTTCCATTAATCAGGCTGTAAAATCCTATAAGGCTTTGTTACAAAGCAAGGAGAAACAGAAAGAGAGAATGGAGACACATTATGCTGAAGAAGAGGCTAAGTTTAAGGCCATAATTGCCGAGCCAATCCAAGAGGTAAACCCTGAACCAAGGGTAGAACCTGAGGAAGTGGCTGCGATGGAGTGTGAGCAATACTTCGACTTTGGAAGTGCTTACGCAGCATTGGAAAGTACTCTGGAAAAGAAGGAGAACCTTGAGGAAGTAATTCCTGAAAAAGACTCGGTTAAAGAGTTTGGTGAGAATATTCACGGTGACAGGAGTCACGATGGCAAAGGCCATGTTGGAGAAATCCAAGAGGATCTAGGAGGATCCTGGTTTTTTTATCAAGACTCATTCGAAGATGGATCCCTAAGCTGGGATGCATCTGTAGTCTGCGGAGGACTCCTGGGCGGCATCAAACATGATGACAAGCGCCAAGTCGAGTATTTCGCAAAGAAGACAGTTGAGTATATCAAAGATCTGGAGTTTAAGCTATCAATTATGGCTTCAGATGAGGAGGAGTTGTCTAAAGTAGAAAAAGAAAGACAGCAGATATTCTCCACCACTATGTCAATCATACCAGGGGATGTCAAAAATTATGAAGTCCCAAAGGTAGTAGGAGACATGAGCGAATCCTCGCTTGAGGAAAACGCTGTACTTCAACCGTATCTACACTGGATATCGGGGAAGTGGCCATCTCTGAGGATTCATTCAGAAATGGTGGGAGTAGCAGCACCTTACATACATGCTGGGTTTGTAGACATCCTGGAGATCGATAGATCTGAACCAGAGTGTATGGAAACACTGCCAATGTTGGTAAGGTATGTACTCGGATGCCTAGGCTATGGACCCAAGTATGCCACGGCATTGATTACTAGCACAATAAGGGAGGAGGAAGACCATCCGCTATACGGGAAGGTAATACTGCAGAATTTGCAAGTATGGAACATCCACCCTTGTGAGAGTAGACGTTTGGTGGAACCTCAAAGACAGGACCTCGATCAGAGAGGTTTATGGTGGAAATATTACAAGGACAAAACAGTCCGAAAAGCCATAAAGGTTGAGTTCCTAAAAGATGTGCTGGAGCATGTGTTAACCCGCAAGGATGAATACTACGTGCTCTGTGACGGCATCATAACCGTCACGATTCTTCGGTCAGATCTAAGTCTCATAGACGAACCGGCAGGAGACCGAGGATGGCAGAGGATGCTCAACCTTCTAGATAGTTTCTGGAGGCGAGAGAACTCTGAGTTACACCTCCGAACCGACACCTTCGAGGTTTGCAGTAAGATTGCTGATTTCACAGATAAAACCTTAAATCAGCAAATCGAGCATGATGAGAGAGCCCAACAAATCTCACAACAAATTCTTGAAGCGGTTCATGACCCGCCGGGACTCTCAAAAAAAGAAGGAGTTGGCGAACCTTCAAGCGTCAACAATAACAAATAAGGAATCTTCCAGGACAGCGCACCAATACAGACGGGAGAAGACGACTGTATAAAGTTAGACTAGGACATTTTTGTCGGTCACTAGGACCTCACTAACTTTTGTAACAGTTTAGATTCCTTTTGAGCTGGCAAACAGTGCATTGGCACCAGCTCTTTTGTGTATATATTCACAAGCCCTCTACCTCATTTGGGGAGGCGAATCAAATAGAGAATTCTCTCTCAAAAACTCTGAGTAAGAAAATCTCGGAATCGCTCTCCGAATACCTTAAGGAACCAAGAGTAAGGTGGTTAGAATTAATCAACATTGATTAAGACTAACGGAAGGTCAAATCGAAATATCAAGAACCTTGCAGGGAGTATAGCCTTGGGCTGAAACCTTGGATGAGGAGTGTCTATATAAGACCCTCAGTATAAGGGCATTGGAACGACACAGAAGAGCCTCTCCAGTTTGCGGATGCGTTCGCTGAATTCTCTAGTGTGAGAATTGTGCTACTTTTGGATCTCTATTATTACGGAAGCTTGGTGAACCCTCTGAGCAACCCATGAAATTAAGGTATGATAAACTTTCCGCTGTATAGTTTATGATAATCTTCATAATCTAATAAGATTGTGAAGGTGGTGCAAAAGCACGACAGTTGCGAAAGCAAGAGTCTTATGACTGATTGTCCAAACCCCGAGCTCCTACATTTGGATCACGGTGTGGGCAAGGATTCTGCTACTGGAATTCTCAACACGGTAGTAGATCGACTGGCAGGCCTCTCAGCGCAAATACAGCAGCTAATTGAGCTTGTGGATAGCTACTCTAAAAAATTAGAAGAGCTGACTCTCTTGCAAAGTGAATTTGAGGAATATTTCCTTGAAGGTAAATCCAATCTTGGGTTTACGGCAAGTTCGAGATACTCAAACGAGTATTCGAGGTTGGCAGAACGCCGGCGACAAAGACAACAAAGAAAATCTTCTTAAGTTCGATAACTGGTTGAGATTATTGGTATCAGAGCCGCTTAAGAAGAATTAATTTTCTTAGTGTCTGAGAAAATTATCCTAGAGACCGAGATAATCAAGATAAAATTGAAACAAGTTGAAAGTACAGGATATCTAGAGATACAATTTAAACTTCAGGCTAGATCAGAAAAAACTAGTAAAGTTGAGGGTATATTTGATAATTAAGCCTTGTTTAATAGATTATATTAAGCAAGTGGCCGGCCATGTGAACATGTGACTGACAAACGACACATTGCATCTAACCAAAATGGATTCAAACAATATATTTATTTGTCGCATGCAATTATTATTCGCCGATAACAAAAATCTTAGAAGATTGGAATATATTTAAGTATTTGTCCTTCGAGATTCAATAAAAAAATGATAACAAAACGACAACGACTTGCAAGGTTAGGTCTAGGGGGAAATTATTACTTTATTGTAATGCAATTATCTCTTTTTCTATTTGTCTCTCCATTTATTAACTTTTACACGTCTCCCCAAACAAATAAGAAAATACCAACATCATCATCATCAGCCTTTCCTTTAAATAATTATATATTTTACCAAACCTATGCTTGTCCCATTTGTGCAGGATGATGGTTGAATGAATTAAGGCAAGACTCGTCGGCAATGCCTTTGATTAGTTGGTTTTATAATCCCCTTGCCTATGTGTAAGTGTTTCAGGAAGACAAACTATTCCAAAAGAGAGAGAGAATATGGATTTCATCTCCCCCGTCCTCAACCTGCTCGGCTCTCAAATCATTGCCGAGTATGCCCGGATCCACGGCATCTCCGACAAGCTCAACTCGTGGGGTGAGAAGCTGCCCTGGATCCAAGACGTGCTGGATTCTGCCGAGGAAAACCAGATGTACGACGATGACCGTGCTACCGCCCGGTGGCTCGCTGACCTCAGGGACGTGGCCTACGACATGGAGGACCTGCTCGACCACTTCTCTGTCGAGGCGAAACGGGAGGCACCCAAGTTGCAGGCCCTGTCAAGGTCGTCCAAACTCCCACACTGCCTCATCGCTTGCTGCTCTCCTTTCCGCCCGCGCGCCCTGATCTCTGGCCATCATATGGCCAATGAGATCGATGACATCGACCGAAGATTAAAGGATGTCTATGAAAAAATTCCCTCTCTCCAATTAGTCCGGAACTCGAGGAGAGACCATCACAGCTACCAGCCCCGTTTCGAAACCACATCCCTGCCCGAGCCAAAGTTCGTGGGCAGGGAGAAGCAAATGGAGGAGCTGCTCGCTCGATTGACCAGATCTGAAGCAACCCAAGGCTCCGTCCAACCCTTTACAGTCGTTTCTATCGCGGGGATGGGAGGACTCGGTAAAACTACCCTCGCACAAGAGTTGTATAATCACGAGTCCTTGAAAACTGCTGACTTCGCAATCAAAGCCTGGGTCTGTGTCTCCGAAGTCTTTGACATGGCCGCCATCACCAAAAGCATACTGGACCAGGTACCCCCGTCTTCGTCCAGTGCGGAGAAGGATCTTAATCGGCTTCAGAGTTCTCTGAGAGACAAGTTAGCTGGAAAGAAGTTCCTTCTTGTTTTGGACGATGTCTGGAACGATAAGTATGAAGAGCTCGAGTCCCTGCTGAAGCCCTTATATTCCGGGAGTAAAGGAAGCAAGATTCTGCTCACAACAAGAAACTTGGAGGTCGCTAGACTAATGGGGGATCCTGATTCGAAGCAGTTGGAATTAATGTCGTTGGAGGAGTGCTTGTCTCTGCTTGCCTATCACTCCATAGGTGAGCAAAACTTTGAAGGTCACCCACACCTTCGGGAGATTTCCGTTCACCTGGCGAGAAAGTGTAAGGGGCTACCTCTTTCTATTAAGACGATCGGAGGGATGTTGCGTTTCAAAACTGACGATGAACAGTGGAAGCGAGTGTTAACCCATGGTTCTTGGGACAGAGAGGGGGGAAAGATCCCGCCGGCTTTGAAGTTGAGCTACGTCCACCTTCCCATTCACTTGAAGAGGTGTTTCGCAGCTTGTGCGTTATTCCCAAAGGATTACGTATTCGACCAGGACGAGTTAATTCGATTGTGGATCATACAGGGTTTGTTGCAAAAAGGGACTGCCCGAACTCTCCGAGAGGTGGGGATGGAGAATCTCCATCGGTTGGAGGCCTTGTCATTCCTTCAGAGAACGAGGGATGATAAGAATTTGTATTCAATGCATGATCTTATCAATGACCTCGCGAAATCGGTCGACGCCTGCTCATATTTCAGCTCTGATGAGTTTAAGGAAGGCTCCACCTCTTGCGAAGTGTTGTTCCTTGACAAAGTTCGTCATGCAGCAATGGTCACTCGATATTATGAATGTTGTCGGTCGAAGAGATTTGAGGCGTTTCGCTCAATGAAGAAGCTGAGAACATTTATGCCATTTCAAATCACAGAAGGCCAATATCGAATTGCCTTTGTTTCTTATGATGTGATACAAGACTTGATCGTGGACATGAAGAATCTAAGAATGTTGTCCGTACGCTTCTTTAAAATTAAGCAAGTGCCAGACCAAATTGGAGAGTTGAAACTGCTACGTTCCATAGATTTTTCTCATACGGATATCGAAGTGTTGCCGGAATCCATTTGTGACCTTATGGAGTTGCAATCTCTACTGCTCCGAGGGTGTGAGAAGCTTATGAAGTTGCCGAGAAACATTCACAAGTTGGCCAATCTTCTCCACCTCGACATAACCGGCACAAAAGTATTGCAGGTAATGCCGCCATGTATCGGCGATCTAAAAAATCTCGAGATACTCTCAGACTTTGCCGTGGGAAAAGAATTCGGTCAGGAATTGAAGCAGCTGGGACCACTAGTACATCTTCAACGAGAGTTGCGCGTTAGTAATTTGTTTCATGTAGACGACGTCGAAGATGCGAGGATTGCTAATATATCAGGAAAGGAAGCGGTTCTCAAATTAAGCTTGGATTGGGGAACGTGCTCTGAAATTTCACGTGACGATAGCCATCAATTCAAGCTCCTCGGCTATCTGCAACCTCCGAGGAAGATTGAATCACTTGAAATATGTCACTATGGGGCAAAAACATTTCCAAAATGGTTTGATAATCATTACAATATGAATAACGTTGTGAGCATAACCCTGACAGGTTGTAAAAGCTTGGATTCCTTGCCACCTTTGGGACAACTTCCCCTGCTGGAAAGTTTGAACATTTGTGGTCTTCAATTGGTGTCTTCCATAGGTCCCGAGTTTTATGGGTCCAGAAGGCCATTTTTTCGGTCATTGAAGAGCTTGAGCTTCAATGACATGGGTGCCTGGGAGAAGTGGTTGTGCAACGGAGAGGAGGAGAACGACTCGCCATTCCCTTGTCTCCGACAGCTAATCGTTGAGGGGTGTCCCGAACTGAAAGGAGGGTGCACTCTTAGCCTTCCATCCCTCGTCGAGGCCAATATTCGTTTTTGCGATGTGAGATTTTTGAAATGTTTGGTAGGCCTTACTTCGATGAACAAGATGGTAATTAGGGAAATCCAGGAGCTGGTTCACTTTGAGGGGAGTTTGTCTACCTCTTGGACCGCGCTCGAAGAGATGAGGATTGAGAGATGTCCACAATTTAAGTTCATCGTGGGAGGGGATGGAGGGAAACGAGTTCCACCTAATCCAAAGGTTCTTCAAATAGTAGATTGCGGCGAGTTCGAGAAGCTGCCGGAAGTGTTATCTGAACTTACATCTCTTAATGAGATGAGTATTAAAGGTTGCGAGAAGTTATGTTCCTTCCCCAGCGGGGGACTGCCTGCTTCGTTGAGAAAATTGGGGCTTCAAGGCTGCCCGAAACTGCCGCAGTCCCAGCTGATTAGCATAAGACTTTCATATTCTCTCGTGAAGCTTAGACTAGACAATCTGGAGGGGTTGGTTTCGATTACGAAATTAGTTGATGTTGGTAGTCCTCTCTCTCAGTCTCTGCAGGAATTGAATATTCGGAATTGCAAAAACCTCACCACTTTGACGGACAGCTTGCAACACTTGTCCGCCCTCTCCGAGCTTGTACTCTATAATTTGCCAGCATTAGAGATGGAGACATTCCCTTCACTCCCCTGCAATCTGTCTAAGTTATTGCTTCAGAGCTGTCCAAAGGTGAAGTGTTTGCCTCATGACATTCACCACCTCACATCCCTCAAATCACTATATATTAAAATCTGTGAAGGCAGCACGAGCTTATCATCGAGAGGAGGTCTGCCTCCCAATCTGGAGGTCCTTACCATACATGAATGTAAAAATCTGAAGCAGCCACTTGAGGAGTGGGGGTTGAGGGGTCTCACCGCCTTACAAGGATTGTATATATGGGGAGAGATGGAGTGTGTGGATGAGATGGAGTGTTTTCCTCCTAGTGTTTATGATGGAGACTGGAGTCATTTCCTCCCTTCATCCCTCCTATGGTTGTCTATTAAGCGTATGAAGAAGTTGGGGAGGGTGGGTGGGGGACTCAGACACCACCTCACCTCCCTTGAAACTTTGGTTATTACGGACTGTCCGAGATTGAGGTGGTTACCAGACGACGGCCTCCCTGGCTCCCTAAAAAGTTTCTACAATCTAAGATGTACGGAGGAGTTGGAGAAGAAATGCATGAAGGGGAAAGGAGAGTATTGGCATTCCCACCTCCGACTCATCCCGAGATTTAACGATTGAGATTAATTCCGTATTTTTTTTTTCCAAATGAGCAATAGAGAATACATTTTTTTGTCTTATCACGAGTTGGATATCTAATTTTATTTCTAGAATCGCAAAAATAGTCGACTCGCTTGACAATTAGACGTGATGAATGTCATTACAGCATAATGTGGACACGCATAAAGCTTGAATGAATCATATCTCTATTTTTTTGCGATTAATTTATCTTTCTATTTTTTATAAGGTGTTAATGGGTAGTGTAAATTTACCGTCACCCGATTAAAGCTAATGATCACCTGATTCCCTTTACCAACGTGTCGGAGTCGCCACTAACTTATTTTAAATTCAAGTTAGAAAACTATAGAGATTCGTTAAGGTTCGGGAATTAGGGATTACTAAATCGCATGCATCACAAAGAAAAGGGAAGCGTTTATCGTGTGTTTCTAATGTCCGAATTTATTTAAGCTCGGTTTTAGAAACGGAGTTGTTTGATATATAAAAAAATTCTCGAGCTTAGTAACACTTAAAATGTCTACGTGAATCATTTTTAGAAAATATTTCTTAAAAGTTTATTTCGGTCAAAACACAAGCATAGATTGATTAATGAACTTAACAGTTTCTATGCCGAATGTAATACCTCAATCAATCTCAGATTTCCTTCCATTTTTTTATTTTTGTTAACAAATAATCTTTATTTCCCATAATCCTTCCAATCAATTCAAGATTTCATGCAATATTTCTTTACTTGATTTATTTTCTCATATCATTCTCCAATCAATTAACGAATTCATCCGATGGATAAAATCAATCGCCCCTTGATTTATCTTATCCTCCAATCAATTTTGATTTCCTTCTCTAAGGAATTCTTTCCTAAAGAAGGAGGAGCAGACACACGTTAAAAAGACTCCGACGCCGAGGGAGGAGGGACAGACGCTCCCAAAGATTCCACCCCTCAGATATTCTGCAACACTCCAAGACGTTCGTTTTCCCTACATCCAGCGACCCTCTAGCAATAAAAGCTTGAAGGAACCCTCGCTATCAATTTAAACCCAACCGGCAGTCCGGCTCTCCTTCTCCAAGCAGCCGTAAAAGGCCAAAGCTCCTACAGCAACCGTTCACCAGCCGCGACGGACATCGGTGAAACCCAGACCAGTGGCAGCAACAAGTCCCAAGCCTAGCCATACTTGTTCCCCGTCGTCGACAAGTACTAAAGTCCAACTTCTCGCGGCTGCACATTAGCACCGCGAGAAGTCGTTTTATATTCTGATCAACTTACCTACATGGTAGCAGACGATGCGACCTCATCCGGCAGCGAACTTGTCTTCTCCCGGCGACTTCGGAATCGGCAGCAGCGAACCACCTCCTACCCAACGTTCTCGGGTCCAGTGGTGGGGAACTCTCTTCCTCCCAACGTCCCCTCTAGCAGCGAAATCCGGCCACGTCGTCGACGACCCCTTTCTCCCGATCCAGCGACGGAGGACCCACGACCTACCCTGACTTCGGAACAGGCAGCGGCGACCACGTCTCCCCGGCGTCTCTAAACCTCCTACCACTGCGAACCCGTCTCCCCGGCATCTCCAGACCGCAGCGGCGGCGCGCTCGCCTTCCCCAGACGTCCCAGAACCTGCAGCGACTAGCCCACCTTCCCCGGGGGCGTCCCCAGAATCTACAGCGGCAAACCCGCCTTCCCCGGGTATCCCTAAAACCAGCGAACGGCGTTCCCCTCTTCAGCCCCGATTTTCCAGCGATCGGCCACCTTCCTCCAACTCCGGTGGTAACCCCCAACTTCCTAACCACGCCAGCCTACTTCCCGCTGCCTCATACCCGACGCCCTAAGCCGTCCCCCCCGCCAGCTCCGTCCCTTAGACCGCTGCGGCCTCCTTTTCCCTAGTCGCGCCCGACCCTTGAGGATGCCTTCCTCACCATGGCCGCATTCGGAATCTCAGATAGGTAACGATTTCATTTTTATTATTATGATTTAACCTGTGTTTATTAAAAAAAATAAATATAACAAAACACCCAATTCGATCTGTGTGCGCGTGTAATTGTCAAAATGAAATTTCATTTTATTCCATGCGTCGTATGAATGTTTTACTAAAATATCAATTTAAGTTCGTCATGTTCGAGTTTAGGCACTCTTTTAATTAAAAAAAACTATTGTTTATTCGTTATCTTTAATGAAATGCTAATAACCATTTAAGTAATAATTATTTGAGTTATTTAAATAAACGTTTATAAGATTTGCCCATAGATTTTAAATTATATATTACTTGAATATATCTTTTCGTATGGTTCTCGTTATCCCAAAATTTTTAGTACAAGTTACTAACCTTTTTTTACATAAAAAATACGAGGACTTTTAATTTGACATTGCGGATGATCGACTTCAGCAGGCCACATAATGTTACGTTGAATTTTAAGTAGTTGACATATTTTAATTAGAATTTTTTAACCACCAATTTTTGTTTATTTTGCATAAAAAAATCGAACGATAACCTCGAGGGATTCGACATGACGAATTATGAAGGCTAGAGGAGGCGCGGCACAAGTCAAAGAGGCGCGGCACAAGTCAAAGAGGCGCGGTGGAAGGCTTCATTGAAGCGGCCCCCAACTGATAAAGCCTTAACCGATGACATACCATCCAGAGTAGGCCTCAGGTACATGAGGGAGGTGCGGGCCTCCCGTTTTTTATTTATTTCCACATGTAACGGGTCGTGGGCCCAAGTGCATAGGCCCACGATCACCACCCTTCCCCGCTTCCTTTGATCTCAATAATTGTCTGCGCCTGTCCGCATGCCTTAGGCCCATAGTTTTATCATCGCATGTTATTTGTAAAACAAATAAACATGAGTTCGAGCCCAAAAAGCCCGAATCGGGTCCAACGCCCGTAAAATAGAGACATAAGTCCGGAGTGGTTAAACAGAAACAAATTCTTTGGAGCAAACGCCACCTTTTCGCATGTCTAAGTGTAAGAGTTAGTAATTAAGGATCCTCGAACCACTGTTTTTTTTCGATTTAAAACAGATTTTATAAATAAAGTCGGTGGCGACTCCGTATAGTTTACTTAGATTAAACGACAACAACCTTTTTTACGGAACCATTTTGGATGAGGAACGGATGACCCGAGTCGCTCCCGATTTCTCTCGAAAATTCCTTCTTCGGATCATGCTCCGCCTTTCGCCCGCTGCTTCTTAGGAAAACAGAGGCAGTCGGCGAGGGCCCGAGCAAGCCCAGTTAGGAACCCAGGGAGGGATCACCCAATTCCCTTCCACAGCGTCCGACGCCCGAGTCGTGACGTCGACTGGTTGGGCCTTGGTTAGCGGGCCCAAATCCTCTGGTCGTTAGAACCGCCACGCGCGTGCTAGGCCGGAAGGCGCGCGTACACCGAAGATAAATTCAAGGGAGAACCGGGTGTTGGTACTATTTCTCGCTCTATATAGAACGCCCCCGTTAGCGTTTGTACCTCACGGTGCTGTTTTAAAAAAGGTTGACAGCAAACCTGGCGAGCCGCTGATGTCGTAACTTTGCTGAGTGCGAAGCCGTCTTCAGAGGGTCTTGATCTTCGAGAATTCAAAATAAACCCTCGAATGCTTCGTTATCTTGAACGCTTCGAATGGGGTGTGTGCCTTGGTTGTCCGCAAGGCACCCTCCCGAGATACTTGCATAAATACCGAATAAACGGCGTAAACCGTTCGAGAAGATTTTTGAAACGGGTTATTTTGAGATTAGATATCTTGCAGTAGACTCCATGAACTCTTAATAAGAAACTATCATCGCATGTTGTAGTTGAAATGAAATAAACTCAAAAGTTCAGAGTTCTTAATCAGCTTCAGAGTTCTCTGAGAGACAAGTTATCTGGAAAGAAGTTCCTCCTTGTGTTGGACGATGTCTGGAATGATAAGTATGAAGAGCTCGAGTCCCTGCTGAAGCCCTTATATTCCGGGAGTAAAGGAAGCGGGATTCTACTCACAACAAGAAACTTTGAGGTTCCCAGAGTGATGGGTGATCGTGATCCGAAGCAGTTGGAATTAATGTCGTTGGAGGAGTCCTTGTCTCTGCTTGCCTATCACTCCATAGGTGAGCAAAACTTTGAAGGCCACCCACACCTGCAGGAGATTTCTGTTCAACTGGCGAGAAAGTGTAAGGGTCTGCCTCTTTCTATTAAGGCGATAGGAGGTATGTTGCATTTCGAAACTGACGATGAACAGTGGGAGAAAGTGTTAACTCATGGTTCTTGGGATAGAGAGGGGGGAAAGATCCCTCCAGCTTTGAAGTTGAGCTACGTTCATCTTCCCATTCACTTGAAGAGATGTTTCGCAGCTTGTGTATTACTCCCGAAGGGTTACGTATTCGACCAAGATGAGTTAATTCGAATGTGGATGGAGAATCTCCGTCGGTTGGAGGCCTTGTCATTCCTTCAGAGAACAGGGGATGAAAAGAATTTCTATTCAATGCATGATCTTATGAATGACCTCGCGAAATCAGTCGATGCCCGCTCATATTTCAGCTCTGATGAGTTTAAAGAAGGCTCCACCTCTTGTGAAGTGTTGTTCCTTGACAAAGTTCGTCATGCAGCATTGGTCACTCAATGTTATGAATGTTGTCGCTCGAAGAGATTTGAGGCGTTTCACTCAATGAAGAAGTTGCGAACATTTATGCCATTTCAAATCTCAGAAGGGCGAATGCAAAGTGCCTTTGTCTCCGAGGATGTGATACAAGACTTGATCGTGGATATGAAGAATCTGAGAATGTTGTCGTTACGCTTGTTTAAAATTAAGCAGGTGCCGGACCGAATTGGAGAGTTGAAACTGTTACGTTCCGTAGATTTTTCTCTTACAGATATCCAAGTGCTGCCGGAATCCATTTGTGACCTTGTGGAGTTGCAATCTCTACTGCTCCGAGGGTGTGAGAAGCTTCAAATGTTGCCGAGAAATATTCACAAGCTGGCCAATCTTCTCCACCTCGACATAACCGGCACAAAAGACTTGCAGGAGATACCGCCACGTATCGGCGATCTAAAAAATCTCGAGATACTCTCAGACTTTATCGTGGGAAAAGAAGTCGGTCAGGAGTTGAAGCAACTGGGACCACTCGGACACCTTCAACGAGAGTTGCACATTCGTAATTTGTTGAATTCAGATGATGTCGAAGACGCGAGGATTGCTAATCTATCCGGAAAGGAAGCGGTTCTCAAATTAATCTTGGATTGGGGATGGCGTTCTATAATTTCACGTAAGGATGACCATCAATTCAAGCTCCTCGACCATTTGCAACCTCCGAGGAAGATTGAATCACTTGAAATATGTCACTATGGGGCCAAAAGATTTCCAAAATGGTTTGATAATCAATACAATTTGAATTATGTCATGAGCATAACCCTGAGAGGTTGTGGAAATGTAGATTCATTGCCACCATTTGGACAACTTCCCTTGCTGGAAAGGTTGGAAATGAGCAGTCTTGAAGGGATATCTTCCATAGGTCCTGAGTTTTACGGGTTTATTGGGCCATTTTTTCAGTCATTGAAGAAGTTATGGTTCGAGAACATGGGTGCCTGGGAGAAGTGGTTATACAACGGAGGGGATGAGAATGGCCAGCCATTCCCCTGCCTCTGCCAGCTAATTGTGAAGAAGTGTCCCAAACTGAAAGGAGGGTGCGCTCTTAGTCTTCCGTCCCTCGTCGAAATTAATATTGATGGTTCCGATGGGGGATTGTTCACATGTCTAGCAAGCCTTACGTCGATGACCAAGATGGAAACTAGCCATATCCCGGAGGTGGTTCACTTTGAGGGGAGTTTGGCAACCTCTTGGGTCGCGCTGGAAGAGATGAAGATTGTGCGGTGTCCTCAATTTAAGTACTTTGTGAAAGGGGATGGAGGGAAACAAGTTCCACCTAATCTAAAGGTTCTTAAAATTGAAGGTTGTGGAGAGTTAGAGAAGCTGCCAGATGATTTATGTGGGCTTACATCTCTTAGTGAGATGAGTGTTGGTTCTTGTATGAAGATGTGTTCCTTTCCTAGTGGGGGATTGCCTTCTTCGTTAAGAATATTGAACATTCATGGCTGCCCACTTCTGCCGCAGTCCCAACTGATTAGCATCAGGCTTCTGGAATCGAATTTGGAGGGACTCATGTCGATTACGGAATTAGTTGGTGTTGGTAGTCCCCTCTCTCGGTCTTTGCGGAAATTGGAAATTCGGTATTGCGGAAGCCTCGCGACTTTGACGGACAGCTTGCAACACCTGTCCTCACTCTCTGATCTTAATCTCACGAATTGCCCAGCATTAGAGATGGAGATATTCCCTTCACTCCCCTGCAACCTGTCCAGGTTTGAGTTTGCCGGATGTCCAAAGGTGAAGTCTTTGCCTTATAACATGTACCACCTAATATCCCTCAAAACACTATCTATTTATAACTGGCAAGGCATCACGAGAGGTCTGCCTCCCAACCTGGAATTTCTTTCGATTAGACTTCGAAATCTGAATCAACGAATTGAGGAGTTGGGGTTGAGGGGTCTCACGGCCTTACGAGAATTGCACATCTTGGTTGAGATGGAATGCGTGGATGAGATGGAGTGTTTTCCGCCTTGTGGTAATGATGATGCAGGCTGGAGTCGCCTTCTCCCTTCATCTCTCCTCCATTTGTCTATTGATGGTATGAAGAAGTTGGAGAGGGTGGGCGGGGGACTCAGACACCACCTCACCTCCCTTCGAAATTTGGCCATTTCTGACTGTCTAAAGCTGAGGTGTTTACCAGACGACGGACTCCCTGACTCCCTGGAATCTCTCCATATTTGGGGATGTACGGAGGAATTGGTGGAGAAATGCAGGAAGGGGAAAGGGGAATATTGGCATTCCCACCTCCGACTTATCCCAGTAGTTTCTATTGAGTAAGATGCATATAGTTTTATCTTGGGTATTATGTGTTTCTGCTTCTACTTTTGTAATAACCTCTGTTTACCGATATAGACATTGTTTTGGAAAATCAGTCTAGGAGGGTCCCTTTTAGCATTGGTCTTATGAGCTGAAGGTCCCTTTAATCATTCTCATGAAAAATGCTTGATGTAACATGAGAGCAGCACAAGCATGTGTTACTACTAATAATGAGAACCAACTGAAGCATTACTGCATCATGTCATAATCGTCCAGCTTGTCATTGTATTGAAGAACCTTCCTCTTGATCTTCGAGGAATCCACCCAGGTGACGAAATCTTCCATGTTCCGAGTGACGAGGAACGCGGGGTCAGTGACTGTTTCTGGACCTACTCGGATGTGACCCTGCTCGATGTACGTCACCGCTTCCTTCAAATGCTCCACGAATTTCAACTGCACCAGCACCGTTGACAGGACAAAGCAGGGAGGCTTAGAAAGCCGTGGCCGCAGAAAATAGGTACTTCCCCATACCAATGTCACATTCAGGCCAAATTCACAACGTTATAGGAGTGAGGCAGATATAATAGCAGTATGTTATGTTAAAACCACACCTGACAAAGGACGAAACAGATAACTTATCGCACAATGCCAACCTTTTCTTGGTTGGAATCACCCCCATGTTGTACCTGCCATACAAAGAAACAGTCCCATTAGCTAATCAAAGAATCGGAGGCTATGAAATGAAAGCAATGAAATTGTTGGCCAGGTAACAATGCATCATCCAGGGAGAAGCAGCAAAGCAAATTTATATTAACTCACTAGAAGTAAAAATGGAAAAAGGAGGCGAACTTATCGAGTAATTGTCCCAGTAAAAGTGCTATGCACAGGTCCCATTGACAGAGAAAAACCAAAAATTGTAGCATGAAAACATAATCAACCCAAGCTCCTCACTACCACCCTTTGAATTGTCCGATTAAACATTGACAGTGACGAATCAACAGCCCAGAATCACAATCCTCCCATCCCAACACATAATAGAAGATATCCGACAATGCAAGCTGACAGTCCCATTGATGCCACAACACCATGGGTTCTACACATCAAAAGAAATAGCAATGCTAAAAGCCTTGAAAAACAACTCACAGCTTCTCGAGCAACGATTCCGTCATCTCAATCCTATACAGATCCCTGGAGTCCATCTGCTTCAGGATATTCACCAGCTTCTGCACCATCCCACACAAACCCGAGTACCTAAACAACCAGCTCCGAATCCGATCACGACCAAACTCATCACAAAGCCCAACGAACCCATCAACCGCCTCAAAAGACCAACTTTCTGGACAGGGAACCCTTACTTCTTGTAGTCGTCCCGGCCGGTGACGTGGTAGCGGCGCATGACCATGGCCTCCCGGTGGCCCTTCTCCCTCTTCAATTCGAGGAAGTCGACCTTCTTCAGGAGCTACTTCTCGTGGACTTTCAGCTTCCTCATGGCGATCTTCCGACGGGAACAACGGAGTGGGTGGGGGGGGGGGGCAGTCACAGACAAGGACAAAAAAAGCCCTAGTTTTAGGGTTCTTGGTTCTATCAATTTGGGGGTAAAATTCAATTTCCTGATTGACCCGACCCGACCCGATTAACATTTTCTTAAAACAAAATAACAATTTCAAAAACAACAACATCCTAATTATATTTAGGATATAACGGTTACTATAAAAACATTGAGTTATGTTATTAAATAGGGTTAGTCATAAAAAAATTACAAAATAGGATAGATAGTTTTGATATTCTCAAAATAATGTTTCGAAATTGAATTTATAAGTTCGACTTTGTCTGATAAAGAAGTTGAACTTATAAATTTCAACTAAATAAATAATAAAACATGAAAGTTGAACTTCAAAAAAGTCTTTAAGGTGATTTTCTAAAAGACGAACTTATAAAATTCAACTTAGAGTCATTATTTTAAAATTTTTAAGTCTTTTTATCTTATTTTGCGAATTCTTTTTCACTAAAGTTAAAATGGAACAAACGCCCTAAATGCATTTATATATTAACGTTTTATAAGTTTTATTTATTTCGCAATCAAACACTTTTTCTAATAGATAGAAAGAAGATAAAACGTAAAAATAATAAAATATTTCATGTAATTTTAAAATTAAAAAAACACCATTCTTTTTTATAAAATAATTCATATAATATTTGGTTCTATATTTTTAGAACTTATAACCTTTATATGAATCAAAAAACCGAACATACCTGCTGTTCACACGAATTTACAGGATTTTTTATTCGATAATTCTTTTAAAACATTATTTCAAATCACTAATTAAACCGAATAGTTAACTCAATAAAGTAGTTTAGGTGAGAGAGTTGGAAATCTTTGTGCTAAAAAAAGAAATGCGAACATTATAAGCCATAATATTGAAAAGAAGTTTTTGTTCTTTTGACGGAAAAATCAATGTGAATTTAACATTTATTATTATAAATTATAACTTAAAGATAATTTATATATTAGAATTAATTTATAAATATTAGAAACATTCCCCATTTATCTAAGTACATGTCTTGATACGGACATATGGTACCAATTTTGACCGATTCAAGAATTTATCCGAAGCAGTTGCTCACAGTTAATTACATAGGGTAAAATTAAGAAACATAAATAATAATATTATGAAATTCAACCCTGTTATATATTATAATAACTAACCTATTTTTTTATTAATAACTCGACAAAACTAATCATTAGGACTGTTGGGCAGATTCCTCAGGGTGTAACCGACACTAATCATGAAATATTATTCTTGGCATTAAAAATTTCCTCCTAACCTCACCATGTTTTTTTTATTTTAATATTATCACTACTTTGTCAATTTGGGATTCCCCCAATTTCTTTATACTTACTCAAGTCTTTGAAAACTATACATCTAAATCCAACCTTTCAATGTTCTATACGACACATTCACGTCCCATTTTGCTACACGAACGACTCGTGCTCGAGTTGTAGTACGTGTGAATCGTCGTTATTAAGCATCGTAGTATTGATCGTAGATCTCGATCCGTATGGTTTCTGAGGACGTCGTCCTACACCGTTTCCTCAAGAGCGTTGAGGACCGACCTGCAGATGAAAGTAAACTTGGGAGACTTGGGTAGCAAATTCATCCCATCACATTGAGAGATAATAAAAGCAAAGTAAAGACCAATCATTTGTCCCGGAAAGTGTTTGTTCAGCCGTCACCATTATAAAATGCAGCTGACCATTACACACCAACCAAACACTCTTTTGAAAACGTAACAATTAAATCATAATTCCAAGTATATTATTATTATTATTATTATTATTATTATTATTATTATTATTATTATTATTATTATTATTATTATTATTTTCGTAGCTGTTGACTATGCAAGGTAGCGAACTAGAGATATTATCGCGTTTTCTCGAGATATCTTAGTTTTAGTGACCTGACTTACTTGATCGGCATGGACGACAGTTATCGCGAGTTTTGTACGAATATACGATTAATTTTAAAAAAATTTATAAAATATAATTCCAATTTCATAAAATACGATTTTACCGTCGAAGGAACACGTCGTGAAAACACTCTCCCTAAAATGCAAAAAAGGGCGCGTATTACCATGAAATTTGATATAAGTGAATCTTTCGTGCCTCAAAGTTGTAAAAAGAATATTTTTTTTTTCTTATTACAACAATGTCTAAATTTCAGACAAAGACAAAACCCAACTATTCTCATCCCTCTCCTCCCAGCACAAAACGTCAGCGTAATCTGTTTGTTGAGCCATTAATTTCGAGGGCTGAGGAGGGAAGAGAAAGAACAGCTGGGGATGAAGATTGTCGGCCTAAAAGAGATTTAAAGGTGCGAGAATTCATCCCATTTCAGTCCTTTCCTCCTCGTTACACATTCCTTTCTTCTGTCTTTTTGCTCTGTATGTTTGGCCTTACTTCCTCCTCTTGGTTTTGTTTGTTTGTTTGTTTGACCTACTGGGTGTCTCTGGGAAGTGATAATTGCTGCTAGTGAATTGTTGGGATTGGTTTGGGGTCATTGGTGTGGATCTGGGTGGATTTGACTTTTTGGGCAATGTTTGATTTTGGTGGGTGATTTTGGGGTTTTGGAGTTTGTCCTGTGTATGTGTTGTTGATCTGGTGTTTGGTTTGCGATTGATTGTTTGATCTGTTCACATGTAATGTCCGCAGGGTGTTTGTTAGAGTCCTTGTAGAGAGGGAGTTAGTTTCGAATCATGGGATCTGGGGATTGGATCAAGTCGATAATCAGCTTGAAGAAAGCAAAGAGCCGGGGCTCGAGGCGCACGAAGGTAGACATGTTGTTTCTGTCTAGCTGATACAGACTGCTTCCGATTAGTACAGCCTATGAATGTGAAGGAAGATAGTAGTTGACTCGATGGCGATCGTCATTTTAGTCGGTTTCGCTGGACACCTCCGCGTTCATGCCTTGGACTAGTGGCTACCCTTATGCACTTTTCATGATCTTGTTGTGCTTAAATATAGGCACCTGCTGATATTTCAAAGTCAAGTTCCTTCAGTAGGAAGAGCCATTCGGAGAAAGAGTTCAATGGCACTTCTGATGGCACCTTGACTCCTCTATCGATACTTTCAGAGGACAGAGCTGCTATTCGGATTCAAACCGCATTTCGAGCTTATGTGGTGCGCGAACTAAGGATATCCTTTCTGTGTTCTATGATTAACTAACTGCCTAATGTTAACAATTGTCGAGCGCTTTGTTATCTTCTTACTTTTACTGCAGGCGAGGAAGGCGTTACAGCGTCTCAAACGTATAGTGAGGACGCAGAAGTTGACCCAACGTTTTCCTGTTCAAAGGCAAGCCGTTACGACGCTGGGGCACCTTCACTCTTGGAGTAAAATCCAGGCTCAAGTACGAGCTCGTCGCCTCATTATGGTGACTGAGGGACGAATGAGGCAGAAGAAATTGGAGAACCAAATGAAGCTGGAAGCTAAACTTCATGATCTCGAGGTTTTATTATTCACATATTCAAACTTCTTTTTTCTGGTTGTTCGATAGTAATGCATGTCCTGGATGTCGAGACAGGTTGACTGGTGTGGTGGCTCTGAATCGAAGGACGAAATTCTCGCCAGGATACACCAGAAGGAAGAAGCAGCTGTCAAGCGTGAGCGAGCCATGGCCTATGCTTTCAACCATCAATGGAGAGCAAACTCAAATTCGGTCCCCGCCCTAACCTATGAAGTAAGCAAAGCAAACTTGGGTTGGAGCTGGATGGACAGGTGGATCATTGCTCAGCCGTGGGAAGTACGGACTCCCATTGCATCAGTCTGCCCCAAGAAGACCACGAACCGACAGGGCAACAAGGGTCCACATGGCACTACTCCACAAACGCCAAAATCTGCAGTTTCTCTCAAACCGTCTCCATCCAAGGGAAAGCCGTTGAAGAAGGGGAGGAGGTTATCTTTCCCAAATGATCAAATGGACAGTCCAGTTCCCAACATCAAGCTCGAAGAGGCAGACGGGAAAACCCCCGCTTAATCATTGAGATCACCGTATCATCCATCGAAGTTCGGTTTGGCTGATTCTCCGCTTTTATTTCATTTGTAAATGTCAAGTATATTTGACTTCCTTCTCGATTTCACGACAGTATTCAAAGTATGTACATAAGGATGTGCCCTCCAATACATACAGTTGCAGAGTGTTGTTCTGTGTTCTGGTCCTTTTGCTTTCGATGGGTATTCAATGAATATGTTATTGCCATGCTCGGATGTCTGAACTCATTGATCCCTTCCGTTCCGCTGTTATTCCAGTCTGTTACTCAGATGCTCACCATCGAACTAGCCCGCAATCCCGTTTACTGAAATCTGCAGTTCTCATGCGATTTCAAATTGTTTCTGCATTGTAACAATGGCGAAAAAGTTCCACTCCTGCGAGTGAGCAGCACATGGGTCTCGTTCATTCGATCAACTCATCAATGCCCGAACTTTGGATGCACCGGAACTCGTTCGGTACTCCTAATGTTGGGCGGGAACTGCCGGCACCGATGACGAAAGCGAAAAGAATAACAAGGGACAATGTCCGACGCACAGATTTACGTGGTTCGGCCCAAACCGGATTACACGATAACAAGCCTCAAGAAATCCCACCCCGAGTCCCCGAGAGACTTTCCCATAGATATCACATTGAGTCGATCCGACTCTCCTCATTTGTAGCTCTAAACAGTCCGTCTACTTATAATAGACAATAAAATCTATGATATATTTTCAATATTCCATAATATTACAAAAAATCTAATGTAATATTATTTACCAGATTTTCCAAGATTTCAACTTCGGATCGGATCCTAACGCCTAATGATGATAAAATGCCCGGAAAGAAGCAAAAGGTGGGATGTTTATACCGCAATTGTACTGTTCCGCAACCTAGGACCGCTCCGGTTGTGATGGGATCATGGAATGGGCTTTTGGCATTAGCATACCAGCTCCGACAACAGAAGCCATGTCCAGAGTCGATCAGGGATGAAGAAGTGGAGCAGTCAGGTGGCAGGAACGTTTTTTCCCGAGTTGCGTCTGCTGAGTCAGCCGTGAAAAAGAGGCCACATCGAGCTCAAAAGGGAGGAGGGGGGCGAGGAGTGGTTTAGACCCAAAAGGGCTGCGGTTCTGGTTTGCTTTTCGATGGAGAGGGCGGGGAATTCAGGGTCATCCTCACCAAGAGAGACTCCAGCAACCATCTACTGTGTTAGTCACCGAAATGATAAAGCTTAACTACTGATCATCACTATCAAAGAGTACTCAGTCCATTTCTTTGACTACATATTTCAGAACAAGAAGTAACCTGTGGAAAATATAACGGCTGAAATTTTGGTTCCAACGACCTCCCACTTTTCTGCAACAGAGCCGAGAAATCAAGGATCCCCAGAGTAGTCAATAAACGAACCACTATATATGCCTTGAATGATTTGACAGAAAATGAAATTTGTTCTGCCCCCAGAATAACGACGAGACCCTCCGGCGCTATCTTATTTTGAAGGTGCTGATCTTCATTGGTCTTCTGGGTACATTATGGTCCGAGTTTCAACCAGATCCACCAAACCATCACGGATTTCTAGAATAAATAGTATAGCTTCCAGGACAGGTATTCTGATTAACTTGTAAGCTGGAGATAGGATTAGTTCTATGCCTTGAAATTTTTGTTGCGACTATTGTCGCGGCAAAACAATGTGTTATCTGGTAACAAGTACGTGGGCGTATGAATAGAGAATTCTCAGTCATCGACGAAAACACAACTGGACACCAGAAATTTGTCGAGTTAGCAATGCGCATTATATCGTGCTTTCATTTGCCGACATGATGTTTCGTTGATATGTGAGTGTCAGATGCATGTCAATTCTGATTTTGATATCGGGATCACATCAGAAGAACTACTGGAGGCGTGAATTGCGCGGAAACTGGAGGGACAGATGTGCATAGTCTACTGTGTGCAAATGTCAATATGATCTGGAAAAGAACTTCTGAGTCAGAATACCACCTCTGCGTCCAAACCAGAAGCACGAACCACGCGAAAAGGCCAATCCCAGAGCAAAGCAGCAATTGCTTCTTACCTCTGCAACCTCATTAGCTGTTCAGAACAAGACAAAGATGACAGCACGGTACAAGACAATTCGGAAAGGAAAAGCCAATTGTTTGGATGGATTCATCCCACTATTAGCTCATTCCCATGATCCCTTTGTAAGTAAGATAACGAATTCAAGTCTGGCGAATGAAGAAAACTAGATCCAAACAATCTTTGCCTTCTCATGAACCGACCCAACTCGAACCGGTTCTCGAGAGGGATCTCGGGGATGTCGTCTAGAGGCACTCGCAAAAGGACAGAGACAAACATACATGAACCGAACTACCCTGTTGTTAAGAGGTGAAAACGTACCATGATTCCACTAATACAGAACCTTTTGGGAATTTGTTTATTTGCTATTGAGCAGAAAAGCAAAGGTGAGACCTCACTAAATCCAATGGCTTTTGTGAGCAAAAGGTCATCCAACTTTCATTTGCCCCTTTTCTTGCAACCTCTTCTTTGTGGTCTTTCGCAAGTAGTGGGAGGTTGCTTTCTGATGAGAACAGACTGCGTACGGTCTGTGATGGTGGGGAGAATATTCAATTCGATCGCGAGCGCGCGCCCACAGGGGCGTGGTTGGCTCTTTGGTAATGCTGATATTGATCAAATGAAAAAGGACAACGTTGAGGGTATTTGTTTAAGGATTATATGCCACTGATCTTCGTGGGAACTGGTCAGTTGTAATTCGTAAGAATCCTCCCTTGATGTGATGAGCCGACTAAACGAACAGATGATCAGATTTGTGGTGGGTTCTGAAAAGGCCACTCCTTTCCACCGGCTTTGACCTAAAACCAATGGAATAATGATGAATGAAAAGGTGGTCGGATTTTGGCGGCCTTTGGACGGCGACGGCCTATATATACCGTGTTGGTTTCAAAGGAGGTGTGTGCATCAAATTACTGCCGAGGACAATGAAAGAGATGAGGTGCTACTTCCCCTTCCCGTTCTTCCTGTGTCTGATCCTGGTCCTGTCCCAGTTTCACGGGTCAGAAGGCCGCATTCCGGGAGACATAAGGGACTGGCAAGCGGGAATGTCCACGAGGGATGAAGTCCGGGAAATCCTCGAGCACGCGATCCGGAAACTAAGCTGCCAGACTGCGAACAGGGAGATCAAGTACTACGGGATCATGAGGGCGAGCCCTGCGGGGCCTGATCCGCAGCATCACTGATGAGGTTGTCTAAGATTTACAAGACGGCTTCGTCTTCCACTCGAGGCTCAAGTTTTGTTTCCTGCACTTGACACATACCGGAGAGAACGTATCGAATACAATATCGCATCAGCCAGGGGAGCAAGTTGTGTAACCGGACTTGGGAGACTTGCATATCTTCTATATCAGAAGCTGCAGGTGGAAGAGGAATTTCCCCTGCATTATATGTAGGAGATTGAAATAAAGATCAAACTATTTAGTATTTTACTATTACATTTCTCTTCAAATATATGGATAAAAATCATAAGAATTTATTATAAAAAATTAAAATAATAGTTTTTATCGTATTATAATTAATTTATAAAAAGAGAAATGTTTTAATTTAAAAATCTCTGCCTATTACAACCTTGGTCAAATCAAAGTAAATCGGAAGAACCCATCAGCCTTGATCGCTTCGATCGGATTAAAGATGCGATCTCCACAGGCTTTTGGACGATTACGAATCTTGGGTAACCTCCCAATTTATTCGGCGAGGTCGTACTGCGATTCTTCGCTGGAGTTTCATCCGGACGTGGCTTTCGGTTCCCTTGCGTCATCTCTCCAACGTTACATCAACTCTGATTGCCCTGTTCACGGCCAGAAGATCCATGCCCATATCCTGAAATCCGGTTTGGATCCAAATACTAACATCTCGATCAAATTGGTAATCCTGCATTTGAAAAGCGGGTGCCTGGGTTACGCGCGCAAGGTGTTCGAGGAAATTCCCATGAGGACGCTGTCCGCTTATAATTATATGTTGAGCGGGTATGTGAAGGCGGGGGACACGGGGGAGTTTTCGGGATTGTTTCGTAGGATGGTCGCGGATGGCGAGATGGCCGACGGGTATACTCTGTCCATGATGTTGAAGATGTCTACTTGTAGGAATAGTAGCTTCCATTTGCCTCGGAATATGTGCGGTGTTGTTCATGGTATGATATATAGGTTAATTGTTGAGTTTGACGATGTGCTTTCTACAGCGCTTGTCGATTCGTATGTCAAGCACGGGGAAATTGGTTATGCAAGGGTGGTTTTCGATATGATGTTGGAGAAGAATGTGTTCTGCGCGTCATCCATGATTACTGGTTATATGAAGAGAGGATCCATGGGGGATGCAGAGGGGATATTTCACGCAACGATTGAGAAGGATATTGTGGTTTATAATACCATGATTGAAGGTTATAGTAAATTGAAGGAATATGCTGAGAGATCGGTCAAGATTTTCATAGAGATGCAGCGGGCGAGTTTTCAGCCTAATATTTCTACTTTTGCTAGTGTGATCGGCGCCTGTGCTCTTTTGACTTCATATGAAATTGGAGAGCAAGTACAAGCCCAGATAATGAGAAGCCCACTTTTCTCCAACATTAAAATCGGCAGTGCTCTTGTGGACATGTATGCGAAATATGGAAGAGTAGACGATGCCCGGAGGATATTTGATTCAATGCTAAATAAGAACGTCTTCTCATGGTCCTCTATGATTGATGGATACGGTAAGAATGGAGAACCCCATAAAGCTCTTGATCTCTTCAAAAGAATGGGAGAGCGACATGTTAAACCAAATTCAGTTACATTCCTTGGTGCTCTTTCGGCTTGTGCACATGCCGGTCTAGTAGATCAGGGGCGTGAAATCTTTGAGAGGATGGAGAGAGATTATCTAGTTAGGCCTAGTATGGAGCACTATGCATGTATGGTTGATCTCATGGGACGTGCTGGAAGTGTATACGATGCCTGGGAGTTTGTGACAAGAATGCAAGAGAAGCCCAATGAAGATGTTTGGGCAGCTCTGCTGAGCACTTGTAGGCTCTATGGTGAAGTTGAGATGGCAAGGATAGCGGCCAATGAACTGTTCAAACTGAGGGCGGATGGTCGGCCAGGGGCATATGTTGCTCTGTCAAATACCTTGGCGGATGCCGGGAAGTGGGATAACGTAATCGAACTAAGGGAAATGATGAAGGTGCGAGGAATATCTAAAGGCGGTGCTTGCAGTTCGGTTGGGGCTCAGAGAGGATGAGACATCTTGATAACCTAGCTTTATGATAATCAAACTGCCAGGCAGACATGTCGTCAGAGTATCGTTTGTCCGTGCATTTCCATTATGGAGAAGGGCCTCTCTCAGGGGCTTATCAATAAAGGGAAGGGACAGAGGAGACTAAAAGATGATGGCAGGTCCCAAGGAGGGAGATCCAGGGGAGAGGGGGAGAGATGGAGATAAAGGTAGCTGTGGAAATCGGCAATTGATGACTACAAAAGCTTGAAAAGGATGTGCTAAGGCCTGGGAAAAGGTCAAATACTCCACCTAGTATGAGGATTTTGAAGATGTTAATTGATTTTGATCCCGTCAGACTTCCGTTCAAGTGCATACATTCCAATTTGCAGCTCAAACATGATAGTTTCTTGGACTTGGATCTGAGCAAAGTCCACTGCGCAAGTCTAACTTTCTCGTTCGGATCATTGTGGTTTTTCTTTTCTGCAAAAGACCATCCTCTTACCTCTGTACTAGGTAATTGGCTGCAATTCTTGTACCACGATCCGGTGCTCTGCTGTAACGTATAGAGCAGTTACTGTGTCAATGCAGGTTTGAATGGGTCCTGTTGGAGCGTTACCCAGAGGAAACTTGACTTGCTGTTGTTTAGATGCACTGCCGGCGATGATATTTGCTCCAAAAGAATGACTCCTCTTTCATTCTGCACAAATGTCCTCATCAGCCGGACTGAATTCCCGGTTTACATAATACCGAGGTGAATGACATCTCCTATCAGCAATTTGAACTTTTGATTCAGTACCTGTTTGATCCTTTCATCAATTAAATAGATTTTTCTATTACTTTTCCTAGTGTGGTATTTTAAAAACATCTAAAACAATGTGCATCCCGAAAAATATCCATCTAACACCAATGGCTGAAATTTAGAATATAGTTATCATTAAATTAGATGCTGGAGGAGCGGAAAGAAAAACTGTTCGGCCGTCTACCTGTATTCGTCCTAATATGAAGCTCTCATCTGATGCAGAAAGAGAAATCCTAAACAAGACAAATAATGGTACCCATAATTGGACTTGTAGGGTGAACCTTTTTGATACATATGGCTGACACACAAGTCAATTAAATGCAAACGGCTTCTGCGAAATGCTGGTATTTGTTTTGTTCTATTCAGGTGGTTGACCTGTTCCTACCAAGTTTATGATGGTTGGCTTTTGATGAACTCCAGTATCTACCTAAGTTCCTATTTCTGTCATTACTTAGCATAGCAACATCCGCCAAATACAACAAAACACCCTCTTCTCATTATCCTTTTTCTTGCCTTGTTAGGTTATAAACTAGGAAGGAAAAGGAAAACCCAATCAAAGGAAATCTTCGGAAAATCAGAAAAGATAGAAATGTGCTGCTGCTGCTATGATGATGACTGTGAATGCAGGCCACTGGGATTCCTCTTGGGTTTGCCCTTTGCATTCCTATCTGTGCTGTTGTCGATAATTGGCGTCGTGATTTGGATAGTTGGGTAAGTCCCTAACATTTTTCCTTTCCAAGGGTAATTGTATGTGATAATGTTATCCTGAATTTCGCATCAAATTGCAGCGTTGACTGTTTCGAACCTGATTTGTCATTTGCAGATTGGTTCTATCATGCATATGCCCGTGCTGCTTCTGTGTAACGCTGATTGTTGAGTTCGCGCTGGGATTGATCAAGGCTCCAATTCTGGTGATGAAGTGGTTCACCTCCAAGATTCCCTGTTGATAGTATTTAAAACTGTTGCAGTTTAATATTAAGTTTCTGCAGAATTCTACACTTCCCATTTCTTCATTAGACCATGATCTA
The DNA here is from genome assembly GCA_029817715.1 of Melastoma dodecandrum. NCBI lineage: Eukaryota > Viridiplantae > Streptophyta > Magnoliopsida > Myrtales > Melastomataceae > Melastoma > Melastoma dodecandrum. Next base: position 53,141 of record JARUPY010000578.1, on the reverse strand, counting down.
GGTTTCCACATCATCTTTGTCGAAACACCAACCGTAATCTGCATAAACTATATAATATATTCTACAGTCTATATGAAGCCGGCATAATCATTTTTGTTCATGCTTTATATTTGACATTGAACATAGCAACCTGAAGTGTTAAGCTTTCAAATTGGCTTTGGAATAACTGGCTTATAACTTAATCAATACATCAAAATACAGACTTGTGGATCCACTTGTATTACAGAAAAGTAAAAGATCAAGGTATAAACCTTGTCCATAATTCTTTTTAGCAAACGACTTGCTTGAGGACAATGATGTATTGTCCTTGGCACTGTACAGAAGCATCAACAGAACTAATAATTAGCTTATTTTATTCTCAATTTTGATAGTTTACAACCAGTTACATCAAAATAATTGATTCCACAAGCAGCGGCCTCTTCACAGTGGGAATAATAATTGGTGCAATGGTTCTCTCAAGAAATTTTGGTGCCACTTGAATCATCTCAAAGCCAAAACACATCATAGAGTGCATTACCTGAGTTTGAAGGACTAGTGTATGATTGACTTAATGTTGAGATTTCAACCATCTGACCCAGAATCATTGCTTCAAATTAGCATCATCAAAGAGGGGAAATGATCGGCATCCATTTAAGGACCAGTGCGTTGTTTGGATCTTATTCCCCGAAGCAAGCTTTTCGCTCTTTCATTCTCCTGTAATAGTTATGAAGAAAAGAACATGCCCATCAGATTTGGATTATCTCCAACACGAAAGTTTGGTAAATCTAGTAAGCAACGGGTTTGATTGGTAAAAGAACTCACTGGGCCATTATATTCGAGAAATCGAGTGCAGTAGACCTCGGCTTCTTCAAAATTTTCTGATCTCTGCAGTGTGTGGCAAGGAACATTAGAGCTTCAATCATGTTCAGTCCTTCCCTCTCCTCAGCATCCATTCTTTCCAAATCCTTCTTGAAGAAAAATGCTGCCTCCTCATTCCGTCCAAGCTCTCGGTGGAGATTTCCTAGCTTGTTTACGGCAATTGCTTCCCTGTCATTACAACTCACAGCCCTTCTGTAGAACTTAATGGCCATTTCAAGCATACGAAGTTGCTGACTTTCGTAGCACTGAGCCATGGCAATCCACCGGCGAGAATCTCTTGGCAGCGAGAAGATGGACTTTCGGAAGTAATGAAGAGCATAAAAAGGCATGGTGGTATCTCATATGCTTGCCCCAAGCCATACCACGCTCTATAATCACATGGACTCAAATCTACTGCGTGCCGGCATGCTTCGATGGCTGCTGCTATGTTCTTCATCTCGATATATTCATGTCCAATAAGAGTCCATGCAGACAAGTACTTCCTATTCAATTTGAGTGCCCTCTTGAAATATAGAACAGATTTATCATGCTTTCCTTTCAAACTGTAATAGTTCCCAATGATGAAACAAGATTCAGGGTGGTACTTGTTGATCATAAAAATCGTATGAGCAAGATAACTCAAGACGGAGGAACATTCCTTAACATAGAGGACATTAGAGTACAGATCCACGTCTTCAACTCGATAGGGGTCATTCCTTGAAAGTTCTTCAAATATAACTTCAACTGAATCAAATTCGATTAAGCTGTAATGCACTTTGGCGATCTGAGCCAGCATATAATTGCTATACTTAAAAATTCCTTGTAGATGTTTGTACTTGGCCAAGGCTTCATAATGCATTCTGAGATCCTGACAAACAGCAGTGAGAAAGAACTCTTCATCCAATGATTTTTTAAAGAGAGACCACGTAGTATGTCCATCGAGGTGCAAAGTGATAGCAACTCCGACCATGCACTCCAGTTCCAAGGGTAGCTGTTCACAGATTCGACCAGAATTGTGCGTGTCATGCTCTCGCTACCTTTCTCCTCCAGCACCAGACCATACAAATATAAACCAAAAGGGTCAATAGACCCGTTCTTGCGCATTGTTGGCTCCCTCTCCAAGTAAACCAACTCCCGGTTAACGATGTCACTTTTACCCAAAGAATCTTCAACTTCAATCATCTCCTCCTTCCTCTTTTCTCCGGCCTGCATCCCATAAACGGCAAAACAGAAACCATGTAAGCATAGAACAAATCTCAATTCAGAACAATATACTTTGTTCAATATAAACATGTGTGACAATTAAAAAACTTATGCTTCAGTGCATATCTAGACATCAAATGACATGATCTGAGAGATTAAATTCACTTACCAGAAACAGAGAATAGCACCGTAAGAATATTGATTTCTTTCCCATCTGATCCCTAAGCACATGAGCCGCCCTTCTATATTCTCGACGGTCAAAGTAAAGGTTTGCCAGCACGTAGAAGTCACCATTTACTGATTCATCTTCCTCCATCACTGGAGTGCTCACATATGAAACACCAGCGGATGGCGTTGATGCAATCTCATTGGTGTGGTATCTCCTCCGAATGCTTGAGCTACCACTTTGGAATCTAGTATTTGAAGGAGTGAAATGTAGGTCATCTAGTTCAATTGCAACGACTTGTTCCGCTGCCCTGCATTAACACGAAGATATTTCATAGAACACCACATAACATGAAACTGGGCAGCCATGTTGAAGAAAGAGATGACAAATAAAAAATGCTCCCATCGAACATCCAAAATACAGAAAATGTAGAGCACTTTATGAGTAAAGCAGCATTTCTAACCTCACATTCAGCTAGCATTGTTGTTCTATCAGAAAAGCTAAGGATTCTGCGAACGCCAACCGTATACTTTAATCTCCCATCTGTCAACACGACTTTCCCAAGTACTAATGAGATACGAAGACTATTCCCATGCTGCCATTTCGCTAAAATAAGTAATCAGAACCAACTCCACGAAAGCTCCCGCGACATTCAACCAAATCTCACAACATGGCAGCGGAAGATAGACCGCAGTCACTGAGCTGCCGAACCGCTAACCTCAACTTGTCCCTGCAACTCTCTTTCGAACTCATCCCAGCCGTTATCCTCGCAAAAAACTGCAAAAACGCCAAAGCAAGGAAAATCAACTCTCCTCTCCTCCTCCTCTTCCTTACACCGACTGTTGTTTGTGGCAATGGCGGGGGATTTCCATTCGAATGGTTTTTTTCGACTTTTTGTCATTTTCTGTCTTACATTAATCAATTTAGTCCTCGACATTGGAAAGGAATCGCTCATCCCCTTTCCTACCAACCGCACGCTCCGACGACCACCAACCATGTATGGAAGAAGACTCCCTCCTTACTCCTGTGCTGCGATCTTCGCGATCCTGTCCCTTCTCGCGATCATAGTCGAATACGGCTGCAATGACAGCAGCGGCGGATGTTACACCTCGATCGTGAGCTTCGGGGACTCGCTCGCCGACATCGGGAACTTGGTCAGGCTCACGCCGCAGTCTTGTCCCCCGCACTTTGCGTTCCCGCCATATGGCGAGACCTTCTTCCGCTACCCCACAGGTCAATGCTCTGATGGCCGCCTCGTCGTCGACTTCATCGGTAAGCTGCTTTTGCTTTGGCTCGGTTGTCATGCTTCTGCCGGTAAAGATTAGGATTTTCGACGATCCTTAGCGAAATGCTGGGATTAGGGAGGCGTCTGGCTGTTAAGGGAGATTACTTTGCGGTAGTTAAGAATTAGCTGGCGCCGCGGATGGAAATGGAAGCTTGTTTGGGGATAGTGCTAATATTTTGTGGGCGTTTGCTTGGCAGCTGAAGCTCTTGAACTTCCGTTGTTGCCGCCGAACTTCGGTGACCGAAACGGGAGATTCAGGGGTTTCCAGAAAGGAGTAAACTTTGCCGTTTCCGGAGCTACAGCGCTCGTTGCCAGCTTCTTTCGAGAAAGGGGGTTGGAGAATGCTTTCTGCAATTCCTCCCTGGTAGTCCAGTTGGGTCTGTTCAAGAAACTCCTTCTGTCTGTTTGCTGATCGGCCAGTGGTGAGGCTTTCGTTCTTTGTGGCAGATCGAAAACATGCATGAGGCTGTTGATTGGAGGCTGCATTTAAGCGTAGTTAGAGGCGCTGATCGTGATTCGCGGATTGCAACAAATTTCTTGGGAACTCGTTGGTTCTGATGGGAGAGATCGGCGGGAACGATTACAACAACCCATTCCTCGCAGGAAAAAACATAAGGGAGATTCGCGAATACGTGCCGCTCGTCGTTGACGAAATTGCCTCGGCTATCAATGTACGATCCTCCTCTGATCCTACCATCACCTAATGAGCTATCCTGATTTGGCCTTGTTTGCTGCAGGAGTTGATCAATATGGGAGCTGTAACAATATTAGTCCCCGGAAACCTACCGATCGGATACTTGCGAGTCTACTTAACGAGCTTCGAGACCTCCGACCGAAGCAATATGATAGCCGTACCGGCTGCCTGAAATGGCTGAATGAATTCGCAGAGTATCACAATGCCAAGCTCCAGATAAAGCTCCATGAGTTAAGGAAGCTTTGGCCTAATATCAGGATTGTCTATGCTGACTACTGCCATGCTGCGCTCTGCTTCTTCCAATCACCGACAGAATTCGGTATGCACTGTTACTCATAACTTATGTGCCTACGGTCTTACGGTTATAACAGATGCTTCCTATGGCTACAACAGGGTTTGACGGGAACGGCAAAGTCCTCAAAGCATGCTGTGGATCGGAAGGGCCATACAATGTAAACCTATTGGTTAGCTGCGGCGATCCAGGGGCAAACCTATGCGACAACCCATCCTCACACGTGAGCTGGGATGGCGTCCACCTCACCGAGGCGGGCTATCGATGGCTCTTCAAGAGCTTATTCCAGGACAAATATACCATGCCGGCATTTCGATTCTCATGTCCCAACGCAGCACGAAAGCGGAGCGTATTGTCACCGTTCTTGTCAACCAGCAAGATCTGGAGGCTGTTTTTCAGATCATAGCTGTTTGACCCCGAGACCAGGTGAACTACAGGGTCCAGGGGTTCGTCTTCCCCATCGTAAAAGGCATCCCGGATGCGCTCTCCTGTACATCTGGAGCTCACCATCGGTTCTCGTCGCAGTGGGGTGTACGCGCACCTTCAGGCCTAGCACGCGCGAGGCGGTTCGGACGACCCGAGGATCCGGGCTCGCTCCCCTAGAGTCTTCCGGTCGGCGTCGCGACTCGAGCGTCGAACGCTGCGGAAAAGACCAGGGTGGTCCCTCCTTCGATTCCTGACTGGGTCTGCCCAGACACTTCGCCGATCGTCTCCATGCTCCTTAAGAGGCGACGGGCGAAAAGAAGCGCATGACCCGAGGAGGAAGCTTCAGGAGGTTCCAGGAGCGGCTCGTGTCGCCAGTCCCTCATCCAAAATGACTTCGTAAAAATGTGTTATTGTTTAACCTAGGTAAACTATTACGGAGTCGCCACCGACTTAATTTAAAAGCTTGGTTTAAGTCGAAAAAACTAGAGTAGATTCGGGGATTCCTAATTACTAACTCTTACATCCAGACATGCGAAAAGGTGGCGTTTGCTCCAAAAGTTTGCTTTTGGTTAACGGGGTGTTGGACCCGATCCGGGCATGACTCCGGACTCATGTCAATGTTTTACGGGCGTTGGACCCGATTCGGACTTTTGGGCCCGAACTCATGTTTATTTATTTCGTAAACAGCATGCGACGATAAACCTACGGGCCTAAGGCATGCGGACAATCACAGACAATTATTTAGATCAAAAGGAGCGGGGAGGGGTGATGATCGTGGGCCTATACACTTGGGCCCACAATCCGTTACATGTGGATTGAATAAAATTTCGGGGAGGCCCGCACCTCCCCTTTGTACATTTGATTGAGTTTGGGGCCGCTTTGTCTTCGAGCCCGCAGTTTTTAGGCCGGGGTGGATCCGCGCGGTTTGATACACGCGCCTTCGAATTGATCTTCGAAAGGTTAGAGTTGATCCTTTCGAAGTTGCATGCTCAGTGTACATGCAAAGAAAAATGTAAGTGTTGTTAGTATCGATTAAGTTTGATAAAATTCAATCAACTAAAAAGAAAAGAGTAAGGCATGTCTTACCGTTTTGGTCAAGGTTGTTCAATTGACGAATATCATAAAAATATACAGAAAGTTCGACCGCATTGTTCATGCAAAACAAAAAAAGGAGGGATACGGAGATTAAAAATGTATAAAACTATAAATTCCAAAAGAAATAATTCAGAAGCGTGAAGATATGAAAATCACTCCACGAATTATTTTAAATCGAAACAGACGAAACATTTAACATATTAAAATAGCAAAAGTCATATGCGTTTCAATAATCCTAAAATCTAAAAGCGTGTGTTCAAATGATGTTCACAGTTTTAAAAAAAGGTGAAAACTATAATTGATTAAATTATTTTAATTGAACTATTTCCTTACCTCTCTCTTACCATTTGGCACAGAGGACTTACACGCTTTCTGCACTCGAAGCAAAAACCCAATATTGAAGCTGGGTGCCAGTCGAAGCTGAAGAAGTAAGTTCACCATGTCCAAGCTTCGTTGTTGCCTGATCTCTTCGAACCCGAAAGCGCCATTGCTGGAGGAAGTCGCCGGAGGGGAGTGGGTGTCTATGGCGTCGCAGGAGAGGAGCCGGTGCTGGGGGGTGTTTATCGCAGACCCACGAACGAGGGGGACTCGATGCTAGATCTGATTTCGGCGAGGGTAGCGGTTCTGAGCTGATGGAAAAAGGAGGAGTCAGGCGCCTGGAGATGTGGAGGACGGTCGGGGACGACGTGTGCCGCTGCTGCCGAGCTTGGGCACGCCAGAGGAGAGGTCGCCCTGCCGCTGCCGACCGTGGGTTTGCTGCTGTGAGTCGTGGATCACCCGAGAAGGGGGTCACGACCTGCTGCCGCCGGGGCACTTGGGGACGTCGGAAGGAGTCCGATCCGCCACCGTCAGGTCTGGGAACGCCGGGAGGAGATGGAGGGCGGCTGTGGAGGACGATGGGCATGGCCGGAGTCGACGTCGGGAAGGCTAGGGCTGACATGGGTTGCTCACCGCCGGTGCTGTTGGGAACGCCGGGGAAGGGTGGAGTTGCCACTGTAGTCGGATCTGAGGGGAGAGGGCCATCGCGCGTTGTCGGAGCTGGTCCTGGGGTTTGCCGCCGCGGAGCGTCAAGGAGGTCAGGACGGGGAGCCGCCTTGGGGCTGGAGCTGCCGTGGCGGGTCTGGTTGCCGGAGAAGGAGGTTCGCCGGGAGGAGTGCAGGCCCGCTTCTGGGGAGGGCGTCAGGACAGGGGAAGCCGTTGATTTGCCATGGCTGGTTCTCTGAAACGCCGAGAGGACGAGGGTGCTGTCTCCGGTTCATCGTCGGTTCAGGAGGATGCCAAGGAGGACGGGTTGTCGTCGTCGCTGATTCTGGCGGTGACGGGGAGCTGAGACAGAGGGCCGCTGCGGGATTGACGCTCAGCACTCCGAGTCGAGGTCGAGGTAGGTTCGTCGGGTCATTACCGAGGAACCGTTGATGCCAAAGAAGATATCGGGAGATGGAAGTTCTGTCACAGCAGGTTACGGATTCTCCGTCACTAAATCGAGAACAACTGCACTGGTTCGCCGTCGATTTGTAACAGGACTGAGGAGGACAGATTGCTGTCGTCGCCGGAAGGATGCGGCTGATCCTGGAAGACGCCGGAGGTTGGGTGACGTCGTGGGGGGAACCAGAGAGATGCCGTTGCTGCTGGGTCTGGTCGTCAGGGAGCCGGCGGTGACAGACGCTGAGGTCGGGAGACGACCAGAAGATGGCGTGGGAATTGCCGCTTCTGTAGCTCGTACCTTGGTGTAGGAACAGCTGAGGATGACCAGGTGGCTAAGGAGGTCGCTCGATGATTGAAAGGGGTGAAGGAAGAAGGGAGACGGAGGATGGCTTCGTCCTACTCCCCTCCCTCTCCAACAGAGAAAATTGGATCCCCTCCCAAGAGAATTTGGTAAGTTTCTTTGGAACCGTTCTCCCTCCCTTGAAACGATGTGTCTCCCCTTCTTTTTATATTCCCCATTCATTATACAATTCCAGTTTCGATTTTGTTCGATTTTGACAGGAATTCATCTCATTTCGTTGAGATTCAAGGTAGTTACTTGTAATTAGTTTGCTTTAACTTTATGCAGGCATTAATGAGCAGATTTGTGTGTGCTTCCTGGGAGATTTGAGCACGGAGCGATCGTCCTTGTGAGATCTCTGTCGGAGGAAACCAAAAGCAGGTTTGTTTTAATTTTGCTTTGGTCTGGGCTGGGTTTTGTTTTCCTTGTGGGCTTTTGTGGGTTGGCTTGGTATTGTGGGCTGAGCTACCTTGGGCTCTGTTGAAATTGGAGGGCTTGGGTTTGCTTAGGCCCTCTTCTTTGGTTTCCTTGATTTGTGTTGTTATTTTGTTGGTTTTGCTCGGCCCCCTTTGGTTTAGGCTGAGTTTGATTTTGGTAGTCGCTGCCGGGCAGAGGATGGGCAGCTTGGTTGGCGTCAAAACTTGCTGCTGGAGTTTCTGGTGCGAGCGTCCAGTAGGTAGGGATGACTCGTGGTATATCTGATTGTTGTTGATGTGGCTCAGGTTCCGAATGGCGGGAATGTTGTTGAGGTTGGGAGTGCCTTGGGCTCTCGGCCGACTTCGTCAACGATGGTGTTTTCTGCAGATTCTGGACCTGCGCCTCTATTTGTATAAGCGGCTGGTCGCGACTGAAGTCAGTGTCGCCGGGGCTGAGAAGGAGTGGTGCAGGAGCCGTCATCGTGTGAGCTGGCTGGGGATGCTGCTGGTGCGGCTTTGGCACTGCTTGGAGAGTTGCTTCGCTGCTGCAATGGGGGAGCTGGTTCGCCGCTGTTTGTGGGCTGCTGGCGAGTATGTTGCCGCGAACTCCGGCGATGCATCGGAGGAGGAGTTGCGGTCTTTGTGATTGATCCGGCCTCAACTTTCCAAGTGGATCGCAGCATCTTCTTTTCAATTGTAGGTGTAGTTCCAATGGTCTCCTTTTGTATGGTTGGAGATTGATTGTCATGAGTAAATTTGAGGTATTACAGTTTGCCCCTCCTTGGGAGGGAATCTGAGAAGATTCTCTCGCAAGGATATTGTAAATACCTCAAATTATGCTTTGAGGCTATCTTTTGGTTAACATGTATCCTGGGAGCTCATCAAGACAATCATTAGTCATGACGATGACTTTAATAGCTAAATGTACATGCACATTATGATTCGTTTTGTTCTTTCTTTAAAAGCATGTTTCCAAGCGAGAGCAGAGAATGTTTGTTGGTTCTCTCGTGTTTCGCTCTCATTTCTGTTAGCCATTTCAGTTGGATTTCAGAATTCCTTTGACTTGGATGCTCATGTACTAGTCGAAGGAGTTTTTGTTTGGGTCGTAATGTGGCTTTGGCATAAGGCCTTTTGATTGAAGGTTTAAATTCATCGTTTGAAAGGAGTCGAAGGACCTCATCGGAAGCTACTTGACCATAGAGTTTTCACCGTTCAAGCAAATTCTCCATCCTCCGGACAGCTCGCCAGTTTAGGCATTCCATTAGGGATGAATAGTTGGCCTAGTGTTAGGTGCTGATGATCCGCTTTGAGGAATGTTTTCATTTGACTTGTTGAAAAAATGTCACCTTTGCTCTTGCGACCGTCAATGTCGGTCCTGGTGCTTTATGTTGCTCTTTTGACTTTCATCTCGCGCTTTGCTTTTGAAGACTTTGGTCTTTGCGCTGATTTTGCTTTTTCCTTACTAAACCATAGGGATTTGCCGTATTTTTTTTTTTCTGATAGTCTTCTTTGGAAATGCTTTGGACTTCTTGGGAATTCGTACTTGTTGTAGTATTGTTGGAGAAGTTCCTTCCTTGGGAACGACTTAACTGGCAAGCTTGACTGTTGATGATGCTTCTTCGCTTAAACCTTGAGGAAGTGTTGCCTCTACGGTCCGTTGCTTCCGGATTTTAACTACAAGATCTCCCTTTTAACCTCGATATGAGGCGGTCCTTAGAATTGTTAGGTGTAGTGTATATGAAAACTTCAACTTTGGCTCGGAAGGGGCTAGCAATGGTTGATGTTTCATGTTTGGGATATAGAAGAAATGCTCGATCTCATCCCGGTTTAGAGCATCTTTTGTCAAAGGATTCGTTATCCGTCTGAATGCTCGTGTATGAATCCTCAAAGTATTTGCGCTCATCATTCTGGGTAAGTGTTTAGGAATAGGTTTGCCTTCTCTATTCTCGCTCAGAAACATTTTTATTAAAGATGATTTCGAATTATATGTAGATGAGCACACAAATGCTTAAGAAATAAACAGGTTTAGGTACCCAAACTTCTGTGGTGCTCTTGTGCACTTTCGTAAATTTGGAACGGCTTCCACCCGACCACCCGCGCCGTTGCCTTGGAGTTTGTACCGTACTGTATGGATGTCCATGCGCCTACACAGTTGACAACGGACAGAGACGAAGTTAGCTCATGTACTTCGACTCTCGTTTAGGGAGATAATAATGAAATAAAGTATCCGCTGATGAGATGAGATGGATATGTCCGTCTCGATAATAGTTCTGGAAAAATATGCTTGTATTCTTGTTGAGGAATGCGACGTATGTAATAAACTCCAGCTTGAATGAAGGCAGGACTCCAGCTGGGGAAATGGAGATATGATTCTATCTGGGGAATTATGAAAAATTTTGTTAGAGAGCAGTGTAGACGATACTCCCTTATAGTGTGGTCATCCATGGTGACAACAAAGGCAATTTCGAAGCTTTGGTTCGAAATTTTCCACCCAACCGCCCGCGCCTTTGTCTATAATGTAGGATGCTTATGTACTTACACTAAGCAAAGGACAGACAACAAGTGAGCTCATGTAACTTGTTTCTTTTAAAGTAAGAATGAAGTTTGCTCCTGTAACTTCATTTATATGAGAGGTGAAGTAGAGTTTTGATACTTCCCTTTTCTATGCGTTTCATCATTGCATCTTCGTCCGTAGGAATCAAAGGATTGACGAAATAGTTACTCTTGCTTGACGTCTGTTGTGTAAGAAAGCTCATGTACCTATCAAACAGATAGCGAGAAACAAGTGAGTTCGTGCGACTTGTTTCTGTTAGAGTAAGAATGAAGTTTGCTGCTGTAACTTCATTTGTAATAAAGGTGAAGTAGAGTTTTGGTACTTCCCTTTTGTATGTTTTCGTCATTGCGTCTTCGTCCGACGGAGTCAAAGGTTTGACGAAACTGCTGCAAGACTTTGGCTTGAAGCTTTGCCGCCCTACCACCCTCGCCTTTGTCATAGGAGTTTTGTACCATTCGTGTGAGGAGCTCTTGTACCTACCCTACGAGACAAAGGACGTAAACGAAATCGTCTCATGTGATTTCGTTTAGTTCGATGAAGAGAGTAATAATTGTGTAGTCCTCCCTTTTCATGTATATTGTCAGTTCTCTTTATCCCGGTTGACTCCCTGGGGATATAAGGAAGTTTGCTGACGAAGTTTGTTCCGAAGCTCCGGTTTGAAACTTCATTGTTTGTCTTCATTGTCTGCTTAAGACACTCTTGTATTTTCATGCAATTTGTTGTCTTGTTGATCGTGAGTTTCGAAGCTTTGATTCGAAAGTTGTCTTGATTGGCATGATAGGATGTTGTTGTACCTACATGTAACAAGGACAAAAACAAGTGAGCTTGTGTGACTTGTTTGCATAGAGAAGTATTGATCAAGGAATGAATACTCCCTTCATGTATGTCGTTGTTTTGACAACGAAGGCTGTCTCGAGATTTTTTTGCTCGAAACTTTTCATCTTGCCACCTTCGCCTTCTTGTTTACTTAGGTTGTTTATGTACCTATGAGACAAGCCGGAGTGCAAAACAAGTAAGTTCATGTAACATGTTTTGCGAAGAAAGCATTTGTTAAGGAACAAATACTCCCTTTCATGTAATTCGTTGACACCGAAGGTTTCTCCAAGATTGCTTGGGATTTTGCCCCAATATTGCTTGGAGCTTTACCACCCTGCCGCCCTCGCCTATTGTTGTCTACTTAGGTTATTCCTGTACTTATGAGACGAACATAGGACAAGAAACATGTGAGCTCATGTAACAGGTTTTTTCGCAAAGAAAGTATTTACTTGGCAACGGATACTTCCTTCCATATTATTCCGTTGTTTTGTTGACAACGATGAATATTACAAAGCTTTGGCTCGAAATTGTTTCAAGGCTCTGGCTCGAAACTTTACCACCCTGCCACCCACGCCTTCGTCAACATGCGACAAGGGCTAATATAAGTGAGCTCATGTAACTTATTTTCATAAATAGGGAAGTATTGATCATGGAACGAATACTCCCTTTCATGTGTAGTAACATTGAAGATTGTCTACGTTGAGTGCTTGTGGCAGTTTTTCTCCGTTAATATGGTTGTTTTCTTGAAAGGGCATGCCAAGTCGATTATCCTTGGATGTGCATTGTTGATTGCCCATTGAGGTGGGGCTGGGAGGGTAACTAGCCTCTCATGTGGTGGGCCTTCTCCTTGGGATGAGCTCCAGAGAATCAGTAGTTGAATTTCTGCTGGATTGATTGCTTAGGTACCGTGGATGAGCTTGATGGGAGTTGCCCGGGTCCGAGTACGCGTCATTGTCAGGTAGATCGCATGTTCTTTGGTGTAGGGGGAAGCTGTTATGCAAGCGTTGCCCCAAACGATTCATCCTGGTGGTTTGAGTATCGGTGGCCCCGCCAGACACGTAATGAATTGTTGAAAGGCGGGTAACGCAAATGGGAGCTTCTGATGCCAGTCACGCTATGTATTTGCCGTCTCTTGAAGAATCTGGTCCATGTTGTTCATGTTTTTGTCATGGGGATACTTTGGATCTGGCGTTCGTCCAGTTCTTGTTATCAAAGAAATAATGAGGCTGAATCTCTGTAAACATCGAGTGATCGTATTTGAAGGTTGATTGATTGCAGGTGTCCTGATATCGTGATGTCATTGTGAAGGTTGATGTTTGCCCCTTGTGCTAAAATGTATTGCTGGCATGGTGAAGAAAGTCGACGACGGGATGCATGTAAGAGGATTTGCCCCTTGTCTGATTGCTTGATGTTGAGGATCAGGGCTTGACACGTAAATTGGAGGATTGCCTCTTGTTGATCCTGGTCAGGTTGCCTGATGTTGAGAATAAAGGCTTGAGTTATAAAAGGGATTGTCCTTGTCTGAGTCGCCCGATGTTGAGGATCGGGGCTTGGGATGAGCGGAAGAATATAGCTTCGACGAAAAAGCTAAGAAGGACGTTCTTGTTGGTGTCGAAGTTGTGGCAGCTGATGATGTAATAGAGTTGCTTCTGCTTCCTTGGAGCGGTGGTTGATTAGTGGGGGATGACGTTCCACGATAGTGACATGTCAGTGGATAGTTCTTTGGTTTGTCATTAGTCTTGATGTCGATGGAGATTGGCCTTTTGAAATATAACCTCCTTGGGGTTTTGATATTGTTGTAGATTCGGTTTTGAACTTTGGTAGTCGTTGGGTGATCTTTGGTTTTCGTGTTTTGCTTTGGGCCTTAGCAGTTGTCAAGATTGCTTTGGCCTTTGTGTCGTTGGATATGCGGCTTTAGACCCTGGTTGCCGCCATGGTATCCTTGGTATTCGTGTGCTTGTAGATTTGTAATGTCATGCCTTATCCCTAGTCTCGTTCGAGGAGCCATGTTGGAAAATTAAACCTCGAAAAGAAAGTAGAAAGAATGATTGGATTAGTATCATGCAACAGTGTAATCGATGCATGATAAGTTTATATTGTTGCTTAATCGCACTCGTATATGTGTATGCATTTACAAATGAAATGCAATAATGTCATGAAACAATTATTGTAAATGATTTGTTAATTTGAAAACTGTGATTAGACAGACACTCATGTGGTTGCCCAAATGTATGATATGCAATAAGCGGTAATAGTAAGTAGGGTAATAAGAGAAAAGATGTTTCTTGGAGCCGGCTATAAGAAGCTTGACCTAACTGCAAAATGAGCATTGTTAGCTTTACAGTTATAGCAGACAAAGCGTACCTGACACCTGTCCCTGCACAAGTAGCAGTCACTTAGTAACACGCAAATGCACGTGCAGCGTCTGACACCTGTAGTGGGCACGCAATTCTAGACTCGGATGGAGGTTTCTAAGACCTCCCTCGGACTGAGGGAGGCGGGGCCCCGGCCAAAAACCATACTGCAAATAGCAGCAGGCTGAGCCTCTCGGTGACCCCCCTAAAAATCCTAGCCCCGGGTTCGGGCACACCTAGATATGCCTAGGAAAGCAGTAAACAAACACAACCATGAGAGCATACAAAGGGTACCGAGCCAAGCAATTACACACGCAAACAAGAACTCCTCTCCACATGTGGATTAAAATGTAAGAGCGTTCGAAAGGAATCCACATGCAGAGTCCCCAGCGGAGTCGCCATCCGGGATGTACGCGCACCTTCAGGCCTAGCACGCGCGAGGCGGTTCGGACGACCCGAGGATCCGGGCTCGCTCCCCTAGAGTCTTCCGGTCGACGTCGCGACTCGAGCGTCGAACGCTGCGGAAAAGACCAGGGTGGTCCCTCCTTCGATTCCTGACTGGGTCTGCCCAGACACTTCGCCGATCGTCTCCATGCTCCTTAAGAGGCGACGGGCGAAAAGAAGCGCATGACCCGAGGAGGAAGCTTCAGGAGGTTCCAGGAGCGGCTCGTGTCGCCAGTCCCTCATCCAAAATGACTTCGTAAAAATGTGTTATTGTTTAACCTAGGTAAACTATTACGGAGTCGCCACCGACTTAATTTAAAAGCTTGGTTTAAGTCGAAAAAACCAGAGTAGATTCGGGGATTCCTAATTACTAACTCTTACATCCAGACATGCGAAAAGGTGGCGTTTGCTCCAAAAGTTTGCTTTTGGTTAACGGGGTGTTGGACCCGATCCGGGCATGACTCCGGACTCATGTCAATGTTTTACGGGCGTTGGACCCGATTCGGACTTTTGGGCCCGAACTCATGTTTATTTATTTCGTAAACAGCATGCGACGATAAACCTACGGGCCTAAGGCATGCGGACAATCACAGACAATTATTTAGATCAAAAGGAGCGGGGAGGGGTGATGATCGTGGGCCTATACACTTGGGCCCACAATCCGTTACATGTGGATTGAATAAAATTTCGGGGAGGCCCGCACCTCCCCTTTGTACATTTGATTGAGTTTGGGGCCGCTTTGTCTTCGAGCCCGCAGTTTTTAGGCCGGGGTGGATCCGCGCGGTTTGATACACGCGCCTTCGAATTGATCTTCGAAAGGTTAGAGTTGATCCTTTCGAAGTTGCATGCTCAGTGTACATGCAAAGAAAAATGTAAGTGTTGTTAGTATCGATTAAGTTTGATAAAATTCAATCAACTAAAAAGAAAAGAGTAAGGCATGTCTTACCGTTTTGGTCAAGGTTGTTCAATTGACGAATATCATAAAAATATACAGAAAGTTCGACCGCATTGTTCATGCAAAACAAAAAAAGGAGGGATACGGAGATTAAAAATGTATAAAACTATAAATTCCAAAAGAAATAATTCAGAAGCGTGAAGATATGAAAATCACTCCACGAATTATTTTAAATCGAAACAGACGAAACATTTAACATATTAAAATAGCAAAAGTCATATGCGTTTCAATAATCCTAAAATCTAAAAGCGTGTGTTCAAATGATGTTCACAGTTTTAAAAAAAGGTGAAAACTATAATTGATTAAATTATTTTAATTGAACTATTTCCTTACCTCTCTCTTACCATTTGGCACAGAGGACTTACACGCTTTCTGCACTCGAAGCAAAAACCCAATATTGAAGCTGGGTGCCAGTCGAAGCTGAAGAAGTAAGTTCACCATGTCCAAGCTTCGTTGTTGCCTGATCTCTTCGAACCCGAAAGCGCCATTGCTGGAGGAAGTCGCCGGAGGGGAGTGGGTGTCTATGGCGTCGCAGGAGAGGAGCCGGTGCTGGGGGGTGTTTATCGCAGACCCACGAACGAGGGGGACTCGATGCTAGATCTGATTTCGGCGAGGGTAGCGGTTCTGAGCTGATGGAAAAAGGAGGAGTCAGGCGCCTGGAGATGTGGAGGACGGTCGGGGACGACGTGTGCCGCTGCTGCCGAGCTTGGGCACGCCAGAGGAGAGGTCGCCCTGCCGCTGCCGACCGTGGGTTTGCTGCTGTGAGTCGTGGATCACCCGAGAAGGGGGTCACGACCTGCTGCCGCCGGGGCACTTGGGGACGTCGGAAGGAGTCCGATCCGCCACCGTCAGGTCTGGGAACGCCGGGAGGAGATGGAGGGCGGCTGTGGAGGACGATGGGCATGGCCGGAGTCGACGTCGGGAAGGCTAGGGCTGACATGGGTTGCTCACCGCCGGTGCTGTTGGGAACGCCGGGGAGGGGTGGAGTTGCCACTGTAGTCGGATCTGAGGGGAGAGGGCTATCGCGCGTTGTCGGAGCTGGTCCTGGGGTTTGCCGCCGCGGAGCGTCAAGGAGGTCAAGACGGGGAGCCGCCTTGGGGCTGGAGCTGCCATGGCGGGTCTGGTTGCCGGAGAAGGAGGTTCGCCGGGAGGAGTGCAGGCCCGCTTCTGGGGAGGGCGTCAAGACAGGGGGAAGCCGTTGATTTGCCATGGCTGGTTCTCTGAAACGCCGAGAGGACGAGGGTGCTGTCTCCGGTTCATCGTCGGTTCAGGAGGATGCCCAGGAGGACGGGTTGCCGTCGTCGCTGATTCTGGCGGTGACGGGGAGCTGAGACAGAGGGCCGCTGCGGGATTGACGCTCAGCACTCCGAGTCGAGGTCGAGGTAGGTTCGTCGGGTCATTACCGAGGAACCGTTGATGCCAAAGAAGATATCGGGAGATGGAAGTTCTGTCACAGCAGGTTACGGATTCTCCGTCACTAAATCGAGAACAACTGCACTGGTTCGCCGTCGATTTGTAACAGGACTGAGGAGGACAGATTGCTGTCGTCGCCGGAAGGATGCGGCTGATCCTGGAAGACGCCGGAGGTTGGGTGACGTCGTGGGGGGAACCAGAGAGATGCCGTTGCTGCTGGGTCTGGTCGTCAGGGAGCCGGCGGTGACAGACGCTGAGGTCGGGAGACGACCAGAAGATGGCGTGGGAATTGCCGCTTCTGTAGCTCGTACCTTGGTGTAGGAACAGCTGAGGATGACCAGGTGGCTAAGGAGGTCGCTCGATGATTGAAAGGGGTGAAGGAAGAAGGGAGACGGAGGATGGCTTCGTCCTACTCCCCTCCCTCTCCAACAGAGAAAATTGGATCCCCTCCCAAGAGAATTTGGTAAGTTTCTTTGGAACCGTTCTCCCTCCCTTGAAACGATGTGTCTCCCCTTCTTTTTATATTCCCCATTCATTATACAATTCCAGTTTCGATTTTGTTCGATTTTGACAGGAATTCATCTCATTTCGTTGAGATTCAAGGTAGTTACTTGTAATTAGTTTGCTTTAACTTTATGCAGGCATTAATGAGCAGATTTGTGTGTGCTTCCTGGGAGATTTGAGCACGGAGCGATCGTCCTTGTGAGATCTCTGTCGGAGGAAACCAAAAGCAGGTTTGTTTTAATTTTGCTTTGGTCTGGGCTGGGTTTTGTTTTCCTTGTGGGCTTTTGTGGGTTGGCTTGGTATTGTGGGCTGAGCTACCTTGGGCTCTGTTGAAATTGGAGGGCTTGGGTTTGCTTAGGCCCTCTTCTTTGGTTTCCTTGATTTGTGTTGTTATTTTGTTGGTTTTGCTCGGCCCCCTTTGGTTTAGGCTGAGTTTGATTTTGGTAGTCGCTGCCGGGCAGAGGATGGGCAGCTTGGTTGGCGTCAAAACTTGCTGCTGGAGTTTCTGGTGCGAGCGTCCAGTAGGTAGGGATGACTCGTGGTATATCTGATTGTTGTTGATGTGGCTCAGGTTCCGAATGGCGGGAATGTTGTTGAGGTTGGGAGTGCCTTGGGCTCTCGGCCGACTTCGTCAACGATGGTGTTTTCTGCAGATTCTGGACCTGCGCCTCTATTTGTATAAGCGGCTGGTCGCGACTGAAGTCAGTGTCGCCGGGGCTGAGAAGGAGTGGTGCAGGAGCCGTCATCGTGTGAGCTGGCTGGGGATGCTGCTGGTGCGGCTTTGGCGCTGCTTGGAGAGTTGCTTCGCTGCTGCAATGGGGGAGCTGGTTCGCCGCTGTTTGTGGGCTGCTGGCGAGTATGTTGCCGCGAACTCCGGCGATGCATCGGAGGAGGAGTTGCGGTCTTTGTGATTGATCCGGCCTCAACTTTCCAAGTGGATCGCAGCATCTTCTTTTCAATTGTAGGTGTAGTTCCAATGGTCTCCTTTTGTATGGTTGGAGATTGATTGTCATGAGTAAATTTGAGGTATTACATGGGGCTCCCTCAGTGTGGGCGTGTGATAGTTTTGTTTTCACACATGATACCAGCGGCGCTCTAATAGCATGTCAAGACTCACCATTCATCGGTAACAACCTCAGCGGAGCAGAAAGGAAGAAGAAAGCCAAAACAGAATAGAGAACTCAAAACTAATTTCCGTTGTACTTTTCTTTCTGTATTCTGCACTCCTTTTATTACAGACAACTCATATTAACAGACCCATACTGAACTTTTACATGAACTTTCGGCAATCTGGTTGAGCTCCTCTCTCAGCGGTGAAGGGCGACTGGCGATCTTTCGAGGCGTAACGACGGCTGTCCATGCATCACACAGGGGGTTATTATATCTTGGAAGTGGAGCAGAGAAGAGGCCGTTGTAGTAAGTTGCGCAGGCAGAGAGAAGGTGGTTGTGTTTTAAGCATATAACTCGCAGGCTGCAAGGAATTCCTCATTATATACTGCATCGCTCTTACTTCCCAGGCCGTGCTCGTACTGCTGCTGCGGCATTCATGCATTTTCATGTTTCACAGGGTTCAACGGCAACGTTTAATATCCTCAAAGCATGTTGCAGATACGGGCCAACACAACGTAAAGCGATCGTTGTGTTGTAGGACTCCGAGCGCCAATCTATGAAGCGACGACTCGTCCCTCATACCAAAGCCGGGGCAACATATCTCCTGATGTTCGATTGGTTATTTGAGCATCATTTTACCACCCAAAATTTCAACTGTCGTGTCGGAGTACATGACAGAGTGCCAGAAGGCTTTATTTCGATTCCAAGCAAACATTCGACATATATAGAAGCAGAGCAACGTCCGCAACCAATTACAACGATGACCATGTGCACATTCGCCGACTTATTCTATTGCAAATGTTTAAGGCATGTGCAAATGCTAATCTTCAGGTGGTTCGTCGATCTCAAGGAGCGGGCTTGTAGTCATTGAGCACCCACTTGCCATCATTGGACTTCTGAATCATACCCTTGTTCTTCACCACCCACCATGAGGGCGGCGCCTCGTTGGCCTTCGCTTCAGCATCTGTCAGATAATCACCATTCTTATTCACCAGTGCTAGCTGTCGACGGCCCTTCAGGTCGAAGCCCTTGCCCAGGCCTTTTGTCCCCGCGATAAGGTGGAGCAGCGGCTCCAGCTGGTGAGCTGTCCCGAGCATGTCGGCCAAGGTGGCACCACTCGTCAAGTTCTTGAGGTACTTCGATTCGCGCGAATCGACCTACGTAAAGCGATTCAATTAGCTATGCACGAGCAAAATATTACATACAAGGCCAAGGACTCTGTTTTTCTGTTTACCCGGAGGACTTGTCCGACGGGGTAGTAGTTGACCGGAGGCATGAGCGGGACCATGTCGAGCACGTTCTCTGTCCGGAGGATGTGGAGATTATCCAGACCATCCACCTTCTTCTGAAATTCCTCGTTTCCGACCTTGGGGCTCTCGAACGTGAAGACAGTCACGGGACAGACCTTCCCCCCAGGGAGCACGTTCTTCTTGTTGTTGACGATGTCCGCACCATTGAGAATAGCAAGGGACCCGCCCATACTGTGCCCGACGACCGTGATGCTCATATCTTCGTGGCTGTATGTTTTCATCAGCGACTCAATCTCCTCAAGAACCTGATTCGGGAAGAGACATACAGAACTCATGTTAAGATGCGGTTGTTAGGGTCGTTCACCCGTCGGCTAATACCACGGCATACGTATGGTGGCATACCTGCGTCCTACTGCTGGTCTTGGTGTACTCATCGTGGAGAAGCAAATCGAGGTAAGTGTACATATAGTGCCAGCCCTGGTGTATCTCGATGCCGGGCTCCCCGGGGAATATGTCCTCCGCCTTCTCCTGCTTGTCGTCAAGATCAGCCAAGGCCTCCTTCGCCCTGACAGTGCCCCTCCACACGACGAGTATATCCCTCCTGCCGAGCGTCTTCACACCCTCGTCCGTGGTCACCGCGACGTACGCGATCCAAGTCGTCTCCCCAATCATCATGAAGTTCTTGGTGTACACGAACCTCTTCACCTCGTACTTGAACGGGTTGTTAATCTCGAGCCCGACGTGCGAGAAGAAGTCCTTCATTGGGTACCTGCTGAAGTTGCAGGATGGGGAGACGTCGACGTTGTTGAAGGCGTCGCCCAGCGCCTGGACTCGCTCTCCGTAGTGGATGAGGTACATACGGAGCTCGTCGTCGATGGGGTCGAGCATGCCGGCCCATTTCGTCTCGCCGCTGAGCTCCTGCCATGTGTGGGACGTCTGGTTCCCCATGGATGGATCTGACCTTTGATACCGAATTGATTTTTGGGTGAACTCCTTCCACCAAGTTAACATGCTTTATATACAACTCGTGTCGGGGGTAGTTTTGTTCCTTGGACAAATAAATTATCTAGTAAAATAGTATGGATTAATTTAATATTTCAAAACATCAATTTTATTTTAAGTAAAAGTTAAAGTTTTCGCTTAACATTATAAGATTGATTTAAGTAATAAGAAGCTTTAATTCACTCGAAAAAGTTTAGAGTTTTGAAACCTACCTAATACAGTCATCCTGTAATTCATCCACCATCTAAGCTCCGGAATCCATACTGACAACAAGAAAAATCTACCTTCATTTTTTGGTAAAAATAATTATAAAATTATTAATTTTGAAAATATTTTCATGTAATAAAAGTAAGAGTGTGGTCCTTTTTTGGTCTTTGAAGAGCACGTGATCCTTAAAAAGCAATTATGACAGCCATGTTTGTTGGAATCCAATGGCAATTTATTGAAGGTTCGTACGTGTGTCCTGTTTGGCACGTGTAAAATTCAGCATAAATGAACTTTTTAATCTTTTGAAAGATAAAATAAAACTTATCCTATTGACGTAATGATTGCTACTTATATTGCCACGTTTTTTTATTTAATTATTCGAGATAGAATATTCGTAATTTTTTTTAAGAATAAGATTCAAATATTTCATTACACAAAGTAATTAAGTTATTAAACAAACAAGACTCTATTGTGTTCTATATTTGGCCTTATGATATGCCTTATAAATAACGATGATGAGAAAATATTTAAAAATTTAATATAACTTGGCGACTAACAAATAAAATATTACCGTGTATAAAAAAAAAGGAAAAAAAAGTCTAATAATACCGTTGAGATAATTTCTTGATAGAAACGTGTGAGGTAGAAAAAAATTACAAAACATGATACCTATCTTTTAAATTTTTAAAATACTATCCGAGTTGAATACATATAATTCGATTTTGTCAAAAAAAAGTCGAACTTATAAAATTTAAAAAGTAGTCCGAGCTATATAAGTTCTAATTTTTTTTTTTAATTTGTAAAAGTCGAAATTTATAATCCAATTTTTTATAGTGAGATACTGTCAGTTTCGGGGCATATATTTCGTATCCGACCCATATTTTACTCACTTACTAACTTTTCATTTTTATATAATTATTTGGAATCACGAGTAGAACGTTTTATGTAAAATAATACATTCTTAAACGTTTAGGACAACGCCAACCGGTGGATAAAGTTGGACTGTATATTATTATAAGGGGGACGTGATTGGACACCTTACATGAACACGAGTAACATATTCCTTGCGGCCGATTATCAGGCCTTCGTGTTTAAAGCACGTTTTTATATACCCCATCGGTGGTAAGAAGCCAAATTGAATTAAACAAATTAAAATAAAAACTAACTTACTTTATTTTTTTTTTATTTTTTTTTTTCAAAAGCAACGGGAAGCAACGGGGCCATGGCCCCCTTCTGTCCTCCTGGCTCCGCCACCATGTCCACCGATCTGCAAATAACAACCAATACAATGGTTCGACATCATTGTCCGAATTCGCGGGAATGATCGTCACTTCGTTGTTCGACCTTCCCTTCGAGTCGTACCTTCCGGGGGACCACGTTTTCGGGTTTGTCGCGAGCGTGAAGAGCCTGTAGGTTTAGGACCCGGCAGGGACGTTGAGACACCCCCGTTTTTCCCCACCTTTGGGCACGCGAAGAGGAAAGCTTCAGTTGGGCTGGGCCTGTAATTTGCTCTCTCTGGCCGGTCCTCAACTAAGCCCTTTTAACTCTCGAAATTTATACATCGTCGGTGTCTCGCCGGCCCAAGCGAAAGGGCAAGCAGCGATCATTCGGAAAGGGCGTAACTACGGACCTCGATTTATCTTCGCAGCTTGGAACAGGAGAAAATGATCATCGAATGACCACATCTTTGTTGTTTGTCCTCAACACGAGGGGAACCGAAGACTCTCCCCACGAAGAAACCTACATCCTCCGTGCACCTGCTGCCCGTAAACCGACTCCGGAACTGGCATATTAGGGCTTCGAGCACTTAAAGACGTACTCTCAACGAGGAAGCTCGTGCTAATAACAAACTTCGTTTTTCATTGCCTTGATGCTTGTTTGAGACCATAAAGCGATTTTTGCAGTTTACATACCACCCTTGTCTCCCTCTTAAACTGCAAATGATCAAATTGTAAACCTTCAGGAAGAGCCATGTACACATCCTCGTCTAAATCGCCATTTAAGAATGCATTATTAATATCCAGCAGACACAAATGCCAATTATTAATGGCAGCAAGAGCCAAGAAAACTATGACAGTGGAGTGCTTAGCAACAGGGCTAAAGAAGGCATTGCCTGTGTGTACCCCTAAGTAACTAATCGTGCTTTATGTTTGTTGATACTCCCACCAACATTGTATCTTACAAATCCACTTGCAGCCTATAGGAATCTTCCCACGATGTAAAGTAGTTAAGGTCCAGGTTTGACTCTCAGCCAAAGCAGTTAACTCAGTATCAATAGCCTTACACCAACGTTGATGTTGAATAGCCTCAGAGTATCGTACAGCATCGGGGTGCGACATTATATTGACAACAAAGACTCTATGAGAGGGAGAAAGATTTGAATAAGAAACAAAATGCTGAATGGGATGTGATGGTACTGTACCTGTATGTGAAGAAGGAATTGAGCTTGCTAAAGAAAGGGAAAGACCATGTTGATTATCCTGCAGATAAGTGGGAAGATGCTTCTGTCTAGTACTTCTTCTAAGACAGTCACGTGAAGTGTTGCGATGAGATGCATCCTTTAAATTCTCCGTGGGAATGACAGAATGCAGAGGAGTAGAGCTAGAATGTGTAAAAACTGGTATTCTTGTATCTACAGTTTGATCAAGTCAAGGTAAAGAAGAATAGGAGTTGAAAAGCGAATCCATGTTGGGAATGTCACTCTGAGGAAAACTGTCCTCTTAAAAAATTACATTCCTAGAAACAAAAATTTTTCCTTGAAGCTAAATCATAAACTTTATAGCCATTTGTTCCTATCTGGTATCCAAGAAAAATGCATTTTGATGCTCTTGGATCAAACTTAGTGCAACCATGTTTAGGGTTGAAAGAAAGCAAAGACACCCAAACACCTTTAAATTATCATAAACTGGTTTTTCGTGTAGGTAACCGATTGATAAGATGAACTGCAGTTAAAACTGCTTCCCCCAAAAAATGTGTAGGAATGTTAGATTGGAAAAGTGAAGCCGTAGCCACATTTAAAAGAGGCTGATGTTTTCTCTCCACTACCCCATTTTGTTGGGGTGTTTTCACACGACTAGTATGATGTAATATACCCTTTTGTCTATAGAAATCAATCATCAAGAACTCTTAGCCATTATCTGTTTTGATTGGTTTAATAGGTAAACCAAATTGCGTTTCAATGAACTGATAGAAATTCTGCAGAACACATGATGCTTCTGATTTTGCTTTAAGTAAATATACCCATGTAAAACGACTACAATCATCTACGATAGTGAGAAAGTACTTGTATCCTGTAAATGTCCCAATGAATATGTTCAAAACGTCCTTTAGTATGCTGAGAATGCATAGGAAAAACCAGCCTCTTTTGTTTTGCAAGATGACATATAGAGCAAATATCTGTAGTACATGTATTGAAACTCGTATGTTTGCTTGCTAACATATAGAGCAAATATCTGTAGTAAATGTATTGAAACTCGTATGTTTGCATGCTGAAACATGTTTAAGTGTGTCTATAGCTGGATGACCCAACCTATGATGCCATACTCTAAACTCTGAGTCATTACTACTAGTAGTGACTGCATTAGATCTAGACTGGACAACAGAACCTTCATCACTCTTCTGCAGAACATATAATCCTTTCCCCCTTTTCTTAGCAAGACCAATCGTCTTTCATGAAGAGAGGACCTGAATAAAGGACAAATTTTTTAGAACCATAACATGATATAAGCCAATTTTCATGAGTTGGCTTACTGAGATTTGATTTAAACAAAAAGTAGGAACATAAAGAACTTTTTGAAGTGAGAACCCATCCTGTAAAGTCACTTTACCTGTGTGTGTGAGTTGCACTGTGTGGCCATTTGGAAGGCAACGAAAACATGACTCACAGGATGAGATTTATGAAAATAGAGAAGGATGATATTTATGAAAATAGAGAAGGCTATTTGTGAAGTGGTCTGTTGCACCTGTGTCAATTATCCGTTGGTTCGACAAATCAATAACTGAGTTTACACGACGAATACCTGCTGCAGAAGAGAAGGGTTTAAAGGTCTCAGAAGAGATTTGAGAGGAGGAAGAGGTAGAAGTAGTTATAGCTGCAGCAGTAGAAAGAGCTCTGGGCTGTTCTCCTTGAACATTGAGTAAGGCCATGAGCTTTTGCACCTGCTTTTTTACTTCATTGAGTCCCGTTCCTTCTGCACTCCTCACTCCTTCACCTTCCACTGCTGCGGCCACAGTTTTCAGTCCAGATTCGTATCCTTTCCCTCTTCTCGCACCTAGCATGCCATTAGGATATTTTATCAATTGGAAACATTTGTCCCTTGTGTGTACTCTTTTACCACAGTGACTACACACCATTTCTCCTCTCCTCAATTGCCTCCTTTTGAAGTCTTGTAATGGCATCGGTACCGCAGGTGTTGCAAAGGCCATTGAATCTGTTTTGATCCCTGATCTGCTCATTTTTATTTCTTTTCCACTTCTGTATGACTCTTCTTGAAAAGCCATGCCGTACGCTTCATCCAATGCTGGAAATGGCTTCATTGCCAGAATTCTACTCTTTAGAGCATCAAAACTATCATTTAGACCATTTAAAAATCGATAAACGTAGTCTTCCACCTAGTTTTCAGCAAACTTCCTAAAACAAATAATTGCAATTACCACGGTCGCAATGAGGTAATGGTCTCACATACTTCAACTCCTCCCATATTCTGTTCAGCTCCGAGTAATGCTCATCAACAGTTCTAACACCTTGCACAACAGTCATCGAGAGATACTGCAGTTTGTTGATTTTTGTTTTATCAGGTATCGCATATCTTTTCTTCAAAGTTTCCCACATTTCTACAGCTGAGTTTATAAAGAAAACATTGCTCGCAATAGTCTCAGTCATTAACCTAAGCAACCACGAGACCACTAACGTACTACACATCTTCCACGCAGGGTAAAGCTCATCATCTACTCGGGGAACTACGATACTCCCATCAATTTATTTCGATTTTGTTTCTGAATACCAAGGCCATCTCGAAAGATCTACACCAAGTGAAGTAGTTCATTCCGTTAAGTGGTGGAACTATAGCCACCGAATTGAGGGTATCCGCTTGCTGTATGAAGTACTGCGAGGCTGGATCCTCCATCACCCCAGGACTCTATTCTGACTCGTTGCCATTTGCAGGTCACTAGAGCCACCCTCTGTCTTCTCTTTCAGTCCGGCGACCACGTCAGCGAACGGTCGACGCTCTAATAGCATGTCAAGACTCACCATTCATCGGTAACAACCTCATTGGAGCAGAAAGGAAGAAGAAAGCCAAAACAGAATAGGGAACTCAAAACTAATTTCCGTTGTACTTTTCTGTCTGTATTCTGCACTCCTTTTATTACAGACAACTCATATTAACAGACCCTTACTGAACTTTTACATGAACTTAACAATTAAATCCTTTCCGGTCCATGGCCCGTGTCCTTCCTTCAGCCGAGACATTGCTTCCTAAGTCCAACTTAGTCACTTGCAACTTTCCTTCTTTACACATACGATAGAAATGTCCTCCAAATTAAATGAGAAAATATTTAATTTTAAGCTCGGAGAATTTTTTAAGCTGAGTCCAAACTCTTTATCACTTACACCAATCCCACCATTTGCTCTTTCAAACTTGTATATTTTCGGCAATCTGGTTGAGCTCCTCTCTCAGCGGTGAAGGGCGACTGGCGATCTTTCGAGGCGTAACGCATCACACCGGGGGTTATTATATCTTGGAAGTGGAGCAGAGAAGAGACCGGTGTAGTAAGTTGCGCAGGCAGAGAGAAGGTGGTTTGTGTCTTAAGCATGTAACTCGCAGGCAGCAAGGAATTCCTCATTATATAGTGCATCGCTCTTACTTCCCAGGCCGTGCTCGTACTGCTGCTGCAGCATTCATGCATTTTCATGTTTCACAGGGTTCAACGGCAACGTTTAATATCCTCAAAGCATGTTGCAGATACGGGCCAACACAACGTAAAGCGATCGTTGTGTTGTAGGACTCCGAGCGCCAATCTATGAAGCGACGACTCGTCCCTCATACCAAAGCCGGGGCAACATATCTCCTGATGTTCGATTGGTTATTTGAGCATCATTTTACCACCCAAAATTTCAACTGTCGTGTCGGAGTACATGACAGAGTGCCAGAAGGCTTTATTTCGATTCCAAGCAAACATTCGACATATATAGAAGCAGAGCAACGTCCGCAACCAATTACAACGATGACCATGTGCACATTCGCCGACTTATTCTATTGCAAATGTTTAAGGCATGTGCAAATGCTAATCTTCAGGTGGTTCGTCGATCTCAAGGAGCGGGCTTGTAGTCATTGAGCACCCACTTGCCATCATTGGACTTCTGAATCATACCCTTGTTCTTCACCACCCACCATGAGGGCGGCGCCTCGTTGGCCTTCGCTTCAGCATCTGTCAGATAATCACCATTCTTATTCACCAGTGCTAGCTGTCGGCGGTTCTTCAGGTCGAAGCCCTTGCCCAGGCCTTTTGTCCCCGCGATAAGGTGGAGCAGCGGCTCCAGCTGGTGAGCTGTCCCGAGCATGTCGGCCAAGGTGGCACCACTCGTCAAGTTCTTGAGGTACTTCGATTCGCGCGAATCGACCTACGTAAAGCGATTCAATTAGCTATGCACGAGCAAAATATTACATACAAGGCCAAGGACTCTGTTTTTCTGTTTACCCGGAGGACTTGTCCGACGGGGTAGTAGTTGACCGGAGGCATGAGCGGGACCATGTCGAGCACGTTCTCTGTCCGGAGGATGTGGAGATTATCCAGACCATCCACCTTCTTCTGAAATTCCTCGTTTCCGACCTTGGGGCTCTCGAACGTGAAGACAGTCACGGGACAGACCTTCCCCCCAGGGAGCACGTTCTTCTTGTTGTTGACGATGTCCGCACCATTGAGAATAGCAAGGGACCCGCCCATACTGTGCCCGACGACCGTGATGCTCATATCTTCGTGGCTGTATGTTTTCATCAGCGACTCAATCTCCTCAAGAACCTGATTCGGGAAGAGACATACAGAACTCATGTTAAGATGGGGTTGTTAGGGTCGTTCACCCGTCGGCTAATACCACCGCACACGTATGGTGGCATACCTGCGTCCTACTGCTGGTCTTGGTGTACTCATCGTGGAGAAGCAAATCGAGGTAAGTGTACATATAGTGCCAGCCCTGGTGTATCTCGATGCCGGGCTCCCCGGGGAATATGTCCTCCGCCTTCTCCTGCTTGTCGTCAAGATCAGCCAAGGCCTCCTTCGCCCTGACAGTGCCCCTCCACACGACGAGTATATCCCTCCTGCCGAGCGTCTTCACACCCTCGTCCGTGGTCACCGCGACGTACGCGATCCAAGTCGTCTCCCCAATCATCATGAAGTTCTTGGTGTACACGAACCTCTTCACCTCGTACTTGAACGGGTTGTTAATCTCGAGCCCGACGTGCGAGAAGAAGTCCTTCATTGGGTACCTGCTGAAGTTGCAGGATGGGGAGACGTCGACGTTGTTGAAGGCGTCGCCCAGCGCCTGGACTCGCTCTCCGTAGTGGATGAGGTACATACGGAGCTCGTCGTCGATGGGGTCGAGCATGCCGGCCCATTTCGTCTCGCCGCTGAGCTCCTGCCATGTGTGGGACGTCTGGTTCCCCATGGATGGATCTGACCTTTGATACCGAATTGATTTTTGGGTGAACTCCTTCCACCAAGTTAACATGCTTTATATACAACTCGTGTCGGATTAGTTTTGTTCATTGGACGAATAAATTACCTAATAAAATAGTATGGATTAATTTAATATTTCAAAACATCAATTTTATTTTAAGTAAAAGTTAAAGTTTTCGCTATCAATTTTTCTTTTCAAATAAGAAGAAAATCTATACTTTCATTTTTAGCATTATAAGATCGATTTAAGTAATAAGAAGCTTTAATTCACTCGGAAAAGTTTCGCGTTTTGAAACCTACTAATACAGTCATCCTGTAATTCATCCACCATCTAAGCTCCGGAATCCATACCGACAACAAGAAAAATCTACCTTCATTTTTTGGTAAAAATAATTATAAAATTATTAATTTTGAAAATATTTTCATGTAATAAAAGCAAGAGTGTGGTCCTTTTTTGGTCTTTGAAGAGCACGTGATCCTTAAAAAGCAATTATGACAGCCATGTTTGTTGGAATCCAATGGCAATTTATTGAAGGTTCGTACGTGTGTCCTGTTTGGCACGTGTAAAATTCAGCATAAATGAATTTTTTAATTTTATTTTTTAAATTAAGGTTCTCTTTAGAAAGATAAAATAAAATACTTATATTGCCACGTTTTTTTATTTAATTATTCGAGATAGAATATTCGTAATTTTTTTTTTAAGAATAAGATTCAAATATTTCATTACACAAAGTAATTAAGTTATTAAACAAACAAGGCTCTATTGTGTTCTATATTTGGCCTTATGATATGCCTTAAAAATAACGGTGAGAAAATATTTAACTTGGCGACTAACAAATAAAATATTACCGTGTATAAAAAAAAAGGAAAAAAAGTATAACGATATCGTTGAGATAATTTCTTGTTAGAAACATGTGAGGTCGAAAAATAAATTACAAAATATGATACTTATTTTTTAAATTTTTGAAATGTAATCCGCATTAAATTTATAGAGTTCGATTTTTTCAAGAAAAAAGTCGAATTATAGAATTCGACTTTCAAAAAGTAGCACAGCTATACAAGTTCGAATTTTCTTTTTCTTTTAATTTTTTTAAATTTTGTAAGTCAGTATAATATGATTTCCTTTTTAGGTAAAGTCAGATTTATAAAGTTCAATTTCGAGAATTTTTTTAAGAAATTTTAAAATATTTTACCTTATTTTACGAATTTGTTTTACTAACGATAAAAATATAATAAAGCCGACAAACGTGTTACATAACATAAGTGAGACGTGGCGAATTTTTATAGAACTCGGGGGTATATTTCGTATCCGACCCATATTTTACTCACTTATTAACTTTCATTTTTATATAATTATTTGGAATCACGAGTAGAACGTTTTATGTAAAATAATGCATTCCTAAACTTTTAGGACAACGCCAACAGGTGGATAAAGTTGGACAATATATTATTAATAAGGGGGACGTGATTGGACACCTTACATGAACACGAGTAACACATTCCTTGCGGCCGATTATCAGGCCTTCGTGTTTAAAGCACGTTTTTATATACCCCACCGGTGTCGGGGCTAAAAAATTTAGGTAAGAAGCCAAATTGAATTTAATAATATTTTCTTTTCAAAAGCAACGGGGCCATGGCCCCCTTCTGTCCTCCTGGTTCCGCCACCATGTCCAACGATCTGCAAATAACAATCAATACAACGGTTCGACATCATTGTCCGAATTCGCGGGATGAACGTCGCTTCGTTGTTCGACCTTCCCTTCGAGTCGTACCTTCCGGGGGACCACGTTATCGGGTTTGTCGTGAACGTGAAGAGCCTGTAGGTTTAGGACCCGGCAGGGACGTTGAGACACCCACGTTTTTCCCCCACCTTTGGGCACGCGAAGAGGAAAGCTTCAGTTGGGCTGGACCTGCAATTTGCTCTCTCGGGCCGGACCTCAGCTAAGCCCTTTTAACTCTCGAAACTTATACGTCGGTGTCTCGCCGGCCCAAGCGAAAGGGCAACCAGCGATCACTCGGAAAGGGCGTAACTATGGACCTCGATTTATCTTCGCAGCTTGGAACAGGAGAAAATGATCATCGAATGACCACTTCTTTGTTGTTTGTCCTCAACACGAGGGGAACCGAAGACTCTCCCCACGAAGAAACCTACATCCTCCGTGCACCTACAGCCCGTAAAACGACTCCGGAACTGGCATATTAGGGCTTCGAGCACTTAAAGGCGTACGCTCAACGAGGAAGCTCGTGCTAATAACAAAGGAGACGTTTGGTCTGATCATGTGAGAGTGAGAACAAAACTGGCCAATGTCCTTTCATTTTCTTCCCATATTCATGGACCACATGATCCTCTTCTCTCTGTTTAGGGTTTAGATATTAACTAGGATGTAGTAATAATTGATGTTGGGAATTTCCAAAAAGAACACCAAAATGGGTAATGGTAATAGATACTATTGGTGGGGACCATGATTAGATCAATGATTGGGTTTTATTTTTGCCACAAAAATTTAAGTGGGTATGATAATAATCTGGTTCTAATGTTTACTATTCTATTTAAATACATGTGATTCTATCGATATAAGCTTAAAAGTCCGATTTCGATCTCACCTATCCAAGTTTTCTTGTTGGGTGTAGCTAATGCTCTATTTGTACTTAGATGAGAGGAAATGTGGAAGCATCGCAAGAGCTAGTAAGAGATGGGTCCCACTATTCCTCTCCCAAAAATGTCACATTACTTTCATCATCTTGCCTCCACACCCCCCACCCCCCACCTCATTCATTTATTGCAACTCCCATCTTCAATTTTTTGTCTCACTCCACCGCCAAAAAAACACATTCCCTTGTCCTAAACCAATAATTATTATGATATTTTTTTTTAAATATCGATTTGTTACTTTAATTCTAAGTCAATTTTCTATTTTATTATTAATTTAACTTGTTATATAGTTTTGTCAACAACTTTTTTTTTATTTTAATTTTAATTATTCTTAAATTTTATCGTGCGAAAGTCAAACATACCTTAATAAAAAATTTTCATCTATCGACTAAAAAATAAAATTATATAATAATAGAAAATAATATTAAAACATCTCCTATGATATTTTGAGAGTAAGATCAAATGAGTTGGAAGCCGAAGTAGTTGTTGATGCTGTAAAAGAATAAGCAAAATTGATGAATGGCGGATGATGACTCTATGGAGAAGCCACTGCTACGAGTAAACTAGATTATGAGGCTAAGAAATGAGAGGTTGGAACTCTACTACTATAAGACACGAGTCATACTATATTAAGACCTTGTTTGGCTTTCTGTAAAAAGAATTCAAGATTGATCAAAATCAATATGAAAACAAAAATTGGTGATAATATTATATAAAAACTAAAAGAATGACAAAATAAAAAATTATTTTAAAGTTGAGTCCATAAATATATATTTTTCCATTTATTCTCATATGCATTTGCATGGCCTCCGACCTAATGGGAAAGAAAATGGGATGATATTCCTTTTTGCCGACAAAGAACTTTTCTAGACTTAAAGAATTAAGGTTTTATTAATTTTTTTCTTCCAATATTACTTCTTATTTACTTTAGTAAAAATAAATAAAGGTTTAGTATTTTTTTCCTCGAAATCCTTGCGGTGGATATTTCTTTGGAAGACGTAAAGGGAATGTAATAAAAGCATTACCCTCAACACTCCTTCATGCACAGATGGTCTGGTATTTGGTTTTATTCATCGAATTTTCCGGCATGAGTATGCGATTCACATGGTTTTTCTGTAAAACAAAAATTAAGTTATTCAATTCGAATTGGATTAATTAAATGATGTGTTATTGAAAATAAGGTGAAAACGAGTCAAGCCGAGATTGAACTCTTTTAGGCTCGAACTTGGCTCGATAATACTAATACAAAATTCGAATTCGAGCTCGAGCTCGACCGAATTTAAAAGTGTGAACTCGAACTCGGTTCCGTTCAATTATAAGGAATTCGAATTCGGCTCGCAAGGCCCGAATACAGACTGAGCCTAAATTCAGATCGATAACTCAAGCTCGATTTGAAAGCATACATAGCTAGAACTCGGCTCGACAATCTCGAACTCGACTCGATTGGCTCGAAAACATATTTATTAATAATTATTATATAATATTATACGATTCACGAGCTATAGAGCTATAAGTATTAAGGCTCGAGCTCGACTCGTTTCATTATCGAACCGGCTCGAGCTCGGTCAAAATCGAGTTAAAACCGAACTTTGACCGAGCCGACCATCGAGCGGCTCGATTTGTTTCCACCACTGAATAAAAAATATTATTGAATTAGTAAATATGTCCGGCATAAACTTTAAATATTATGATATTATATAAATAGATAAATATCTATACGCCTAATTTAAAAGATATTCACAATCACTAACGAAACCGAAACCACAAAACATTCTATTTAATTTTTTTATTAATTCATTCGTATTCCATCCCATTCAAACTAACTGTTAAACAAATTCTCTGCAATGATTTATATGAATTAAAAAAGTGGGTCTCTGTAAAGAGGCTCTGCATTAAATATACTAAGAAATTTTTCAAAAACTGGAAACCAGCAGAGTTCGACCGTTGAGACCCCCACACAATCATTCATTTTTTAAAACTTATTACAAATATTTTAAATACGTAAATTATTATGATTATTATCTCACATCTCTCGTTATATGGGCTTCGTAATTTAATTTATTTTAAATAAGGTCAGTGTAAAAAATAATTTACGAGTAATAATTTTCAAAATTTATTAATTAATATTCTTAAATCAATGTTAAAAATAATGAATTCGATTATTTAAATAACTCGTTATTTCTCCAACACCGATTTTGCCTGATCTAAGCGTTAAACTTGGCGTTTGAATGTCGAATTTCCTACCTTTTCCGCAAAATTATTTGACGATTTCATCGTTTTCAAAAATATTTTCTCGAATAACGCTTACATGTCATTGCACATAATCGGCACTTATACTAGCAATTCAATTTACACAAATAAAACACATGTTTTTACACGTCTCCCATTCGTAATTAACTAATACTAAGTTTTGCTTTTCAGCATGCTTTCTAGCACGAACCAAGTGGTTCTTTTAATACGACAAGTTATCGAACCGTTTTATATATGTCTAATTTTATTTTGATCATACCGATATATTCAAACTGTTTTTTTTAATATTTATCAAATTTAAAATCATTCGTAATATCGTGTCAACAACGTAACTTCAGATCGCGTTTATTTTATTTTATTAAAATAATAATTACCACGACGTCGTCTTAAGTCTTTAGTCTCGTTATGCGCTGCTTTCTTTGGGGATTTACTTGGAACGCCATCTCCTTCAGACAACGGACCACCTCGTTGTCACTTTTCCCCCTCCTCACCTTCCATCTCCTCTCCAAACTCATCTTCATCCACCACCACCTCCTCCCAACAATGGTGGCCGGCAAGGTCAAGCAGGCAATGCGCTTCCAGAAATCCCCTGCCCCTCCCACTCCCACTCCCACCACCACCACAACCCCCACCTCCTCCTCTTCCCGAAGAAAAACCACCTCCACCGCCAGCACTGCCGCCTCCTCGGGCTCGGGCCTCTCTCGCTACTTCCCTCGAGCAGCCTCCGCGTCCCAGGTCCAGCCCAAGCCCCCCGATATCCTAGAGGTCCTCCGCCTCGTCGACCACCTTAGGGACCGCGAGTCCCAGCTGGGTACTCAGCTGCTACAGCTCAAGCTCATCCACGAGTCGTCCTCAGTCGAGGTCGCCGCCAAGAACGCACAGATTTCAGCACTCTCGGCCAAGCTCCGGGAACTGGAGAAGGACAACGAACGGCTCAGGAAGGAGGTGGATGAGGCTAGGTCCGGGGCTGAGGAAATGAGGGTGGAGAGTGAGCGGATGGTTGGCGAGCTGAGGGTGGAGATCGAGGAGGTGAGGAAATCCGCGCCGTCCACTGACTCGGAAGGTAGCGCGAGTAGTAGCAGTGGCCGGGCAAGCAGCGGAAGCTGCAGCGACGCGGCGGTTTCGTCTTCGCAGAGGGTTTGTTTGCGACAGAATGCTGACGTGTCGTCTTCGGCAGCCGAGAAGAGAACGGGTGGATTGATGGTGTCGAGGAGTGGCGTGGGGAGGACTGTTGCGGTTGCTGCGAGGTCAAACGAGGTTGCGGAGAGTCAGCGGGTTGAACGGTTGCATTCTAAAAGAGATCACGACGTTGTAGAGATCGACGAGTCGAGACAATGCCGGCGTGACTCGGAGGAAAGCAGTGAGTCTGTAAGCTTACGAGGCCCAAGGGTTCCGAAACCTCCTCCGACGAAGAAATCATCGTCACTATCCCGGTCAACCGAGAACTCACCCCCGGAGAAAGCCCCGACCCCGGCCCCGCTAGTTTCGCCTCCACCGCCTCCTCCGCCGCCTCCTCTTCCTCCGGCTTCAACAAACTGGAGATCAAAGAGGGAGCTAGCTTCAACAACAGCGCCACCCCCGCCACCCCCGCCGCCTTTACCTCCTCCTTCTTCTCTTCCACGGCCTTCGGCTGCTAAGTCAAACAGCGTCCCGCCTACGCCGCCACCTCCGCCAGCTCCGAAGAGCGGAAGGTCACCAGTCACGAAGGTGAGGAGAATACCGGAGGTCGTCGAGTTCTACCATTCCTTAATGAGGCGCGACACGAGGAGGGACTGCTTAGGCACGGGACCGGCGACGGCGCAGGACCCTTCGTCCTCCGCGGCCGCCGCCACAGCCAGCGCAAGGGACATGATCGGAGAAATCGAGAACCGCTCGGCGCACCTCCTCGCGGTAAGGGAGTTTTACGGAATTGCCACTGTGGTTTGCTAGCTGTTATGTATTGAATTGACGAGATTGCCCCCCCGGTTCGTGGTGGTTGTTTTGTTGTTTCCCGTGACAAGACAAGTCGTGTGAACTTCTCTTTCAGGGCCCCTTCGGTCTTTTCATCCATCCCTTTCCATCCTCTTGGAAAGTTGATTTTGCATGATGAATGAGACGAAAGTCTTAGATTGTTAGCTGGGTTGGTTGGTTTTAGCAAATTAGCGAATTTTAGATGTTGGTTTTTGCTGACGCAGATCAAAACGGATGTGGAGACACAAGGAGACTTCATACGGTTCTTGATTAAGGAAGTCGAGGAGGCCGTGTTCACGGAAATCGAGGACGTCGTCCCGTTTGTCAAGTGGCTCGATGATGAGCTGTCGTACCTGGTATGACCCCGTGATTGCCGGGGATATCCGAGATTGCAGTTCTTTGAGGAGGGTAATTTAGATGACGTTAATGTTGTTGTGCATAGGTGGACGAAAGGGCGGTGTTGAAGCACTTCGATTGGCCGGAGCAGAAGGCAGACGTGCTACGAGAGGCGGCATTCGGGTACTGCGATCTGAAGAAGCTCGAATCCGAGGCCTCCTCCTTCCGTGACGTGTCCCGGCTAACATGCAACCAGGCTCTGAAGAAAATGCAGGCCTTACTCGAAAAGTACGAAACCAACCCCTCCTGTAGTCCCTCAGCCTACAAACCGTGTCATTTCTCATATCACCCCCGATGTTTAATGACAGATTAGAGCACGGGGTGTACAACGTTTCGCGCATGAGGGAGTCGGCAGCAAACCGTTACAAGGCATTTCACATCCCCATGAACTGGATGCTAGACAACGGCATCGTGAGCCAGGTACTCACTCAACTGATATATCTCCTCATTGGAGAACTTCTTAGTTTTCAAATTTGCTATTGAGATTTGGGGTATGCTGGAAATGTGCTGACAAAGCAATATGCAGACGACCTGTGATCAGACCACCTCAACTTCCCATTTCCCTCTGTTTTATGTCTGAACCAACGGATTTGTGTCCTACACTTGTAAGAAAACCATTAAATACTATACCCAGATTGTGAGACTACTATTTCAAGTTTCAGGGTGGTCCCATGAATCCCAGAGCTTTTCTCATTTCTTCTTTTTCTCTGATCCATTACAGAAGATGACAAAGTCAGATGGTCAAGATGAGGTTTTTAGCCTTATTTTATACTGCATGCTGCACATGTGACTGACTACATATCACCCCTGTTTAGTTTCTTTCCTCTTGTCACCTTGCCCTCTACTAAATCTTTACCTGGGATTCCATTTTGGGTTTCTGCCAAGTGATTAAACTAGTTGAATTAGATTAGTGTAGATTAGATTAGGTTTTTGTCTCTTGGAATCATGGTTTGGAAGTGGGAGAAGTTTATAGTCCATGATTTTCCCACTCCCGAGGAGAGGAGAGGACCACTTCTGGATTTGATTGATCTGTTGTATGGGTGCCATTAATGGGAATCACAAGCTGTTGCAAGATAAGACTTAGCTATCTGATTGGGACCTTGTTGGTGAAGTCCCCCTCCCCTCCCCTTCACATGATCCGTGAATCGACCCTTCTTTTTGTTCGGCCCGGATCGCTTTTATGATATCGACGTGTTAATGATGATCCTGGTAAATGTTGTTTAATGTGTAGTTACTTTGTGCTCTGTTTGATGGTTGCCAGATGAAGCTCGCGTCGGTTAAGTTAGCGATGCAGTACATGAAGAGAGTGTCTGCGGAGCTCGAAACTGTCGGGGGAAGCCCGGAGGAAGAGGAGCTCATCGTCCAAGGCGTTCGGTTTGCCTTCCGCGTGCATCAGGTGAGATTTCAGGTGATCAAACCAGAAAAAGGTGGGCTTCTAGACAACGTAGTTGGTTGACTCAGTTTCGAACTTCTGTTGCAGTTTGCAGGAGGATTCGACGTGGAGACGATGAAAGCCTTCCAGGAGCTGAGGGACAAGGCGAGGTCGTGCCACGTACAGTGTCAGAACCAACAACAACATCCAAAGATCATTTGCAAGTCCACCCCTTGTTGACTGCGGTCATTGTCGGTCCATCCATAAGCAATCTGCTTCGGGACGACCATTCGCGGCATGACCTCTAGGAATCTGCTTCTGCTACATAGAGGGGAAGAAATATATAAAAGGATGGATCTCGTTTTCCGGCTGGTCAACATTTTGGTTCCATAATCTGCTGCTCATTAACCAATTCAATTCATACCCGATTTAAAATATGAAATTAACTTTTGATATAATATACAAACTCGTTCACGAATATAACACGACCCTAACATGATCCAATAATTCAACTTTCAATTAAAAGTCGCGATTTGAAAACGTCAAAATCAAACACTTAAAAATCTCATTAATCCGAGAGCGTGTCTAGTGTCCGATCAAAGTCGAGATATGAAACCCCAACTTTGATGCGACACCAGAAAATACTCCATTTTGGCTTATATTTGAGTTCATTACATCTGGATTATAAACCGCGAATTTCACTGGTTTGAAAGCGCGACTTTTGTGTGAAAAGAAAATCACGGTTTTGAATCGTGACTTAATGACGATAAGACTGTAGTTTACCAAATTACGATCGTATTTTATCAATTTTTTAAATAGGTTCGGACGTACAATCCTTCCAAAAAATATATTAAATATGATATCTTGCGTATTTTTCTGTTCGTATCATGTCTAGAGGAATGCACGTATGTACGTTTACGAGTTTCGATTAACGTGTACTATTTCAAGTAATAATATTCTTTGAGCAATGTTTCTTCTCAAGGTTAAAAATCAGCTTCAAATAGCGATTTCATTGATAATGTAATTTGCTACTTTACGAGTTGGTATAATAATGATAAGTCGTCACTTTCAAATAATCAAATAACGAGGTAACGAATTTCAAATTTTATTGTTATATTTGAAAAATATTTTTCGAAATTAGCATTCTCGTACATTCCTCGTCGTGCCATTGGAGGACTCGTCTGAATACGATGTAATCTTAACGTACTTTCCTGTCGTGTTCGAGAGCTATGCGCTTCGGGATGTCCGGTCCGGTCCAAGTTGAACCCAACGGACTTATATGGTGGGGGTCGGGGCCCGGTCCGATAGACTGATCCCGGACCTTCGACCGTTTTCCTCTCACACTCTCCCCAGATGACGTCACTCTCCGCTTCCCCTCTCCTCGGTCACTCCCCCGCGCTTTCCACGCCGATCCTCCGTCGGAGTTCGCAATCTCAGCTCAGCCTCCGTCTCTGCCCTTCCCGTCCTCCTCCCCATCGGTTCCACAGCCCGATCACCTCCTCCGTGACCTCCATGTCCGCATCGGCCCGTCCGGCATCCTCCTTGACTGCTGCTGCTGCTGCCTCGAGTGACTCGATGAATCATCTGTTGTTCGTTGAGATGGGCGTCGGTTACGACCAGCACGGGTTTGTTGTTTCCTTCCGTTTCGTTGTTTTTCCCTTGGTTCCTTTTTTTTGCTGATATGAGTTTCGTTGGGAGTGAGAATTTCGGTTGTGGATGAGAATTGGGAGTGGTTTTTTCAGCCAGGATATTACTGCTGCTGCGATGAGGGCTTGCAGGGATGCTATATCTTCCAATTCCATCCCGGCATTCCGCAGAGGTAATCGTGTTGCTGTTTGTTAAACCTGTGTCTCGAGCATTCTCTGTTGTTGATCTTATAGAAATATCCCGTGAATTCCATGACACACTCCTACTGAATCTGATAATGTTTTTTCTGAATTTGAAACCTGTAATGGCTTGACTGTCATTGTAAGAGGACTGGAATTTTCTTATTCGAAGCGAATAGTTGTTTAGCATGAAAGGATCCATTGGACAAATTGCATATGACATCCCTAAATTTTTGGTATATCATATGAATGTTGGTAGAAACCAAAGCAATGGAGATTTTGCATCAGTTTTTCAATTCTTTAATTTTACATGTCTAAACTGGTTTGCTTTATTATATTTGCCCTGATTACCTAGTGGTATATT
The DNA here is from genome assembly GCA_029817715.1 of Melastoma dodecandrum. Classification (NCBI taxonomy): domain Eukaryota; kingdom Viridiplantae; phylum Streptophyta; class Magnoliopsida; order Myrtales; family Melastomataceae; genus Melastoma; species Melastoma dodecandrum. The sequence goes on along the minus strand of JARUPY010000578.1, from coordinate 13,868 downwards.
GTGGAAGTTTACTATGCCTTCATCAATCTATTGAACTGCATAACTATGATTGGCAGGATCGATTCCCGGAGTCTCCTTTGAACAGATGAAATTGCAAATCAAGTTAGGAGTCCCCAATTCTCTTCAACAATCCATTGATGTAGAGAGAGTCAAATCCATCTTTCCCTAGTGAGTAAATTTCGAATATATATTCGATTGTCTCAGGCTTGGATGGATAATTATTCTTTGTTGACGAGCAGATTACACTCTATGGTTTAGGTGCCCGTGCAAAAGTAGAGAAAGTGTCGATGATAGATGGTATCTGCTTGGGTTTAGTTGTAATAGCATGCAGTGGATGAGTATCATAAACATGTTCTGTTAGAGTTGGGAAATCTCTGTTTCATTTCAATAGACAATTGACTATTGATTCATGAATCCTTATGTAATATGATGGTTGCAGCGGTAAAATTCTCAATGTGGAAATTGTGGATGGTGGATTGATATGCTCTAGCGGTGTACATGTGGAAGAGATGGGAGACAAAAACGATGACTGTTACATTGTGAATGCCGCTGTTTACGTGGGCTACTAACATCTGGTTCCTTCCCACTTACCATTAGGACGGTCAGTTATCATTACTTCCCTTTGCCATAAAGTCTTCTTTTTGTTTCAACTCAGAATGATCCCAGTCTAAAATCTGTCAGGTTTGGAATCTGTTACCTTCTTGGCTTGTTGTATCTTGACAACTCCCTGCTCAGTGGCTGGGAACGATCTCTACAGCTGCTTCATAACCAACTTCCCATTCCCTCTCCCTTCTTTTGGTAGACAAGCTGTTTACAGAGGTGTACGATAAATTTGATATCAATGTTGTACTTTATGTGTTCAGTTGGTTTTAACTAATAAAAGAGGATCCCATAATATCATATATCTTTAGATTGTTTTCCTCAACATTTCGACATCAAGGGTATATATTGGTGGAAGTTCAACTTTTAATACTAATGTTATAGATTTTCGAGTCCTCATATGAGTGGTTCAGTATTAGCTCTTTGGTCCGTGTAGTTTTTATGAAAACAACTCGCCATTATTCATTTCAGCCATCTGTTACTGACCTACCAGTTTCATGCAAAAATCATAGTCATGAAGATTGCTGCAAATACATCCATTTTCCTTTTGACCTTGTCCTCAACAATAGTTGTACAATACCCAATGATAGCATGTAAAAATACAGACCTTGTAAAACACCAATGGTCCCATAATTACAATTTTGCTGTTGGCCACACTGTACTTAATGGTCGATTTGTATCTTCTCTTGTCGTTGACTAATGGCAGCCAGTTCCTGCCCTAAAATGAATCCCAGAGCGAAGTGCATCATTCCTACCATCACATACCTAGTGCTGTATACAGCAGTTGATTCCAGGTGTCGGGGAGTCCTGGAAGGCACCAGTGGCTACAATCTTTGCCGGACTGGTCACCGCCAAATACGGAGGGGTGTGCATCCTTTCTCAACTGTGAAAGGGTGGTTATGTCAAGCAGATACACAGGGGTCTGCATGCTATTCAGCACTCTATTGACGACGCCAGCAGCAGGCGGCGAACCAGATGGATATGTAGAACCAGAAATAGGTACTTGCTCCCCCATGCAGCTTCTCTTTGGTTGGTTCCAATCCTGGCCTCTGTTTGATGTTGAGAAAGTAAATATGGTCAGACGAATTGTCTCTAATTTTCAAATCGAAAAGTTTGTGCAAAAGCTGATAGACACGGTGCTAATTCAAAACGAGATAATTTATGCCGCTGTCTTTAATGCTTCGTGGCATGAAAATAACAGGATCTCATTATATCCCTTTGAAGGTACGGATTCTTCATGACATATGATAAAGATTGTAATACTTTTGTGTAAAAGCTACCAGAGGGTCTATATCATACTTGACATAAATGGGTTGTTCCTAAGTCTTCTTTTTTCTTTTTCTGTTCATCCAATATTTGTAATGCTCGATGTACCATGATTGTGGGTACTTACTGGTAATGAGTCGGGGAGATGCCTTGGAAGAAGACTTTGGTTTTAGAGAAATCAATGTTTGAGTCGACCCATCTTGCCCATGTTGTAAGACCCTTGTAGAACGCATCCAAACGGTCCATATCTTTCACTATTTGACTCCCTTCTTGCATGTAGTCCCACCTGCGAAGCATCGATATCATCATGCCCAGATCACCATGCTCGGCCTAATCATCCTGAACTCGCAGGTCTCATTTTCAAAGGGCCAGAACTACAACAAGCAGAGTAAAGGGCCAGAAAGTTCGCATCGAGAGGGAGCACATTCTTACGGCTGAGAGTTTCCAGTGTGGGTCCACCAGTGCCAAGAATTGAAGATGAGCAGGTCCATTCCCGTCCACGTCTTTCCCGCCTCGATGGAGTCCAGTTTCAGAATCCGCCCTACACTCTCCGGGACTATGTCGACCAGGTACGGCGTTCGATAAAGAAATATGGTTAAATCGTAGTCCTGCACAACACATGTAGCCACCACCCCCATATTAGAGCACATAGAAGAAACTCAAACTTAGTTTGATATCGGACCAACGATATTACATCACAATGAGAGAACGAACATTGTTGATACATCTAGCCTTTCCTGTGTGTGGGGCATGGATCCAATAGAGGTAAAAATTATTTGATTGATCGTTGTCCCTACACGAAGTTTCGAATCTGATCGATTATATCAGCTCAGCTAACATTTCTTGACTATGTTTGTTTCCTGACGCAGATGGGGCGATCTGGATCTCAATCATGTCAGCTAATTCGCAGGAGATCAGGTATGCAAAAAATTTTATCCAGTGGGGCCAAGGTAAACACTCAAATCTACTACTACTACTACTACTACAACTACCTCCACTGATATGAATTTCACGGGGGGTTGTGTTTTGCGATTCACGTGGGAGCATTGAAAGTTACATCATCCCCCTCCCGCGAGAAACCTCGTGCTCCAACTTGCTCTGTCTTGTCTGCTTTCTTTGGCCGACAGGTAAAATTTGCTGTTCTTCGTTTACAATTATTATTCACTGGGTTTTTGTCTCTGTGTTGTGAAACGTTTATGATATTATAATAATCTAAATCTTCCTCGTTGGTTTCTGTGGGTGGGGGCGTCTTGTTCACAGGTTTAACAGCCTGTTTCCCACAGCCCCCCACCATTTAATAAAAAGTCACTATAGGGTTAATATTATAATAAGAAAAAGGAAAGGGGGCGCATGACTGATCTATTTTCTGTACCCTTTTGTATTGGACAGAATTGGCTTTGGTATTAGCGCGGTGATTCCCGTGAAGGTCAGATTGTCAGGTTCCCCTCCCCCCAAATTTTCCACTTTTTTTTTTTAATTATTTGCTATTTAGGCTTAACTTTGGCTCCAAATCCATTTTTTGGGTTGCGTTTGATTAACGAAATGGAGGTAGAAATGAATGGAATTCATTTTTTGGGTTGTGTTTTGATTCACGAAATCAAAGTGTAGGATTGAATGAAATAGTTTTTTTTTTTTGTCAATGAAAGGAATCGTGGAAGGATTGAATTCTTACTAGAACGTATTTCATACCTCAGTTTGTTTTGGGTGGGTATTTGATTCGTGCGGGAATGACAAAGTCAGTTACATTTCTAACACAGAGATTTTATTACAACCTTAACTTATTTAGTTAGGCCTGAGTACGTGGTTGATACTTATGGGTGATTACAAGTTTCTACCGAGGCAAATCTTAGTATACAAAATTTGATGCATATGAAAGCAAGTTTTTAATGTTGTCGACATTGTGAATATTTCATTCTAATCCGATTTTCTTTTTCGAACTCCTAAGCATGGGTTTTAAATGCTATTTGATTCATGTGTCCTGATTTGGGGGGTAGGGTGCATCTAAAAACAGAAGGCTATTACTTTACTCCTACACACAGTGAGGGTCTTAGATTCCTGCCTTACCTTCATTTTATATGCAAAGACTATTCAATAGATTTCTATTCACGGCTTTTGACACATATCTATGGTCGACCCAGTATTCAATACATCCTACTCACATATAATATAATTTAATAATTCTAGTCTAGTCAGTGTTATTATCGTCACTACTTGAATTATCTCTCTTAAAATTTTGAGTTCATTTTCCCCTTACGAAATTCTTAATTTGTTTCACAAATCTTAACAATTCTCTATTCTTGTTGTCTCGTGATTTTTGGGACTTTGTTACATTTTACCATTAGCGAAAAAAAAATTACGAAATATGGTAGAAAAATTCAAAATTCCCGAAATACAGCTTGAAGTCGAACTACTCTTTCTTGGGCAAAGTCCAACTCTATAAGTTTAACTCCGATGCTGTGTTCTAGGAATTTCGAAACTGTCTATCCTATTTCGCGAATTTTTTTTCCGACTTACCAAATTTGAGAACTTTCCTCGTGATTTTTGTTGATTAAGTCACGCTATCCCTACCTCGATATGTGATGCTATTAGTGTTTTGTTTCAAGAGGGGGGGGGGGGGGGGGCTCAACATTCACTTCAATTCACATTGGACTGAGTTTAGTACAGTAAACCTAGTTAAGAACCTCCCCCCTCCCCCCTTTGAGTTTGTGGAATTTCATGGAAAGACATTGTTGTCTCCTTGTGTTTTAATGGTGGACAATTACGTCGTGGATATCACGTAATTGCTCCCTTTCCCCGGGGGAATCCTATTAATCTTACTTATCATACTTGGATGTTATTCAGACAATGATGACAATTAGTCATTGTCCTAAATTTAATACTGCCTAGAGTAATGATGCCTTGGTTTTGTGGTTTTAGATGCTTCATTGGGAAAGACGAGGTCGAGGTGTTTCTTTGTTTACCTGGAAAGTGATGGAGGATAAGGGCTGTTGCCGGACGAAGCTGGCACGGGCGTCGGGCACCGCCGCATGTATCAGGCACGACAACGATTCCCACATGTTGAGGCTCAGCGAGTCCCCCACGAACATCACCTTCTTCCCCCTCATCTTGTTCAGGAAGTTCGCCCCGTCGAATCTGCGACCCTCCCCATCGAATCGTGTGATCATTGCGAGGGACGTGAGAAAAGAACACGGACGAGTGGATGGCGTTCGTTAGGTACCTAGGGATGTCGCAGGCGTCGGGCTTCCATGCGTACTGTAGGTAGAGCCGGTCGGGCCGGCCGTTCCTCTGGCAGTCGAACTCCTGGTCGATGAAGGGGCAGCCTGACGACTCGTACAATGGGTTCGACGAGTCGACCGTCCACGACCCCTGGAAGATATTGCAGGCGACGACTTCGCCCCGGCTCTTCCCTCCTCCCGTCTTCTTCCTCCCGGCCCTGAGGCCGAGGCTGCTGGCGTTGTATAGCTGTAGGGCGTCATCTGCCGCAGCCTGTCCTGGGCAGGGTAGCAGTAGTAGTAGGAAGGAGAGGAGGGAGAGGAAGGAAGGGACAACGTTGGGTGCGGACAATGCCATTGTCTGAAGCAAAAGCAAAGAAAGAGAGGGAGGGAGATTGTTGCTATTATTATTGCTTCTTTCTTTGTCAGTTTAGCCTATGCTTTTTCTTATGGGGATTTCGGATTTTGGCCTCTTTGCAAGTGCGACTTATATATATGCTCTTTGCTAAATGATTCCTTGTAGGAAAGCTACAGGGAAAAAGCTGAAACACCATCCCAAGAGAAGGAAAAGGCAGCAATTATTCATGAAAACGATCTCACATCATCCCCTCCCTCCACCGTTTTCATGACCAAGTCATTCTTGAACCATAGTTCACGGGACGAATCGAGATAGGAGGGAACGCGTTTTTCGTTGTCATCGGGAATCCTTACAACACGTTGATTCGTGGGAGTGGGGGAAGCTGTGTTGGATGTTTGTGCACTAACTCTAGGACTGCACATGCCGCCCAATGGGGTCAAGTATTTTGTGTGCTTGCGTTTGTGTTTTAGTTGTAAGGGTCTCCATGTGCATTGGCACTTACATGAAACTTTATTTCCATGGATTGGCCATCATTCGTGGTGGGGGATTTTGTGATAGGGATTTATTCCATTGTCCGTGTCGATTCGTAGTGCCAAGATGTCAAGGATATCATCCTCTATGTCTCTTATTCAAATCTCGTGAATAAAGAGTTTACCTCTTAAAATGAACCGAACTAATTAGAATTTGAACTTAAAAGAGTCTCGTGAATAAGAAAAATCGGGACAAAAACAGTTTTGCCTCTTAAATAGGTTGAACAGATTCGTATTGAATAACAAAGTACAAACCGTGTCATTGAACTCTCAACTAGTTTTTGGTGGGTGATTTTATGGGATCCATGCTTCATTAGGGATATGTGGTGGGGGGGGGGGGGGGGGGGGGGGGGGGGGGGGGTGGGGAAATGAAAAAAGGGTTGGATGAGATGCTTTCCAAAGGATAAAAAGGTGTGTGGCCTTTTTGATGACGTGGGGGAATTCCCACCCACTTCTTTTTCTTTCTCCCTTTTTTTTTGCAGTTGATTGATGATTGGGTCCAGTGTCTAATGCTGGTGGAAAAGTTTCTCTGTCGATCTTTTTTTGGCCCCATTCACCTCACATGCATCAATAAAAAGATAATAATAATAATAAGGGTTTTAAAGACAGGCCAATTTTATTCTGTGATGCATATACGAATGCATTCATACATTAGTTAAAACATAGCATTCAATTTGATTTTTATTATTTTAGGATATTCTAAAAACGAAAATAATATAATTCACAAAAAATTATTAAAATGTTAAATTAACAAAATTTAAAGCAACATTAATTATATTTTAACGAGCCTTCAATCCTAATAAATAATTCATATTTTAATATACATTCAAGGTTTTTACTCTAATGTTATTATTATTATTATGTTTTAGATGACAAAATAAGTGGTTACCGTTATAGCCTTATAATTATGACATGGGTTATGACAATTGGGAGCTCAATCAAATTCAATCATTAATTCTTCCAAAATAATTCTTTTTTGGGGGCCATCGTCGTCAAATTATGTGCAGCAATGTGGGGCTCTTGTAAATAATTTAACCCAACACAAGACATGTTGTGTACTTTTGAAAAATAATAAATGTCCAAAAGGAGGAAAAGAAGATATATTAATTAGCAGCCTCCTCAATTCGATATTCTTTCTGTTCCCTGCGACCGAAAACAAAGCCTTGGTTAATGAAGAGAAAACTCATCTATTAGACATGAAATCTTCGTGTCAACATTGCCGATGCCGCGACGGAGCCCCGGTCTAACAGCAAAGGGAGCTGTTACAGGGCATAGGGTAGTTCGAGCACCCGTTGTGGTTATCCGGGGCTTGATCGTTTCCAGCATCGATACCTAAGAGTTTTGGATATGATGAGTCTAATGGGCTCGCGTGCAAGGAAGTTCAAACAGAGATCGGGCCATCCTTCATCATCATCGTCGGCGAATCACACTTACAATTGGACATTGCCGAGATCAGATCAATGGGGGCTCACTGCCTCGCTTCAGGGAGACAACTGCGCCCCCACACCCCCCCCCCCCCCCCTCCCCCCCCCCCCCCCCTCCCCCACCCCCCCCCCCCCCCCCCCCCCCCCCCCACCCCCCCTAAAAAAAAAAAACCAATTGCTCGATCGTGAAAACCCAGAGGCGTCGAAGCCATCTGCACATTAAGTTGGCGGCCCATGCTAACAAACATAAAACAGCGAGACGGCATCTACGACAACCACAGCCGGAAGTCTCTCCCAAACAAGCCCATCAGATGTCGCAATCACAGGACCCATGGCAGAGAGATGCTTCATCACTACTGTACTCTTGGCCAGCCCTTTTTCGATGAAAATCTACTCGAGGGAGGGAGAGAGCAGGTGAGGAAAATGGCGTGCTCTACCGTAACCAATCAATCCGATGATTTTGGTCGTTTCAGTTCTGTTTATCTGTTCTATGTAATCGGTATAACGTTATAGTCAGATACCACTCAACAATGTCGAAGATAAGGTTTTGACTGCTCGGTTTCGCTTGTAATCCTCCTGTCCAAGGACGGCACCAGGGTGGCCTTAGCATAAGAGGACAGGTCGAGAAAAATCAGCATATAAACCGAACACTAAACGGACAGTTTCTTCTAACCGCATTTAAAAAGAATCACAGGTAGCATCACTCGGCCTCCCTAGAGACAAAATAACAAAGAGGTTGTCACATCCACTTGATGTTGCACAAACCTACTCTCCTCACTTCTTCACCATTAGGAGCACCAAATTTGTCCGACTGAGGAATGTTAGAGCCCATTCAGACCAAATTCATAAAAGAAAGATAGAACGGCCATGATTTACGAACATACGTATATAAGTGGGATTGGGAAACGAATATATGGTCCGTTGCCTCCTTTTAGCTGCAAATATCTGCAAATCCAACAAAAACGTGCACACAAAATGGCATTTATAATTTGGATAAAATCCGCCCTTGCCGAGGGAAGGGTGACTAAAGACTAAGCAACGCACGAAACGGTGGCCATGGGACAAGTAACCGTGGTCACCAACAAAATCCTATAACAGGTAAACACAGACACTGTCATTATAATAATCAACTACCTTTCTGATGTTACCAATAGAATGGAAAACCACCTAAAAAGGCATCTAATCTAAGTTCTGTCATTAATCGTGAAGGAAAGTGTATCCATCAAGCAAAGCACCCCCGCCCGCCCATGCACCCAATTGTCCTGGTTTCAGGAGTAGGAATAAAGGCATTTATATGTAAACAACCAATAAACCTATCAAAAAACCATGGAGCATCTTTGATCGTTGATGAACAAAGGGCGGCCCTCATGATTTTCCCAACCCCCGCACTCCGTGCCTTAATGCAAATCCATCGTTACTGCTCTTCCTCATTAAACGGAAATTCCCCTCGGGACAGGGACAGTTGAAAGGCAATCAAGGAAAATTCGTTCTTTCTCAATAATTTAAAACAGGTTTCAAAATTTTTAGAATTGAAAGCACAGCTGGGAAACAAAATCATGGATTCATTCAAGTCACCATGTAATCAAGCAGTTGATAGTGCTTTTGGCCCCATAGAAGGCTTCCCAAGCCTTGATCATATAAACTTGACAACTCAATTGATCTTCCTTCCCCTATTGCAAAAAAAAGGTGGCCCACAGTTCCCCCCTTTGCCAATTTCCCTCCAAAAACAGTAAACATTCACAACCAGTTTACGAAAGCACTTTCCCTTTGTCATTGAAAGGAACTACTGTGCTAAACACCTTCAAACGGGAAGAAAAAAGAGCAAATGTAAACTCTAATAATGTGGCGAATCAATAAATTGGGATCTTTCTGAGAATCAAACCATCCGTGTTCTGAAGGATCCTATTACAAAATGACATTCCAAAAGGTTCCACAGAGAAGCATATTACTGGGAGGCATAGTGCAGACCCAGCTGACAATCAGTCACCAAACAACTGAACAGATAAAAACCTAAAGAGGGGTTTTTTATTCCTCCTCCACCGTCGGAATTCACTCACGCTTGGCTATGCTTTGAGGCCGCTCCATCTGAACCTGTGGTGTCCATGAGATGAACATCTTCAGCCTCTAGGCACCTCTAAATCTTTTGCGGAATTCAATCCTACTGACTTCTCCAAACTCCACCATTTGGCCTCAACCTATTCCCCTTTCCACTCTCCTATAAAACCTCCCCCGAACATTCTCTATAAAGCCTTGGCTAACCTCCCTTCATACCTTCTTCCTCCCCCTTCCTCACTCACTTCCTTTCTCCAGCTCCTCCTCGTCCTCACTCCTCCCAAAACCAGCTCGTCGTCCTCCTCACTCCTCCATTATCCTACACCGCAGCCGCAGGCAGCCGCAGCGACCTCAGAATAATTCCTGCCAGTAATATCCCACCTCCCTCTCCCTCTTCTGCGGCAAAGCTTAAACCTCAGCAGCCGCAGGATGGGGCGCCATCGCAAGCTGGTTCTAAGCACCAACCCCTACCCCAGAGACCGGCACAGCCTTCCCGGTACCCCAAAAAGCCGGGAACCTCCAAACAGGCGGCGAGCGAGCCAACGTGAGCCGGGAGACCCATATGACCTGCTGCGCCGCCCTTCTTTCTCCGAGGAAGAAGACGGAAGACGGCCCCCTCCCGACCCCGGGACCCAGCCCTCCGGCAACACCTGGCCACTACCCGGTAGAACGAAATTACTCGACCCAATCAACAACATCTAGACGATCATCAAAACATCCTAGGGAAGACACATAAGGACCCGTTGGGACATAACGACCCTAGCCTTCTCAACCATGTATACTTCTTCTTCACAGTGTCGATTCCGGTTCTTGCACTGGACATTCCGTCCGGTAACGTCTTCTTGGAGATGGCCCGTGGAGGGGAGTTGACGGAGTCGGCGACCTCCCTGCCAGTCACTTCTGACGGGAGATTCCCGCGGTTGATCTCGACATAAACGTCTGCCCCCTTGCCTCGGACGAGCGTGAATCTGAGGCCTCCCTCCGACCAGCAGTCCACGCGGACGGGAAGGTTTTGCGGTATGTTTGTATGGAGGAAGTTTGGGGAGGAGTTGTACTCGATCAGATTCTCCCATGGTCGTCGAAACCCAGAACGAACGAGATCTGGCGGGGAATCAGATTCGGGGGTTGGTTGGTAGGCTGAGTGGTTGTTACGGGACGGAGAATGAGGGGCGAGGGTTTGGTGGGGATGTGGATGTGTGAACGTCATCGGCCCGTGACGGAAGTCCGCCGGGGACGGAGAGAAGAAGGCAAGAAGACGCGTGGACGAACAAATGGGTGACCGAGGGGGATGGGGGGTGGGAGGGGGCGATATCCGGGTTTGAAAACGACGACGTAATTAAGTTAACAACGGCCGTCGGCATATTTTTTTGTTGGGTTGGGGAAAGATTTCAAAACGGTGGAGGTGTGGTCGGGTAAGAAAAGGGCGGGGTTGGTACCCGGATTTGACCCGGCGCGAATAAGTACACAAAACTGGTATTTTTTGCTAAAGGTATAGGAGACGACGGGCGGGGGCGGGACCAAAAAGCATTTATTCTTTTTCTTTTTCAAAAAAAATACTTTTCATTTTCTTTTTTATTTTTTAAATTTCTAGAGTTTCCTGGAAAAATATTTGACTTTTGAATCAACAAATTTATAACGTATTTTTTCAAAATAAATTATAATATATTTTTCGTTTTCGTATATTCCATCCCACAAAAATACGTCGTCCAAGGTGGAATGACTCACCCTGACATTGGATCGGCTAGCTGGTGATTTTAGTTTGAATGAGGAAGTAAATAGAAAGCTTGACCTTACAGATGCATTGAAAAAGTAAATGTTATTTCTGGAGGTGATCAAGTGTATCGGCCTTGGGGTACCATCAATTTCCGCCCTCGAGAAAAGGATTGCAGAATGTTTATCCCTTTGTAGCCCAAATGTTTCTGATTTTCTCTTGGAATAGTAGCTGCATAAGCGGATGTTATGTTCCCTTTCAAAGGCTTTCCCAGAAGTTTTGGTGGGACGATTCTAAGTGCAGCGTCGTCCGGGTCGTGTCCGTTAAGGCAACCCCGAACAAGAACACTCCACCAGCCTGCCATCCACGGACTAGCGTTGATTTCAAGGTAGTAGATTTGGAGCGGGCGCAACATTGTAGACAATATTTCGTTGCACACATTCCCTCGTAGCATCCGGTGAACATTCTGAAAGGACGGGCTTCGTCAAACTTACCCTGTGTTAACAAGGCACCCGTTGTTCGTGCCATGTACACTGAAATTACCTGCCAGGAAAATGCAGGAGATGAGTTACCTCTGGTGATTTGAATTTCAATTTACACTCAGCCTCAATCCCTGGGATCGTTTTATGGAATACAATTGGATGTCGGTCTACTCTAGAGGGACACTGAGCCATTCCATTCCCATGTCAAAGTGGTCCATTGTATTGCATCTGCTGATATCTGAGCGCTTCTTATGCGCTTCTCCCCCTTTTTATTTTAATTATGGGGTGACTAACTTGCAACCCGCATTCCATGTCAATCAGTAGTAGTCGTAAACTGTTTTGCATATCAATCAGCACGTGCTTTCAAGATGTTTTAAGAATGGATGGATACCGATACCTAAGGCCTTTTTTGCTCACTAGATTTGATGTCCCGGACATCGTCTTGTATGCACCACCAAGGGCTGAACATTTTCCTTGTCTTAAACCCATGAGGCGCCATGCTCCTTCACTATAAGCATCTTGCAATGACTAGTTTGTTATCCGACAGCATTATTTTTTCTATTTTCATTGGACTGTTTTGGTAAATACTCGTTTTAACTTCCATTAAACCCTCTGGACTTGTGTACACGGGACAAACACAGGTCACGATTGCCTAAGATTTTTATCCCGAACTTCTGGTGGTGTATGCGTGGAACTTTGTGAATCTCACATGGAAAAACGTTTGTATTCAACCGCGTCCCCAGAGGATCCTCCTTTCTCCCGTCCGAAGTTTCTTAACAATATCCGATGAGCTTGATTTGAACGACAGGTTTCTGGGGAATGAATAGCCTTGTGCTGCTTCTGAATGCAGGTGGTAAGCATGTGAATTCCTACCTTCTTCTAAGTTCTTCATTCTGTTCTTACACACTGATCGAGACCACTATCCAATTGTCAGAGTATTGAGAAGACGAGGCGGAAGCCGGAAGGATGGGGCTCGGCAGAAACCCATCACCTAGCAATACTGATTCTTGCTATCCTGAGCTTAGGCCATGCCAATAGTATCATCTTTTAACCACTCTTCCTGATGAATTCTCCATCCATTCGCCAAAGCCAGGATGTGGACCAAAGCCCGTGGCCGAGGAAAGAGCAAGGGAACCTCTTCCCAGAGGTGGAAAGAAAATGCATGGGAAAGGTGAATGCTGATTCACAGGAAGAAAGATGGAGGATTTCACAAGTTCAAGGAACAACCCTGAGGTATGTGATGGAGAGGAATTCATACACCTAAGAGGAGCGGGGAAGGGTCCCATGCCGTGGGGCTAAACAGGTTCGCGGATTTGAGGCCAACGAGAAAAATTTCCAAGAGGCTTACCATGTCCTAAGGCTAGGAAAGCCTGCGAACAGGAAGTGCGTAGGTGAGGTCGAGCAGACTCTGCATGGGAAGAGAAAAGGTGGAGTCGTGCGAAGCGCCTTCTTCTTTGGATTGGAGGGATTACGGGATAGTCACTGGCCGTATGAAGGACCAAGGAGTATGGCGGTAACTTAACAAAGCCTTTCGTTTCTGTGCTCGCTTTTCTTCGTCCTTTGCTTGCTTCATCGTGCTTGAGTAAAAAAAATCAATTTGTTGAAGGGAGCTGTTGGGCATTTTCATCAACTGGAGGAGCTATGGAAGGGATATAATGCTCTAGTCACAGGCGACTCTTATAAGGCCTTTCGGAGGAGGAGCTCGTCGCCTGTGACACCACCAATGATGGCTGCGATTTGGCGGGTATTGGACTATGCATTTGCTATGGTCCGTCTCCAAAGGAGGCATTGATTCTGAAGCCAACTACCCTTACACCAGCGGAGACGGTGTCCACCCGGCACCTGTATCACAGCCAAGGTTCCCCTCAAATTATATCTGTCTACGTTATCAACTCTAACTGTGTATTTACATGGTGCGAATGAATAACTCGCGGATAAGATTTAGTGATATCCTCGCAGGAGGACGAAAGTGATCGTGACGAATTGATGGATATGAGGATGTCGGGAGAAACAGATAGCGCGCTTCTTTGTGGCAGGTCATCAAGCAGCCGATCGAGTGTGGGAATGGACGGCCTCTGCAGTCGACTTCCAATTGTATACAGGGGTACAATCTCTAAATTTCGTAGATTCCAAATGACGCGAGGTTAATGTAGATTCTGCAATGCCTAGCGAAACTGTGATGATCAGGGTATATATGACGGGAAGCTGTTCGAAGCAATCCTGATGACATCGA